>JAPDVU010000004.1:51566179-52261179 GCA_026230045.1 Corynorhinus townsendii
CTTGCCCTAAAGCGGAGAATGACAAGTTTTTCCTATAAGGAGCCAGATAGTAAATACTTCAGTTTTTTCAAGTCTCATGTGGTTTCTGTCACATAGTCTTCTTTGTTTTCTTTTGGCTTTTTAAAATAATCCTTTAAAATATTTTTTAAATTTCTTAATTGGGAGCAACACAGATACAGTTTGGCCCAAGAGCCTCTGGTTTGCAGACCCCAGCCATAAAGGGTTCTATATGTCTCCTTGACTCCTAGAAGTTGTTCCAAGATAATAATTCAAAGTTGATTATATAAAGTTTATATTATATATAATCTTTAAAGTAGATATATATCTTTAAAGTAGAAAACATGTTGCTGAAGAAATGTCAGTGTTTTAACATCCTTAAGGACCTTTTCACTTTTTTCAGCTTTTGTCTTTCTAAGGTGTCCCCTTTATGGGGCTGCCAGCTTGATATCACTGAAAATGAAGGCAGATTAAGAAATGCCCAGTCTAGGTTCAGATTCTGGTGGGAGCAGCTCCAGAACTCCATTGGCCTGAGTTCATGTGTATACCCATGGACAAAAAATAAATAAACAAGAGCTAGCAAGGACATTTTATTCAACAGTGTTTCTACCTTGACTGCAAATTGTCACTTGCAATCTCTCTGTTCAGACCACAGCAATAGAGTAACTAGCCTTGGATGGGGAAATTATTTTTAAGCATAGCATGCAACATTGGATTTGGTGAAATCAAATTTAATAACATTTAATAACAGTTTTGTTGAACAATTTTGTTGAATTTAGTTCCGGCTTTCTGGAAAGACTTTTTGGTCTTAGTAGCACTTCCTTTTGTGTAGTTCCAGGTGATCTCATGTGACAGGTTCTCTCCTACTGTAAGTCCTTCAGGGGATGACAGATAATTCTATGCCAGAACCAAAGTATTCCTAGTGAATATTTCACAAAAGACTTGTATTTTATTCCAGCATTTTAAGCAAAACTCTTATATAGTACTAGAGGCCTGGTGCACAAAATTCATGCACGGGGGGAGGGGGGATGTCCCTCAGTCCAGCCTGCACCCTCTCCAATATGGGACTCCTCTCACAAGCCAAGACTGCTGGCTCCCAACCGCTCCCCTGCCTGCCTGCCTGATTGCCCCTAACCGCTAACCGCTTCTGCCTGCCAACCTGATCATCCTCTAACCCCTCCCCTGCCAGCCTGATCGACACCTAACTGCTCCCCTAATGGCCCGAGTGCCCCTAACTGCCCTCCTCTGCCAGCCTGGTCACCCCTAACTGCCCTGCCCTGCAGGCCTGATCACCCCCAATTGTTCTCCCTTGCAGGCCTGGTCCCTCACAACTGCCCTCCCCTGCTGGCCTGATCGCCCACAACTGCACTCACTTGGCAGCCATCTTGTATCCACATGGGACAGCCATCTATGACCATATGGGGGCGGCCATCTTGTGTGTTGGAGTGATGGCCAATTTGCATATTACTCTTTTATTAGATAGGCTACTACAGGCCCAGTGCATGAAATTCATGTATGGGTATGGTCCCTAGGCCTGGCTGTGATCAGGACCATCTTCCCCAGCTTCCCGCAGCTGGCCCCGCCCCCTGCTGCCACCCACCCCTGCCACCCACACTCATTCGCCATTGGGTGATCAGTGCCTGATAGCCAGGGAAGGGACTGAGTGGTCAGCTGTTCCCACCTGCTCGCCGGCCCCACCCCTGCTGTGGGTGGCCATCAGGTAATGGGAGCCTGCTGGCTGGGGAAAGGAACCAAGAGGTGGTCAGTGCGCCTCATAGTGACTGGTCCATCAGTCTTTCTGGTCATTCTGCCATTAGGGTCAATTTGTATATTACCCTTTTATTATATAGGATAGAGGCCTGGTACACAAGTGGGGGCCAGCTGGCCTGCCCGGATCAGGGGAGGGGTCCCCACTCGGGGGCAGAGCCAGCTGGAGCGAGGGACCATGGGGTTTGCAGGCCAGCCCTGCCCCTGATTGGGGTGGGGGCCCCCCACTAGGGGGCAGGGCTGGCTTGGGCGAGGAGCTATCAGTGGTTTGCAGGCTGGCCACGCCCCCAGCTTTATCAGGAAAGGCATCCAGAATGAAGTCCAGAGGACATCTAGTCTATCCAGTCTAATTAGCATATTACCCTTTAATTAGTATAGATTGTTCTTATCTCTATCACATCATTTTCACATTGTTTTAGAATTATCTTTATGTTTGAATGTTTCCTCCCAGGATGGATTTTTTTAAAGTTCCTTGAGGGGAGGAACATTTTCCTTTTTAAAAAATATTTTTCTTTCTAGTGTCCACCACACTGTAGGACATAGAGAGTTCTTCTATAAATATGTGTTTTATTTATAAGCACACAGAAGAATAGAAATTATATGCTTACTAGAGGCCCGGTGCACGAAATTTGTACACTCAGTGGAGGGTCCCTCAGCCCAGCCTGTGTCCTCTCATAGTCTAGGAGCCCTTGGGGAATGTCTGACTGATGGCTGTGAGGAGCGGGCCTAAGCCACCAGTCGGACATCCCCAGTGCTGCCACAGATGCGAGAGAGGCTCCCGCCACTGATGCTGTGCTCACCAGCCGTGAGCCCGGCTTCTGGCTGAGCAGAGCTTGCTCCCCCTGTGGGAGTGCACTGGGCAGCTCCTGCATTGAGGTTCTACCCCCTGGTGGTCAGTGTGTGTCATAGCAACCAGTCGTTCCACCTTCAAGCTAAAACTGGCTCTCTGACGTCCTGAGAGGTCTTGGAGTGTGAGAGGGCGCAGGCCAAGCCGAGGGACCTTACTGGTGCACGATCAGGGTCAGGGAGGAACCACAGGAGGGCTCCAGGGTGTGTCCGGCCCATCTCGCAGTGTCCCGATCAGCCGGACCCCAGCAGCAAGGTAACCTACTGGTCGAAGCAGCTTTCCCCTGGTGGTCAGTGCACATCATAGCAACTGGTTGACTGGTTGACTGTCTGCCCCTGGTGGTCAGTGCACATCATAGTGAGTGGTGAGCAGCCTTAGCATATCATTAGCATGGAATCACACATGCTTTGATTGGTTGAATGGCCTACTGGACAACCGGACACTTAGCACATTAGGCTTTTATTATATAGGATAGAGAAAATATAATACAAATATATTTGATTACAGACGTTCTTTTATATATTCTTGGATTTTATACCAAAAATCTGAAAACATTCTAATTAAGTGAAAAATCAACAGATCAAAATACATATGCATTCTTTGTCATATGGACACATGTTTCTGATAGTGATTGCCACTGCTGATTGATTTGTAGGTACAGCTATTTTTGAAGTCTTAACATTCTGGGCAGATGAGCACGTAAATCTCGTCCAACTCCTTCTGAGATAAGTTGGTTTTATTTTAATTACAATAGGCCAAAAATATGATTGAAAAAATAAACACCTCACATCTATTGATAACTCCCTAAGTCTCTCATTCATTCTCTTTCTATATAATTTGATTTGGCTAATGGCATTGCTTTGGATGTGTCTAAAATAGTTTTTTAGTTTATTGGGAGAAGATAGAAAAATTTATTCTGACTTCAGCCTCCAATAATGGTAGCTAAAAAATGGGACATAACATACATACTACTTTCAGAAAGCATAACTAAGATAGACAATAGTGGGGCAAGATGAAGAATGTGAACATCCAGAGGTGAGCTTGGCATTTGGGGCCACATTTGCACAGAGGACATTTGTCAACCTAGAATATGCAGAAGACAGCTTTAAAAAAATGTTTTTATTTATTTTTATAGAGAGAGGAAGGGAAATGGAGAGAAAAACATTGATGTGAGAAACAGATTGGCTGCCTCTTGCAGACCTCCAACTAGGGATCAAGCTGCAACATAGTCATGTGCCCTGACCGGAGATTGAACTGGCAGCCCTTTGGTGTATGCGACAATGCTCAACCAAATGAGCTGCACCAGCCAGAGCCTGCTTTTTGTTTTTTGAAGTTCGTTTTAGGTAAGATATATGAGGGACAACATACATGGAATAAAATTTGCTTTTTGGAGTGCAGTTCTGTGAGTTTTGATGGCTATCTGCAGTTGTATCACACTGCAATGAAGATAGAGTTCCATCACTCTGAAAATTTTCTTTGTACCCCTGTATTTGTTACTCTCCTTTCTAAACCCCAGCCCCTGAAAACCACTGATCTGGTTTCCATGTCTATAGCTTTGTTTAAGACTGTCATATAAGTGAAATCACACATTCTGGTGTTTTGTGCTGGGCTTCTACTTTTACCATAATGTTTTTAGACATATCCAGTACTGAGTATGAATGTGCCATAATTGATTATCCATTCAACTGTGATGAATATTTGAGTTCTTCCCAGTTGTTGGTCCTCACAAATATAAAGCTATTACCAAGATTGCACAGGTCTTTGTGTGAACATAAACTTCATTTCTTTTATTTATATACCTAGGGTTGTGGTTATATATCATATGTTACATGCATGGTAAGTGTATATAGCTTCATGTAAGAAAATACCATGTTGATTTTCACAGTGGTTGCACAGTTTTGCATGTCCATCGGCAATATATGAATAATCCAGTTGTTCCAGGTCATCACCAACACATGGCATTGTCATTTTTTTCTAATTTTAGTCCTTTTAATAAGAGCATAGTGAAGTTTAACAGTGACTTTAATTTGCATTTCATGATGCTTAGCAACTTTTTCATGTATTTGTTTGCTACTCATATATTCTTTCTTAGTGAAGTATTCTTTTAAACCTTCACTCTCTCCTTTTTTTTTTTTTTTTTTACAATTATGCCACTTGTTATTTTATTATTGAGTTAAGATTTCTTTATGTATTCTGGATTAAAGTCCTTTATATGATATATAACTAAAAATATTTTCTCCCAGACAGTGAACTGTCATTTTATTTACAGTATAATTTGAAAAGCAGAAGTTAATATTGCTAAATTCCAATTTAGACATTTGTCTCTTATGAATCATGTGAATGGTGTTCTACCTAAGAAATCATTATCTAATATATTTGGTAATGAACATTTTCCTCTAAAATCTCTGCAGTTCTATGATGCACTTCAGATAATTCTACAGGTATGAATTAAAGTTCATTTTTTCACATAGATATGCAAATATTCCAGCACCATTGTAGACAAGACCATCCTCCTGCACTGAATTAAATGTATTTTTTATTTTATTTATTTTTGTATTTCAGAGAGAAAAAGAGAGGGGAAAAGAGATAGAAACATCAATGGTCTGAGAGAATCATTGACTGGCTGCCTCCTGACCAACTCCCCACAGGGGATTGAGCCAGCAACCCAGGCATATGCCCTTTGATGGAATCGAACACAGGACCATTCACTCCACAGCCTGACACTCTATCCACTGAGCCAAACCAGCTAGGGCCTGAATTAACTTTTCACTGTGCAAAAATGTACTGCCATTCATGTCTACTTCTGGGCTTCCTAGTTTGGTCTGTTGATTGATATAACTATCATTTTAGAATACAGCACTGTTTTCATTATGTCTTTATCCTAAATCTTAAGATCAAGTACTTTAGAGTCTCTTTGTTCCTATTTTCTCAAAATTGTTTGTCTATTTTATTTTCTTAGAAATTCTATACAATTTTAGAATCACTTATTAATTTCTATATAAAATCTTGCTGGGATTTTTGTTGTAATTGATTATCCCTTGACTGATTATCCTTTAAGTTCATTTTCCCTCTTGTCCATGCCTATAAAAATTAATCTTCTTTATTCCTTTGAATTCAACTTATTTTGACCTGATAATTTATTTTATTTTATATTTCTTCTGCTGGAATATTCTCAAACCAGATATTAGAATGCCTGATTCCTTGTCATTCACAGCTCTGCTGAAATGTCTCCTCAGGAAGAATTTTGCTGACCATTCAAGTTGTCCGCTGGGTATTCTTTAACATAGAATTTATCTTATTATTTAAAAATGTTAATTATTGCCCCTTAATAGTATGCATCTAAGAACACATAAACATGTTAAATATTGTCTTTGTCTGGGATGCCATAACAAAATACCACAGACTGGATAACTTATAATGAGCAAAAATTTATTTCTCACAGTTCTGTAGTCTGGAAGTTTTGAGGTCAGAGTGCCAGCATGATCAGGCAAGGGTCTTGTTCTGGTTTTCTGACCTCTGGTCGTATCCTTGTATCTGAAAGGGGATGGATGATATAGCTCTTTGGGGCCTCTTTTATATGGTCACTAATCCCATTCATGAGGGCTCTGCTTCAAGAGCTATTAATTTACCCAAAGCTCCACCTCCTAAAATTATCACCTTGGGCGTGGGTTTTCAACATATACTTTTTTGGGGAGGTGGGGAGACAAAAGCATTCAGACCATAGCACCTTTCCCAAACAAGAATATGCTATCCTTCACCTTATATTAAGTATTCTCTGATGTCTCTCATTATAATTTAGTTTTCTCAATATAATTTCTATATACTTTTAGTTTGGTTATTCATATTTAATTTTTGCTATAGTTAGTGTGCATAGAATTGCTTTTCAATTTATTTTCATTGTGAATGTATAAAAAAGAATGCTTTTTCTGTAATTTTTGCTATCAATCTGCTTTATACATCATATTACTTCTAGTTTTCTTTGTTTTTCAGTTTGTCTTTTTAAATTGCCTTTAGGTAAAAAAATATTTTTGTAATACTTATAATATGGCTTCCTTACCCCCAATCCTACACACACACAAACACACACACACACACACACACACACACACACACACACACACACACACATTGAGTGGCCAGATTATTATGATCTCTGAACACATAATAATGCAGCCACTCAGTGTATATCCTATATAAGAAAAGGCTAATATGCAAATTGTCCTCTCGACCAGAAGTTCAACCAGCAGGCAGGCCAGCCAATTGCCCATGTCCCCTCCCCCTGGCCAGGCTGGCCAGACCCCACCCATGCACGAATTCATGCACCAGGCCTCTAAGCTATCTCTATCTCTATCTCTATCTCTATCTCTATCTCTATCTCTATCTCTATCTCTATCTCTATCTCCACACTGAATGGCCAGATTACTATGCATTCAGAGATCATAATAATCTGGCCACTCAGTGTGTGTGTGTGTGTGTGTGTGTGTGTGTGTGTGTGTATCGAGCAGTGATTCTTAATTGAAGAGGTAAATCCTCTACAGAGTCTGGGTAGGACTATCCAAGAATCCCATGAAGGGCTTTTCTCTTAACCACATAAGCCCCTATATAATTCCCTTATTTGTATTAATATTAAGAAAACATTGAAGACATATTAAATAAAAAGCACTATCACAAAAGTGATACATAATATTAGTAAAATTAGACATCTTTGAATGGTTCAAGACATAAATTACTTTAAAATTTTCCTTTAACTGTCACATTTGTTTTTTGTTTGTTTTTTAGACCTTTATTTATCATGATAAATAGTAGTTTTAATTAGAACTTTTCTTCTTCAGGAGTTCATTTTGCCAAATCATCTTTTGCAAACTATTGAGATAATCTTTCTCCTTTGATTTTGTGATATTATGAATGCTACAAATAGACCTTGGAATATTAAACTCTCTTTTCATTTGGGGATAAAGTCAACATGGTCATGTTTTAATGTTCTTTTAATACATTTGTGGATTAGATGTGGTAGTTTTCTATGAAGGATTTTTGCATACATGGCAGAAACTCCCTTTCTTCCTTTGTTACAGAGCCTTGCTGTCTTTGAGCAGCAATGTGTTCAGCTAAACAACTACACTGTTCAGCCTTTCTTGAATCCAGATGTAACCAAGTAACTAAGTTCTGCTTACTTAATACAAGCATTGTGTGTGATGTCTAGGTAGTTCTCTTAAAGAGATCTCACTAGGCTATATGGTACTTGTTGACTTTCTTCCTCTCTCTTAAAACTTTTGTGTTATGGTTGGAGTTCTAGCAGCCATCCTAGACTATGACTTGAAAAGGAAACCTCACACTAGGAGAGTGAAAGAGAAAAGTACCAGGAACTTGGGATGTTTCTGCAGCTGGCATATCAGTCACAACCTGCCTATATTTCTACTTCATTTATATAAGAAATAAACTTCTATCTTAAGTGACTCTAATTTCACATTTTATGCTGCTTTACCTGAACCTAATCCTAGTAGATTAGATTCATCCATAGTTATAAGTGAGATTGGTCTATAATTTTCTACTTTTTAAAGATCTATGTAATGATTTCATATAAGATATGCTGATTTTGGAAAGTAATCAGGATGTTCTAATTTTTCTTCCTTAACTCTGAAAAAGATAAAGCATTTATCTGCAACAGTCAAGCACAGTTTTAGAAATACTTTTGGAAAGTTTTGCCTTTGTTTAAATATACTCCTTCTCCTTATGTTAATTAGCACTGGGATTTTCTTAAAATCATCCATTTCACCCATTTTATCCAAATTATGCACCATTCTAACATTCCATCTCTTCTGTATTATACATTCATCCACAACATTTTACCTAATTAATCTTGATTTGTGCTTATAATTATTTGCATTCAGTTTTTTTTTTAAATAAGTAGAATTTAGTTATATTCATCATTTTTTTCTTCTTCTTTTGGAAGACACTGTCTCTATGTGCTTGAAAGATCCAGCTTCCTTTGAATAGCTATGTGTTGCAGGGTAGGCACTTCTGACTTAGTCCAGAGACTTGAATACTAATTGTTCTGAGACAGTATTGTAATCTTTATTCTATTTTTAGTTTCATTGAGTGGTTTAGTCAAAAGCAGGTGATAAACTTGTAGTCAAAAGATATGAGGGAAACTATACTGAGAAATTTCTGGAATTAGTATTCCTATGCCTCAAAAGAGAGATAAAGAATGCATAGTTAGATGTCATCATGTCTGGAAGGGACTCCTAGGAATTTATGACCATGTTGTACACATAAGTAAAGCTGGTTGGTGAAATCCAACACACAAAAAAGGTTGGGTAAAGACCATCACTGGAGCCCTGGGTATACTATATGTTCTGTAAGATAATACACTTTGTCACTGATCAAGTCAATTGAGTCAGAATTTTCTTTACTTATGACTAAAGGCTTCCTTATTGATATACTTTTTCTAATTTTATCTAATTGTGCTCCCTTTTTCAATGTTAACTTATCTTGTCATCCTTAGATTTCCATTTTTGTATTCTCTATATTCTCAAGTTGCATGTAAAATAAATTTACTTTAATAATTCTATATTTAACAATGGAAACATTCTTCTGAGTGCAGTTTATCTAACTATCTATCTATCTATCTATCTATCTATCATCTGTCTAAAAGTCTAATATGTTAAATGTCTGACTGATTGGTTGACCAGTCAATTGCTCAACCAGTCACTATGACGCGCACTGACCACCAGAGGGCAGACACTCCAAATGGTAGGTTAGCTTGCTGTTGGGGTCTGGCCTGGTGGGACAGGGCGAGATGGGCTAGACACACCCTGGAGTCCTCCTACAGGCCATCCCCAGCTGGCCAACCTCCTGTGGCCCCTCCCCAGCTGGCCAGTCCCCATTGGCCCTGATTAGGACCGGGCGAGATGGCCCTGATTGGTTCTGATCACTGGCCAGGCTGAGGGACCCCACTGGTGCATGAATTCGTTCACTGGGACTCTAGTAATGATATAAAAATAATGTATTAGTTTCATTATTAAAATATATTTTCATTATTTAGGAATTATATAGATGAATATATATATGTGTATGTGTATGTTTGTGTGTGTATATATACATACATGTTTAAATTTGGGTAATTTTATTTAGAATATTGATATACATTTTTGTCTAACAGGATTTAATAAAATAGTAGTCTATAGAATTATTCCTTTTGATAATTAAATATATTTTCTTTGTTGCCTAATACATGATTAATGGTTTGATTGTCCCATAAACATATTCCCTTAATATTTAAAATTCTTTGCCTTTTAAGCAATCTGCCTAGTTATTTTATTCTTATCTATATTCTTATTTAATTTTGTTCTTTTCTTGGTCTTTCAAAGACCAAGGTTTCTGATAATTCTTCCTTTTAAAGCTGTTTTAACTTTATAAATTTTTGTACATGTATGTGGTAATATTGCTGATATTTTCAACTACCTGGTTTCTTTTCCATTATATGTCTGACTCCATGTAAAAACATTCTACAAAATTATTCTGCTCTCCAAATCCTGCATTATTGTTATTTTATTACTTCAAATATATTAATTTTATATACACATGTTCTTCACTAGAATGCATTTACTTATAGCTACTGCCATAAACAGTGAATTTTATCCCAACTATAAAAGGGTAATTTAGAAGAAAAATAAAGTGTCACTTCTGACATCTCTCCAAATTTTTGTTTATATTGAATTGAATTTAATGTTTAGCATCAAATTAATTAGTTCAAGTGAATTCTCTGTATCTGACTTGCATATTAAAGCTTTAGATGAGTATGTCTAAATGGAACCTAATTCTGTTTAGGAATAAGATTTATATCAGTATATTTTTCCCCACCTTCCTGATGTGGTCATGGTTATATTTTTTTACTAGTAAAATGAATTATTTTTTCTTATTCTCAGCTATCCATGTCATATTTTAACATAATGCTATGATATAACACTCCAATACTGAAAGTAGACTCACTAACAGTGTATTAACTTGCTGTATCAAAATAAGTGTGAAATGCAATTTCAAGCACACTTTGGTACCACTCATAAGTCTTTTTCAATAACATTATAGTTCTGCATATAAAATATGCTTACTACATATGGTTAAATAAATGAATGGGAATAAGGAATCAAGGAATGCATACAAAATGGATATGCATACAATCTTTCACATTTAAGATTTCAAATAATAGTTTTTCAATCATTGAAATAAAGCTTGTATTCTTAAATATCCCCATTTCATCTTCAAGTTTACTCAAATTATTAGTAATTATGTAAATATTGTTGCAATTGAAGTATATCTGGAGCATGTACAACTATTTCTCAGTTACAATTAGAAGCTTTGCATCAATTCATTAAGATGTATATTTGAAAGGACTGAGCACTAGAGATCTCAGGACCAATAGATATTAATATGTTCAATAATCACTAAGCAATAAGTATACATTTTTAGGCTCATTGCTTAGAACCTACATGTTGATTTATCAAAGTACTGCTAATTTGAAAGTTTATTTTTTTGAAGAAAACAATGATTTGAGAATGATGTGGTATATGAGTTTGTAGTAATAAGCAGTGACTAAGCTGGCTAAGCACAGCATTTTATGAAGCCAAAAATACAAATCAAATAACCATAGAAAATAATCAGACATGAGGCAACTTTTAAAAAAATCCATAAAGAAAAAGAAAATAAGAGCACATGAAAATGATGCGACCAGTCCTCCCAAAACACACACCAAATGACCTTCTGTACCAAACAACTCAAAAGAAATTGCATTTCTGAAATAAAAGAAGGATAATGAACATGCTCTAATGGTTTATTATTGAATAAATACTACACAATTATTTTAGGAACTATTGAAATAAAATTATTTTGGGGTATTTCTGGGTTTATTAAAATACTAGACAACTCTAACTTTTACCCCAACAGGAATATTTAAAATTCTCTCTATATGTATGTAGTCAAATGTGTTTGTTTGTTGTGTGTGTGTGTGTGTGTGTGTGTGTGTGTGTGTGTGTGTGAGAGAGAGAGAGAGAGAGAGAGAGAGAGAGAGAGAGAGAGAGAGAGAGATTATCCCACATATATTCTGAAGAAAGAGAGAAATGGGATGTTTTGTATTGATACTGAAGTAGTACATATATTTGTGTCACAGAGGCTCAAAATAAACAGATGGTCTGTGTCTGTAGTTTTGATTTTGTGCGTGTGTGTCTGTCTCTTCCTAGAACACTGTGTGTGTAGGCAGATAAACACATACTATTTCAAATTATTCTTTTAGTTTTCTACTTATTTATAATTTTAAAAGTCTGTACTTTTCCCTGAAAATAAGAGAAAATAATCTAAAACACATCAGAACTTTTTTCTACAGTTTGCAGAACTTTGAAAAAATAAATGCAAATATTTAAACTGGTGGTGAATTAAGTCTAACAAACCTTATTCTTGTTTATAACAGAGGAACTGGGATAAATCATTTCAATAATATATTCTTCAGCCCAGTTAGCAACATCTCTTCCAACCAGGAGATTTGAGAAATATGCTCTGTTTATGTGGGTCTTCTCTCTCCTGCTGGGGATGATTCAGCAGAGCTAATTGGTAAGCAAAGCTTTTCTCTTAGGTTATTCATTCAGCTAATGTGGTCTTAGCTGGGACTTTTCAGGAATACACAGTAATATTAACTTTGCAACTCGTTGATATCCTAACTGCTTATTCTTTGTTGTTTATTAGACTAGTCTTAAACTGGGTGCATTAGGTACATCACTGAACCCTACCTGTGTAATTAGTGCCTCAAGCAAAATCACTCTCTTAGTAACTTTGTTATAAAATTCAATTTTATAGACACACATGCAGCGTAAAATCAAACTCACTAGATATCTATGTGCAAGGAGCTATCTGAAGGGAGGATTTCACAACTTCATCAAGCACTGTAGTAAAAAAAATAACAAAAGTTCTGATGAATTTATCTGCATTTTCTATATATAAAACTATTACTCATAAAGAAAACATTAAAAAAAAAAAACACCTTGAGTGTCAAACCCATAATTCTCAGAATTTGTACTAATGTTGACAGATTAATTTTATTTTAACTAATTTGTTTGGATTTGTTCAGTTGCCTGAACTGATTGACATTATAATGTTGAAATGCAGAGTGATGGAATATAATACTTTACCTAAATATTTCTGCATTAGGATTTTATGGTAAACATCACACATAATGCTTCATATCTAATTCACTTTATTAATGGTGTGATCTTACCAAAACCAAGCTACAAGGAGAATGTTGGTGTTTTTATAAATCTTTAATCATCAGCATGATAAAAATTCAAATTATTTTATTTATTGTAAAATATGTTTATTTTACAAGTGATTTTGATTGTGCTTATAACACTGAGAAATCCCCTTATCTGGATAATAGTGATGACCTGTATGGCATCCAGGCTGCCACTTTCCCAACTGCATTTCCATCTATGACATCAACAGTGTTTACATGATTATTTATCATAACTTTCTAACTATACATCTTTAGTTATTTGTACTGTTTTACTATCCCAGGAAATAATAGGTTTATTATTGCATATTCTACTTAAGAAACTGACTAATTAATTAGTCCACTCAACAAATACTGCTTGATTGTGTACTAAGTAGATCTAAGACAAATCACTTTAATGTAGTGGTAGTGGAAAATATGTAATATTCTCCCACTCTTTTTTAAACTATGTTAATTTCAACACAAATCACCTGTCCAATGTGCTAAGCATCTTTATGTTGGGAATACCCCCATATACAGAATCAAGAATTATAAATTGATTACAAGTTTTAAGGGAAAAATCACTATTCATTAATTTGTGCTTGCTTTCTGTTTTTTTGTTTTTTGTTGTTTTTTTTTTTAAGAAACAAAACTCAACTCTAGCTAACTGAAGAGACTTTGTAGAAATGGACATTGAAAGAGTACTAGTATCTAACCCAAATCTTCCCTGAAATAAATTTGAAAGTCTCTTTCATCCTTGCATATTCAATTCTATGATATAAATAAGGAGGCACAAAGAGACCACTATAAATATATACTGGTTCTTACCTTGACAAAATACCTTTCAGATCTTCAGTTGTTTTGGTTTCAATTGTGTCTACCAAAAGGATGTTGAAGTTCTAATCAAAGTACCTTTGACTGAATTTCTTTGGAAACAGAGTCTTTGTAGATGATCAAATTGAGGTCATTAGTGTGGGCCCTAATTCAATGTGCCTGGTGTCATAAAAAAGGGTGAGTTGGTGCATGGAGAGAACACCATACAATGATGAAGTCATCTGCAAGCCAAAAAAATGCCAAAGATTGACAGCTAAAAACCAGAGCTAGGAAAGAGGCATGGAACATCTTCCTCCTAGAGCTTTGAGAAACCAACCCTGCTGACACTTTGAAGTCCGACTTTTAGCCTCCAGAACTGTGAGACAAATTCCCTGTTGTTTCAGCTGCTCAGTTTGCCATACTTTATTATGACAGGCCTAGGAAACTAACACAATTGCTTTCTGGATTCTTCTGTGAAACATATGCTGGGGTGGGATAACACAGAAAAAAATTCCAGCAGTTTAAATTCTTGGTGTTGTTGAATTCTTCCTTTGTTTTCTCCAACTTTCTTGCCCACTCCTGGGTTCAAGTTTGCACTATTCAACCCAAGAATTCAGGAACCAAACCATCAATTGCAGAGGACTATTTACCACATTCAGAATCACTGCTAAGTGGAGTCTTATTAACAACTCAACTCTGGAATAATCAATTCACACAATAATTCACAGTTCAGTTCTACAATTAGGTTCTGCATATAAAATTTTCAAAAACAGTTTCAAAAATCACTTTGAAAGTGTTCATGAAGCTAGTTCCTGTTTTAGTGATATGACTTAGCAGACATGAGGAGAGAGGCAAGAGGGGCCTTGCTGATTCCCTCCTGCAAGTGTGATCTCCCTTAGGGAAATACTGACATTTTTAATTTAGGGAGAAACAGCTAATAGCTTCTATAGGCAATGGAGAGGGAATGGTCTTCTCTGGGATTATTAGTTAGGAATGCACTAGAGAATTTGGAGGTCCTCTATGTCTTTCCATTTGTCTCAAATATCCCCATTTTTTGGTCTGTTCTGTTGGCTAATGCCCTACTTTTACAGGAGAGCTATTCAAGTCTGTGAATTCACTAGAACGCCTAATTAAGAAACCAAAGGACTTGTATGCATGCATCTGAGCATAACCAATGGACACAGATGGGGGGGAGGGTAGGGGAGTGAGGGCATGTACTAGGGGGTGAGGAGGAAGAGGAGATGTCAAGGGGGAAAAAGGAGATATATGTAATACTTTAAACGATAAATAATTTAAATGGAAGGAAAAAAAAAAAAGAAAAGAAACCCATAGAAGGAAATTCTGGGCTTGGATTTTTTATTCTGTCAGCCCAGCAGATACAGAAACAAGAAATATTTTCACAACCAGAGAATTCTCAACTTCATTATATGCATCAAGACAAGAAAATAAAAATTATTTAAATTATCTAAGACCTCAGAAGCAATCTCTGCAGTCCTATAGTTCCTCATTCTTCCATTTATTGTTCTAATGCTCTCATGATCCCACATAATCTTGCCCTCAATGGGACTGTGGTTCTAGTTACATTAGGTAATAAATCAATTAGGCATTTCACCATTGCATGCTATGGGCATCTAGATTTCCATTGTGAAAATATAAAACAATTGACCAGAACACCAATTCCCAATGTGCTACATTTCTCTGAGTATTTTTGGTTGGAAACATACTTTCTATTTCTATTATCTTTGGCTATGAGTAAATAAGGAGTGAGTTCTTTTGTCTAATGTAAAATATACTTACTGAATGAATAGGGGGAACACACAAGATTGAAAGGAAAGTTGAAGAAACAGGCTGGGAACAGAGAGAAACCAATAAAATTCAGATTTTTTAAAAATATAATCGAAAAGTGTTGGTGGCTTGTCATTGATAGATACATAGAAAATTACTTAGGAAAATATAACTTTATTACTAAAAAGTGTTTGCCACAAAAGCTAATTAAGTTTCCTGGTGAATTAAGTTGGCTTACAAGAAACTATGAGGATTATTTTTTAATGTAGTATAGACAAGCATATAGCTTCATTGTTTCCTAGCACAATGATCCTTTTATGAGGAGGAAACAGGTTCATATTTTCCAAACAGGCAAGCCAAAAGGGAGTGAATCCAAAAACAGCCAAATCTAAGGAAAAGAGGGGGCAAAGAGGATTTTTGTTCCCCAAACTAAAAATGTTTGCCTTTTCTTGTCCCAGAGAAAATGTTTATATTAGTGAGTACCCTTAAAATTCAAGCATGTGTATTAGGATATTTCTGTTTGCAAGTAACAAGCCCACTGTGAATAAGTTTAAGCATAGATGGGGTTTATTAGCTTGTATAACCAACCAGTGAGGGCAAAATGGTTCTCTGAGCAATAAGAATCAGAAACCAAGGAAACTTCACAATTCTTTATTTTCTTTTTTTATGTTCCCTTTTATTTATGTTGCACCTTACTTGCTCAACAATTAATAAATTCCACTCATGGTAGGTGACAAAGTCTAAGACAACTTCAAGTTCACAAGCTTACAGCTCCAAGTCTTGAGAGAAAGGGGCTTTCCTTGCTTAAAAAGAATTTAAAGGAAAAGATCAGAGAAAGAGTAAGCTCCAGTTACATTCCATTACCTGTGATGAATGGCGAGTCCCAATTTGGTAAGAACAGCTGTGTTTGCCCTTTTTATATCCATTATCCTATGATTATTAAAAGCCTTTCCTTTCCCCCTCAAAGATACCCTGGTAGAGACAAATTTTATGGTCAGCCTCAAATCCTATGGCTGGCAGCGCCTGATAGGATCAAAAGAACCACTGTGTGTTCTGGTCAGCTCAAAGTGTACACACACCCACCACTCCATCCATTCAAGGTCTCTGCCTCCAACACAGGTTTTCAACTTTTTAATTGACTGTCATGAAACAAATGAAATTATAGGCCTAAAAAATGCCTAATTGTACTGTGAGAATAGCTACTTTTTTTTTCTCCACAACACACTTTCTGACGTACTCTTTGGTGAAGATTATGCAACTGCTGTTTGTTAGTTAACCTTTGCTAAAAAGTGAAAAACAAAACAAAAAAAACAAATGAAGATACATTTAGTTGGCGTACTAACCTGACAAAAAGAGTGGATGTTTACATTTCTCTTCCAGAATCTATAAAGCAAAAATTTACTTATTTTGTTTGTCCTAAAATATAAAAACTAAGGAAGTAATTATAAGTAAAAATGTTTTCAATGGCAAAATGTTCTATTAAGCTTCTGCTCTTTTGTTTGTTTGTTTGTTTGTTTTTAATCTGGAAGAAAAGGTGATGGCAAATAACTTTTATTTGAAATTGAAACAAAGGTATTAGTGGGGTTTTGTTGTTGTTGTTGTTTAGCTCAGAGAGTCACTACAACTGGAAACTTGGCATAACTGCTATCACTTAAGAGAAAATCAAGCCAGGAAAGATCTTGTTAGAGAACTAGTAGGGTTTTAAAGACAAATGATTAAAAAGGGCTTTTAATGCCAACCTTAGTATTCAGGGTAATGTTTGGGGTGCGGGAACAATTAGAGACAGGTATTTAATTATTCAGATTATGTTTACCACACTATAATCTTTAGATCAGAATGCATGAGAAAATAGGAGGAAATGCCAAATCTGAAGTCTCATATTGGGACCATTACTCATTTATTTCTGAGTACCTGGCACATAGTACAATCTTTGTTAGTGATTTGTTGAATGAAGTAATGGAGTTTTAACATGTCCCATAAATCTGAACATTAGTCTGCAACATGTATCATATTTTACTAAGATGAAGACATAGCTTCAATTTATTATTCTGTAAATTTATAACTATTATTTTTACTCCATTTATAACAAAAAACTTTTCTATTATAACTGAACAGAAATAACACTAACAAAGTTGGGGATTGGTGGTGGGGTTCCAGAATCCTTTGAGAAACTGATGAAACTTTGGAAATCTGTAGAAAAAGGATGCTGGTAATAAGTACAACATTTTTTTTACAGCTCTGGGTGATTCAAAGATGACCTAGAGATTGTTCATGAGATCATTTGGGATTAAAAGGAAGACAAACATTTTTGAGGGGGAGTCAACTATATAAAAAATCATGCCCTAGAGATGTTTGGCTCAGTGGATAGAGCGTTAGCCTGAGGACCAAAGGATCACGGGTTTGATTCCAGTCAAGGGGCATATGCCTGGGTTGCAGGCTCAATCCCCAGTAGAGGGCATGCAGGAAGCAGCCAATCAATGATTCTCTCCTATCATTGATCTCTCTCTCTCTCTCTCTCTCTCTCTCTCTCTCTCTCTCTTTCTCCCCTCCTTCCTCTCTGAAATCAATAAAAATATATATTTTTAAAAATCATGACCAATGAACCAGGGTTAGTTATACTAACTATGTGATTTGGAACAAGTTACTTGAATGTCTTGTGTTCAGTTTTTCATCTGTACTGTAAGGTCATCAATTTGTCTTCTAAATGAAATAATACCATACTGCTGACTTTAAGAGAGACTTTGCAGTGACTTGAGGATTAAAATGCTGCTGTGTTTGTTTTGGATAGAACTTGTAGCATGAAGTGAACATTTCCACAGGCACCTGAAGTTTGTACATAAGTTCAGAGCCGCCAAGCATATAACTATTCTAGTTATCCACAGTTGTGCAACAACCTACCTTAAAATGTCAAGGCCATTACACAAAAGCAATAATTTATTTTGCTTACAAATGTATAATTTTGATAGGGTTTGTGTGGAATCAGCTGATCTCTACTCAATATGGTGTCAGCTGAAGGAGTTCACCTAGGCTAGAAGATCTGCTCATAAAATGATTAAATCTTGTGACTGGCAATCTGATGCTGGTTATTGAGTATCTCCATGGGACTGGCAGTTGGGCATCTTTACTGTTTGGGGACTATTTTCAACAGTAAATATCCAAGAGACAGGAAGTAGAAGCTGTCAGGTTCATAAGGACTATACACTGAAACTGAAAGAGTATCACTTCTACCATATTTTATTGACCAAACACTAACAAAGCCTGGAATTAAAGGAAAGATATAGACATAATGGGAGAACAGTTAAAGAATACTGGAGCTATTTTTTTTAAATAACCATTGTGGTGGTTTCCAAGTTCCCTGAAATAAGCTTTGCTTCCCATATTTATGTAATATTATTTTTAATGAATGGCTGAGCATTTTATGTTGGATATGAAAGATCATCCTTGCACAAATTCACTTTCAAAGGAATTCCACGATTTAATGATTCCACTAAGGACATACTCTTGCACTCTATGCTGATTTGAAGGAACTAATTTCTAGTTTTTTTAACAAAATGCATCCCTATTGAACAGCCTAGGAAAGCAAACTGATTAATATGCAGTGCTTAGCACTGGTTCTAGTAATTTAATGTCATTTGCATCAACAAAACCCCCCTCTGTACCAAATAACCCTATAAATTGACCATTTTTCTCATTTTGTTTCACAGTGTGATTTCTCTTAAAAATCTCTTTTCTGCTAAGGATACTGTCCCTCAGGCTCTCTCAACTACATCCAAATCTATTCTCCCCAGCTGGATTATATTGTATTGTATTGCTCCTTATCTGGCTAGTTTTTCAATGAGCATGCAGCCAAGTTAGAACACCTGTGAGTTATTTTATCATGTGGAACTGAGCTCAACCTGGACTAAATAAACCTACTCAAATGTAGAGATGGAAAAAATCAACATCAATAGACTCAGTAGATACTAAATTTATGAACCTTGGTCTCAGAGGGGTTTTTGTTAACTTGACCACAAAGTCAAGGAAGTAAAAGCAAAAATTAATGAATGGAACTACATCAAACCAAAAAGCTTCTGCACAGTAAAAGAAATCATTAACAAAATAAAAAGGGAACTAACTGGATGAAATAAAATATTTGCAAATAATAGCTCTGATAAGGGGCTATATCCAAGATATATGAAGAAAATCTGGTTTCATGAAAGCTGCATCCCACATCTATTTCTAAAACAGTGCTTATAGAATCAGTATTACTTTTTACTTAAATGTTTAAATAGAATTCATCAGTTAAGCTACATGGGCCTACATTTTTGTTGTTGTTGTTTTGTGGGAATTTTTAAATTACAAATTGAATTACTTTAATAAATATAGGCTATTTAGATTATCTATTTCTTCTTGAATGAGCTTTGCTGATTTCTGTTTTTCGAACAATTCGCTCATTTCATCTAAGTTGTAAAATATATTAGCACAAAGCAGTTCATAATTGAATACTGTGACTTTTTTTCTGATCTGGCTAGGACCTTATCAATTAATTGAATTCTTCAAATACTTAATTTTGAATTGCATTGATTTTTTTTAAAAAAATGTTTTTATGGATTTTTTAGAGAGGAAGAGAGGATAGAGAGATAGAAATATGGATGAGAAAGAGTCGTTGATCAGCTGACTCCTGAACACCTCCCTCTGAAGATCAAGCCCGCAACTCAGGCATGTGCCCTGACCAGGAATTGAACTAGGGACCTCTTGGTTTATAGGTCAATGCTCAACCACTGAGACACACTGGCTCGGCTCACTGATTTTTTCTGTGCTTTTATTGTTTCTCAATGACCTTGTCTTCTGATCTTTATTATTTCTTTCCTGTTTATTTTGGTTTTTATTTTTCTAATTTGCAGGGTTGGCAAAAGTAGGTTTATACTTGTTAATATGGAAAAATAATTAATGAATAATAATACAAGAAAAATAAATAATAATACAAGGCATACTCACAACTGTAAACATATTTTTCCCCACCACTCCCTATATTAAGGTAGATGCTTAAATGATTAACTTGAAATCTTTCTCTTTTCTAATATAAGCACATTAGAAATATTCTAAGTATATTTTTGTAAATGTTAATATGTGGTGCTTTTATTTTAATTCAGTTAAAAATATTTTCTAATTATTTCTTATTTGACTCAGAGGTTATTTAGAAATATATTGTTTCACTTCTGAATATTCAGGATTTTTTAAAGATTTTTTTGTTGTTGATTTCTAACTTAATTCTTTTTTCAGAATACATTCTTGTATAAATTTGAGTTGTTTTCATTTATTAACATTTGCTTTATGCCCTAGAATATAATCTATCCTAGTGAATAGTTCATATGTCATTTAATTATGTTGCAGTGTTCCATACTGAGTTGTTTGAAAACATTGTTCAAGTCTCCTATATATTTTTTTAAATTTGTTATCTCAATTACTGATAGGGAAATGTGGTGTTATCTCTTTCTCCATTCATTGCTATTCCCTTTGCTTCATGTATTTTCAAGCTCATTATCAGTAGCATACACATTTAGAATTATTATGTCTTCTTGATGACTTGATCTATTTATCATTTGAAAATGTCTAGTAATCCCCATTTTCACATCTGCTTTGTCTCATATTAATCAACCATCCTCACTTTCTTTTGACGAGTATTTCCATTGCATACTTTGTTTTATCTTTTAACATTAAACATATCTGTATATTTATGTTTAATGGGGTTCTTGTGGACAGTATGCAGCTGGGTCTTTTTGTTTTAAATCAAATAATTCAGCCTTCAACTCAAGTATTTACACCTTTTGAATTTAACATATTAACTAATGTTATTTCCTACTTGAGTATTCTCAGCTATCTGTTCCTTTTTCCATTTTTTTCTTGCTTTCTGTTGGATTGAGATTTCTATGATTTAATGTTAGATGCATTATTGATGTAATCCAAGTATTTGTGTTAAATTTTCTTAATAATTGATTTGGAATTTACAATATATATATACCTTCATTTCATGACAATATTATTTACTTTCAAATAATATTAAGCCAATTCATGTATAAGATTTTATGTCAGTAGCCTTTCATTATCTTCTTCTGCACTTTCTGCTTTTGTTTGCATAAATTTTATTTTATTTTTAGTATATTTTTATTGATTTCAGAGAGAAAGGGAGAGGGTGAAAGAGAGAAACATCAATGATCAGAATCATTGATTGGCTGCTTCCTGCATGGACCACACTGGGGATCGAGCCCACAACCAGGGCATGTACCCTGATCTGACCAGGAATGATGGAACCATGACCTCCTAGCTCATAGGATGGAATTTATTTTTATACCTTTTAATACATATATAATACAGGGTTTACCAATCCCCTCTTGTTATTATCTAACCTTTGCTATAGTTTTTCAAGGCTTTATTATTAGGTGAATGCAATTTTACATTTGTTGTTTACTGCTGGTGAATCAAATATTTTTTCTTTTTAATTGATTGTCTTTTACTAAAATAATTTATTTTTCCTTTATTCTGTATTGTCTGCCACTATTAGAGCCATATGTCTGGGCTTATAACTAAGGGAATCTTACCTGTACATTTTTCATATCTTTATTTTACCTTTACTTTCAACCTTACTGTGTTTCTTATATAAAGCAAAAATTGGAATTATTTTTGTCTACATGAATCCACAGATTATGCAACATTAATCTCAGTTACTTGAAACAACAAAAGTTTATCTTATATGTATGACTCTCAATAGTATATATGCTGAAAGCTCTGCTTCACTCTGTCCTTAACCCAGAACCTAGGTTGATGAGGGGACCCTATCTTCTGCAACAGTATTATTGCTTATGTAGAGAATATAAAACATGGCAAAGTACACACTCTTGATGCTTCTGTCCTGAAGTGACACATGCTATTTTTTTCTCACATTACTCAAAGCAAGTTCTACAGTGAAACTAACTTCAAATCAAGGGGTGTGGTTAAAAATAAGACATAGCCCAGCCTGGTGGGTGTGGTTCAATGATTGAGCATTGACCCATGAACCAGGAGATCATAGTTTGATTCCCAGTGGGGGCACATGCCCAGGTTGCAGGTTTGATGCCCAGCAGCCGGTTGATGATTCTTTCTCATCATTGATGTTTCTATCTATCTCTCCCTCTCCCTTCCTCTCTCTGAAATCAATAATAATAAGAAGAAGAAGAAGACAAAGCCCAGATTATGACATATATTAATTAGTTTTACAACGGGGCTTATATAGTCTCCATGCCCCTTAACTTTATTACATACCTTATTTTTTCTTTTACATTATGTTGATTTTTTCATATTATCCCCAGTTAACTAATAAATGAAGGAAGTTAGAAATGTTTATTTCTGTTATTATGTAATCTAATTAACTCTAGGGTTAGAATAATTGGTTTTGTTATCTATAACGAGACCCCTTTCTAAGTGAAATAGGACCTAATTCTTCAGTAGTATAATATATATTTTCCATAGATATTTGGAGATATCTAAAACCATTGGGCTATAACTTAAGTTGCAAGGTTGAAGACCTTTGCACCAGAGGTATCCCATATATGAATATTTGTGCTATTCATTTAAAATGATTTTGTAACAAATGAATATCAAAGCCAACATCCATGGGGAGTAACTACTCCTATAGTTTTCAAAACTTTAGAAATACCTTCTTTTAAAGAAGCATATCCACTAAAAATAATAATACTAAATTAAACTATTTAATTTATTAAAATAAATTATATAAAACTTTCAGCCCTAGTTATTATATTAATTAAAATCAACAATATTGCTTTAGGATCTTAGGATTGTAGAACTGTTAAGCCATATTTATTCGGTCAGTTCTCTCATTATATAGCTGATGAAACCGAGGTCTAGTAAAAGAGTGGTATAGACAGGTTTCTGTACACAGAGTTCTCTGATCTTGCCCTATTGTTTAACATATTCTGTACCTAACATTTCCAGAAATCAAACTGACTCTCCCATAATAGGTATGTTGAGTATTACAACACTATGTTCTTATTGCTTATTACTAGCAATAGGAATACCATAAAGTTTGGGGAAATATTTTAAATTATGTATTTTTTCTTAGTTAAAGGCAAATGATGTCTAGTTAAATTATAACTACTGCGAAAACGTTTAGAACTCGTAAGTTGTGAACATTTTCTCCCACACAAATATTCAGGTATCATTGGTCATCCACTTACTTTTTAAGCTCTGACAATTTTCCAAGATTCAGAGTTCAAATAGCATGTGGATATTAGTTCAGACAAATATCACAGATTGTTATGAAAAGAATGTGTGAGTTTTAGTCAGCCATAACCTGCAGCTATCTCTGCTGTTGCAGATATATTTAGGGTATTTTTTGTATAGACATTTGAACTAACCATCCATGAAATGTCACATGTTTTAACAGAGATTGTGACAGGAGCTATGGGTGACTAGGAAACATCATGAGTCAGTTTGAGTCTGGTTCTACATCTTAAAAGATACAAATCAAATCACATCACATAAGGAAAATGCATGAACTATTAAGACTAGACTCTGAATTCCACATAGAAAAAAAATAAACTATCACAACATTTAATGATATTGTCAGTATAGATTTGTCTAAGATTTGCAAAGAAAACCAAAGAAGAAAAACAAACCAATAAAATAGCTCTGCTTTTGTTAAACATATACTCGATATTCTCTTTAAGATAGTGCCTGCCAGTTAGTCAGGGGCTTAGTCAAGTGAATTATTTTTGGCTACTAAGTGATAGCTTTTATGACATTGCTTAAAAACTCTAAGGTAGTATGAAACATAAACTGTTTTAGGTGGTATAAAAAAAGAATCCACTTTTTGAACGATCCTATTAGTCCTTTTGTGCTAACATTAGGAGGTTGGTCAGACATTTGACAGTGTTGACTAGTTCTGATGTCATAGCCTAGAGTTTTTAGATGCTCAAAATACCATTGCAATTAGGTAGTTACTAACAGTAGGAAGAAGGCAAAGGAGAAGGCCACACATTATAAGAATGGCCATTTGGGCAGCTTTGCTGGTAAGTGCAACTTTATACTTCTCAGGGAACCACCAGTCCATTCCCTGAAGATTACTGGGGGAAGGGGTCCAACAAAGGGAAGATGGGAATATGTACAGTGAATTGGGGTAAGGTAGGGAAGGTGCCTGTCAATAAAAGATGGGAACAGACATTATTGGCCAGACGGGGTGGGGCCACTACAAACCCATGAAAATATGGGAATATTTCTTATTTTATTCAATAATCCCCCAGACATTGCTCTCTTGGCTCTTGGCTCTGGGCTCTTTTGTTCCTCTGTCTTTGCTCCTGCCTGTGTTCCCTCCAAAGCCATGTGGCCATTGGGAACCAGCATGCAAAGGACTGATAGACTGCAACTGGGATTAGACTGTGCAAATATGGAATGGAAACTTTGGGCAACAACTTTAATCCTAGTCCTGCTAAAAGCACAGCTAGACTTCTTCCTTGGTGGGATGGAGAGAAATGGGACCTTGGAAACTCAGGGAATTAGCTCCACACAAATATATTCCACTCATTCTCCCACTCAAGTTTCAGAAAATTATTTTTCTTGTAACATTTCAAGAAGCCCACTTCCACCAGCAACAGGTGAGTACAGGGAGAGCTCCCCACCAATAACATGCAGATGTCTTTTGTTAGTTGCTGCTTTTTGGTAGTGCAAATAAATAATACTGTCCTCAAGCCTGACACAGAATCTGAGATAGTTCATCAGTTCAACTGAATTTTATCAAGCAAATACTTTTCCACCCCTCTTCATTTTCTTCTCTTATCACTGTACCTACTTGTTCTGTCACTAAAAGCACCCAGCATTTGGGTCTTCACTATATACCAGGAACTCTGATAAGCTGTGTAGATGGGAAGCTCAAGGTCTTGGCCCTTGATGGCTCAAGGTAAGGGCCTCTATTGCATTTGCATTAGGTGGTTAATCTTCATGTCTCAACTATCATATGAGACATAGTTATGCTAAAGAATTATTTTATATGTGAACTTCAAACTTAACTGGTATACTAGTTAAATTATACTAGAATTTTTATTTGCTAAATCATCCTAGCTGTGTGGCATTATGAGAGTGAGAGGCTATTAATTTGGCTTCTTTGAAATATAAACTCAGTCTCAGGAGTAGTCAAGCCCTGGGCAAGGGAAATACAGCCCAGTATTTTCTATATATCTGATTTTAAAAGAACACTATCTGTTCAGTCTATCTTCTCTGAATCTTAAAATACTCTTACCTACCTTTGGATATAGCTGTTGGCCTCAGCCAGCACATTCATATTTTCAATAAATCCATGACAGACCAGGTACATAACAGGAAATACAATGACTTAAACCAAAAGAAAATAAGCTAGAAAGGCATCTACTTATTAGAATTGGTTTAGTTCAATTGCAGTTACTCTTTCTATACAAAAGCATTAAGTGAAAGATATCTCATACAACAGTGCACTGATGGGTATGCATGTAAAAATTTGTGAAAAATATATCAAAACAATAAAACAGGAAGACAAGTATGATCTACCCAAAGTCAGAACTATCTTTCAATTTCCTGTAGAAAATGTTTACGCTTCTTATACCAAACATGAAGCATGAAAACTTGTGGAGAACAAATGTCTTTCATGTCCTGTTCAATCTTTAGAGGGCTAATCTTGTGAAAATTAAGGAAAAGTAGCAATACTTTCATAAAATAGCCATAAAAGTATAATAATAGCAAATCTACTTTAGAGTGCTATTGATGGAAGGCTGAAATATAAACGTTTAAAGATTTTATTGACAGATTAATTTTAGGTGGAAAATCTTAATGGGATTTTCAAAAGTCCATTGGTTCTTAAAGCCATATTCTGATTTCTCTGGGAATTCTCAGGGTCAAGACATAATGCCAGGCAGAATGTTTGTAAAATAAGACCATTAGCTTTAGAGTAGGACAAATAAATGTGGATATTGCCAGCCTCTCTCAATGACTAGTTGTATATAAATTTCTGAACCCAAGATTATGGGAATTAATATGATGTTATGAGAATTTAGATGTTAAATGTCTAACATGCATAAGATATTTATATCTCAATGAGTAACTATTATTATAGTTATACTATCATCCTATCTAATAAAAGAGTAATATGCAAATTAACCACCACTCTGCTATACCCACAAACCACACCCACCAGCCAATCAGGAGTGAGTATGCAAATTAAACCAACCAATATGGCGGTTAATTTGCATATCCAGGAGTAGAGTGAAGACTGAAGACAGCGTAGAAGGAAGCCAAGTGTTGCAGAAGGGAGTGAAGCTGCGGAAAAGCAAGCAAGTGGGGCTGCGGAGAAGGGAGGGGAGGGAAGCAGAATGCCCCAGGAAGCCCTATTGCAGGAATCTTCCTGCAACAGGCCTCTAGTCAATGTAATGAAAAGGTAGTTGAGTACAGCCAGTAAAAATATTTCCCTTTGGATATTTTAAATTTTTTCATTTTTTCAATTTATTCTATGATCAATTTCTCATGTTGATAGAGACAAAGTGATATAATGCTTATTGTCACAGTGAATGGCATTAAAGATAGCATGTATCATTTCAACAGCATCGGCCCACTTTTCCTTCACATTTAAAGTACTTTGTATGAATAAACTTAAACAGCAAAATACATGAACTACTATAATTTTCTCAAATCTTATGTTTACTAATTTAAGTAATAGATATAATAATAATTACTATAAAATGATTAGGGTAAGTTAATTTTTAAATTGTAAGTATATTTTGACTAGTAAGCCTCCTTAGATATTTACCTAGAGTTTTCAAATTCTGCACTGAAATGGCATGAAGATACTTCAGGATATCTGAAGTGGTTATGGTGTTTGACTTGCCAATTTCCATCCCTAGTCTCATCATGTCACTGGTCAATTCCATTCCACCTCTTAATGTTTCACTTACAAATAGACACTATGCCCAGACCCTGCCTAATAAAACAGGAGAGAAAGTCAGCATGGGGCATCTTACAAAGGATTTTTCTCTCCTAAAAGGAGAAATGAGACAGAGATCTTAATATATGCTGAGATCCCTACTTTTAGACCATATATCATAAGATGAAATTTGTTTCCTTACTTTTAAAACCAATTAAATAATTGCTTTCTTTAACGCATAGCTATAAACCACTTGAATTGGAAGCCCTCAATAAATGTTACCTATCTTTGTCCTCATCCTCATTATCATACTGCTCCCTCTCAATATCATCATTATTGATCTTGTTTCCTACTTATAGTCTTACACAACTGTACCTGCTGCAGAGAAGGCACCTGCCTCAAGTCTTCTTCAAGCTCAATCACTTTCTTTAAAAAAAAATATATATATATATATATATATATATATATTAATCAATTTCAGAGAGGAAGGGAGAGGGATAGAGAGATAGAAACATCAATGATGAGACTCACTGATTGGCTGACTCTTGCACGGGGGTTAAGCCCAAAACCCAGGCATGTGCCCTTGGTCGGAATTCAACCTGGGACCCTTTAGTCTGCAGGCCGATGCTCTAACTACTGAGCAAAACCGGCTAGGGTAAGCTTAATCACTTTCTCTCCACCCTGTGGAGCTGGGCCAAATACTCTCAAGATCACTTGTTCTTATACAACTCTGCCCTGTTTTTTCATGTGACTTACAACAATGTAGGTGAGTCATAGTTTATCAGTTGCTTGTCTATATTATTAGATTGTAACCTTTCCTGTCTTATTCAATATTGTCTACTCAGTGGATGAGCACAGTCCTGGAAAGTAATAGAAAGTAAGTATATGTGTTAAGTTGAATGAAAGAATGAATGAAAATAAAATCAAAGTATAAAACATAAGGGTTAACAATTTTTCTTCCATATAAATTATTTATCCTTTCTGAAAATATGTCTAGAAAATATGCTACTTAATACTTGAATTATGATTTGACAAAATTTTTAGATATTATGTATTACAAACTATGAAACAGTCCCATAAGCAGTATCTTTAAAAGAAAGAAAAAAGAATTGGTAATGACTAGACTTGAAGGAACACTGATAAGAGACCTGCCAGGTAAAGCAAAAGTTATGTTACTTGGGGGGTTAATGGCTTTTATTTGACAGTTGCATTTTGCCTCACTTTAATTGGATGTACCATTTCTTTGCATTTTGCAGTTGACAATTCTTCAAGGACAAATACTGAACATGGTGTGGGGAGGAAAAAATAACAGATTGCCAGATAGACAAAAAAACAATTTAGCACTCAGCAAGAAAAGAAATGAGAACCCAAGTTGAAACATCCCATGTAGACAATGTCATCATAACACTTCCAGGTTAGAAAAAGCAAAGCCCCCTTAAATGTCTCAATTAGAGAATCAAGGTGAACCAAATCATTTCCCTTGAAGCACTGCCAAATATTTGACATAAACTTCAATTTGCAGCAACAAGCTTCAAGGCATCAATTAGAAGAGAAATTTTCTTTTAGAAAAATAATCCAGGAAGGAGTCCGCTTAATGTTTTTCTCATAAAGCTCATTTTGTTTAATTGATCTGAGATCCTGTCTGCTTAAAGACACTTTCCTATTACTCAAGGTATATCAGTTTGTTTTTTCAGTAGTGTGATCCAAAGAAAACATTATACAGGTGTGTGTGTGTGTGTGTGTGTGTGTGTGTGTCCATATGTGTGTGTATAAACACACAAATCATTAAAGAATCAAACTCCAGTTTGAGAGAGAGAATTGAAGATTGGTAGGGTTTACGGCAATTGTTCTTAAATGCATACATACAATTTTGCTCACTTTCTTAAATGTCTTCTGTTACCAATAGCTACATTTAATTCCAGAGTGTTCATAACTATATTTGTAACCCTCTTTATTTAAGCTTAACATGCAAATATAAATATATAGAAAATAAGGAATTGTCACATTCTTCTGGTTAACTCTTTAAAAATTCACCAATTGTTGAGGCAGGTTCTCTCCCAAGTAGAATGTTAAATACACACTTAAAGAATTATAGTCACTTACTTTCCACTAATGATGTCAACGTCTCTGGAATCCCTTCAGTTCCTAAAAAACATACACGTAGGAAATTTTACTTTGTCCATTGATTTTTTTAACTTTAATTATTTAAATTTATCTTTATAGTTGAAAATATTACAGATGTCCCCTTCGTTTGTGTGTTTTTCCCCATTGACACGCTCCACCCCATACATGACCCTCCCAGGCCTTTACCATTTTATTGTCTCTGCCCATGGGTTATGCATATATGCACAGAAATTCCCCAGTTAATCACTCCCCTTCCAACCCTCCTCATCTCCCATTCCCTCTGAAATTCATCAGTCTATTATATATTTCTATGTTGCTGGTTCCATTTTATTCATCAGTTTATTTTGTTCATTAGATTCCACATATGAGATCATGTGATACTTATCTGTCTCTGACTGGTGTCCACTTATTCTTATTTCCAAATTTTCACCTACCATACCAACCCTTGATCTACTAATGTTATTAAAATAAGCAAATAAAGTTAGTGAAAATAAAAACCAACAAAAAATAGCTCTAAGTTTAGAAAGGATAGAAAAAATAAGTTATAACTTTCATAAGTATTTTATATAATTAGAATAATGTCAATAGCAGTAATTTACTATGCTTGCTATTGGGGCAGAATGGAGAAGATATTAATATAACAATATTACAGACATTTTATAAAATAAAAAAAGAGGAGGTGGATCTTATTTTGACACAACCAACCATTAAGTACATATAAATTTACCTCACTAGAACATTTGAAATGACATTTCTCTAGTCTTTAAAAATCATTCACTTTACTAAGGTATTTTTCATGCATCTTTTAGGTACTTGGTCTAAGGTGGTAGAAACACAAGATGAGCCTGTATATTGCACATCATCTATATATATAAAAGCCTAAGCAGCAGCTATGATGAGCACTGACCACCAGGGGGCAGACACTCAACGCAGGAGTGGAAACCACAGACATGGAAACATGGAACAGACTGATGAATCTCAGAGGGAAGGGGAAGAAGGGAAGGTGGGAAGAAATTAACCAAAGATCTATATGCATACTAGAGGCTGGATGCACAGATTCATGCACCAGTGGGGTCCCTTAGCCTGGCCTGCGGGGATCAGGCTGAAACCAGCTCTCTGACATCCCCCAAGGGATCCTGGATTGCAAGAAGGCACAGGCCAGGCTGAGGGACCCTAAGAATATAAATTACGAAGCCATTTCTTTGGTTTACCTGACAACACCACTTCTTTACCCTTATGAGGCATGTGACTTTGACCAAGTTACTTAAACTTACTTTGCATCAGTTTCTCCATCTGCAAAATTTGAATGATCAGAGTGCTTTCCTTTCAGAATTATTGTAAAGCACAAATGGCATTTCACTCATAAGGAGTTTTGAAATGTGTTTAACACACTATATGCACACATTAAAGATTAGCTGTTATCTCTCCTATTATAGAATGTAGAATCAGGATATTAGGTACATATTTTATTACACATATTTTATATGTACTATGTAGACATATCTAGTTCTAACTACTTGCTCCTAGATAAATAATTTGAGAAAGAAGGTGGCTTTTGGTTATGGGAATCATCCAGGCAGCCAGGATTGTGTGTGGAAGGAAGTACAATTAATGACTATGAAACAGCGGACATAGACCAGAACTCACCAGGGGAGAGTGATAACCCAAACTTAAGACAATTCTAAGCTTTGGTGTTTAATTTTTTTAGATAGAAAAGAAATAAGAGAGCTGATAAGCCAGGCAGAGAAAGATAAATATCACATGATCTTACTCATTTATGGAATATAATGAACAACATAAACTGATGAACAAAAATAGATCCAGAGACAGAGAAACATCCATCAGACCATTAAACCTCAGAGGGAAGGTAGGGGAGAGTGGGGGTAAGGGGGAGAGATTACCAAAGGACTTATATGCCTAACCAATGGACACAGACAACAGGGGGTGAGGGCATGAGGGAGGAAATTGAGGGGGGGGGTAATGGGGGAATAAAGGACACATATGTAATGCCGTAATCAATAAAAAATTTTTTAAAAAAAGAATAACTAGATAGGCCCATGGATATAAACAATGGAGTGGTGAGGTCCTAGGGCAGGGGGCAGGGAGGGTTGGAGGGGATCAATGGGGGAAAAAAGGAGACATATGTAATACTTTCAACAATAAAGAATTATTTTTTAAAAAAAGAATAACTGGATGAACCATCTGAGGATCCTGAAATGGATTTTTAAGGTATAGCAAATATTTTACCAAGGCTGATATATGAAACTATGGAAATGAAAAATTGAAAGAGCAAAGACTGCAAATGTACACATGGCCTCCAAATGGCACTTTATCTTACAGGTAATCATTTAATCTTTTGCATCATGAGTACAGCATGGTGAAATCTGCATTTAAAAAGGTAACTACAGCTGCTTTGCATGGCTGAGAATGGGAAACTTCAGTAAGGAAAGTGTACTCTAGTAGTATAGACTGAAAATGAACCAGGGCTGTTAGAATGGAGAGAAGGGGTGGGATTCTGAGTCATTTCAAAAATTGATTTGATAAGATGAATTGAGCAATTTTATGTACAGTAATTAAGGAGCCCGAGAAAATAAAAATGATTTAAGTTCTAGCATGGTGAGTAGATAAATGGTGATTAAGATGGAAAACACAGAGGAGAAAAAGGTTGGGAGAAAAATATGATGAGATGTGCCTTAAATAAAATTCTGTGCTTGAGATGTCTGTAGAGAAAGCCTCCAAGAGATGGTGAGTATGCAACTTATATTATGATGAATAAACACTTTGCTTTTTGAGCTTTGTTATGGGAGATTTTTATATTGCCTTTATGTTCTGTTAAAGCAAATTAAAATAAGAGGCTAGGGTCTACTCTATAGTACTTTCCCTAAAACAAATACAATTTTTCATTAACTGCCAATTGCTTATACAGTTTTATTTTCCTATGAGAAGAGAAAAAATGTTAACCAAAATTCTCTTCCACTTGCCACCAAGTATTGACTTGTATTGTAGTATATACTTACTGTTCTCATTAGACAGAAAGCAGTAACTGAATATTTGTTAAATTAAAATTGAATTCAGTATATATTAATTGATTAAAATAAATGTTTCAACTGAGGAGAGAACAAAATGGGCAAAATAAGACAGGAGAGAGAGAAAAACTGCATTTACTTCCATTTTCTCTGAGAAATCCTAAGGCTGTGCTGGATGATGGCTCTGGAAGCCAGGTGGTATTATAATGAGAGTCAGAACCATCAATGCTCTGTGACTGCTGCCCGTGTCATGCCCCAGGGGTAGTGGGGTAGTGGGGTAGGCAGAGAGGTACAGAGAAGAAAACACCAAGATGGACTTTCCTCGCCCTAGCTGGTTTGGTTCAGTAGAAAGAGTGCTGGACTAAAGGGTCCTTGGGTTCGCTTCTGGACAAGGGCATGTACCTTGGTTGCAGGCTTGATCTCCAGCCCTGGTTGGAGCATGTGTGAAGGCAACCAATTGATGTCTCTCTCACATTGATGTTTCTCCCTGTCTCTCTCTCCCTAAAAATAAATGAAAAAATATCCTCAGATAAGGATTAACAAAAAACAAACAAACAAAAAATGTGGACTTTTCTCTCTTGCTCTCGCACAGTAGCTATGCTGGGAAAATGTTTTCCTCCGAACAAGTTTCTTTGCTCTCAGCTTTAGACAAAGTATCACAAGATGTCAATTGTTTTGAATATATGATACAACAGGATGGAGTGAAAGTAGGCATACAGGTGTTCATATGGAAAATAATACAATGATCAATAAATAATAATACAAGTATAAACTCTGGGTTTCACATACAACTATAAGCATACTTTTCCCCCAGCCTGTATTTATTCATTAATATAAATACTTGGCATTTTAAAATTATATCTTTAAATTCTGTGTTCAAATACTTAATTCTTTTTCATGACCTTAGTTGAGTTTTTAAAATCTATAATAATAAAAGGGTAATATGCTAATTAGACTGGACAGCCAAATGACCTTCCGGACGTCATTCTGGACATCCCTCCAGACGAAACTGTGGCAGAGGGGACTGAGGCAGAGGCAGTCAGAAGCAATCAGGCAGGCAGGCAAGCAGTTAGGGGCGATCAGGCAGGCAGGTGAGTGGTTAGGGGCAATTAGGCAGGCAGGCAGGTGAGCAGTTAGGTGCCAGTGGTCTCAGATTGCGAGAGGGTGCAGGCCAGGCTGAGGGACCCCCCTGTCCCACAAACCATGCACAAATTTTGTGTACCAGGACTCTAGTATTTAAATACTAATATGATTAACCTTTAACCTAATATTGAATTAGAAATCAGCAATAAGTGTATCCTTTTTTCAAAAACAGAAATCATTTTTGGTTTTATAAGAAATTTTGCCCCAGTGATTTTTTTTTTTAATGGGCCCTGTCCATATGAGATGTCTGCTTACTTCCCCTTCTGCTGAGCCACTTGTTTCTGATTCTGAGAAGTACAGATGCTAATGCTGACCCCTTGAGAGCAATTCTGCTTCCCAGAGATGACAATATAGATAGGCAGGTGCCCATCTCACCCTTCCCATAATGCTCTTGCGGATGGGCCATTTCTAGAGGTAGAGACCAGAAATGATTATCAAATGCTTGGAAATACATTTCTATTTTTAAAAATTGGCTACAATATACTCTTTCTGCTCTTGCACTCCTAGTTAGTATTAGCAACCAATGTTCTTTTCCTTTGCTCTGCAGAAGCCTATGTCCTCTTTTCCAAGACAAAGTCTGGGTTCAAGAGCATGTGCATTTGTCACACCTAAGTCATTTTAAAATGATGTGGGAAAGCATAGATTTGGCAGAGAGAGCTGTAATTGGGACAGATGTTACTAACCTAAGTCCAGATTGATGCTGGCCACTGACGCCAAATTACTCCATTTCTCCCCTAACTTTGGCTGCTGGTTAAGAAATACCTTTTTGTTATGTGATATGTGAAATACAGCAATTAAGGCAATAGAATTTGGTAGATCTGATACTCAGAGAAGCCTTCCTGAGGCCCCCAAGGCACAGACAAGATAGAGGAAGGAACACACAGAACTTTTTTCTGCTGGGAAATTCTAGCTATCATGCAGCAGCAGAAATGAAGCCATCTTCATAGACTTTTGTTGTTTGAAGCATAACAAAATTCCACTATTATCCATTCATTCCTTTCTTTTATAATAATTTTCAGATAAATATTTATCAGATAAAGAAATTGATAGCTTTTTTTTTTAAAATAAACTGTGAGTACTCTGATTTCTTTGGAAAATGTTAAGGCTTTATTAAAGCAAATGGTTTTTCAAGTATCATCTAGCTTTAAAGACTTTTTTAAAAATTAAGGGCTTTAACATATTCACTAAACCTGCACACATTAACAAACGATGTTCTTGTATCCTTCTTCAGCTTCTTTATATAGCATCGCCTCCTGTGCTAAAGGCATAAGCATTTGACTATGGCAAATACAACTAGACCATGTCTAACAATACACTTGGCAAGAAAGAAATAAGCATGGATCTCATTGCCTCAATATTCAGGCAGCATCTCCTCAAAATAAAATACTTTATGGTGACATTTCATGTGTATTTTATTATGTGGAGGGGTAGTTTCTGAGCCTGATGTTGTTGGTCAATCATTAATTCTCCTGATCACTTATCTTTTATTTAGGAATAATCTCTACATATTTATGAGAAACAAATCAGCAAACCAAGTGTAGTCAATACAGGGATACCCACAATTACCACAAATATACTGACTCTGCTGAAGTACTTGTTGGGTATAGATTAAGATACATATATCACCTGAAAACCAACTGCATTTATTTCCTAATGTTGCTATAAGAAATTATCACAAACTTGGCTTCAAACAACACAAATTCATTTCCTTATGATCTAAGGGACAGATGTCCAAAATGGATCTCACTGGATTAAAATCATGATGTCAGCAGGGCTGCGTTTCCTTCTGGAGGATCGAGAGAAGAAATCATTTGCTTTCCATTTTCTAAATAGAGGCTACCCACAGTCACTGGTTCCTGGCCCCTTCCATCTTCAAAGCCAAAAAGGACCTGTTGAGTTTTTCTTGCATCAGATCACACTAACATTGTCTCTTCTGCCTCCCTCTTCCATCTTGGAGGACTCTTGTGATTGATTACTTTCAAACCACCTAGATTATACAGTATAATCTTCCTGTTTTAAAGTTAGCTGATTAGCAGCTTTAATTGCATCTGAGACATTAGTACTCCTTTGCCATGTAACATAAGTTATTTATGGGAGGTTAGAGCATAGATATCTTTGGGGGTCATTAAACTGCTTATCATACCCCTTTAAAGTACTGGGTTGTTTTAACCACAGCTACCATAAAAGTGTTTTGGGGAATGCCCACCCTAAGCATACCAATTCTCAATTAATATTTGCCCAGCTCTATGGGTCACTGCTAAATGGACCTAAGGTGAGAATCTTACTGAAGAAGGAGCCCATTACAGATGAGTCAGTAATTTATAACATCTGAAAATGAGTACAAGAGATAAACTGGTGGGAGTACATTATCTTTTCGGGGATTTGAACTTAGAGATATGAGAGAAGATACCAGTTAACTGGATTCAGGAGCTACAAGGTTATTCCGATTTAGAATCTAGACCGCAGCATCATTTTTTAGCATGTTGAACTTAATTAAGCAAAGAAACTTGATTGATAGAGGGGGTAGGAATTGATATAATAAAAAATAAACAAAGCAAAAAATTGTGAGGTAATCTTAGAGACACTTAAATTCATTTCCTTGTTTCTAATGATATTGACATTTTGAGGAGTGCTGGCTCCATGTTTTGTAGAATGTCCCAAATTGGTATTTGTCTGATGTTTTTAATATGATTAAATTAATATCATGAGTTTTGTGTGTGAAAAACCACAGAGATAAAGTGCTATTCTCATCATATCCTATCAAGGGTAATCTATACTATCAATATGAATTTTCATTATGCTAACCTTAATTACCTGGCTGACATAGTTTTAATTTTCTCCACTCTAAAGACAGAGTGGGGAATTATTCTCCACCTTCTTCAGGAGGTATCTACATAAATAATTTCAAATTCTTCTGCATCCAACACTTATCTATTGTCCTTTTGCTTTTATTAAATAATTTATTTATACCAATACTAGAGACCCAATGCAGGAATTCATGCACCGGTGGGGTCAGACAGGGGGAGGGGCCTCATCCCCTGGTCAAACTTTGATAAACTCCTGGTAGAGGGGACAATTTGCATATAGTATTTTATTATATAGGATGGACCCAAAGATATTTATTTTATACTATAGATTATGATTCAGTTTGGCTCTCTTCTCACTCTCTCCTTGCTTTAATTACCATATATGCTCAAAAGATTAAAATAAGATAATAATTCTCCAAGCCACCTATAGAAAACGCTCTTATACATGTCATAATGGCATCTACAATAGGCTCTAGGTAGGCCTGCTGTGTTCACTCTGTTTTAGATCCCTTGCTTGTGTAAGCCCATGAACTGGTCCTAAATATGTACATAAATGCAATGCATACATTGGCACCAGTACAGAATTAGAAAGTGTGCATAAAACTTTGTAGTTCGGTCTGAGGGGCATGACAGGTGACATAAAAAGCTTGTTAAACCCTTATTTAATGTATTCTATGACCTGGCATTACCTAAAGCAGTTATAAAACTATCATCATCAAGAGGACCACATAACTTGAGAGGAAATTAGAAGATTCAAGAAGCTTTGTTTTCAACCCATCTAAATTTTTCTTTTTACTTTTGGGGACTACTGGAAGAATGAGTTTGTTTTAACAATTTGGTCAACTAGCCAGTAGGTGGGATTTTACTGTGATAATAAACATGACACTTTGGAGGAAATACCTGACTCTGAAGTAGTAGGGATGATTAATTTGTGTATGTGTGTGGGGGTATGTGTTTCTATCTGTGTCTATGCTCAGATGTATACACATAAGTAACAAAATTAGTGTTAAGTCACTTGATGCATGCTATAAGTAACTTACAATTACTGGCAACATATCTATAAACTTAGTCTAAATGGAATTGAAAAGATAACCTATATCTTCCTTTGGTGAATTCTTGCCAATGAATTATGACTGAGATCTTACATCAGTATAATCAGAAAGAATATAAAAATATAATTTTATTAACTTACTTTCATTTTTTTTAGCAAATAAAGGTATAGAAAATTGTTCAGCAGATCAAATTAATGTGCTATTTTCATTAACTAAAATATGTTGCACAGGAAGATCAGTTATGTTTATCCTGGAACCTGCAACATTAACAGATAGGTGCATATGTAGCCTAGTATCAGCAGAAGTTTTCTAAATTACTTAAATCATCTATTATCTAAAGAGGGGAAAGTGTGTTTTTGGCAAATAAAACTGTCTAAAGTTTACTCTAAAATCTAATATAATTTATTCCAAAAACCCTTTCCAAAATGTCATAAGGTTTTAAAAGTGGTATTGGAAAATTATAATTCCCTAGAGAACAAATACTTTATAGGGGAGGACATTGGTCACTGTGACTTCTGGTAATAGTGTATGCTGGATCAAACATCTGCATTCCCAGCCAGTTACTGAAGCCAACTCCAACTGACAATCCCAGGGCTGTTTAATTTTTTACCATGGCAATCATCAAGGCTTCCCTCTTCCCTCTCAATTATTTACATTAATAATGGAACCTTTAGATGTTATGCTCAAAGTGAAATATTCTTCTCAGAAACAATTTATAGAGCCAAACTTCTTTTCATTGTCAAGTAAAACTTAAGCCACTGTCTCATTGTTTTTGTTTTCCAAGATAATATCAAACATGTGTCCCAGATCATATGTAGTGAACCTGCTCAGAAAATATTCTGACTGCATTTGGTGGACCAGATGCCAGAACCTACATATTTTGATGTTGGCCAGATGTTGGGTATTTGTGCATAAAAATGATGGAAAGGAAATATGCCTCTTTCATAGTCCAAGTTTTCTGCCAGCCATTACTCACTGGGATATTTTGATATTTTATTTATAGTACAATAGAATCAAATTATTAAATGGGAAGAGTAAACAATTTCACAAAATAGACTCTTTGTAAGAATTATTGTAAAAATGAAACAAGCAATATAATTTCTAATCATCTGTGATGGATCTCATCTCACATCTCCAAGTCATCCCTTACAATTCTTCATTTAAATCTATGTACTCTGTCAAATCTTGAGATAATATGGGTCATTTTATCATTTTCATTAGGCTGTTACATAAAATATTTCATAGATATACAAACAAAAAGTGAAAAATTATTACACTATTGAAGTGGACAAAATGTAGATGCTCCATTTTGATCCTTTAAATAAAAGTACATATTCTGGCATAAACTATCTGAATACTTCTCATATCTTAATTTAATTAGGTTATTCAGACAAACCTTCTTTATATGATAGAGTTACCACTTGCATTTAAGACCTGAGGTAAAATTAATTTTCCTTTCAGATGGTAAATATTAAAATCCTGACAATATCATCCTTCTTTAAATCTATTTACATAAGCAATCCTGGGAGCATTTTAAGCTTCTTAAAATACTTAATGGAATGGATGAAACCAAACACTGAAGTACTAAAGATGGTTAGCACATATTTCAGTTTTAGATAGCCCCAAGAAATTAAAGATCAAGTGTTGAGTTTGACAGATATGAACTTCTGAGAAATATGGAGAAAATGTAGACTCATAACTGCTTTACATCATTGAACAAACATTAAACTCCTAAAATACCTACCTTAATCATTTTTTTCTCTATATATAATGTAGCAAGAGATATGGAAAATGTAGGCCAATCATTGTGGGTTTTTTAAGATTTTTTAATTGATTTTTAGAAAGAGAGGAAGGGAGAGGGGGAGAGAGAGAAACATTCAAGTGAGAGCAGAACATTGAATGGCTGCCTCATGCCTGCCCCCTACTGGGGGTTGAGCCTATAACCCAGGCATGTGCCCTGACCAGGAATAGAATCAGCAACCTTTTGGTGCATGGGAAAATGCCCAACCAACTGAGCCACACCAGCCAGGGCAATTGTGTTTTTGACTAAGGAAAGAAATATGTCAACTGGGTCAGAATTAAGTAGTTATTGTATTTAAAAATAAAATAAAAATTACATATGTTGTCTACATAGAAATTTTAACATAATTTTAAAACAGTGAAATGCAGAATTCACACACACACAAACAGGGAGTGTTTGAAATCTGAGTACATGTTGATTTAGAGAACTAATTGGCATTCATTGGTCAATAAAATGAGCAATGTTATGAATACATTGCATTCTAGATAAGAGGCCTGCTGATTTTGTCTATTCTAGATAGTACATCCTAAACATAAAAAAGAAATTACTTACTTAAAATTCAGAGTATCAATCTAACATGGAAAAATGTTCAGTTAATGCAATGTTTGAATAACTATTCAGGTGTTTTTTTCTGAAGTTCAAGGTAGTAAGTTCTAATGAGTCTAGAGAATGAGATTCTTTTCTAAGATATGATAGTCATCCATGCAATAGTACTGTAGGATTACTGCTTTGGCATTGAACAATTCACTCACAAAGACTGCTGCATTATTCTGGCTAGAGAGATTTGATACAAGCATATATGTTATAGAACCTTGTGCCATATAATTGTGAGCGGTGCTTTAGAGATTTACCATTTTGCCAGCTGTTCCAAAGACTTATGATTAGGTAAGGAATCTAATGCAACCCATTCAAGTTCTCATCCAGAAGAAAATTCTTGTGGAGACTGCAACAGAAACGATCCATGGCTGTAATAACAACAGATAGGCTGGATTTAAGTCACCATATGGAATGAAAGGTTTATTAAAATGGTAAGCCATAGCATGTAACATGTGGAGAATTCAGTTTTGCTTGCACAGGTCCAGAAAGATATTATACAACAAATAAGCTATAAATAGGAATACCAATAAGTTGCAAAATCCTTGCAGTCCCATGAAAAGGCTTAAAGACTGGAACACTGGAACCCTTTTTAAATTAATGAATCAAATACTAAAATACAATAATTTTTGTAAGAAATGAATATTTTGTATTATTGCTCTTAGCATCATAAATGAGGAGAATATGCAAAATAATTAAACCTACCAGGGAATAACTTTCATCCTAATTATTTAATACACTTAAAGTTTTAAAATATGTGAACTTACACTATCTGACATCTCTACCATTAGTTCAAAACTTCTGGGTGAGGTTAGGTGTTCTGAAAATATTTTTTATTAGCATGTAGATAAAATATGTTTTATGATTAAAAGTGTGGCAAATAAATATGTATAAACCACAAGCAATTATATTTTATTAATCATCCCCTCATAGAAATATCTGGGAATTGAATAAAGCAGAGATCTTTGTTGTGTGATTCTCTCATTCAGCTCAATTATATATAATTTCCACTTCGTGGAAGTAAATTCTAGAATAGGATCAATGGTGAATCCCTAAAAAAATGCATTCCAGAGTATTCAATGTTGGAGCACTTTAATGCTAAAATAGAATTTCATGATAAATTTAAATAAATATGTATACTCTATCAATCATTACTCAGAATGTTAGCTATAAACCCCTTTACATAACAACAAAACTAGTGAGTAGTTAGAGATTTTCCAACTGTGTTAACTTTCTGCATTGCTTGAAAGCATGGTTTTTATTTTGGTAATACTTACCATCATTTGAAGTATATGGTTGATTAACTCAACTTAAACTGTATAGTAAAACCTCTACATTTTAGAAAGCTGAATTCAAAACAAGGATCCAGATTCCTAAGTGCTTATTTCCTTACAGGTGCTCTTACTGCAATTATTGTAATACTACCTATCATATTCAATTTAGGGAAAATCTCAGAGAACAGTGGGGTTTACAATTTGATGTAATCAGGGGTAAAAACTACAGAAGTCAACAAAAATTGTCTCATGGTGCTTCTGAGAATAGGATTAAAGGATATATTTTCTACTTGGCCAAATAATAAACTCTTTCAGAAAAGAAAGCTGTAAATTTCAATTATAAGTGAAATAGCAGTGTAAAATGTCTCTTTAAGTCACTTGGGAAGAAGCATCTGGCTCTTGATGTAAGGAAGAAAGTAGCATAAATAATCCTCCCTATTCATGCTTGGAAGAGGCATAAGAAGCATGTTACTAAACAAGAAAGAATTTCAAATTAAATTATATAATTCTATTTTTTTCTCTCTCATGTACTCCATGGCCTTCAAAAAATTGGTAAAGTGGTAACATGATAGAATTGGCAAGACTACATAAATGGTTGAATGTGGGGGTCAAAAGAAAGAGGGCTTGAATGTAATAGCTGTGATCTTTAGTTTAAGGTGACAGGTGTGTGTGTGTGCACACAAGAGCTAGTGGTCTAAAGGCCCATGTATAAAAATAAGGGTAGAAATAAAAGGTGTGAATTTGTAGTTAATGCACAGTAGCATTTGAGAATATGGCAATAAGTCTCAGAATAGAAACAAGGGCTAATTAAATATATACATTTACAAGAAAATCATTCACAAAGCAAATTAAAGCTATAATTTTTGGATATGTTTTCTAAGGGGGAGATTTTAAAAGGATTATAAAATAGATCTTAAGTTATATATTTGAGGATATCTACATTTAGGGCATTTAAAGCTAAGGAGAGAGTAGAGATATATACATAGAAAAGGCAGTTAATAATTGAGGAAAAAATAGGAGATGCCAATGGAAGATCCAACTGTGGGGAAATATTCAGGAAATGGAAAATTAATACAGGCTGAGAGATAGAGCAAGAGGATGAGAGGAACTGAAGGTAAAAAAATGGGAACATCCATCATGAAGTAATGTGCTAAAGGAGACATGAAGGGAATAAGCCATGGTATGAGTAAACTACCAGTTACTCTGATAATGGACTGTAGCAGATGCAGCTTAAAAAACATTGGGACAGCATGTGAGGTGAAGAAAAAACTTGAATGCACTCTGTTTTGTCCTTGTAGGAAGACTGAAATATAGAAAAGATTTGGAAAAGGTGACATGAAAATATAAGAAGGAGTAAGTTGGAGATTATAGGAAACTTCTAAATGAAGTTGAAGAATATATGAATACGGTGAGAATTTACATTGGTTCACAAATTTCTTGAACAATACTGGAAACAAGTCTAAGAAACATGAGACAAGTATAATGGGAGGCTAGAAGCACAAGAAAATAGAAATCTCAGTAAAATAATCAACAAAATTGCTACCAGAGGTATAAAGCACGCTGTAGAAAGAAAGAACAGTTGCGGGAGATAATCAACCCCCAAGGCTGCAGCAGCAGTTTAGCAATAAAGTAGGTCCTGGATTATGGCATAGATTTTTTTTTCCACTTATTCATGAAGCATTAACTTCTGGATCACGAACAAAACACTAAATACTGTGATGAAGGCTCTTTAGCAATGGCCTTCTCCTATCTGGTGAAGAGAAGCATTGAGTCCCACCAAAGAACCACTTCAATCTTTTATTTTTTTCTTATTTCTTTTCATATGTGGATCTAATTGAATTTCAAAAAACTAAAACATGAGTAACCAGGTCATTTCTGCCCCCAATTTATAGTAAGAGGAAAATATCTAATAGAATAAATACTATTTTTCTTGGGGTAGAGGTCTAACTTTCTATTAAAGATAGTCACATACTTCTGAGCTGATAGAATTTTCTAAATTTGAGAAGGAATTTCATTCATACATCTACAATTGAAATTTTCTTAAAATGCCTGAGGGGGGAAACCAGGAAGTATCTTTGTTGCTGGTTTTTTCCCTGACAGACTATTTTACTTTTATTGGCTTCATGATTTGGGGAATATTTGATAACAAGGCAAAACTCAAAGGGGTGAACTTATTACTCTCATTTATTTTGCTCCAGGATCAAAGAGAGTTGAAACATTTATCTCTGCATTGTATCTTCTACACACACTCCTACCACAGGCACATGTTAAAAGATTCACATTTCTAAAGATAGTTTTACTAAATATTTGGGACTCAGTCTTTTTAAATCACTATAAACAATAGTTATAAATAGACTGATCAAGTAGAAGAAATTATAAATCCTCTGAAAATAGTTACTAAAATTAATTTTTAAAATCAGCTTTAAGCCCAGCTGAAGTTCTCAATGGTTGAGAGTCAACCTATGAACTAGGAGGTCACAGTTCCATTCTCTGTCAGGGCATATGCCCAAGTTTTAGGTTCAATCCCCAATAGAGGGCACGCAGGAGGCAACCAGTCAATGATTCTCTTTCTCATCATTGATGTTGTTATCTCTTTCACCTTCCTTCCTTTCTCTGAAATCAATAAAAACATAGTTTTTAAAAAATCAGTTTTAAGACTTGCTCATAGCAATAATCAGAGTTTATAACTGAAATGTTACTTTAAAATTTTATAGATTAGGAAACAAGGATAAGCCATACTCTAATTCCTGGAAAAAATACTAAAATCCAAATCTTCAGTTTCCCAGAATAAGGCTTTTTCTATAATTTCCCCAAACCAGTGATAAAATTAATATAATAATAGTAATAGCAACAATAATAATAAATGTTATTGACCTAATTGTGAACTATCTTAATGAATAAAGTAAAAATATACAGTTATAATAGTCTTTATGCAAACTGGAACCAACATCCAATATTTCTACTTATTTATTTTTTATTAAATTAATTGGGTGGCATTGTTTAATAAGATCATATGGATTTCAAGTGTACATTTCTATGATATATTATCTGTATATTGCATTGTGTGCCCACCACTCATAACAAATCATCTTCCTTCACCATATATTTGGCCACCTTTATCCTTCACTACTCCTAACCCCCTTTCCTTGGGTAATTACCATACCATTGTCTATGTTTCAGTTTTATATCAGACATCAGAGGCCTGGTGCATGAATTTGTGCACCAGTGGGGTCCCTCGGCCTGGCCTACAGGATGGGGCTGAAACCAGCTCTTTGACATCCACCAAGGGGTCCTGGATTGCAAGAAGGTGCAGGCCAGGGTGAGGGACCCCATCGGTGCATGATCAGGGTCAGTGAGAGATGCGAGAGGTTGGCCAGCCAGGGAGAAGTGGCGGGAATGCTCCAGGGCATGTCCAGCCCATCTCACTCAGTCCCAATCAGCCCGACCCCAGCAGCAAGCTAATCTACCAGTTGGAGCATCTGCCCCCTGGTGGTCAGTGCACATCATTGCAAGTGGTTGAGTGGCCTTAGCATATCATTAGCATGTTAGAGGCCCAGTGCCTGAAATTTGTGCACTCGGGGTAGGGGGGAGGGAGTCTCTCAGCCCAGCCTGCACCCTCTCACAGTCCGGGACCCCTCGGGGGATGTCCACCTGCCGACTTAGGCCTGATCCCTGGCCTGTCAGACATCCCTCTCACAGTCCAGGGTTCTCACAGCCCAGGACCCCTCACTCCTTACCGCCCACCTACAGCAGAGGCAGGAGAGGCTCCCACCACTGGCATTGTGCTCACCAGCCATGAGCCCAGCTTCTGGCTGAGCGGCGCTCCCCCTGTGGGAGCGCACTGACCACCCCTGGGTTGAGCATCTGCCTCCTGGTGGTCAGTGTGTGTCATAGTGACCCTTCGTTCCACTGTTTGATCAATTTATTATATAGAATTACGCTTTGATTGGTTGAATGGCTGACCGGTCAACTGAACATTTAGAATATTAGGCTTTTATTATATAGGATAGGAGTGTAATCATATGGTTCTTAGCTTTTTCTGAAGGACTTATTTCATTTACCATAATATTCTCAAGATCCATCCATGTTGTTGCCAATGGAAATATTCCATCTTTTCTTATGGCTTAGCAGTATTTTATAGTATACTAGAGGCCCGATGCATGAAAATTCATGCAAGAATAGGCCTTCCTTCCCCTGGCTGCCGGTACCGCTTCCCTCCAGCACCAGGGACCTTGGCCTTCACTCTGGCCACTGCCTTTCACCTTCACTCTGGCTGGAGTCATCTTCCGCCTTCTCTCCAGCCCTGACGCCCTCCTGTAGCTCCCTCCACCCCCTGCCCTGCCGCCCATAGCATGTGTCCCATCCCACCCTGGCCACTCCACGCCTGTGTGTGTGCGCTGCCCAGAGGCCTGGAATGGCCAGGGCGGGGCAGAACGCCTGTATCCCATCCCGCCCACCACCATCTTTGGTTGCATCAATTTGTATATTCCCTCCTTATTGGCTGTAGGCACCATCATCTTCATTGCAGAGTAACGGTCAATTTGAATATTCTGTCTGTTTTAGATAAGCTATGTACCACATCTTCTTTATTCAATCTGCTAATGAAGTATACATTGGTTGTATCCATGTCGTGGTTGTCACCGTAAATAATGTTGCAATGAACACAAGAGTACATATATCTTTGTGAATAAATGTTTTCAAATTTTTATGTTAGAAACCCAGAAAATGAATTGCTCAGTCATATGGTAACTCTATTCTTAATTTTTTGAGGTACTACCATACTGTTTTCCATAGTGGCTGTACTAGTTTACATTCCTACTAGCTGTGAATGAGTATACCTTTTTCTCCACAACCTCTCCAACAGTTATGATTCCCTAGCTGGTTGATAACAGCCATTCTAACAAGTATGAGGTTGTATCTCTTTATAATTTTGAGTTGCATTTCCCAACTAGATAGTGAAGTGGAATATCTTTTCATATACCTGTTGACCATTTATATGTCTTCTCTGGAGAGGTGTCTGTTCGGGCCCTCTGCCTATTTTTTAACTGGATTGTTTGGTATTGAGTTGTATAAGTTCTTTATGTATTTTGGATATTAACCCCTCATCCAATATTTTTAACTTTTGTTTTTTTTATATTTGTTCTTATTAACTGCATGATTTCTTAGAGTGTTCCAAAAGTTTATCAATTTGATTCTATTCTCATTCCTGTATGTTATTTGAGTACTAGAATTTTGTTTTGTATTTTCTATGACTATTATATCAAAGCTAGTTAAATTATCCAACAGAGATACTAAATTATAGAATTCATTAATTTTTACAAAACTGTTTTCTCAGTCATAATACTTTATAAACATTAAGAATATTTCTAATTGTCATATTAATAAAACCAATACACATATCAATAGTCACCCAATCACCCATATTAGAAATGAACATGATCTCAGGGTTTAATTACTCAACATTCTCATTTTAGAGTAATGACAATTGAAGGGAGTTTGAATGGTTGCCCAGGCCAACCCGCAGACAGGTGTTATTAGTTGAGATTAGAATCCAAGCTTTATAATTCCTCCATTATCACTTTTCAAAAAAAAACCATGTATGCCAAACTTGAAAGCCTTTTCTTTTGCTATAATGTCCATGTAATTTGATTATTTCTACAGAATAAACCTTTAGTAAGCTGCTCAAATGTCCCAGGTTCTGTGCTTATGCTTATTACTATTATTAGTTCTTAAATAAGTCACCAATAATCTTCCATTCCATTTTCTAGTCATGAAGACAGAGATTCATATTACTCGCCCCAATTTCTTATTTTTAGCCCTATTTTCTTTGAGCCATTATAGTTTCTTCAATTTTGTTCTCTCTGCTTTCCAATGGCATAGACTTCATTAGAAAGGGTGCACAAATTGTACTGTTCTTTATTTCTTGAAACAACATACTGCAGAGCAATATTATGTTGATACTGAGTTCTTAAACTCTCATCCTAGATAATATATGCAAATTAAATCAGAAACCCAGAGAACTTGCCTTCATCACTGGATAACAAACCAACGATAGGCAAAGATTTTACTGATATGAACCAATGACTCATCCTTAAGTAAAATAAGCTGACTTTTCCTTATGGCACTTTTTGTATTTCTGAAACATTTAGTGCAATACTTGATGGCATTTTTAGTTACGGCATCCTCAAGTATTACTTTGTATATATGGAGAGACTCATTTAACAGATGAATTAACCAACACAAATAAATTACGTACACTCTTGGGGTAAAAACCAATTATAAACTCTTCAGAAAAAAACACACACACAAATCCAAAGGCTTTTGTGTCTTTTAACAATTGTTTACTCAATAATCTAATGAGAGATGAGTGAAGATACACAAGCCTGAGGTTATAGTTTCAGATCAAATAGAATGATGCATAATCCTTTCTATACAGTCAGCTACATGTTATCAAATGATTACTAATAATAGAAATGAAATAGTTCGAGTATGTGACAGCACTCGCTGAGATACAGTATGTTTTCTGAATATTGGTCTACATATTTTTCTAAGGAAATAATAAAACAAAGTTGTCAGTTAATTGATTTTTAAGAAGGTAAGTTAAGACAGATATTTTCTTCTTTTCCATTCTGTCTCTCTGCCTTTCTCTCACTCTCTATTTCATCTTTCCAACTCTGTATACCTATATTCCTATCTTTACTTCTATGGCTCTCAGATACCATCTTTTTCTTATCCATCAGGGATTTGATACTCTAGTTTGAGACAGAATTCTCAAGATGAAAGTACTATTTATGACTATAAGCAACAAAATATAAAATAGGAGATCTGGGATAGATTGACAATCAAAATAACAACTATTATCTTCTAAAGCTGTTTTCTTCTACTTAACAGGCAGTGCATATTATAGAAAAAACATATGAGTCATTCTTTAAAGTATGACTCATTTGGATAAATATTTTGTTACGGTGATTGTTGCAAATATAAGCATATTGCCTTTGGCTCTCTGAAATGAAAGCAGCTTCATTTCACTTAAGAAGGTAATGTGAAAACATTGAAATTGGCAGCATTTGAAACCATGTGTAGTTAAATCTTTCTTCCAGAGAGAAAAGAGAAGTTACTCATCTCCATTTCTACTATAATAATCTTAAGTCTGGATTTCCTACCTCACATTCTTAGTACAAAACTCTATTTGTGTTGCCTGTACCTCATCCATACATACTATTTAGACTCACCAGAATAAGCACTCTGAAACTTTATAGTGGTCATAGTTCCCTTGTTCACAAACCTCCTTTCATATGTAACAGGTTAGCAAATAAATTATAAATGTATTAGTTTGACATTTGCTGGATTAAAATACACTGCCATGGCAAAACTAATAATAATAATAATAATAATAATAATAATCTTCTTTTCAGACATGAAAGTTTAAAAATGTGAGGAAATAAAAATTGAACATTTATTCTACTATCACTGAATGCTATATGGCATATCATTTTATTAGAATGGGTACATACTTGTTAGATTGGATCATCAGAAAATAGCTATAGTGATCATTAGCTTTCTTGTTTCTCATCTGCATTTTCTTTCTTCAGGGAACATTGCTCCCTTATGCTCCCTCCTTGCACAGAATTCTAGTTTTTGAATCAGAATACACTGTATTTCTAAACACAAACACTGGCTCAGGTAGGTATACTGGCTCTTCTCTGGCAAGTTTGCCAGAAATATAGAGAAAAAGACAGTTACCTTCTGAGTTCACAGATACTAAGAAACATAGAAGCCTGTAAATAGCAGAAGCCATCTCCACCAATACATGAAAAAAGGAAAGAGCTTACTTGAAATAAGGAAAAGGAGCCAAAAGCAGAGGGGGAAAAAAACATTTCAAATGACTGAGCAACAGGACTCAGTTGGGTCTGAAACCATTTACCTAAGTTGAAATTAAAAAACAAAGTTTGAAGTTTTTATTATTTATAACTATCAAGCTCTGAATAAATACTGTTATTAAGTATCTGCTTAGGGTGATTTGATTAAAGGTTATAAATCATTCGAGAATCTTTTGAAGTAGCTTTAAATAATATAAATTTATAGTAAATAATAATTAATTTACTATATATAAAACAAATTTAAGTAAATAGAATCCTAAAAATAAAGTTTTAACAGAAGTATCCATTTAACAAATTTGTTTATTAATTTTTATTGTAATACTATGTACTTAAGGTTTTTATTTATATTTTATTTTGTATTAATTATTTTAAATTAATAGTATCTTCTATCACATGTCTAAGTTATTTTTTAAATGCTGATAAAAAGCATTGATTCTGAGAAACACAGTTTTGGGGAAATGTGTTTATATGCCAAAAATTCTCTAATAATTCTCATAGAGTTTATAAATGAAGCTCCTAAAATTTATTATTAAACTAGAAGCCCAGTGCACGAAGTCATGCACAAGAAGGTCCCTAGGCCTGGCCGGTGATCAGGGCCAATCTGTGGGGCAACTGGCAGGGCGATCAGGGGGCTTCTGCTGGCACCGCCTTGGCCAGCCTGGTTCCACCCACTCACCAGCTCCGCCCCCTGCCATGCACCAGTGGGGTCCCTCTGTCTGGCCTGCAGGGATCAGGCCAAAACCAGCTCTCCAACATCCCCCAAGGTGTCCTGGATTGTGAGAGGGTAGTTCTTGGGTGACAAACCCCAGAATTGAGCTCCCTCCTCTCTGGTTCTGGGTGTGTCACCTGAGAACCACAGCTGCCAATTCACTGCAGCTTGAAAGCTCCTGTGTTGAGCATCTTCCTCCTAGTGGTCAGTGCACATCATGGCTACTGGTCAGATGGTCAGACAGTCAGACAGTCGCTTAGGCTTTTATGTGTATATAGATAGACAGATCTTTGATATTTGTTTTCTATCACAAACCCATTTCCTTTCTATCAAAAAGTTGCCAAAATAATTAAAAGATGATTATCCCAATAGAAATAAACATATGCTTAAATTATAATAATTCAAAAAGGGTTAATTTACAAGGGGGTAATTTATTAAAGGTGTGAGTGGGGTCCATGAAACCACAAGGAATGCCAGGACTAGAGGCAATAGGGACAAGAAGAGAGTAGCAAAAAGTGTTATAAACTTATACTGTAATTGGGTAGACATAGTTGCAGAGAGAGGAGCATAATCAATTCCTCAGGAAGATATGCAGAGAATTAAACTCCCTACCTTTGTTGTTCTCCTTCCCACTGTTCCCCTGCTGTTGCTTTCCAATGGACAAAACCAACTAGAAACCAGAAAAGAAAGAAATCCACAGATGTAATTGTATATAGGTCAGACATTTGTGGCAGAAAGCAGAAGGGAGTGGGTCAGAATAAATCTGGAAAGACAAACAGAAGCCACAAAAAATAAAAAATAAGTAAAATTTAAAAACCAGGAAAGGCTTAGGACACATTCACTCTGACTGTAATAAGATAAAATGTGAAATTTTAATATCAAAATTTTAATTTAATAAATGTACCCACTTTAAACAATTTCTTTGTTCACCACCCCTTCTTGAAATTCCTTATTTCCTCATCCTTATGTTTACAAATAAGATTTGCTCCTTTAATGGCTTCTTTAGGAAAGCCTTTAATGTTAAGTTTATCTATGTGAGAGGCAATGGTAAAGAAAGAAATTCATCCAGACAACAAATATTGACAGATGTGTATATCTAAATAAATACTGATTATAAACTTACTAATTTAGGGGAATTGAAACTGAAATTTTTGAAACAATAAAATGGAAGATGGAATTATTTCAATGTCTAGTGTGAACCTTTAGAAAATTAATTTTAACTAAATAATATGAAAACATCCAAACCAACAGATTGGAAAATAGAATAAAAGAATACTTGGTCAATCAGGAGTTTGAATAATAAATCATTTTCCTTAATTATACATATGCTAGAATGTATATTCATTTAAACCCATATATATCAACAGTATTATACATTTTTCTATAATAAAAATATGAAAATGAACACTAGAAAGATACGTATCAAATTAATTATAGTGGTGACTCTTCAGAGAGAGGTAGGGAGATAGCCTGAAGAGTGATCTAATTATTCTTCAATATTTAATAAAACTGACTAAATGTTAGTATTTGTTATCCCTGGGTATTTGGTACTTAATGCCTGTTGCATCACTTCGTGTGTGAATTGTTTTTACCTATTCAATTTCTTAAGGCAGGAAGGGAATAATTTTGCAAGAGAAATAGTAAAATACTATGGGCAGAGGTGAAAAACATTACATATGCTTCCCAACACACTGTTTGTAAGATATTCCCCAAAAAAGAACTTGACAGAAGGTCAGACATGGACGCATACAGATATGGTCCTATGGCTCAGAATTTCAGACAGAACCTTAATCTCTACCCCTGGCAAGAAAACTGGTGTTTAAACCTCTCTGTTTCACTTGTCCTTTATTATATGAAAGACATTAAGGTAGACATAAAAATATTTGGACAAGAAATGGTCCCATTGGAGAACAGGGTAAATAGTTGCATATACAACTCCCTAAGGACAAACCAAACAAACATTTTCTGGCCTGGAAGGGACCTTGAAGTAAAACCAGTAAAGCAGCCTAACCACTGCACACAGTCAGAGTACACTTACTTGATAAGTGGTCAAACCGATGGCCAGAAGCAGCCAGGTACAATGTGAGTGAGTGAAATAGGCCAGGCCTTAATGCAAGTGACTGAGAGAGCTCCATATAGTGGAAATCCCAGGGAGTGTTAGAGGCTCTGTGCTGACCCTGAGAATAAGTGTTCCTTCTAAACAATTGGTCCTATTCAGCTCCAGTTGATATTTGCAATTAAGGATATAATTGTGGTGTTGCTGTGCTTCTTGTTTCTCAAGAGAAGAGAAGAATTCTGATGGTTATGGTAAATCTGATTTTTCAAATGCTGGAAACAAATTTAAATGTACAGCATTGTACTGGCCCATACTGTGAAACAGACTCACAGTGACTTTGAACTACCACTGACCTGAAGGCCACCAGTGTGAGACCTACTGAGTCAGGAGGAATGGTTTACCTTTTAATGAAGTTTTTGGAATCATTGGTCAGAGTCCCAGCCTTAAAATCTCTCCTCACAACCAAGAGAACAACTCTCAGTCCAGAAAACTCCTCCCTGCATGTCCACCTCACTATGCAGGCATTTCTTTAGCACACCAAGTGCTCTGTGCCTACTTTAACCATAAAAACTGTCCCGTTTAATCTCTGTGACATCTTTTATTCTTATTTAAGGGCATATATTTTTAAAAAAATACTGGATTCAGGATACTATGCTTAGAATCTTTTTCATATGCTTGAAAGTTTTAAATTGATTCGTTATGAAGTATTTCTTGAGTGGGAGTCTAAGAGTTTGAAATTAATCGCCTTCTGAGTTACATCTTAGGTACAGAAGAGATGGCAAAAAATCTTATATGAGGAAATTTGGAATGAGAACAGTTCCCAGGTTGGACGACAGGAATGGACTCTGTGGTGAGAGAGAAGCCGAATAGCACTTATGGTGAGCACAACTGCCGGGAAAGAGCTGAGTTTTTAATGTGTGCACATGCTCATGTGCCTCTAGAGCGGAGTGTGTATCATGGCACCCATACACAGTGCTGAAAGTTCTCCTCCATAATGGGGACTCCTCTAAGCCAGAAAAGTATCCTGATCTCAGGTCTTCAGGGATAATCTAAGAATTTATTTGCGATTTTAAGGCAAAGGCTTTTTTCCTTTTGATCATTTAATTTTTCTACAGTCTCCTTATCAATCTGCTTTTCCCCATACATATCTTATATAATAGGTTTTACATTGGGTTTATAGTAAGTAACATGAAATTAGGTCATTTCAGCATGTGCATTTTTTATGTAAGATATAATCATTCAAATAAAGATTTTTTTAAGTAAGCAAATTAAAATATTAAAATTTATTCAATAAGTTGAATGGAGACCAGAAAACAATATAGGGTAGAGGAAAAAATTATAAATTAAATTATAGAAGTAAATAAATAGGTAGTCTGTCACTTAATATTACTAAGTGTATTGGCATTCTAATCCTCTGTATTTCCCAAAATGTTATTACCATAACAGTTAAAATAAATTTTAAAAAATTAGGAAAATCATGTAGTTACTTCAAGGAAATAATCATTAATAGATAATCCTTAGTTAGAAAAGCAAATGAGTCATGGAATGTATTCTAATCCTGACTTTATTATCCACTCCTGTCTGAAGAAGCTTGAGCAGGCCTGTGCTTTTCCCCTTAATTGAAACCATGAAGTAAAATGGTCATTATCACTGAAAGCTTAGGCAAGGCCACACTGTTGAATCAAGAGCTGGATTAGTGTTTGGTTGTGTGTGTGTGTGTGTGTGTGTGTGTGTGTGTGTGTGTGTGTGTGTGTTTAATGAATCAATGACTTACCGTTGCTTAAATGCCACATAATTAAATGACTGATTTGACAAATACATGGTGTTTTGATTACCTTTATTATTTCTAGTTTCTATTTGCTTTTAAGGAATGAAGGCATGTGAAAGGCAAAATAGTATCAAAAGACAAATTTAGGTGCCACTTTCCTATGAAAGCCTCACAAGAGGCTGTGTCAATAACACTTCCAGACTCCTGACATTATGGCATATACAGACAATAGTTCTTAAAAATCTGATATCACTATATATTTTGTGAGTTAGAAGTTTCAGAGAACTGATTCACTAAAATTACAGTTGCATTGGTTTATTGCTGTTATATCTGGTGGAGACTCAGTAATAATTAATCATTCAAAACAAAAGTACTCTGTTTACTGGAGAAATTATATTTGACTGAATATTAGGGTAAATGTATTTTGTTGCTATTTTTCTATATTAATATTTTACTTTTTTATTAGCAGTATTCTATTTGGATTAATAATTAATTATTAAAAGATAATACAGCCTAAAGTACATTGCATATATAAAATATAAGAAATATATAAAATGAGTACATGTTGATATATTTCCATTTCTCTATTTTCTAATTCTTATTTTTTTAATTTTTTAATTAACTTATAAATATATGAAAGAGATAGATTTAGTAATATAAATCCTTAGTAACTCCTGAGTTATTTATTAAACTCATTTTTTTTCATTTATGCATTCAGAATAGGTTGCACTATTTGTTTAATAAATTATTTTTATGCCTAACACTCAAAAATCTATAATTTGCTTCCAGTTTTCAATTCAAAGTGATTCATTACACAGTTACTTGACTACCTTACCTAGAAGACATCCATCTATTGACTTTTCGGTGCTTATTTTTCTTAAGATTCTCTGCTATCTCCAAGGGAATTGTACACAGCATAGCTTGTTTTGGAGTGATGTATGTGTTCTTGATAGTTAAACTTTTACTCAATTCTTAATACAACCAAAGACAGGGCTCATTAATCATACCACAAAGCACAGAACTATAGTTATACCTCTGTAGTTTCAAGGTACTGCAGTAAGTAGGATGTTATCTGTTATCTCCAAAGGGATTTATTTAACTGGTCAGTATATAGCTATAGCCATAAACTTACCTTCCACTAACTATCACTCTGCATTTCAAGATCAATGGTTAATTCTATTGCAATATATGTGCATTAGAAGAGTATACAGAAATGAAATTGCTAATATTCAATGGTGTAAAAACTTTTATAAAGATGTTAGTTTATTTTCAAGGTATTTAAAAAGGATTTCATTTATAAATTTTTAAGATATTAAACTTGAAGAAAAAATTGACTAGCCTCTATAAAAACTAAAAGTATCTTAATTATTTTTAATAATTCAGTAGAAGGGGCAGAGGCATCAATAGGCTGGTCTGATACCCACATGTGACTTTTTTTTTAATCGGGAGGCATATCCTGGCTACAAAGTTCTACGAGAGGAACAAGGGGTCCCAATCCCATACCAGACACCTCAGTCCAGGGTTCCAGTACTGTGAAGAGAAGTCCCTGTAACTTCATGCTGTAAAAACCAGCAGGGATTCTGGCTGAGTGACACACAGGCTGCTAGAGACCTAGTTCCTCTTAAAGGGCCAGCCCAGGAACTTATTCAGACTCACTCCCTCTGAGCACCAGTTTGGGGTATCCAGGGACACATGGGGGTAAACTAAATTGTCTGGCATCAGGGAAAGAACTGGGGGGCAGCTTTCTCCCAGACAACAGTGCTGGCAGAGATCATCGTACCTATGCTGAGACCTCCCCTGCCACATAGCTGAATGGCAGGTGCCATATCTGTTTTCCATGGCTTCCTTAAGGAATGAAACCAGAGAGCAAACTATTGAGCTGAAGGACATCTGGGATAAAAATGCAAAACAATATTAACTTGTGAGCAATGGTCCAAATACTCAAGATTCATGTAAATTAATTCAATTACTGTGCATGATATTTTCATTGATGAGGAGGGCTTTGGCATACCAAATTATCACACAGATCATCACCTTTTGAGACTCTGGATACGTTTACAGTTAAATCTACAAACATAATTTTGATAACAAATTATTACTAACCAAATCATATCTTGAAAACTGTTTATATAGAAAACTCAGAAAAAAATGAATTGTTCATTTTGGAAGGCCTTTAATTACATTATTACAGTAGAAAATACAGAAGGTAGGAGATAATTTAAAAGGCTAATCCAACATTAGATTCAAATCCATAGCTCCTGCAGTTACTTAAAACATGGTTTTAGAAACTAAACTCAACATTTCCAGTAACCATAGAAACAATTAAAATAAAATTTGCCATGAAAGACTTTATATCAGGCCTGATATATTCATCTGTACCCTCTATCATGTCCTGTAATAAATTGGTAAATGTAAGTAGGTGTGTCTCTGAGTTTTGTGAGGCGCTCAAGTAAATTAATCATACCCAAGAAGGGAGTTGTTGGATCCTCTGATCTACATAGCTAGCTGGTCAGAAGCACAGGTGATAACCTGGGATTTAGACTAGCATCTGAAGTGTGTGTAGGGGGAGGGTAGGTAGTCCTGTGGGACTGAGCCCTTAGCCTGTAGGATTTTACAGTGTCAGAATTGATTTAAATTATAGGACACCCAGCTAGTGTCAGTGAGCATTGTTTACTGTGGGGGGGGGGGGGGAGGGGGGAACCTACACATACATTATGTAACCAAAAATGTCAGAGTGACTTGTTCTGTGTGAATAGTAAAGGAGTCACACAGGAAGGAAAAAATATTTTTTTCTGTATACTACCTCAATCTGCTCTCTTTCTTCTACATATTCCCAACTGCATCTTTCCCTTCAGCTTGGAGGTGCCTATAAGCTGCAAACCAAGGACAGCTGCTACAGGTACCATCCTAGGGCCACTTAGCAAGAGGCACAGGGCACACTGCGGCCAAATACTACTTGTTTGAGAGATTTTAGGAAAGCCTGAAGTATGAGCATAGACAGCTTGGGTGGGCCCACAAGTTGAGTGGTGCATGGTCTCAGGGAATTGCTAGGACAGGGTGCAACAGTGTGAGCCAGGTTGATGGAGATTCAGATATGGAGCCTGCCCACTGATGCTGTGCAGGAAAGGCTAGGAAAAGGAATGGTGGCCTTGTGCCTAGCAGAAAGTTGGCCCACTGACCCCAGCTCTTGCCCTTATGCCAGATAATCAGTTCTTTCCTATATGTCTCCGGTGCCTTTCGAGCTGCTGCCCTGGTGCTGGAGCTCAGAGGGAGTGAGTCTGGTAAGTCCATGTTTGGTCCCTTCAAGAGCAACTGCCTGGAACTCCAGAAGACCTCTGTCTCACTCAGCCACAACCTCCACCGATTTTTATAGCCAGAAGTTGTAGGACTTATATTCTTGGCACTGGAATCTGGTCTTGGGTCCTGGTGTGGGGCTAGACCCCTTACTCCTCAGGGGTGACTTCCACAGCCAAAATATTCTTCCCAATTTTTATCCACAACATATGGGTGTGATACCAGCCCATTCTGCATCTCTGCCCCTTTTACCCATCTTGATGTGGCTTCTTCTTTAAATTCCTAGTTGTAGTACTTTCATTCATCTAAATTTCAGGCAGCCCTGCATGATGGTTGTCTGTAGTTTATTTGTAATTTTGATGAGGTTGTGGGAGGATGAGAGTGCAGTAGTTACCTACTCTACCATCTTGACCGGAATTCTTCCAATCCATTTTCTACAGAGTAGACAAAAAGATATTTTAAAAAGATAAATTAAGTTTTGTATCACTCTGCTTGTAAGACTTCATTGGGTTCCTGTTTCCTTTCAAAGAAAATTTAAATCCTTACACTGACCATAAGGCCACACCTATATGATCTGGCCTCAGCCTAATATCTAGCCCAATAGGCTGGACCATTGTCTTCCTGGACCATTGTCTTTCTGACACACCAACTGTTTTTAAATTAATCAAATCACTAATCTCATGCTATATCTCAAGAGCAATATTGTACTCATTCAGCTTATTCTTTGCAATTTAACTAGTATTCTCTTCAAATCACATCACAACTTGTATGATTAGTTGTTAAACATATTTCCTTCTTACCATAATGTAACCTCCATGAGAACAAAGGCCACGTCTGTTTTGTTCCATACTGCCAACACAATTTCCTGGTACATATCTTTGTGTCTGATTTATGGTACAGATCAATAATTAATTAAATTAATATACTAAAAAATTCATAAAATAAATATATAATAAACTGTACATACTGAAGTGTTTTAACCCATTTATAATTTACAAATATATAGAATCTAAGAGAAGCCACGGCATCTAACTTTATACAGCTTCCATTATGCTCCAGGCATTTTGAATGTTTCTCATTTGACCTTCACAATCAAACATCACTAAAACCATTTTAAAGATCTGGAAAACGAGTCTCAGAGATATTCAAAAAAGATTAAGCGACTAATATAAATCTAATAGGGCTTATAAATGTCAGAGCTGGAATTAAAATCCATATTTGTCCCCATAATCAGTCTTTTTCCAGTAATATTCTAAAAGTTTCATTGAATGATATATTATCCTATTTTGGTATTATAACAATAGAAACTGATCTCAGAAACTTTAGAATCTACTAAATTTAAAGAAATTTTGATAAAGTTACCCATTACTTGCTTCATCAAATATTATCTTCAGCAAGTAAAACTACTGAAAGACAATATTCCCATCTTTTAAATAGTGAAAATTTCTAGTAGTAAGAAGTTAGTGCTTGTATGTTAAATATATAACAATTTTAGATTAATACCATATTATAAGCAGATATTTATAGGAACATAGAAAACATTCCTGTGTTAGGAAAAATGTTCAGGCCCAACATTTAAACTTAATGGGCCCTAAAGCCAGTTGAGTTCCTATTTTTCTCCACACTTACTAGTTGTGGGGCATTTGGCAAGTTACTTATTATCTGTTTAATCCTCTGTAAAATGTAGGTGATAACAGTATTTATCTCTTGAGTGAAATTTTGAGGCAGAAATAGGTTAATGCATGTAAAATGCTTACAACTGTTTTTGGTACATAATAAAAACACAGAAATATTAGTGTTGGTTATCTATCTCTGAAAACTCATTATTAATAGTTTATCAGCTGTTAATTCATTCAACCACTGGAGGCCTGGTGCCCGAAATTAGGGCAATGGTAGGGTCCCTAGGCCTGGCCAGTGATCAGGGCCGACTGAGGCCTTCCTTCATTCTGCACTGCCCCTGGTGGTTAACACACATCAGAGCAAGCAATCAAACTCCCGGTCGAACTCCCGAGGGGACACTTTGCATATTAGCCTTTTATATAGATAGATAGATAGAAAGAAAGATAGATAGATTATTAGTTACCACATAATAGATATTTAAAATCTACTAAAAGACAGGTAAAAAAAATCACTGCATCACACTCTAGATGGGGAAGACAGACAATAAGGTAATAAATAAATGAATAAATAAGACAAGTTCAGATAGTGATAGTTGCTATAAATAAATTGAAACAGAAAATTATGATTCATAATGTGTCAGGGTTGGAGGTAATAATCACATATACATGGACCAACAAGGCTGACATTTGAGCTATGTCTTCAATATGAAGCCATGCAAATTTTGGGGGGAATCAATTTATAGGGACAACTAAAACTTACTTTTTAAATTATTTTTAATCAGTAAGTGATACATGTATATAGGGCCTTGGACTAATATTCAATATATTCTTGGCTTGTACTTCCCAGAAGTCGTACGCCCAGATTTGGAGATAGTCCTCTGTTTTCTCTGAATGCCCAATAAGGTGATCATACTTCCTTAAATAAGATTTTTATTTCTTGGCAGACAGGGTGAATAAGGAGAATCAACACAAAGACATTTATAAAAGAATAGAAGGGAGAAAAAGAATAGCCAGATATTGGGATGGATGTTCCGGACACTCTTTTATAATAAATAATTTAATGCATATTTTTGTCTCCTCTTTTCACAAAAGCTACGATTATATAGCACATTATCCCCATTTTTCAAAAGTGGCTCAGAAAGATTGCTACATGCGTAAGGTATCATAGACAGAAGATGTTGAATTCAATGCCTACCTGATTCTAGTCTCAATTCCTAGCTACTAACACTCACACAAACCAGATATTAATCTTATTTGTTACCTGGATTGTTGCTGTTGGTTGTGATGGTGATGATGTTGTTATTGTTTTGTAAGCATTTGATTTCCATTAATTCTAAATTAATTTTAATGGAAGTAAACTACATCTCTATAATTTGACTTGGGTCTTTCAACTTTACCAAGGAATATGTAAATATCAGTATTAATTATTTTACTATACTCTTTTAATTTTTAGTGTTATCATTATCCTCATACTTATCTCATTTTCACTTAATACTAAAAAGAATACATACTTTGCTCTAATTGCATGAAATCATTTAATTCAAAGATTACATAAAATTCAAGTTGATAATCACTCCCACCTGCATTTTGTTCAAAATGACTTTAAGATGAAAAAAATAGTTCGGGCAAGTTTATTTCATTTCAAAATTTAAACAATAGAAATACTTCGTGTTTAATTTAAACCATCTAGATCACTGGGTTTCTGATGGAGTGGACTAACTTGACCAAATGTTTTATCATTGTGTAGTCAGAGCCTTTTGGCTATTTGTCCCAAGGGAAGGAGAAGGAGCAAGTATGCATTTATGTAGTGTCCAAAACAAACCCTAATTAGACTCAATGGAGGGTGTATTTTGAAACTTTTACTATTTATTCCCATCCTGAAGTAATTCTTATCAGACCAAATAACTTAAATGGACAAAGCAAGTATGCATTTATGTAGTGTCCAAAACAAACCCTAATTAGACTCAATGGAGGGTGTATTTTGAAACTTTTACTATTTATTCCCATCCTGAAGTAATTCTTATCAGACCAAATAACTTAAATGGACAAAACAGTTTAGGAAAAATTTATGACTTCTTTTTTTTCTCTTGTTGTCTCCAAAATAAATAGGAAGGAATTGGTCTGAGCTATACTTTCCCTCATTTCACAAACTAGGCACCAAATCAGTTCTAGCAAGTAATAGGACTAAATACGTTTATACACTTCAAATAATATCTGAGAATATGTAACAAATAAATTAGAGATAAGCAAATGTTTTTAAAAACCTAAATATATTAAAAACAAACAAATAAGTAGTATAGAAAATATAGACCTGAAGATATAGACCACATATGCTGAGATTCTATTAATAATGAAAACTATACTTGGTCTTGGGGAGACTAGAGTACTTTCCTGGTGAGCAGTGAGCAAAAATACTTTCTAAAAGAAAAAAGGGCTATTCATTTCAAGTAAAGTTTAATTAAATTTAAAAAAAGGAAGGCATCGAGAAGTAAAACCTTATAACACATGTATTAGGAACACACTTTTGAAAAATATAATTTTCTTTCCATTTCATATGTCAGTGAATAACTCATTTTCCCATTATGATTTGATAACATTTACGCTGAGTCAAAAGAAAATATAAAGTGTTCATTGGAAGTGTAAAGAGGTCATAAACTTAAACCATAAAATATTTGAATATTTACTCTTTAAGTTCTGGCTGCATAGTTTAGGTTTGACATAATTAATCTCCTCTTAAAAAAATGAAAATATTTAAGAAATTTTCATCTGTTCAGTGGCAAGTTCTACCATATTGACTTTCTACTTCCTGAACTGTTCTTGCCTCCACATTCAGAGACTTGGAAACAAATGACTTAGACACTCTTGTTCTAAAATAGAACATTGCCCACCTCATGTTGAAGCCTAATCCATCTCCCAAGTACTCTCTCACTCTGTTTACATTCTCAGGGACTTTGCTTTTCCTAATAATCCTTCTCTGCATTAGCTAAAATATTTTGTCACCAACAGATTCTTATCTTTTGCTTATAAATGTGCTCAATATATCTTTTTTTTTAATTTAAAAATTAGTTCTCTCTTGATCCTATGTCTCCCTCTAGCTAAACATAAAACTTAAATGTCTTGCCATCTTTTCAAGGCCACTCCTAAGTATTACTATTCTTGTGCTTTCTCCCCTACCTTATTTTCCTAAACTTCTCTTCTCCAGGTGCAATCTGGTAACATTTCTGAAGTTCCTTTGCCAGGTCACTGGCAATTCTGTTTGCTGACTACAAAGACCAGGTTTCAGTGAATATCCTCAGCCTTTTTTAGCAGAAATACTAAGAAGAATGTTCAAGTTTTTTGTTGTTTTTTTTTCAACAAGCAAATCAACCCCTGGATGATTTTGGAAAATGACATCAGTAAACCCTCCTCTGTTTTCTCCTATAATAATTTCTGTGTCATAGCAATCAGTGAATATGGGAAAGGAAAGGTCTAGTGCACTTCTCATTGTTCCCTGACCAATTAAAGTATGTGATTGTATTTTATGTTCACAGCATTATTTATATTATTAAACAGCTACCAAATGCTATATGATGTAAGCATTTAAAACATGAAAAATAAGTTGGTTAGAAAGAAATCAACAACTTCTTAAAGGTTGCAGCAAAAGAAATGAATGACTATTAGTCTTAATAATATTTATTTTCATTTCTTCTTCACCCAATTCATTTTCTTGTAAGATATTCATTAGTGATTAATTTAAAAAATACTTCAAAGAAAAAACTAAGTATTAAGAGATTTATTATGGTTATCATTTAGTAAGGTATATGAATGTCTAATCACTATGTTGTACACCTGATTCTAATATTGCATGTCAAATATGATAGAAAAAAGACTACATGTTACACAGTTCCATTTACATGAATTTTTGAAACCCATAGAAACAGAAAGTAGATTAGGGGCTGCCAAGGCTTGGGTGATGGGTGGAGGAGCGAATATGAGAGTGATGGCTGAAGGGTACTGGTTGTCTTTTAGAGTTATGAAAATGTTCTGGAATTAGATAACTAGTGATGATAGTTGCAGAACTTTGTGAATAAACTAAAACCCACTGAACTATACATTTTAAAAGGCTTAATTTTATAATATGCTAAAAGTATGTAAAATAAGCTATTTAAAAATGAAAGAGAATCTCAGAGGCTATTACAGTATACTAGAGGCCCAGTGCATAAAATCCATGCACTGGGAGTGGGGAGGGGTTGTTCCTCAGCCCAGTCTGCACCTTCTCCAATCAGGGACCCCTTGGAGGATGCCAACTGCAGGTTTAGGCCCAGATCCTCCTGGGATCGGGCCTAAACCTGCAGTTGGACATCCCTCTCATAATCCAGGACTGCTGGCTGCTGGCTCCTAACCACTTCTGCCTGCCAGCCTAATCATCCCCCTAGCCGCTCCCCTGCTGGCCTGATTGATGCCTAACTGCTCCCCTGCTGGCCTGATTGCCCCCAACTGCCCTCCCCTGCCAGCCCAATCGCCCCCAATTGCCCTCCCCTGCTGGCCTGATTGCCCCCAACTGCCCTCCCCTGCCAGCCCAATCGCCCCCAACTAGCCTCCCCTGCCAGCCCAGTCCTCCACAACTGCCCTCCCCTACCGGCCTGGTCACCCTGGTGGAAGCCGCGTGGAGCAGCAGCCGGGACCCGCCCCCCAGTGGGCCTGAGGAAACTCCAGCGGCAGGCGTGCGGAGTGGCCGCCAGGCCTCCCACCCCTCCCCGCCTCCACGGGGCTGTGGGAACTGCGGCAGCAGGCGCACAGAGCAACCTGCCCCTGTCCCCACCCCGGCTGTGTGCACCGCCATCTTGTGACAGTGTTATGGTATGAGGGTCAATTTGCATATTACCTCTTTATTATATAGGATACATTCTTCTGACACCTTACACACAAAATGCAATATCCTTAGTCTCATGAATATGAAAAAAATTTTCATTTAAGTAAAAGTAAACCCTTATATATGTAGCAATGATATATTATTACTGCCATTCAAACAGAACTAAAAATTACTTTGAAAAATGTTCACTAAATTATGGCATGTGTATATACATATTTCATGTAAATTAGATAGATTTCACCAATCAAAGCAGACAATGTTAAACTCTAAAACATACCTCTGATTCTTAACTTAGGTCTGATCTATTTTAAGACAAAACTGGTACATGCTGTTATTTATTTCCACGTGCAATTAAATGCATTTAATTTGAAGAATGATTAAAGTAGAGAAACCTCATGACAAGTTGCAAACTGATACTCTACCAATCAAACTAAGGTCTGATATAGATTGCCAAACACAGAAGAAATGATCCAGTAGGAGGGATAATGTCAGCAATAATATTAAGCACTTACATACAGTTTGTTACTGCTGCTGTAAATCATGAAGTTTAAGTATGTAACAACATTTTGAACCCCAAGGGATATTAAGTCTATGGTTGATATTTTTATTTAAATAAAATAACTGATTAAAATCTCTCCATAAAAATTATCACTTAATAGTCTGCTTATACTTTGTTTATGTATATGTTCCAGAGGATAAGAATAATCATACGAAAGTTAATTTATGGATAAATTAGATAAGTCATCATTAGATAAGTCATCATTTATGTTCTTTATGCTCAAATGTAATTAACTCCCAACTCAAATACTTTAATATAATCTGATACTACCAAGTTTTTGAAAATTTAATTTAAAATTATTTATTTGTTTTGTTTTGGCCTTGGAGATGAATTATGAGATGATGAAGGTTTGATTTAACTTATTTTCTACTTGGACAGATTTAAAACATTTTTCTAAAAGTATTTAAATGCTGAAAAGACCATAATGCAAGAAATAATAGAAATATATCTTTGAAAATAAATTTCTATTTTTAGGAAATTTGAACCTGAAAATAAGCAGTTTATGTAATTCAAAATTTTATTTGGGGTGGTCAAGCTTAACCATTAAATTTTAGGTAATGGGTATAATTGATTAGGTCAAAGAATGTATTTTAAAACTGAAGAACACAATTAAAGTATAGGGCCTGTGGCTTTCCATGAATTTACTCACTTTTCTGATACTATTTCCTATGTGTCAAATTGTTACAACACCCATAACATAGTGTTATTTTTATATTAAAGATAACACAAAAAATAGGTATAGATATACAGATTAGGAGTTCAGAAAATACTAGTTTTCCTTATATTAATGATTACAGAAGGAAAAAGTATTCATGAATTTATATTTTTATTCATAAATCCCAATGAGTGTTATGTGTGGATTCATGAAAAATATTACACATAGAGGTAGTGTAACTTTCCAAACACTATTCCAATAGTGATTTGAGCTTTCTGTGGCACACTGTTGAATACGTAATTTTTTTCTTTAATAGTCATGAATGTATTGCCATCAAGCTCAATAAGATTTAAAGACCCTTATATATTAAAATTTTAGAAAGACTAAAAATGTATTTTAAAATACTAAATATATTAATTTGATTTTTTTAAATTATCACTTTTTTAAAATGTTATCACTTTTTAATACTAGGTACTGAGGTTTCATTTCTTTTGTCAATTAGCAGCACTCTAGTTGTAGGTGAGCATCATTTGGTCTATTACCACAGAACCCAAGGTCACTACCTTATCTTGAATTTGTCGAGTCTGTCGCTTCTACACTTATCAGAATCTTCAAATAAAATTCAAACATGACCATTTCATATCTCCATATGTGGCTCCTCATTGCTATAAGGTACATTTCCAGGTTTCTTATCATAGCACAAAATTTTTCCATTATCTAGCACCTTTTTCAGTCCTATATGCTTCTACTGCCGACCTTGCATTTTAAGCTCCAGCACAGGAAATGTTTAATATTTTTCCTGAACACACCATGTGACTTCTCATAAGTGTTCCTTTTTTCATGTAGTGCGTTCTATCCAGAATCCCCCTTCTGAAACACCATGTGATGTGAGTGAATCCTATTTATATCGGTAAGTTCAATTATCCTGTGACCACTTCCAAGAAGGTTTTTTTGGTATCTTCTCCATACAGACAGGAATATAGACCTCAAACACAAAGGAATGATTGGCAGATTTTAACTGTATAAGGTCATCAAAAACAAACCTAAATATCATAAACAAAGGTAGACTAAATGAGAAAAATATTAGTAATGTGCATGTGTGTGAATACAACAAATGAAGGGTTAATGTACAAAATACACAGTTACTTAAAATAATAACAAAATATTAATTAAACTAATATGAAGTGGGGAAAAACATACAAATAATTCAAAAAAGCACAATTCAAATAATTAACATGGACATGACTGCATGGTTAATGTTTTTTATCAAGATATCACAAATAAAATTTCCAATCCTGCTTTTTACACATTATCTCTGCAAAATGTGTGAAATGATTGATAATATCCTGGGTGGGTGGAAGTTTGTGAAAACAGGTCTCATACACTAAGCTCTTATGGAGGTCAATTAAAATGCACACATACCATAACATGGCAATTCCCCTTCTAAATAATTATCCCACAAAGATACTCACACCCACATACATAAATATATATGTATAAAGACATTCATATTTTTATTAACTGAAAAATGAATCACCTATATGACATTTATTTTCATGTGGTGACATTAATTACAATGAGTGCTTACTTTAAAATAGCATACAAATATTGGAAAGCAAAAACAGTATGTTATTTTATGTATGTATTTTTAAGTTGTGTTGGTTAAAGATCATGTCACTGAACATTAAGTATAGTATAATATTGTTATGTTAAAATAATTTTTCTTATTTTTAATGTAAGATAGGAAGTATGGGATAATGGGTTAAAACACTGATTCTCTAATACTGTCTGTGTTTAAGTCTCAGTTCTACCACTTACTGGCTGTATGACTTTGGACCATTAGTTTCAGATGGTTCAGTTTCCTCATCAGTAAAATGGATATAAACAAATTTTAATAAGTGATAAAAATCTGGAAAAATATATATGGACATATTTCTGAGCAAAAAAGTGGAAATACAGTGGTTTCACTTGGGGCTTTTAATTATTACTCCATATATTTTCATGTACAGTATTTTAAAACATTTTACATTAAGCATATTATTTTTACTATTGCAGCTATTTTTTTAAATATGGAGTTGATCAAATCTACAAAGTATGAACAAGTTCTTCATATCAGCCATGTATAGGCACAAACATAATTTATTCAATTGTTATAAAGAGGATCCACATCAATAATAACAACATATGCCCTAGCCAGTTTGGCTCGGTGGATAGAGCATGGGCCTGTGGACTAAAAGGTCCCAGGTTCGATTCCGGTCAAGGGCATGTACCTTGGTTGCAGGCACATCCCCAGTGGGGAGTGTGCAGGAGGCAGCTGATTGATGTTTCTCTCTCATCAATGTTTCTAACTCTCTATCCATCTCCCTTCCTCTCTGTAAAAAATCAATAAAATATATATTTTTTAAAAAGAATAACAACATATATGCTGCTTTTATGGCTATGAAACAGCATATAGAGCAAGAAAACTCACTGCCAAACTTTTATCTAAGATAAGGATTTAAGTTTGAAACTGAATAAATTAGGAAGGTATCACTTTGTATAGGTGATGCTCACCTACATTGACAAAACTGGGCAGTAACATGATTACAGTTGCCAGTTCAAATTAACTTGGGCAAGATACATGTGAGTAAATATAGTTATTTTATTGGAAGATTTAAATGTTTAAAATAAAGGATTGACAGCAGTTTTATAGTCTATCCCATTGTGGCAGGGGGAAAAATGCTTTCTGAATGAATATAAACTCATAAAAATCTTGCTACAGCCCTAACCGGTTTGGCTGGTTGGCCCTCGGACTCAAAGGTCCCAAGTTTGATTCCGGTCAAGGGCATGTACCTTGGTTGCGGGCACATCCCAAGGAGGCGGTGTGCAGGAAGCAGCTGATTCTCTCTCATCGATGTTTCTAACTCTCCCTCTCCCTTCCTCTCTGTAATAAATCAATAAAATATATTTTTTAAAAAATCTCGCTACAGTGCTAAGTCATTGATTCTACAAACTTTCCTGAATTCTAATTGCCAGCATTTCCCTGGCTACAGAAACCCATGATCTTACTGTTTAACTGCTTCCTGCCCATTCTAGGTAAACTACACTCATTCATACAGGACCAGCTCATTCAAAAATTTGCCGGAAACCAATCATTGTCTCACTAATAGAAAGATGTGGACAAGGGACCTGGAAGGCTGGTCAACATTGAAGCTCTGAAAGGTCAGAGCCAACCACTCCCTATCTAATTAAGACAATGGTAACCGAGGCAACTTCCCCACCAAATAATCATGTAAATCCTTAATGATAAGATAATCTGCCTGTTACTGGAATTGCCTGCCTAAGGACAATGGGTGTAGCCCAAACCTGAATAAAAGGAATGGCAAGGCCAAAGCAAGGCGTAGTCCTCCCACTAGAGATGGGCTCCCGCCTGGCCCCCATTTCCCAAATTAATGTGTTTCTAGTCTCTTGCATTTGTGTGCGGCCTTCTCCAGAACCCAAACCCTGAACTGGAACCCTGAACCACGCGGGACATGAAAGGGGTTCCCACAAAAATTATGAAAAGTCTAGGCATGAAGTCCTGAAAATTACTGGTTACTCACGCTCTGACCGTAGTCAATTTTACATGTAACCATTGGATTATGACAGGCTACCATATCATAATAGGCTTGTGATGGTTATTAAATAAGTGAATAAATACATGAAAGAAGAAATAAAGTAAAAAATATTTTGCAGATAATTTCATGTCTGTTATCTGTGAGTCTTATCCAACTTCCACTCAATTTACTCTGAGCGGATAGTGAAATTTTTACCTCTGCTATAGCAACTTCTAAATCAGAAACTGCCTATTCTCTCCCAGATAGTAATACAGTCTTCACTTCCAGGCAGACTGAAATAAAAGATCTATGAGTAACTGCTCTTTCTATTATCTGAACAGACACATTCTCAGGCACCCAGGAAAGAATTAAAGTCAACAAAATATTTAGCAGCCATGGGAGCACCTAATAACCCACTTTAATTGTCCTCATGAGAAATAGAAATTTACCTTGTCTTTATTGTGATTGCTCTAATCTATCAAATGATTGAATTTGGCATTTCCCAGGCCTTTGATTGCTCTAATCTATCAAATGATGGAATTGTGTGATTCTCATTTCCTCTAAAAGGGTGTTCTGTTTAACTCTTTTCTTTTTGGTAGACTGATTTACAACCTTTTCTTCTATTGCTCCCTCTGGAGCAGTCTTTCCATATTTCTACCAGCTTTTGTGTTAAACAGTTTAACGAAATTGCATGGAGGCTCACCCCCTCATTAACTTTAATCCCTGCCTTCCTACTTTTAAATTAACAATGGCTGACTATCAAGGGAGTTTTATGACCAGCAACCCATTTTTTTCCTTTTCATGATTATATAAATAGTTTTTGTATTTCCCATGAGAACATTAGAACGTATTTTCTCTGAAATTAAAACAAAACCATCCAGTCTAAATTTCTTCCATTATATATGTTTCAATGTTTTAAAAAAACTGATTTCTACATTAGGGCAGTGGTTGGCAAACTGCAGTTCCCGAGCCACATGTGGCTCTTTAGCCCCTTGAGTGTGGCTCTTCCACAAAATACCACGGCCTGGGCAAGTCTATTTTGAAGAAGTGGTGTTAGAAGAAGTTTAAATTTAAAAAATTTGGCTCTCAAAAGAAATTTCAATCGTTGTACTGTTGATATTTGGCTCTGTTGACTAATGAGTTTGCTGACCACTGAATTAAGGGAAACCTAAATGAGATTACACATGGTATTCTCCATATGTAATTTTAATTCTATTTTAAAATTATATCTAATCAATATGTATGTATAACAAAATCTTCTTTAGCTTATAATACTAAATACATTATTTTGATTATGGTTTTATAATTATTTTTCTTATATCTTGAAATATACTACAAATAAGATATTCCTGGATATTTTTGGTATTTTCACTTAAAAGGAGTGACTATTTCACACACTTTTATCATTATATGTGATTAATTTTCATATTGATTTTTTTTACTAAATAGCTTTTTATTAATGACCAGAGGCCCAGTGCATGAAATTCATGCATGGGAGGTGGGGGGGTGTCCCTCAGCCCAGCCTGCACCCTCTCCAATCTGGGACCCCTTGAGGGATGTCCGACTGCCCATTTAGGCCCGATCACAATCCAGGGCTGCTGGCTCCCAACTGCTCACCTGCCTGCCTGCCTTCCTGATTGCCCCTAACCACTTCTGCCTGCCAGCCTGATCACCCCCTAACCACTCCCCTGCCAGCCTGATTGATGTCTAACTGCTCCCCTACCAGCCTGTTTGCCCCCAACTTCCCTCCTCTGCCTGCCTGGTCACCCCTAACTTCCCTCCCTGCAGGCTTGATTACCCCCAACTGCCCTCCCTTGCAGGCCTGGTCCCTCCTAACTGCACTCCCCTGCTGGCCGTCTTGTGGTGGCCATCTTGTGTCCACATGGGGGCAGGATCTTTGACCACATGGGGGCAGCCATCTTGTGTGTTGGAGTGATGGTCATTCTGCATATTACGCTTTTATTAGATAGGATAGAGGCCTGGTGCACAGGTGGGGGCCAGGTGGTTTGCCCTGAAGGGTGTCCCAGATAAGGATGGGGTTTCCCTTAGGGCGTGGGCTGGCCTGGGCGAGGGGCCTGTGGTGGTTTGCAGGCCAGCCACGCCTCCCGGCGACCCAAGCGGAGGCCCTAGTATCTGGGATTTATTTATCTTCTACAATTGAAACTTTGTAGCCTGGAGTGGAGCCAAGCCTTCTGCTCCCTCTATGGCAGCAGCCATTTCTGTTGGGATTTAATTATCTTCTATCATTGAAACTTTGTAGCCTTAAGCGGAAGCCTGGGCCGGCCATGGTGTGCAGAAAGCTTGGCTTCCTCCATTGCCGGGGAAACCCAAGCCTCCCTCCTGCTCTCTCTGTGGTGGCAGCCATCTTGGTTGGGGTTAATTTGCATACTTGCTCCTGATTGGCTAGTGGGCATGGCTTATGGGCATGGCTTATGGGTGTAGTGTGGTGATGGTTAATTTGCATATTACTCTTTTATTAGATAGGATTCTAACATATGCTCAAAGATGCTTTCTGTGAAATTCTATCATTTAACTAATATTGTAATATACTTATTGCAATTTTAGTTATTATCAGTGGTTCACAGGGAAGTTCACCATGAGGATGGTGACTGGCCATATGTGGTGGCTAGTAACTCAATAACTAAAGAAATGATCAATGAACCACAGGACAGGTGGGTGAGAAGTCATTCATTCAGTATTGTGTGTGTGCTTTTGCATAATACTAAATGCTGCAGATGTCAGGATGAGTAAAGCACAGCCTCTGCCCACAGGCACTATCAGAGGCTAGTGGGAAAGAGAGAAAATAGATGACTAACCCTAAGTCAAACACATTACAATAAAAACTGTGAAAGAAAATAGTTACTGGAATAGAGAAAGAAAGCAACTGACAAGTGAGGATAAGAAGAATATTCACCAAATTTTCCATTCATTTAAAACAATCATTCAATAATGCTACAAAACAGACACATTGCTAGGTACCATATACCTAGAAATGAATAAAACAAATTCTCCTTTTCTCATAGACTTCACATTCTAGTGAGTGATATTTAATCTGCACACACTCAAAAAATGATGAAGTGGAAGAGGCAGAGAAACATATTTCAAGCAGAATAAGGGGCAAAAAAATAAACTTGGGTTTATGAAATTATTAGAAGTACTAAGAACCAGGTATGTGTATACCTTGCAAGGGAGGGATGAGAGTAGAAAAATAGTGTTGCAATACAGGATGAGAAGACATCATGAAGAAAATAAAATCCCCTGTAAGAATTTTTACCTTAATTGTATAATCAGTAAGTTGTAATCAAAACTGTTTGAATAGAGGTTTTGACAGATCTGTGTGTACAAAAGTAACCAAGGAATCATGTTATATACAGTCCAATAGAGACATGTTATCATGACTGGAGTTTTAGATGTGGAATAGGTAGCTATATAGAATAAGTGACAGAAAGAAGGGTAAAGACTTTGGGTGGTAGAGTTCGATGATATTTGAATTAGATAGGAACACCTTAGAAGTTTTGATCAAAGAATTACTATAATTAGAACACTTGAAAATGGAGTCATCATGCCTGCTGTGTTGAGAATCAACTATAGGGAGGTGAGGACAGAATTAGGGAGACCTGTTAGAAGACCACTGCAGTGTTCCATGCAAAAGACAATAGGGGGATGGGCGAGTGTTATCACAATAGAGGTGGTGAGATTTGGTGAGATCTTGGGAAAAGTTTAATTTTTTAAAAACTGATTTCTACCTGATGGATTAGATATAGGTTATGAAAGAGGAGTCAGTAAAATTATGTCACCCTTGATGTCATATGAGCAATGGAAATATGCAAGCTATTTACTGAGATAGGGAAGACTCTGAGTTGAGTAGTGTCTTAGTATATTTGGGTTGCTTAACAGAATACCTTTTATAAAGTCAACATGGCAACAACCCCATTCATTAGCTAATCATCTCCCAAGAGTCCCACCTCCAAATGCTAGTACATTAAGAATTAGAATTCAACACAGGAATTTTCAGGGGCACAGATATTCCATAGAAAGCAGGATTCAGGCTCAGATTTAGGTGTATTAAATTTATAACATAATATGGATTAAGCAAATAGATATTCAAGCCTGGGTTTCAGGGATAAGGTCTAGAGATAACATTTTGTGAATCATCAGAAAATAGATGGTGTTTTAAGCCATATGACTGAATGAAATAATTTCAGGCACATGTGTAGACAGACTATTTTTAAGGACTAAGCCCTGAGGCACTCCAATATTTGAGGAGACAGAGAATTGAGAAGACCAGAAAGGAGTCCGAGAATGACTGGGTCATGAGGATAACTAAAAGAAGGGCAGTGTTTAATCCCATGGGTTTACTAGAAGGTGTTAAGAAATGAGTGATCAGTTATGCCAAATGTTGCCATTATGAAAAAATAAGATAAGGACTTAAAATTGCCCCTGAAATAATATGCAGTATACTTGGCTAAGTACTGTTCATGTGAAACATTGAAAGCAAATGAATATGACCAGAAGCATGAAAATAGTGAGAATAAACATCAGAAAACTAAAGAATTTTCACTTTCAATATAAAGATAGTGATAACTGAAATTCCATTGAACTTAGAAAGTTTACTTCTTAATATTTCTCAATTGTACTTCTCAGGATGGCTGTATCTTAGCCCCTGGCTCATTGGCTGTTTTGAATCAACAGTTCATTAGAGTAATCTGTGAGTGATTTGACTTTGTTCAACATGAGTAGAATAATTGACAATCTATTTTTCATTTCCACCCCTCCATAGAATCAAAATATTCTCGGTGTGCATGATTTTAAGAATCCACCAGGGCATCAGGCACCAGTTTCCTTATGGGAAACTTGAGAAATCAGCAGATTGGTCAAGTGCCAGCTGTAATAGCAACAATGTTTTAGTTGCAGAGCAGAAGCCAGTTGGAGAAGAGATTTTGACCTCATTAATTCTTTCAAGGATGTTGATGGTAGTGAACCAGCCATTGCGCTCATATTAATTCTTCCAAGATTTAATTATATTATGATTTAACTATGATTATGATTACTGTAATCATAGTTAAGACATTTTTACTACCATGCAATGTATATTCAATTGTCTTTGGGTATGCCACACAAATATACCATGGTATTTTAATACCTCCACATTAGTGGAAGCTGATTTTTGTTCATAGCTTTTATACAGCATTATCATCTTTATCTGCCACTAACTTTCTACTTAGATTTCTTAACAGCCCACAGATTCTTTCCCTGGTTGTTTGTTTCTTTTATTGATCTCTCTTTCCCAAAACCACAGGCAGTACCAAACACAACAAACTATTTAAGGTCTTTATTTGTCTCTTGAGCCAAACAGCTTAAAATCCATCTGATGATATTACCTCTTCAGCCCATAAATTTCTTAGTGGGCCTCAATAACACAACTTTATGTTCTCAAAGCATAACCTCATTCTAATTTCTTTGTCTTTATTGCCATATAAGACCCTGCCTCTGTTGCCCACTATGTTTGTTCTGTCAATTCCAGATGTGCTAAACAGTGGCATATAAACATTCATTATCTTTAACTACTCATATCACACATTTCTAAGCATTTGTTCCATAAATATATATCTTTTCTGTGGTGTGTCATTATAAAGGTTGTGTAAGATATTGTTTATTCCCATTTAGTTATATCCTTATTTGTTATCCTGGAGAGTTCAGTAATTTTCTAACTATTTTATAACTACATGAATACATTTCTAGATTTTCTTTATATTTGTGACTCTGAAATAAAATATTTTATCTAATAATGGAGCTATGCATTATAAAATATCATATTTATGTATCCCCTCACAGCTGTTGCTATACATTTTTAAGTATTTTTACCAAAGTTATTTTTATTTTCATTACAAATGGCATAAATAATTTTCAAAATTTCTTGGGCTAGGGCTAAAGGGCTTCTTAGACGTGACATTTTTTGGAAACTGGACTGTAGATCATATACCATGTGCAAAACTAGTGATTAAGTAGTGAAGAAGACAGACACAGATTCTGCTCTCAAGACCATTAATCAGAGATGCAACCAATAGAATCAGGAGAGTGAGTGATAGCAGAGGTACAGCATGTCAGCCAATCTCTTAGGCTAGAATATTTCTCCATCCTTCATCCCAGTGCCCATCATGAATCCAATGCAGAATAATATTCAACTGGGATTCATATTATCTGCATTTAAGAGCCTTATATTAAAGCAATGAGACATAGAGCAGATAGATATATCACTAGTAATAGGTATCTTGACAGTGAAAGCTTGTGAAAGAGCAGTAGGAACAAGCATATATAACTGCCAATTTCAGGTGTGTTTCTTTTTTCAGTGTTAAAATAATCAGGATTATATCATTGGAATTCAAGGAAGACACTTTTAGTATAATGGTTTTCCATGCCATAAGATCCCTACCCTGTTATTCTGAGATTATTTCAAACCTTTATGGCAGCTTTTGCTTCTGAAACATGTGCCTGTATTTAAGGGAGCTTGTTCAGAATATTCTCTAGTAAATACACTTATTTTAAAATATGCTGTGAAGAGTAAATGTGAACATACCCCAACCACTATCACTATCCTGAATACAAAATAGTTTGTAGAATTTGTGGGAGGAAATGAAGAGACAAAATTGTTATATACTACCACCTCCATGCTTGGTTGGGGGCTATACAGAACAAGAAATGACACATGAAGGTCAGATAAACCTGCAAAGGCAGGATAAGGGATGGATAAAAAATGAATAACATGAAAGGTGAAATTAGATGAAAAGTATACACAGAAATCTTCTACAATAAATATTTAGTCTAATTCACAGAAACCATACACAGTATAATATTCAGAAGTTCCAAAAGAAATTCTGGCTTTCAAGGTCAAGAGTCTGATCCTGGTACCAAAATAGTGGTTCACTCTTGGAGGACAAGGCTGAAACCCATAAAGTAAAATATGAGTTTGGCTTAATTACATCAATAATAAATGGTCTAAGCAGCAATGCAACTGAACTGATGCTGCACCAATGAGTTAAAGCCCTAGAATATGTATTCCAATTTCCTGTGACAGAGTTGGGCAGGGTAGGGGGGAATTATAATAGGGAAATGCTGGAGAAATCTCAGTTTTAAAATATTAGAGAATTGGAGATGAGATTCAAGATAAAGAAAACTCAGAGACAACCTTTCAATAATGCCACTCAATAGAATCATAATAGGCAAGGTTTTATTTCTTGTTATACTGTTTCCTGAATGGCTGTTAGTCCATGATATTGACAAAAAAATGTCTTCCTAATTTCAAGTGACCAGAGCTATGTCATAGCATCAGTAACTTTAATATGTGAGAAATACTTTATTGGAAGAAGAGTCACAAGTCCAATTTTTAAGTATAAGAATATTTTCATTAAACAAAATAAAACTGTAAATAAATATGTGACTTTTTCCAAAGGTAACTTCTTTACATGCTGCCTTATCTCTGGCTTGAGAATCATCTATTTGCTTTTGAAGATCTCCCAGTGCAACTTGGGCACTCTTGTCAGGTGACAGTACCAAAGGTGTATACATGGACAAAACATTAGTAATATAATTTGAATGAAGATGCTGAGACCCAACAGTTCCAGGAACAGAAGAGATACAATGTGGAACAGGGATTCACATCTGCTTTTTTTGGAGAGGAGATTGGGAGGGGGAAATCCTAGGGTAGTTTTAAGACTTGGTGATACATTTTTAGTTTGTTTTGTCTTTCCTGCTGAATCTAAAGGCTTCATATCACAAGCAGAGTGTTTTTGCTGCTGTAAAAGCTGAATGAAATTCTGCCCCTGAATTTTTAACAAAAAGTTCTGATTAAGAACTCTTAAGCATGAAATATTGCATTTTTACAGGTGTTTTGGGGACACATTTTGATCGAAGCCACCTGGTAACACCACTTTGATTTTCATTGAACAACTGCTCCATGTCTTTGTTTTTGATACCCAAAATGTTTCCTGTAATTTTGTTTTGTTTTCTTTTGTTAATCCTCAGCCAAGGAAATTTTCCCATTGGTTTTTAGGGAGAGTGGAAGAAAGAGGGAGACAGAGAGAAACACTGGTGTGAGAGAAACACATCGATTGGTTGCCTCCTGGGCACCCAGACCAGGGCCAGGGTGGGGAGGAGCCTGCAACCAAGGTACATCCCCTTGACCGGAATTGAACCCAGGACCCCTTTGGTCCACAAGCCAACACTCTATCCACTGAGCCAAACCAGCTAGGGCAATACACAGAGTGTTTCCAATTAATTGTAATACTTCATGACATTCATGTTTTGGTTTTGAAAATATCCCATAAATAGGTCTCTCATTTGTATTCTGTTTACCTTTCCTTCTGCGCTACTTAGTAAGTTCATCAATTTCTTTTGTACATCATCCAGTACTTCTTTTTGAACCCAATTTTATTTTTTTAAATTCTTCACTTTCTTTTTTCTTCAGATCTAAGCCAGCATTGGCTTTATCCCAACATCCCTATAACACCACCAGTTTTCCTTCCAGACTGTCTGCCTTTTCTATCCATTCAACTAGTACCAATTTCAGGTTAGCTAGTACATGTTCCCGAGAGACAGAAAACTGTAATGCACTTTCATCTCTCTCCTTGGTGACACATTCAATTGTTCCTGCAAGGACTACCTGCAAACTGGCTTGAAGGCTTGCCTTTTCCATTGCATTAGAAGATGAACGTTGCTTCTCCTTCAATTGTGTGATTTTCCTTCTTAGTTTAGCTGCTCTATATTCTGTAATGCAAGCTCTGGCAAAGGAGAATCTTCTGATTCTAAAGCATGGTTAATGATCTCTCCAGTTCCAGGTTTAAGCATAATTATTTGTCACATAAATGTTGAACCTCCTTCTCTAAGGAGGTTTTCCATTTGTTTCTGTTTCGGTGCCAACACTACCTCTGCTCTCACCAGTTGAAACATAACTGTCTTTTCCTGCATTAATGTAACTGCATTTAAAAGCTTAATTCCCCCAGCCTTTCCCTGTTCTTTTACTTTCAAATAGTTGCTCTAAAGCATGAATCTTCTTCATCATTGCAACAAATACAAATTCTTTCTCTTTCCTCATCCTAGAAAGTCACATATTTGTTTCTTGTAGTGCTTGATTTTCTGTTCCCTTTTCTCTGGATGTGGTTTTGAGGTTTGCGTGTTTTGTTTTGTTTTGTTTTCCTTCAAAATTCAATATTTTCTCCTTCTGGTTGGTTACTGCCTGCTTAACTTTTGCTCATTTCAGTAGTGAAATTTTCACATAAAGAAAGTACTTCATCATTTTTACTTTAAGAGCTCTTTTTCCTTAAATAAGTCTTGTAAAACTTGTGTAGCTTCTCCTTTAGCTGCTTAATTTCTGGGTCAGTTTGTTTATGTTTTCTTTCTAGTTCAGAGGGGGCAGCAATTGAATCAGACAATCTCTGGTTTTCCTTCTGGATGGTCCTAATGGTTGCTTCTTTATCCAGAGCTGGTTTTGTCAGCTTTTGTATCTGTTGGAGCAATTTAGAAAACTCACTCAGTTCATCAGATTTAATTGCCATAAAAGAGTCTGTGGATTCTGAAGTAATTAATCCAGTGGAGGAGTGTAGTGAAATAAGGTCAATCTTACGATTATCCTTGACATTTCAAACCTGCCCTACACTGAGCTGAATTTGTGCTAATTCCTTCTCCCTATTTTTTACTCTACAAAGCTCCTTTTCATTTAAATTTGTTCCCTAAGCTCAAAGTTCTCCTTTTGGATGTTTAAATTATATTTTTGCAACTGATTTAGCTGAACTACTACTAAATTTTCTATTTTATCTTGAAGCTTCTGCTCAGTTAAATACAAATTATTAATAACTAATTCACTTTGAATTAACTTTTCTTTCTGCACATCTGACTCTTCAGTGGTGTTCATTTCATCATCTCCAAGTTGACAAACTCTGTTCATCATCTAGAGCTTGTTTTAGTTTACTGATGATGCTATCTCCTTCATCTTATTGTTTTGATAACTGATCTTTCATGAAAATCATATGTTTTGCAGGTTCTGTTGGGCCAACTATCCTAACTCAGCTACTATCTGATTCCATTTTTGGTCGTTGGCCTTCAAGTCACATCTTAAATAATTTACTTTTGAATCCAAATTCATGTCTCTTGTAGCTGTACTTTTAATTCCTTCATATTCATTATTCAATTTTAAAAACAATAGTTAAAGTTCTTCCCTTTCTTAACTTAATAATGATTTTTTCCCCTAAAACTTTAACTTGCTCTTTAATATTCAGGCTGTCATCAATGAGATGGTTATCTTTGTTACTTCATTTTCAATATCAAACAGTGCTTGTTGCACTCTGAACACTTCATCCACGAGAAGAGCTCTGTGGAAGAACTCTGTCCTTTTCTGTCACAGTGTCCCCTTGCTTCCTGACATCAGGCTTCAATTCACATTCTTCTATTTTTTTCTCTTTCTTTTCCTCATTTATTCATCTCCTCAAAAACATCTCTCTCATGTTCTGTAGAAGATAATTTTTTTATTGATGTATTTAAATCTGACCTCAAGATCTTTGAACTTCTTTTGACTCTTCTTTTTCAGTTTGTAGAACTTGAATAGATTTTTGCACCTAAGTGCTGGAGGCTTTAGTTACTCCGATTCCTGAGCCACCCTGCTACATAACAGGTTTTCCAGTTCTTCAATTCCTTCTTTATATTCACTTATTTTATCTTGATGCTTAGGGGTTATTTCTGCCAGTTTCTGTTGATGAGCATTCTGCAATACTGCCATTTCAAGTTGATGGTCAACAATTTCCTTATTTTGCTTTTATTAAAATTTCTTGATGGTATTTTGTAATTTGTAGATTTCATTGTGATCAAAGCTGTTTACTATGAAAGCCTGAGCAAAACACTTCCAATGGCTAACTTCAGCCTCAAGTCTTAGAACTTTATTTTATTTGAGTCTATTTCCTGTTGTAAGGAAATCAGGTCAGCAATGTCCATGTCATTTCCATTACAAGCTGAAGTATAATGGTTAATGTCATAACCCAATAAAGGTGTTGCAGGGGTTGATGGTACAAAGCGAGCTCCAGAATTTACTGAGTGGCTGAATGCAGCTTCAGCAATTTATTCTTTTTTTTTTCTTTTTTAAATAAATCTTTATTGTTCAGATTATTACAGGTGTTCCTCTTTTTTTTCCCCCATAGCTCCCCTACTCCCCATAGCTACCCCCTGCCACTGTCTTCATCCATAGGAGTAAGATTTTTGTCCAATCTCTCCCTGCACCACTCACACCTGCTTCCCCTAAGAATCGTCAGTCCACTCCCTTTCTATGTCCCTGATTCTATTACATTCACCAGTCCATTCTGTTCTTCAGACTTTTTATTCACTTGATTTTTAGATTCACTTGTTGGTAGGTATGTATTCGATGTCATTTTGTTGTTCATAATTTTTATATTTACCTTTTTCTTCTTCTTCCTCTTCTTAAAGAATACCCTTCAGCATTTCATGTAATCCTGGTTTGGTGGCAATGAACTCCTTTAGCTTTTTCTTGTCTGTGAAGCTCTTTATCTGACCTTCAACTCTGAATGATAGCTTTGCTGGGTAGAGTAATCTTGGTTGTAGGTTCTTGCTGTTCATCACTTTGAATATTTCTTGCCACTCCCTTCTGGCCTGCATAGTTTCTGCCGAGAAATCACCTGACAGTCATATGGGTACTCCCTTGTAGGTAATTAACTGTTTTTCTCTTGCTGCTTTTAATATTCTCTCTTTGTCTTTTGCCCTTGGCATTTTAATTATGATGTGTCTTGGTGTGGTCCTCTTTGGATTCCTCTTGTACGGGGTTCTGTGTGCTTCCTGAACTTGTACGTCTATTTCTTTCACCAGGTAGGGAAAGTTTTCTGTCATTATTTCTTCTAATAGGTTTTCAATATTTTGCTCTCTCTCTTCTTCTGGCACCCCAAAAATTCTGATGTTGGTTCGCTTAAAGTTGTCCCAGAGGCTCCTTAAACTATCTTCATATTTTTGGATTCTTTTTTCTTTTTGTTTTTCTGGTTGGATGTTTTTTGTTTCCACATATTTCAGATCTTTGGTTTGATTCTTGGGGTACGTTGATCTACAGTTGAGTTTCTGTATATTCTTTATTTCAGACAGTGTATGCTTCATTTCTGACTGATCCTTTTCCATTTTTTTGGCATTCTCATTAATATCCTTAAAGGTCTCATCAAGTTTCTCAGAGGTTTTAAGAAGATTCTTGAGTAACCTTATAAATGTGGTTCTGAACTCTATGTCATCCAGTAGTTTGCTTTCCTCTGTTTCTTTCATTCGTGACATGTTTCTTTGTCTCCACATTTTGGCTGCTTCCCTGTGTTGATGGAGTAGCTTTGTGTGGTAGGTGATCTATAGGGGTCAGTAGCTCAGCCTCCTCAATCACATGAGGTAGATGCTCTTGGTACACCCCTTTGTGGGCTGAGTGCAAAGTCTTGGTATAGTTAAGCCTTAATTGCTGTTGGTACACTGGGAGGAATTGACCTCCAGGCCAATTAGCTGTGAGCACTCCCTGTGTCTATAATGAAAGAACTGCTGCGCTGAAGACACGCTTATGGGGCAGGACTTGTTTCAGTGGGGCTCTGGTGCTCACTGAGTCTGCCTCTTGAACGTGTCACTTATGGATGTGAGGAGTTAAAATCTGGTGTCTCACACTGACCACTAGGTACACTGGCTTCTGGATCTCCAATGGGGTGCAGGTCAGCTACTGTCTGAGGCCACCCAGCAGGAGCTACAGTGAGAGATACAGTTTTCTCCTCTTTGCTTGGGGTTTGGAGGTTTTGGAGCCGTCTGACCCAGGCTGCAAGTTTGCTAGGTTAAGCTGCGATAGGGCAGGCCTTTCTTATGCTAACTCCGCTGCTTGGAGCTTGGGTGGGTTTGTAGGTTGTGCCGGGCAGGGTCTCAGGGTGTCACTAGGCTAGGGCGTGGCAAACAGCAATGGCTGCTAGTTAGCTGGCTCTGCGTCCCTGTCGGCAGTCCCGTGCCCCAGTGCCGTAAACAATTATTCCTGCGCGCAGCTCTGCAAGCAAGCCACCCTCACTGGCAGACAGTCCAGCTTCTCCCCGTAGGAGTTTGGGTCCCCTGCGTCTCCCCAGAAACTGTATTTCAGAGTAATCAGGGGCTTGTCTCCCTTTGGGTTGAAAAAAGCAATGCCCGCCGCCAGCCCGGATCACGCGCCTCCGTACCTCAGATTTTCAGCGCTCGTGCACGTCTCAATGCTCTTTTCTCTTTCCTTCTAGTTGTAGAACTTCCACTCAGCCAGCTTTCCCATGGTTCTGGGTGATAGACGTTTTGTCTTTTAGTTGTATTTTTGAAATTGTTGTGTGAGGCAGCAGTTTAGGTGTTTACCTACGCCGCCATCTTTGATTCTCTCAGCAATTTATTCTTTAGCATTATCTGTCTTCCTTTTAGAAATCTGAACTCTAAGTCTTTCTGTCATAGTTCATGTTGATGAGCAACAGTTTGCTGCTTTATTTGAAGCTCTGATATTTCATACTTCTGATCTAAATCACTGCAAAGAGTTTTAAGTCTGTCACTCTCTGATCTTAAGGTTATATGAGTGATTTAAACCTCTTTTCTCTTAAGAGTCAAATGACTCTATTTCCTATTCAGATACCTTCATAAGCACATCTTTTGTAAAGTTAGAGAGATGGTCTGTGAAGGAAGCCACATTGTCGCACACTTAGGTCCAAGGAATGGCCTATGCCAGAGCCAAGGACACCAAATTAAGAGGCCATCACTGCCAGTCATAGGCCTGGCCTGGTCCACTCCACCAAGAGCTGGCCAAAATCATCCAGCACCATGGAACAACTGGGCCAAGAGTCCCAGAATGGCCGCAGGGGTGGGACTAAGAATCAAATCAAAATTATCATGTTGCAAGGCAAACACAGAGTGGCAGGCCTTGGATGAGGAGGGGAGAACACCTGGCTACTGAGGCCTGGTCTGGGCCTGACAAGGGGCTCTTCTCCAGTGACAACACCCTGATAGGCCTCTTCGGTGCCCTCTGTCTCTGTGACTATCCCATGATGCACTGCCTGGACACTGTCACCATAAAGGCCCCTCAGAAGGCACCACCTCTGAACATTGTCCCATGTGCACAGCATTCTGAAGGCCAGGACCTTCTCCATCTGCTCTCCTGAATGTTCTGGATGCAAGAGGTGAGCCCTGCACTCTGCTCTAGCCCTTCAGGCAGAGGGCACGGAGGTGCCTCCATCCACCTCCCAGGCTCCCAGGACAATCTCCTCATTGTGGCCCTTGAGGAATAGGCAGTGGTGGCTGCTGCAGTGGCTACTTGTGCCTGGCCTCCACCAAAACTGTGGTGGCCTGAGGGCCACTCAAATCCATATTTAAAACTTCAGAAGAAATCTATATATAATTTCAGTAAATATTAATCTAATTCAATACAATTCCCCCATGAATAATAAAGGGCTTGAATAAACCAAAATTAGTCTTTCTTGCTTCTCAGATCCCTTTAGCAGTTGCTTCTTCAGTTCTTCCTGATTTAACATTCTCATTATTCATTTTTAGACACTTATTTGTCCATTTTTCCCTAACTTACTTCCTGTTTATAGTTCTTATAAGTTTTAGAGTCTAGAGTACTTTGAATATAATAACCAATTATACTTCCATTCCTGGAAAAAATTCTGGGTATGCCAGTCACAGTTCTGTTTACCCTTCAGGGAGAAATATTTGATCTTATCATGTCCTAAAACATATCTTTTTAATTTACAAACATTTACAAATAGCTAAGCTTTAACTTTGGGGATTTGATGATGTCCCTACTTAGGAAAAGAGATCTATTCTTTGATTATCTGCTTTCCAATTAATAAAACACTTTACTTTCACTAAAATAAATATGACACATTAGCACAAGATTGATATAATGCATTTAGTGAATTTAATGAAACCGGAATTTGCTGTTACTATTAGTTATTTCCTTCCATGTTTTAAAAATCTGCTTCCTAAGTAGTAAGAGAAAGAGTGAAAATAACACTTTAAGCCAACTGAACATTTGTATCATCCAGTTTATGATTTTTATATATTTAAGTATCAAACTCATTATTATCTTGTGAGCTTCCTATATTTATAAAAATATCTCAAATTCTATATATTTTATACTTGCTTTTGTTGTAAGTTTTTCCTTTTTGAGATGTCATAATATGGTAATTTTAAAAATGATAATTTTAAATTTACCTTAAATATGAGTAAGAATGCTAATGTTTTATATAACATTGATATAAAAAGAAATGGCTCTGACCCACAAAGGGCTTGTAATTTTCTTAAGTGTGTTGGACTATCACAAGGAGTTGAGTTCTCAGAAGAATCCTAAGATCAGACTGTTCATTGCTATGCTAAGGTTTGGTTAATTTAATTAATCAATTATGTGAAAATATTTTGTCTTTCAAATAGGATACAGTCATAGGCTGATTAAGGACAGGATACATTCTGAGAAATGCCTCATTAAGCAATATCATCCTTGTGTGAACATCATAGGGTGTACTTACACAACCCTAGATGGTATCTACACACCTAGACTACATGGCATAGCTTATTGCTCCCAGGCTACAAGTCAGTTACTTAAGAAAACAATTTGAGGTTAAATCATTCACAGAAGAAAAAGATGACCCAGAGAAATAGTAAACAGGAGACATATGAGGCTGCTGAAGGCATAACACAACACAGAATACTCTTTTACAGCAATTTTTTATAAGTAGCAAAAGTACACTCTAAGTAGCATAGTCATTTATTATCATCAGAAGTATTATATATTGCACATAACTATATTTTTAAAATTGACTTTCAGAAAAGAAAGGAGAGAGAGAGAGAGAGAGAAACATCGATGATGAGAGAGAATCACTGATTGGTTGTCTCCTGCATGGCCCCTACTGGGGACCAAGCTGGAAACCAGGCATGTGTCAGCATAGTAGGTTTGTTGATACCAGCATCACCACAAATGTGTGAGTAATGCATTGCACTACAATGTCACAATGACCAAGAAGTCCTAGGCAATAGAAAATTTTCAGCTTCCTTATAATCTTATGGGGCCATCCTTATACAAATCATTATATGGTGCATGATTGTTCGCTCATTTGAGATATTTCTAAATTTTACTTCAGTGATTCTCAGTCCTGGATTTCTACCATACCCCCAAATGCTACCAACACAAATGGCCAAACTTTCTAAAATAAAAAAGAGCTGCCCTGGCCAGCCTAGTTGGTTCAAGTATCATCCCTTACACTGAAATGTCTCGGGTTCAATTCCCACTCAGGACACATACCCAGGTTGCAGTTTTGTCCCTGGTCAGGGCGTGTGCAGGAGGCAACGTAGCAATGTTTTCATCTCACATCAATGTTTCTCTCTCTCTCCCTCTCTCCTTTTCTCTCTAAAATCAATCTATTTATCTATCTATCTATCTATCTATCTATCTATCTATCTATCTATCTATCTATCTATCTATCATCTTCCTTTTTAAAGAGCCTACACTGATATGGTACTTTTATTAGTATTTGTAAATAGTCATTCACACACTCTTGTACCCCTCACACTTGGAGTACACTTTCCATCCTATTGATATTGGGCTTAATTATTGACACATTTTGATCAATGGAATGTAAGTGAATTTGATATACTAGTACTCTTCAACTGAGCAGAAGCTTTAAATGTACCTGTAGGGTTTCTCTTGCTAATTCTCACTGCCAAAAGAATGGGTATGTCTGAAATAGTGTCCTCTGTTTCAGACTTAGGTCTTACAATGTAAGATTTGTTGAAGGAATCAGAGTCAATACAGCCACAGATAGTCCTGTCACTAACTCTTACAGAAATAAGGATTAAGTATCTGATATTATAAAACATTGAGAGTGTGGGCTAGTTTTTAGCAGCAAAGCTAAACTTAAACATTGGATAAATAGATGAATAAGTATATCTTTTAAAAGTGTAATTTAATAATAAAACACAAAAATAAATATGCAGCCCTAGCTGGTTTGACTCAGTGCATAGAGCATTTGCCTGAGGCCTGAAGGGCCCTGGGTTCAATTCTGATCAAGGGCACATGCCTGGGTTGCGGGCATAATCCCCAGAGTGGGGCATGCAAGAGGCAGCCGATCAGTGATTTTTCTCTCTCTCTCCCTCTCTCGTCCTCTCTGAAATCAATAAAAATATATTTTAAAAAATAAATATGAGAGAATTTTAATTATAATAAAATAGGGATGCTATTCAAATAGTGGCCAATTTGTGGTTCAGTCATGAATAGCAATGCAAAACAGAATATTTACAGAGAGAAATCATCCAGCAACTCACTCATTACAAAATTAATGAAATAGAAATAAATGCTATGATAATATTAGCCTTATCTCCAATATTTATCCACCTACATGACTTCCAATTAGCTTTGAAACTCAAAGTTGAATAAATGTCCTTCAGGAGAGTGATGAACATATGCAGATTAATATTAACATTGTTCATTAGTTAACAACTTAATTCAAGTCACCTTCAGTCTGGCTATACAAAAACTTTAAGTATGTTTTATTACTAAAATTTATAAATATAAACATTGAATTCCTAATTCAAATTATATAATAATTTTTAGATTAAATGTTTAGGAAGATATTAATGAAATCCAATCAAAATTCAATATAAATTATAAGAACATGTAAAATTCAAGTAATTGGCATTAATCTGAACAAGGCCTCAGATTTTTTGTTTCCAGTTTCATTATTTGCATTAATTATGCATTCTCAATTTATTTTTTATGCATGAGAACTGAGAAAGAGATATCAATCTAATTGTGTTTCATAATTATACTTTAAGTATCAAAAACATTTCACAGAAAATATTTTGAAAGATTGGGGGGTCACTTTAGCTTTTTACTTATATGCTTGTGTTTATCTCATTTTTCCACATGCACTGCTGAACTGATATGCAATATTATTTTTTTTATAAATACTAATTTTCATTTTGTTCAATTAAGATGATGCTATGCACACTGAAATTGGCTTCCTATTTTCCAGAAAGTTTTTGAGACTTATGATTCATTTATTTTCAAAAATGAATACGTTTCTAGGTGTCATTGTCTTCAGCCATAAGATGACAATATTTTAAATGTCATTAAAATGAATCCTACCTGATTTGTACAGGGAATAAATATTCAAAGACTTTATCCATGTAATCCTATTAAATCAGAATTTGCAAGGAAACATTTAGCATGCTCTTGAATCTTTGAAGCTCATGATGGTTGTAAGCTATGCTATAGCTCTGTTGTTAAATTTTCCCAAAGCAGTTAAAGCTAATGGCAGTAACAAATGAAAAGCTGTAAATCCAGGAAAGCATCAAGCCTCCTTAATTCCTGAGGCATAAATTTTAATCATTGACATAGAATTTGTTTTTGGTTTCCTTAGCTAATCTCACCTTCATTTGTTTTCCCTCAAGACAATTTGATGTTTTGTTAAGAATGAAATCAATTACAGTACAACTGCAATTTATAAGGGATTTAGCCCTAGTAAGATGAGAAAAAGTTGTTTCACTCTGTTTTTTAAGAAAATAAGCCCTCCCCCCCCACCATATCTCTATCTCTACTTCTATCTCTATCTCAATATCTATCTCTATCTCTGGATATCTTTCCTTGTAGGTTCATTGAGGGACTTTTGGCAAATAAAGCACATAGATTAAAATTCAGTTAAGAAGTTATTTCCTGAACGTTCTTGCTTCCTCCTTTGGAAGCTAAAAGACTACATTAGGTAAGTCACAGAATTTAACTGGAGTTCATATGTGGATTTCATAGATTCATTTTGACTGATATAATATTTGAATTATCTCTATCAGAATGTTTATAAACAATTCAGACTTCTAGGCTTTAACTATAACTAAGTCAGAATGTTCACAACATATGCATCTGAATATTTAACAAGGTCCTCAAGTAACTCGGAAGTTTGAGAACCAGTGCTATAAATGAAGAAATAACAGAATATATAGAATTACTGACATTTTGAACTCTCTCTCCTTTTCATTTGGCTTTTTTTACGTTTTGTTTTTTTTTTTTGAACTTGGTTGCTATAACTATAGTTTCAAAGTTGAGCTTCACGTTTCATCAAAAGAATTACAGCACTTCTAGTAAATATAAAGTAAATTCAATTTATGCCCTAGGGCCGTGGTCGATAAACTGTGGCTCTCCAGCCACATGCGGCTCTTTGGTCCCTTGAGTGTGGCTCTTCCACAAAATACCATGGCCTGGGAGAGTCTATTTTGAAGAAATGACATTAGAAAAAGTTTAAGTTTAAAAAATTTAGCTCTCAAAAGAAATTTCAATCATTGTACTGTTGATATTTGGCTCTGTTGACTAATGAGTTTACTGACCACTGCCCTAGGGTATAACCCTTATTTTTCTTATGGCATTAAATTTGTGAGGTTTGTTATATTTCCAAAAAGAAGATTCATTTTTTGTAGATTAGCATACTTTTACTAATAGGATATCATATTTTAGTGACTGAAGAAATTGTACTTACAGGCCTTGAAGAATTTAAGGCTCTTCCTTCTAAGAGAATGAAGATAATGCAGTGAGAGTTTAATAGAGAGATCTGAAAAATATCTGGAAAGAAAAAAAATATTTTTCCAAAGATAAACTTGTTTCATATTGTAAAGAAAACTATATTCAAATCAGAGTACCATAAAAGAAAAAGTACAAGGCAATAGAATAGTAATAAAACAATGGGTGCAGGGATACAATTCCCTAGTGTAGAAATGGGCAAAATCTTCAAACTACACCATATTTCAGCCCAGTAATAAATGACTCAGTGCACACATGCAATGCAATTCAAGTTAAACGGGTGTTTATTTAATACAGTACATATATAGTAGATTAAAATATTTCCTAAATTTCTATCTAAATTACAAAAAATGAAAAGCTTATACATTATACTGACAAATCTGGTTCAATAAAGAGAATAAACTCAAGAAAACTACAAAATTAGGTAAATATGCATTATAGTATATATTGTATTAATCATGCTACAAACGCGAATTTTCTAAAATGTAAGTCTTAGAATTGACTTTTCAATGATTAAGAAAAAATAACAGAATATCAATTTTGTGTAGACCTAAGCAAAAAATAAAAGATGAATGAAAAATTATCATTTTATTTTAATTCTCAATTATAGTAAAAAATAATAATAGACCTTGCCAAGACCACTCTCCATCACCATAGCTGATATATATATATAATTTTGGTAATCCTTTATTACTATCATTGAAAAATGGTCATTGTATGCTTATAAATACTTAAGTGACAGTGATTTCATTTCTTAATCTAATACTAATTAGTATATGGAAGTCATTAAAAAATCTGGATCTTGGTTTCTTTACTCCTAAAATAAAGATTTATCTCTTTCATCTCCTAGTTTCCTTCCATCTCAAAGATTATATAATTCTATGTGGCAGTTTGTACCATGACTGAAACAATGTTGATTTTCATGTCTTCCTTATATTAAGAATAAACCTGGTTGGGAGAGGAAAAAATGATGGTGGAATAGAAGGGACGTGTTCCGAGCCTTGTCCTGGAGTAGATAGAAAGAACAGGTGAGGGTCACACGTGGAGTGTTTGTTGGTGAGTTGAAGGACAACTATACTCCAGGAGATGGTGGGGGACTCCTGGATGGGGCTACCCTGACCGGGAAGCCCCCACAGATGCTGGTTTCCCTCCTGGAGTGAGCGGCTCGGATGCAGAGACCACGCCATCTTGAAAGGGAAAGTGGATGTTATCAGAAGCCTGAAAATCTACGACTGCGGCATCCACCGAACAGCTGCGAACCCCAGAACACTGGTCCCCAAATGGCACAAACAAGCGGATTCAGAGGAGCTCTACACTCCACCATGGAAAGCTCAGATTTCACCTGGGATAAGGTGAGGTCTCTGGTTCAGGCAGGAGAGAGAAATGTACAAACTGTGGGAGCTGGAAGACCTGAGGAAGTCTGTACCTAGAAAAATCCGTGGAGGTTGGGGCTGGAGTGATCCGTGACTATGGAAGGGGATCCTCAGAGCTACTAACAGAAAAGAACTCTTAAAAACAACCCATTTTGATGTGACGCAAAAGGACAGCCTAAAAATTTAAAAAGTGTGCTGGCTGCTTAGAACCAAGGGGGAAAAAAAGACTGCACAGACTTGCGTGAAGCCCCAGAGTTCGAACACTTATGCTGGCTCTTTTTGTTTGTTTGTTTTTTCTTTTTCCTTTAAATCCTTTCTTCTGATTACTATGCCCAAAACATAGGATCACCCAATTGGGGACACCCTAAGAAACTGCAGGGGAAAGTTATTTTTCTGGAACATGAGGATCAGAGAGGGGAATAATCATCGGAGAACCAGCTCTGGGGCAACCCACTCTCACAAACCGGTAATGAATGCCACAGGGAAAGCAGGATCTAAGCTCTGGCAAGAGAGGACCTATAGACCTGGAAGTCAATCCAGAAACACTGCCACCCAGGGGTTGAATCACAAATTGACTCTTCTGTAAACACAAATAAAGGAATACAAGAAATTAAGACACACTGCCTGCTTAAAAATCAGGACTGGCTTACAACACTGAGGAGCAGTGGAACACAGGGAACTGCAATACTGTCCTGACTGGGAAACAGGCGTGCCAAACAGAACAGTAGAGCAAGTGAATGACCTTCACTAAACACATTTTATTTTTTTCATCTTTTACTTAAGAAAATATTTTTCTTTTTTCCTCACTTGATTTTACCTTTTTAATTATTACATTTTTATTTTCAATCAGTATTATTACTACTACTATTTTACCTTTTTTATTAAGTATCATTTTATTTTCTCTTTATTTTACTTTGGGATTAGTGTTCTATATTCTATTTTCATCTTCCCTTTAGCATCATTTTACTCTATCTCAACTATAAATTTATGCCATCACTCTCTTCCTAAATTTTCCCCTTTTGTTGTCCTGTTTCTCTTACCCTTTTCCTGCTTTAGATTTTTCCTATTCTTTCTTTTCACCCCCTGTTAAAATTTCACCCTACTCATATATATAATTTCCAATCCCCTGCTCCAAGTCCATACACACCTCTCTCTTCTCTATCTTCACTATCCAAAAAATTATTTTTCTCTCTATCCTTCTGTTGTTGTTTGCTTGATTGTTGATTATATCGATTTTTTATGCTTGTATGTGAAATAGATTTGCTTATTCTTTTGTTTGTTTTGTATTTTTTGTGTTTTTTGCTTCTGTTTTACCTTGCCTCACTTGATATTAGTTGTTGTTTGTAGTTTGTATTCATCTCCAGGTACTTCTTGCTGGCATTTGTTGGGAATAGTGGCTGTTCTATTGGAGTTTTCCCCCCATATATATAGTTTGTTCCCCTCTTCCTTCTTATTCTCTTTCTTTTCCATCTTACTTTTTTTTTTTTCCTTTTCCCAATTTCATTTTTGCACTCCTTTTTTTCTTTTTCTCTTCTTCTTTCTCTCCTATCCTCTAATTGGCCATTCTCTGGTGGTCACCTTTATTTGGGGTTATTAATATCATGAATACATTTCTGTTCAGTGCCTTGTTCATTGTACCTAGTTGTGTTGTATTTTGTGACTTTAGATCAATGCAGGAGAGAGAGAACTACATAACCAGAAACCCGGAGAAGAGAGACCATGGGAAGACAAAGAAATAGCCCACATATGAAAGAAAAGCAGGCATCACTAGAAAAGGAAGTAAATGAAATGGAGGCCAGAGAAAGAATTCAGAGAAATGGTTATAAGGTGGCTGAAAAGAATGGAAGACAAATTTGACAGTATGTGTAAGAACCAAGAGGAAATGAAAAAGAACCAAGAAGAAATGAAAAATGACATTGCTGCTGTAAAGAACTCAAAAGAAAGCATCAAGAGTACACTAGAAAAAGCAGAGGATTGCATGAGTGATCTAGAAGACAAGGTAAGGAAAAATACCCAAGTAGAGCAGCTTTTAGGAAAAAAAAATTAAAAAGCAGGAGGAGAGCCTAAGGGAAGTTTGGGACAACACGAAACAAAATAACATCCGCATATTACAGGTTCCAAAAGAAGAAACTGAGCAAGGACTATAAAACCTGTTTGAAGAAATAATGTCAGAAAACTTTCCTGATATAGGGAAGAAAAACGCACACAAATCCAAGAAGATCACAGAGTCCCAAGCAAAATGAACCCCAAAAGACCGATGCCAAGGCACATTATAATTAAATTAGCAAACACCAACGACAAGGTAAGAATCTTAAAAGCGGCCAGAGAGAGACAGAAAGTTACCTACAAAGGAACCCCCATCAGATTAGCAACTGATTTCTCAACAGAAACACAACAGGCCAGAAGGGAATGGAATGAAATATATAAAATCATGCAAAGGAAGGGTCTGAATCCAAGAATACTATACCCAGCAAGGCTATCAATCAAAATTGAAAGTGAAATCAGGAGCTTCACAGACAAAAGAAGACTAAGGGAATTTATTACCACCAAACCAGCAATGACAGAAATGCTAAAGAGTCTGCTGTAAAAAAAAGAAATAGGAAGAGAAGAAGGATTACAGGAGTAAGGAATAAAAATGGTGACGAATAAGTACCTATCAATAATAACTTTAAATTTAAATGGATTAAATGCCCCAATCAAAAGAAATAGGGTAACGGATTGGATAAGAAAACACGACCCATATATCTGCTGTCTACAAGAAACCCACCTCAGAAAAAAAGACGCGAACAGTCTGAGGATGAAAAAACGTTTTTCAGGCAAATGGAAACGAAAAAAGCTGGGGTAGCAATACTTATATCTGACAAATTAGATCTCAAAGTGAAGGACATAACAAGAGATAAGGAAGGCCACTTCATAATACTAAAGGGAGCAATCCAACAAGAAGAAATAACTCTGGTAAACACATATGCACCAAACACAGCAGCACCCAATACATTAAAAAAAAAAAAAACTCCTCGAGTATATCAAGGGAGAGATTTACAGGAATACAATCATAGTAGGAGACTTTAATACCGCACTATCACCATTGGACAAATCCTCTAAACAAATAATCAGCAAAGAAACATCAATTCTAAATGACTCACTAGACCAGATGGAATTAATTGACATCTTCAGAACATTTCACCCCAAAGCCACAGAATATACATTCTTCTCAAGTGCACATGGATCATTTTCAAAGATAGATCATATGTTGGGTCATAGGCAAAGTCTCTTCAAATTGATGAATATAGAAATCATATCAAGCATCTTCTCAGATCACAGTGGCATAAAACTGGAAATCAACTACAATAAAAACAATTCAAAAAATATCAAACACATGGAGACTAAAGAGTATGCTATTAAACAATGACTGGGTGACCAGAGAGATCGAATAAGAAATAAAAACATCATGGAAACAAATGACAATGAAAACACAACAATCCAAATACTATGGGACACAGCAAAAGCAGTCTTGAGAGGGAAGTTCATAGCTCTACAAGCCTACTGCAAAACACAAAAAACAATGCTAATAAATTACCAAACCCTACAACTCAAAGGGTTAGAAAGAGAGCAACAAGAAAAGACCAGCGTAAGTAGAAGGAAGGAAATAATAACGATCAGAGCAAAGATAAACAACATCAAGAGCACAAAAACAATTAAAAAGATCAATGAAACCAAGACCTGGTTCATGGAAAGGATAAACAAGATTGATGAACCTATAGCCAGGCTCACCAAGAAGCAAAGAGAGGACACAAATAAACAAAATCAGAAATGAAAGGGGAGAAATAACAACAGACTCCACTGAAATACAAAGGATTGTTAAAAAATACTATGAACAGCTCTATTCCAACAAGTAGGAGAACTTGGAGGAAATGGACATATTCCTAGAAAAATATAACCTTCCAAAACTCAATCCTGAAGAATCTAAACATCTCAATAGGCCAATATATATGGAAGAAATTGAAGCAGTCATCAAAAAGCTTCTAGCAAACAAAAGCCCGGGGCCAGATGGCTTCAGGGGAGTTTTACCAAACATTCAAGGAAGAACTAAAACCTATCCTCCTCAGACTATTCCAAAAAATTCAAGAGGAAGGAACACTTCCAAGTTCATTCTATGAAGCCAGCATCACCCTAATACCAGAACCAGATAAAGACAACACAATGAAAGAGAATTACAGGCCAATGTCCCTCATGAACATAGATGCAAAAATCCTCAACAAAATTCTACCAAATTGGATCCAGCAGTACATCAGAAAGATCAGATAACTTGACCAAATAGGATTTATCCCAGGAATGCAAGGATGGTATAAAATCTGCAAATCAATAAACATGATACATCACATAAACAAATTGAGAGATAAAAATCTCATTGTCATATCAATTGATGCAGAAAAAGCATTTGACAAAATCCAACACCCTTTCTTGATAAAAACTCTCAACAAGGTGGGAATAAAAGGATCATACCTCAACATAATAAAAGCCATATATGATAAACCCACAGCTAACATCATACTCAATGGCCAAAAACTACAACCATTTCCCCTAAGAACAGGAACAAGACAGGATGCCCACTCTCACCACTCCTGTTCGACATAGTACTGGAAGTATTAGGCCTTGCAATTAGACAAGAAGAAGAAATAAAAGGCATCCAAATTTGAAAAGAAGAAGTAAAGCTGTCCTTATTTGCAGATGACATGATACTGCACATAAAAATCCCGATAGACTCCATCAAAAAACTAATAGACTTAATAAATTAATTTGGCAATGTAGCAGGATACAAAATTAACACCAAGAAATCTATGGCATTTCTATATACCAATAGTGAACTTATAGAATGAGAGACTAAAAAAGCAATCCCATTTACCATCACACCAAAAAAATTAAGATACCTAGGAATAAACTTAGCTAAGTAGGTAAAAGACCTCTATGTGGAAAACTACAGGACTCTTAAAAAAGAGATAGAGGAAGACGTAAACAGGTGGAAGAACATACCATGTTCATGGATTGGTAGAATCAACATCATTAAAATGTCCATACCGCCCAAAGCAATCTATAGATTCAATGCACTCCCCATTAAAATACCAACGGCATATTTCACAGACCTAGAAAGAACTCTCCAAAAATTGTTCTAGAATAAAAAAAGACCCTGAATAGCCACAGCAATTCTCATAAAAAAGAACAAAGTAGGTGGGATTTCAATACCAGATTTCAAGCTGTACTACAAAGCCACTGTTCTCAAAACAGCCTGGTACTGGCACAAGAACAGACATATAGACCAATGGAATGGAATAGAGAACCCAGATATCGACCCAAACCACTATGCTCAATTAATATTTGACAAAGGAGGCATGACCATACAATGGAGTCAAGACAGTCTCCTCAATAAATGGTGTTGGGAAAATTGGACAGATACATGCAAACAAATGAAACTAGACCACCAACCTATACCATACACAAAAATTAACTCAAAATGGACATAGGACTTAAACATAAGATGGGAAACCATAAAAAATCCTAGAGGAACCCACAGGCAGAGAAATCTCAGACACATGCCGAAGCAATATCTTCACCAATACTGTTCCTAGGGCAATGGAAGCTAAAGAGAAAATAAACAAATGGGACTACATCAAAATAAGAAGCTTTTGCACAGCAAAAGAAACCATCAACAAAACAAGAAAGCCCACTGTATTACTGATAAATGTTTAATCTCCAACATCTACAGGGAACTTATACAACTTAATAAAAGAAAGATAAATAAAAATGGACAATAAAAAAATGGACAATGGACCTAAATAGAATCTTTTCAAAAGAAGACAGAAGGAAGGCCAAGAGACTTATGAAAACATGCTCAAAGTCACTAATTATCCGAGGGATGCAAATCAAAACGACAATGCGGTACCATCTCACATCTGTCAGAATGGCAACCATCAACAAATCAACAAACGACAAGTGCTGGAGAGGATGCAGAGAAAAACGAACCCTCGTGCACTGCTGGTGGGAATGCAGACTGGTGCAGCCACTATGGAGAACTGTATGGAGTTTCCTCAAAAAACTAAAAATGGAACTCCCATTTGACCCAGTAATCCCACTTCTAGGATTATGTCCCAAGAAACTAGAAACACCATTCAGAAAGGATATATGAACCGCTATGTTCATAGCAGCACAATTCACCATAGCTAAGATTTGGAAACAGCCTAAATGCCCATCAGCAGATGAGTGGATTAGAAAACTATGGTACATCTCTACACAATGGAATACTACGCTGCTATAAAAAAAGAATTCTTACCAATTGCAATAGCATGGATGGACCTGGAGAGCATTATGTTAAGTGAAATAAGCCATGCAATGAAAGAAAAATACCACATGAGCTCACTCATTTTTGGAAAATAAAGAACATTATAACCTGATGAATAAAAAGATAGATACAGAGGCAGTAAAGCACCGAACAGACTTTCAAATTACACCAGGAAGGCTGGTGAATGTTGGGCAGGGAGGGAAATAGATCAACCAAAGGACTTGTATGCATGCGTATAAGCACACCAATGGACACAAGACACTGGGGCAGTGGGATAGGGCAGGCGACAGGGCTTAGGGGAGGCTGGGGGAAGGTCAATGGGGAAAAAAAGGAGGTATATGTACTAATATATGTAATATTTTAAACAATAAAAAATATTTTTAAAAAATTAACTTGTCATTACTTGGGGTGGTGGAGCCATACTATAATATACAGATGATGTAGAGAGAACTGTACACCTGAAACCTATATAATTTTATTAACCAATGTCAACCCAATAAATTCAATAAAAATTAATTTATCACTTAAAAAAAAAAAGGAATAAAGATGGTCAACCATGATTCTTTTTCTTTCTGGAGCAGTACTCAATTGATTTTTTTTCTTACATAAGTGAGAGGAATCCATGTCAAACTGATTTTAGCAAAAAGCGAATTTAGTGCCTCACAAAATGGACATAGCTCAAGCCAGGTGCTCAAATGACATAATTAGAGTTATTTCTCTTTCCACCTACTTTATTTTCCTTTGAATTCCTTTGCTTTGAGAAAGATGTCTCTAAATAATGACAATGATGCCAAGCATTAGTCCCAGCCAAATAGGCTAGTGGTTTATTAACTCCTACAAAAGAGACGGCCTCTTTTCCCAATCTTCCTGCAAAAGTCTGAGAATTGAGTATCATTGGTTTGTATCCATTTTTTATTAATACTCTGGCTGTGATATGAAATAAAGCTTATAAAAATGTACTTATTGACTATACCTAGGTAGAATATCTACCCCTGCAGCGGGGAATTAAAATAAGCCCCAATTAAAACAGAGGAGCAGTATAAAAGCTCAAAGGAGCCCTGACTGGTTTGGCTTACTGCATAGGCCTGCAGACTGAAGGGTCCTAGGTTCGATTCCGGTCAAGGGCATGTACCTTGGTTGCAGGCACATACCCAGCCCAGTAGGGAGTGTGCAGGAGGCAGCTGATCAATGTTTCTCTCTCATCAATGTTTCTAACTCTCTATCCTTCTCCCTTCTTCTCTGTGGAAAAATCAATAAAATATATATAAAAAAAATTCAAAGAAAAATGGTGCGCTTTTATCAGAAAAACAGGAACTGGATGCTGAGCAGGTAAAACAAAAATGTTCAAAGTACTTTCTCAAATACTTAATGACAGCTACCATGTTGTGTCATGAGGCTTACTAAAACAAGTACTTCTCAAATGTTTTAGTCTCAGGACTGCTTTAAATTCCTAAAATTGTTGAGAACCTCCAATAGTTATTGTGTATGTACTTTATATTTATTGACATTTACCATAATAGAAATTTAAAGACTTAAAAGCTTTATTAATTCTTATAAAAATAAACCTATTACCTATCAATAAGTAGTTTACTTTTAATTAAAAATAACTACATACCAAAAAAAGTCATGAGAATAATGATTTTAATATTTTCAAATTTCTTTAATGTCTCCAGATGGCTGGATTCTCCTATCATTTCAGCCTTCAATCTGTTTTGATAAAAATCTAGACTTACAAAACAAGTACCTGAAAAGGGAAAGTGTATTTTAACAGCTTTTCTAGGTAATTGAGGATATTAGTCCTTGATGCTACTTCCCAAATTGACAAATAGTTTCTTAAATGTCATAACATGAAATCCAAAACTATACCAATTTATTTTTTTTCAGTTCCATTAAAATCTATATGTTTAACTCTCACTATAATTGGAACTTCTACCCAGACATAATTTAAAAATTTTGAAAAATCATGCATCGCTCATTGGGAAAATATTAGTTCACTTTGGTATGCAGCAGAAATGCCTTATTAGTGAAATCAAGGTCCAAAGATTATGGCACAAAATCTATACTAATAAAAGCCTAGGTGACCCTTGCACCCTCATGTCATCACAAGATGGCTGTCACAAGATGCCACCCACATGTTGCCACAAGATGGCCAACCATCATCATTACAAGATTGCCGCCACAAGATGGCCACCCCCACGTTGTCACAAGATGGCTGGCAGGGGAGGGCAGTTAGGGGCGACCTGGCCAGCAGGGGAGGGCAGTTGGGGGTGATCGGGCTGGCAGGGGAGGGCAGTTGGGGACGATCAGGCCAGCAGGGGAGCAGTTAAACATCAATCAGGCTGGCAGGGGAGCAGTTAGAAGGTGATCAGGCAGGCAAGCAGAAGCAGTTAGGAGCAATCAGGCAGGTATGCAGGCAAGCAAGTGGTTAAGAGGCAGCAGTCCTGGATTGTGAGAGGGTGCAGGCTGGACTGAGGGGGACACACCCTCCCGTGCATGAATTTCATGCACTGAGCCTCTAGTTTTGATATAAAATTATAGCATTGTTAAGGATAGTTCCTAAATTATGGTGGTGGTATCCAAAAATATATAAGAATATTCAAATATAATTGAACTGTATTTACTGAATTCATTTTTAATAAAATCCATAGGTCATCAATTAGGAATAGCCTGTGGAAATTGTACTTGCCATTGAAGGGAACACCTAAGATAATTGTAAAAGTGCTTCATGAATTGAATGATTGGCCTTTTCATAGCCATTAGACTTGATAGCTCGTCTTCTTTAATGTCTAATAAACATATGGCACTATAGACAAGATGTGTGAAAGATAACTAATTTTCTTTTCTAAATGGAAGACTGCATACTTAATCTTCAATAGGAGTTAATTCTGTTAACACTTTGTTTTTTGAAAAATAAAAGTAGTTGATCATTAGGTTCTTTACAAATACAATATATAAAAAAAGATTTCCCCTAAGTCAACCTCCAGCACATAGGTTAAATGATAACAGGGGCACAGAAAACTAAATTAACTCTGTGAATCAAGGTATTATCATTGTCATCCTTTTTTTTTTTTTTTTTTTGTCTTTTATACCTAGAGTATCATTGAGAGAGGAAGTACTTAATATCATGGATCACCTTATATTGTCTCTAGATTCTTTCAGAGGCCCGTTAACTAAACATTATAAATATTTTTAAATGGTTATGTTTGTGCTTTTTTTTTTTAAGAAAATGAGTACTTTAATTTTGATATTTAATAAAACTGTAAAACTTAATTGGTATTTTATCAATGGCTTCCATTAATCTGTTGAGGACTATTTTTCTATGGGAAGCAGGTACATGAGAAGTAGGCATTCCTTTGGAATTATTCTTCCCCCAATATGATTGCACAGAAGAAAAAAGAGGAGAGCCAATAATTTAGAGCACATTAAGATTTGATTTATAACCAGTAAGTAACTGGAAAACACAGGATAAAAGAATGCAATTATTTTAAGGCAAAATAAATGAAAGCTACAAATAAAAAATAAAATCTCTCATCAGCTCTAGCATATGGAAGCAAATATCTTCATTAGTAAAGTACATTATTAATTGTCTTTAACACTAATCTTTGTAGATTTTGCAAATGCAGCTATTCTTCCAGTACTAATTCTTTAAGTAAATAGTCCAATATGTATTATCAAAGCCATTAAAAACTGAGGCCATTAAAGAATGAATCCTGGTAACTAATATTTAGGTATAACAAAATTATATAAATTAGGGTAAGTAATGTTAGATGCTGTATTAGATCAACAGCCAAGTCTCAGTAGATTAATTTATAGAAGCTTATTTCTCATTCACATGAAGTGCAATCATGCTTCCTGGTTGGTATATAGAGTTTTTTTGCAGTCATTTATGGTCCCTGGCTCTACATTCTTTTAAGCTGGGATTCAGGAGCATTCCATTTGGCTTCAATAGAAAACAAAAATACATAATCACATGTGGAAAAGTAATATGGCCCAGTCCTGACCATGGCACACATCATTCTTTTTCAGATTATTTTGGCAAGAACACAGTCACATAATCATACCTAACTTCAAGGAAGGCTGAGATATTTAGTCTAGTTGTTAATCTGAGAAGGAGGGGATTCAGGTATTCTCATACTTTCAATACAAATGAAGAAAAAAATAATTGAGGTCAAATAAAGAAATATTTGAGGTCAATTATTCTTCTCTCACTATCTATGCCCTTGCAATGCAATTGGGTAGCTTTTCCCATTAAGATGTGAACATATATCCCAACTGCATAAATCTTTCTTGGCCAACAGAATGTGGAGGAAGTGACAATGTGCCAGTTCTGACCCTATTCCTCCAAATACCTGGCATGTTTCTGCTAATCCTTTCGGAAACTTGCCCAGTCACTATGAAAGGAAGCCCAGATTGGCCTGCTGGATGAGAGAACTTGTAGAGGAGAACCAAGGTGCCTTAGTCAAAAGCCAGCTAACCTCCAGAAGCTTAGCTTCCTAACTAACTTAGCAGATGGCAGCAGATGCATGAAGAAATCCAGATAAGACCAGAAAATCCTCCCAGATGAGATCATTCTAAATTGTTGGCTGGCTGGCAAAGTCACTAGCAAACCAGATAATTTAGATATTGTTTGCTAGACAGCAATGGATAACTACTACATATAAATACTGAAACATAAATATTAACTCACACATAAACAGTCATAAAATTGTTTTGTTGGAATATTTAGAAAAGTGTATAATATGGAATAGTAAGAATATAAAAATAAATATTTAATATTCTTTTTCAAGTGAATGAAATTGATTCTTATTTTCAACCTAATAATTTTTCCCTTCATAATCTTGCTAGGTATGGTCAATCAATCAAGAAAAAAAAATCTTTGCACTAATATAGCTATGTTCTTCAAAGAAAATAGTGTATTTATTATTTCACATTTTTCATTATCCTATACATGTTCATTAAATATATGACAAATATATTGCCTCCTATTAATCTTTTAAAATGAAAAGGCATTGAAAGTGAGCTGCCAAAAAAAAAATAATTAAAAAAAAAAGCAAATCGGCAAAATAAACTGAGCTTCCTAGTTCCTAGTTAAGTATGTTAGCAGTTATTCTTATCTTGGAAGTTTGCTATTGTCCATTTTTCCCTTAAATAACCATTTGGACATATCCATTACAAACTACTTTAGAATACTATTAACATCATACTGTGATAACCTGTGCCTTTAAATTGGAAGGATTATAAAAGAGATGCCAGATTTTAAAAGTTACATAACTTTGGCAATATTTTGCTTTATTCTCACATCTTATTTTAAAAATATTTAATGCATGAAAATTCTGAATAAATAATGAAAAGTTAATATTTCTCAAGTTACGTACATATTTCAAAAGATAGATAATGGCAGACTCCTCTCTTTTTCAGTTTTTCTCTCAAATTGTTCAATATTTTATAATTCACATGAACACATAAAAATCCTTTATTATTTTCTATAATGAAATGTACAAATGTTAAGTTTTGTATGTGGAATCTACTATATTACAGTTGAGATAGAAGGAGATGGAAAAGAGGTGATGACTACAGCGTATATCACTAATCAATATTAGCTTCCCTAAATCATAAGTTCTACAACTTATGATGTTAAAAAAAAGGAATACAGACATAGTACCATCAATAAATGTATACACTCATTAAAAGATAGAAACAAAGGAGGAACCAAGATGGCGGCATAGGTAAACACCTAAACTGCTGCCTCACACAACAATATCAAAAATACAACTAAAAGAAAAAACGGACACCATCCAGAAACACAGGAAAGCTGGCTGAGTGCAAATTCTACAACTAGAAGAAAAGAGGAAAGCACATTGAGACTCAGAGGAGCTGGAAAAGGTTGAGTTATGGAGACTCGCACGTGGAGAGGACGGGCGGCTGAGTGCGCGGCTGGCTTTCTAAAGAGGGAGGGAGATGAAGGCTCCTGACTGTGCTGAACTCCAGTTCCAGGCAAGTTTCTGGGAACCCAGACTCATTTGGGGAGAAACTGGACTGTCTGGCAGTGGGCAAAACTCAACAGTGGCTTTCTCTCAGAGGTGCTTGCAGTGATTACCGCAGGACACTGAGACCCAGGGGCCTCATAGGGAAGGGCTGACAGGAAACCAAGGCTGTCTGCTCGGCCCTGAAACTCTATCCCATGCAAGCTGAGCACAGAGGCTTTTGCAATTTTGCAAGTCTTGTCTCATAAGAGTGTCTCCAGCACAGAAGTTCTCCCAGAGTAGACACAGCTGATCCTCTCAGCCAAATTGACCTGGAGGTCAATTCCTCCCAGTGATACCAACAACAATCAAGACTTAACTACAACAAGGCTGTGCACACAGTCCCCAAAGGGGTGGACCAAGAGTGTTTACCTCAGGTAACTGGGGAGGCTGAGCCACTGTGCCCTAGAGGACACCTACCACACAAAGCTACTCTACCAACTCAGGGAAGCAGCGAAAATGTGGAGACAAAGAAACAGATCACAAATGAAAGAAATGGAGGAAAACAAATGACTGGATATAGAGTTCAAAACCACAATTATAAGGTTTTTCAAATATTTCCTAGGAAAGGCCATAAACTTAGCAAGACCTTTGAGGATATGAAAAAGGACCAACTAGAAATTAAACATACACTGACTGAAATAAAATATATTATACAGAGACCTAATAGCAGACTAGAGGACCACAAGAATCAAGTCAAAGATTTGAAATACAATGAAGCAAAAAACACTCAGCCGGAAAAACAAAAAGAAAAAAGAATCCAAAAATTTGAAGATAGTGTAAGAAGCCTCTGGGACAACTTCAAGCGTACCAACATCAGAATTATGGGGGTGCCAGAAGAAGGGAGAAAACAAGATACTGAAAACCTATTTGAAGATATAATGACTGAAAACTTCCCCCACCTGGTGAAAGAAATAGACTTACAAGTCCAGGAAGCACACAGAACCCCAAACAAAAGGAATCCAAAGAGGACCACACCAAGACACATCATAATTAAAATGCCAAGGGCAAAAGACAAAGAGAGAATATTAAAAGCAGCAAGAGAAAAACAGTTACCTACAAGGGAGCACCCATACGACTGTCAGCTGATTTCTCAACAGATACTATGCAGGCCAGAAGGGAGTGGCAAGAAATATTCAAAGTGATGAATAACAAGAACCTATAAATAAGATTACTCTACCCAGCAAAGTTATCATTCATAATTGAAGGTCAGATAAAGAGCTTCACAGATAAGAAAAAACTAAAGTTCATCACTACCAAACCAGTATTATATGAAATGCTGAAGGGTATTCTTTAAGAAGAGGAAGAAGAAGAAAAAGGTAAAGATAAAAATTATGAACAACAAATACATGTCTATCATCAAGTGAATCTAAAAATCAAGTGAATAAAAAATCTGATGAACAGAATAAACTGGTGAATATAATAGAATCAGGGGCATAGAAAGGGAGTGGACTGACAATTCTCGGGGAAAAGGGGTGTGGGTGGTGCGGGAAGAGAATGGACAAAAAGCATATACCTATGGATGAAGACAGTGTGGGGGAGGTAAGGGCAGAGGGCGGGGTGGGAACCGGGTGGAGGAGAGCTATGGGGGAAAAAAGAGGAACAATTGTAATAATCTGAACAATAAAGATTTATTAAATTTAAAAAAAAGATAGAAATAAAATCAAATAAATATATCATAAACACAAATTATAGCACTATTTGTGTCTGGCAAGTATAGTATTGGCTTAAAGACTACTTCCTTTGTCCCTATTGTTAATACTGCTGAATATAGACACAAAATTCTATTGAACAAACCAGAACTGCATCTAATAATTCCCAATAGTAGTATAGCATTCCTATAAATACAATATTAAAACACAAAGACTTGCTAAATAATACTGCCTTGGGGATTGGTTTAGATGCAATTCTGCCTTATTAAAGTAACTTTAAAAATCAATTTAGGAATCCCAACATGCAATTTTATTAAATACAATATAGTAGAAATAAAACCTATTTTTACTCATAGTATTAGATACTATGTGGGCTTATGTGATTAAATGTTGTCTTATTTTGACAACATATGGAAATATTTTCTTTTCACATGAATTTTTGAGTTATAGAAAGTTATATTCCCCTAATTTCCAATAACGAAAGCAATTTTCTCCTTATACCAACCAGCATGTTAATAATGTCTAATAGTATTATTCTGTTACAACATGTAAACACCAACATCAAACAACATAAGTGAGAGGATCACAAAGGGGAATTTTAGGAGTCATCTATTAAGAGATAGACTTGGGAAAAACTTTTTTATTTGTGCAAATCATACACCCTATTTGCCAAATCAAACCACATTAGATGAAACAGAATAGGTTAATCAGTCAGCAAGGTTATGCTGATGTAAATATTTCTCTCTTTTCCACATCCAGCATGGCTAGAGAGCGGTCTGGGTCCTGAGTAGGGGTACTGGGGATTGGGAAAATGAAAGAGAGAGACAGACACAAATATAGTAGGGAAAGCTGGGCCTGGGTGGGACCATGTCCTCTGATAGACAGACAGGGACCCAGAGCCAATATAGTGTGTTTATTTTATACAGCAAAAAACCAGGAAGTTTTACTAAAGTCCAAGACAAAGGAGATTATGTGCATTCTTGTGGCTTCTTTGTATAGTCACTTCTGGGTGGGCCTGGATAATTGTGTTTGTTCCTGGTGCTTGGCTGGATTTAGATAATGAAACTTACCCCCTGGCACCTGAGCTGAAGGTCAGGATGACAACACTCCTGCCTCTGGCAAGGTGTGTTTCCAGGATGTGACTCTGCCAACGCCACTGGATTCAGCTGACAATAATTAAAGAAATGCTCATGTGCCTTCCCAGGCGATCTCTACATGCTGAATTCTCATAACATGTTCTATTCAGCATTCTGTCAAACGCATTGTGTGAGAGAGAACCATGAAATGGTCCTGCCTTTATGATCTTATGAATAAGAAAAATCAATAGAACTATTTGATTGCCATATCATAAAGCATTAACATTATATATGTGTGGAATCTCGAATTCCAGCTAGTCTTTAGAAACAAGTATTGTTTTTTTTTAATCCATTTTGATTCTACCAAAAAAAAAAAAGGCACTGTATCAGTCAGAAAACAGATTGGAAGAAAACTAATCCTGATACCCAACACAGTATTTGAGTAGAATTCAGTGAAGGGTCTATTTATAATGTATGAGCAGGATTAATGGTAAACAAAGAACAATGCAATACAGTACTCTAGAGCTGGAAATGGGAGTAGCATTACAACTCCCAATGGCAAGGAGAGGGAGCAGCAGTTAACTAGCAAGAGGAAAAGTGGAAACAGTTACAAAAGAGAACTACATATTAGGAGCCTGCCATCATAAAAGACAGGGGGACAAGTAGCATGACATTTCCCTTAATCCTGCTGGAACCTATCATTGGTCAAAACCACAGGAAGCTAAGAGACAAGAGAGACTGTTATTGACCCATTAAGGTCAGCAAAGGTAAAGAGTGGTTAAAGAGGAGAAAACAGAGAATATTTAATATAAATACAAACATGGATTATACAAACACCGTTAAATTAGGAGTTATCCTAATCTAAAATTATATAAAACATCACCTTGAGTACCTTATCATAAACAAAACAAGATAAATATGAGGTTATTTACCAATGAAAAAGAAAAATTATATTGCCAGCATCTTCGAAGCCCTTGTGTATCACTTGTTGATCATGACCATAGCCATAATCCTTCTTTTAAAATAATTTCTTTGTTATTCTTTCACTTTTTATTATTTACATGCCTATCCCCATATAAGACAGTTTAGCTTTGCTTGTTCTGGAAATGCTTATGAAGTAAATCATACCATTTATATTCTTTTGTGCCTTGCTTTCTGTGCTCAATATTTTGCTTATAAAATTAATCCATGTTATTGCATGCAGTAATAGTGTAGCCATTTTCATTTTTGTAAATTATTCAGTATTCTATAATTTATGTTTCTTAATAGACATCTGAGTTGTTTCTGACTTTAAGCTATCATGAAAAATGCCACTCTGAACTTTTTTGCACATATATCTTAATAAATATTTGTATAAGTTTCCCAGAAAACCCATAGAATATAAAACTCAGGTTTATACTTTGTCAGTTGATGCAAACTATTTTCTAAAGAAGTTGGTAATATATCAAGAATACATAAGAGTTCCCATTACTCCACATCCACATCAATGTGCTATTGTCCAACCTAAAATGTTTGTCAATTCAGTAGATGTGCATAGAGTTATCTCATCTTTTAACAAACATAACCTCCTAATTTTTATGTAATAGAATTTCACAATGCATTATGTTGTGGTAAATTATTCCTGTGTAGTATTTTGTTTGAGAAATTGTTCTATACCTCCAAAGCCTAAAACTGTTACTCAATATTATTTCTAAAAAGCATTGGGTTTTATTTTTTTCATGAAAGTGTTTAATCTATCTGTAATTGTATTTTGTGTATGGTATAAAACCAGTGTCCAATTTCCTTTGTTCTCTCTTTTTAAACATCCATTTATTTCCCTCCTGATCTGCAGTGCTACCTCTCACATATCAACAATTAAAGCATGGCTCTTGTAATGAAGGACCTCACACACAAAAATCTATGATCTATTGTTACTCCATGGTAGAAGTGAGGAAACAGATTCATAGAGTAGGCATCTTCCTGGCACCAAACAATGAATAATTGTCAGTATTCAAAACCATGGTCTATGAATCCAAAAGCAAAGCTCTTACCATGACACTCTGATGGGAGATAGGAAAGCCTCTCCATTTTAGGCAAGATTTCATCACACTTATCTTGTTCTCTCCTCAATTTAGGTCTGGCATATACATCTGTCTTGCTTTTTCTCATCTGACCTTCTTAGTCTTAATATCCACTTGTAATAATCTATTAATTTCAAAAAACACTTTTTCCACATACAAACTTCCACAATACCCTAACTTTCTCAAGCCCTTTTTGTTATACAACAAAAAGACTTCATCCATCTGGCTCTAGCAGAGCCAGAGGCTAAACACTGAGAATTGTAGTGGAGGAATATTGTCTATTTTATTATGAATGGCGCCACCTGGAGGATGAGAACCAATGCTCAAAAGCCCAAACTCCCCAATGGTGTGTAGGTTACAGACTTTATAGAGCAAAATCACAAGACATCATGAGTTAGGGGTTCAGGGTAAGGCTCTGAGCTCATTGGTTGGAGAGTTGTGTTAAGGGTAATAATTCATTTCTTTGAGTCTTGAGGACAATTCTGAGAGAGGCCTTTTCCAGCCTCCTACTGTCCAGTCTCATGGGATAGTAGCCAGGGGGTTATTCCACCTTAAGACTCAGGAGCTGGAACATAACAGGTCAAAATGTTACCATTAGCCTATCTGAGGTTCCAACCCTGTGATCATTAGTCAGGTCTGGGCTATTGTCTTCCAATGCCTCGGGGGTTGCTGATCATCCAAGGGAAAGGCAAGGTCTCTGAGGGGTATGTATATTAATGGAGTGATATGATTCCTAGAGCTAGGATTTAAAACTAAATGTAATCACAGTCATAAAGGACCCTTGGTTTCACTCTTCTCTAAAACTGCTCTGTTGTTTTTTTCCACTCTTGAGCTAATTCTTTAAAGTCAGTATGATACCTGATATAATTATATAAGTAGTGAATTTATATTCAATTGTTTCCCACCATTCTCTTCCATTATCTCTATTTCTCTATAACTCTATAGATACCCCACCAGACCCATTTATCCATTCCTAAATGTCAAAGACAATGTACATCACATAGTAAGGCTTGCCCTCCATATGCAGTTCATCCAATTGTACTCAAGTAACTGCCTCAACTCACAAAAAAAGCTCCTCTGAGGCCAATCTTGTACTACCTCTACCATCCATACTACTTAGGTGGAAAAAATAACTAACTTATTCTATTTTCAAGTCATACTCTCTAAAGGTAAGCACTTGAGCCAAATGCTTCACATTACCACTAAATGTTATGATTAGACTGAGGAGTGTGCAAGATATCTAATCAAGTCTGTGGCTTTGCCTAGAATTTTAGAAACTAGAACTGGTAGATTATCTTTATCTTCTAATAAAGAAACTCTAAGAATGCAAATTATAGCCATAGGTGGCCACATGCCATAAAGTGCAAAGAATTTTATCAGCAGGAGACTGAAAGAAACTAATCTGAAAAGAGAAGTAGAAATCAAGCAGAAAAAGAGAATCCTATATGTTGATTCCCTAGTTTCAGTTGCTGTGGTTCCAGAACTGTCCTGGTTCCTGCTCTTTCAGATACTTGCTTTGTCACCTTTTGTGTATATTCCAGCAACTTCCCTACAACCTTAAGCTAGTTTATGTTAACTTTCAGATACTTCCAGCCAAAAGTCCTGATGAACATACCAGTGTTCAGGTGTTCTCCATCTTCTCCAGTCTAATACTCGGTCATCATTATTTGTCATATCTAACCTTCCTTCCCTTCTTCATTTGAAAAAAATATATATATTTAGATAATTCATGCTAATGTATTTAATATATTTATTATTTTAAGGTTGATTTGCATTTTAACACAGATGACTTAAATCCAAAATTCCATGATTTATTTTTTAGTATAATACAAAGAACTTTTGGAATTACATGGCCTATTATTAGAGTTCAGCTTTTCCCTTACTAGCTACATATTCTTGAAAAGTGACTTGCTTCTCAGATAAAAAAATGATTCCAATAATACATGTCCTGCTTGCTTTTTCAGTTTTGAAATACTTGTAAAATTTTAAGACTCCAAATATATGAGATCTATTATTTTAAATTTCTATATCACACTAATTATATACTGGATTTCAGATATTGATAAATGATGAGGAACATATTTTAGAAACAGTACTTTTTTGTTTTTCTCTAAATGTCACAATATAAGTGACTAAGTCATCTTCCATTTTTCAAAGTTCACACTGGGTACAGAAACTGATTTTGGACCCACTGAAGAGCCCAGAAAATCTGAGATCCTAGATAGATTGTTATTGGCATTGCATCAAGGTCTGTAATCTGAATTTACAGGACAGTAACACAGATAAAAATATCTTGCAAATTCAATTTTCTATTTCGGCCAAGAAATATTTATTTTATTATATTTAGATGATAAGAGAGATGCATAAATTATGCATACTAAGAAAATAAAATAATGTAACACTAATTATTGATTGTACTAAAATGTAATACTCCTAAAATTAAAGGAAAACAAAACACATATTTAGATAGGGAAGTTGTGATAAGGTTTTCAGGGCTCATTTCAGTCTACAATTTTTCAAATGTCTAATTTTTCCTTGAGGTCACAAGTATGTTCCATCTTGTGAGTGAAATAGTCAGAATGACCTGTCCTGACATTGTCATAACATTAAAGGTTTCATAAGTTGAACTCCCAAAGCCTCTTGTGACTTCATTAGCACTTTTTGTTCTCTTCTGTCAAAAACTCAAGAGGTAATTCATGCCAGTGTGTCATTCCAGGTTACCCCCAGGACACAGAATTATGCTTTCTTTGGTTTGTAATAGTGCTTTTGAGTGTCATTAGCCTTTCTTTTCCTTTTCTGCTGCATTGGTGGCGCCTTGGTATTTTTTTATTGTTTGAACGCCAGGTGGAAATAAGGCAGGTAAGGACAGAGGAAATGAGAGTAGAAAATAAAAACAGCACCACTTTTTCATAGGAGTCTATTGTCCAATTGCAAGTGAAGAACAAACCCACTAGCTGCAAGAGAACAAAGAGCTATCACATAGACACTCAGTAAAGAGCTCTTCTTTCCCCTTAGATTCACCAAGCAAGCTCTTAAGGTCCATTGTAGCTCTATCATCATTATGATGAAAGCTTTAATAGGTTTGGCCTAAGGAGACATCAATGGTTGTTCATGGAAACAAAGACACAGTATCTATGTTTACATTTTTAAGTAGGTTTGAAAAATGTCCTTTTGTTAAGTTCCCACAGATCTCAGGATCAGAGACATTTTAGAGATGTCAATTTTCTTTCATACATGCTGATCGATCACTTCAACAATTTTAACAATTGATACTGAGGACTGTCACAGCAATTGACATCACAGCAAAAGAATAGGCCCCCCCAAAAAATGTATTATGCCACAGTCCAAATATTCATTGTGCCTATATGAATGTGTGGTAGATAGAAATATATACATATATAATTACTTATTTTATATATATAATATATAGCATATTTTCTATTTATATAGTATATTTATTATATGTTAATATGGCTAAATTATTAAGAACTTTACTTAAAGACAATAAATAAGAAAATACGGTTGAAAAATAAAGTCATTAAAAATTTTTATATAACAGTGATTACATTGCCACGTGAATATTTTGCATCCTGAAAGAAATTATGGACTGTATACTTAAATATACTTCATAGAGACCAATGTATACAGGCAAATTGAAGAAGAGAGCAAAAAAAATGTGTCTCAAAGTGGAAATCAACATGACACATTTAAAAACTTGAAGGAATCTGTGTGTATTGAAATAAAGGTCAAGGTGAAGGGAGTGGCAAGAGATGAGGTTAAAAATATTCATGGAAAGCAAATTATTCAAGACACGGTAAACATGTGAATAATTTTTAGTTTTAATTTTATCTGGAAAGCAATGTTATGGGCAATACTAAACTGAAGAGGGTGAGATTTTTAGTAAAAAGAGAAATCTGGTTGTAATATAAAAAATGCATAGGAGAGAGACATAATTGAAGATGAAGAAAGATGTAAAGAAACTTTATCAGTGATCCTTTCAGGGATTTTTAATGAACAGGAGGGACAGGTAATCTGTTCATTTTTAATGAAAAGGAGGGACAGGTAACCCCCATTTTACAAAGGACCCCTCAAAAAGTTGAATTATGGAGTCATTTATTAAAAGCCGGTGGCTGACAAGGGGCAAAAGTGCTCCAGACCTCACAGCCCCGAATAGCTCGCCACATCAGGCTTATATTGGCAGAATATCACAAAAGTATTGATTACATCTTTGGGTCTGGAATGAGGAACCTGTTTTGTGAAAAGCATTTTTACAGAAGCGAAATTGAGCAGCTTAGTTATCTAAAGTATCTACGAATCACTGAATCAACAGAAACACATTATCTGGGACCACCAGGGCAATTTAGAATAACTGTGCTGTCCAGATTCTGGGATCACTGAGTCAACAGGAATGCACTATCTGTAGCTACTGAGACAATTAGGGATAATTGAGCTGTCCTGGTTCTCAGAAGAATGTGCTTCAGTAACCAGTGAGATCACAATCAATGGGATATTCAAACCATCATCAATGGAGTATTGGGATAGCATACATGTCAGAAAATCAAAATAACTTTCTATTGTTTTAACAAACAAATAAGTACAGAACCCAAACAGCAGTTTCTACCTGAGATGATTGCTATCATACTTCATTCACCAATGATAACTACAAAAATAAATGTGAGCAAAGTTAAAACAAAGTGGATCATATATCTGAGAGCTGTAATCAAACAAAACAGGAAAGGGTGTGCTGATGAAACAGGAATTTTAGGGGGACATAGGCAAGCTTAGGAATTTTTTAGAATTGGGGTCCATGGGAAAAGCAGGGGGCTGCAGACAGGGAGAAGGAACACAAGGAAGCCAGGTGCATTTGCATTTTCATAAGACAAGAAGACAGCAACAGGTATATTTACATAAGACAAGGGAACTGGAAGTAGCCAAGAAAGGTCATTTACAAAATAAAGAGAAGGAAGCCCTTCATTCAGAAGGAAGGAGGGGGGTAGAACCTCACATGGAACATGTGATATTCAACCTTTGAGCCCAGGAGTTACTATAGTATCCAGTCTAAAGGAATAGTGACCAATCAGAGGGGATATCAAGGCACCAGGATCTTCAGCCTTTATAAGCTGTAGGGTAGAAGGACTTAGTGGAACTTTTTTCCCACTCCCTACTTGGGAGTCCATTCTGTGGGACATTTCCCTCTCCCAACATGGGAGTCTGTACTTGTTCTTCAATAAATCTCCACCTTTGCTATACCACTTTCTGTCCGTGGATTCATTCTTCGATTCCGGCGGACAAAGAATCCGGAGTCCAGTTAAAAAATTCGGTATCACTGAGGGAAGGTGACAGTATCAGAGCTTTTGGAACCAATTTTTAGTCACAGACAAGATGGAAGTAGAACTTTATGAGATACAGAAGAAGGAGAGGAGGGAGGAAAGAGAAGTATTTTAATTAAAGCAAACAGAAAGAAGGATAATTAGTTCAACAACAGAAGAATTAATACCATCAATGGAAGCCAGAAAAATACCTTCTAAGTGCAAAGAGGAGAAAATAATAAAGATGATCAAATTAGACTTATAAAGTCCAGAAACAGAGCAAAATAAGTTTATTTACGTTTAGATATACAAGCACAGATTTTATCATCAACATATCCTCACCATGGCAAACTTATGAGCTGTATATTATGAAGAAATATTATCCCAAAAGGTTAGCTGAATGCAGAAAAGAATAATGAGCCAAGAAATAGGTAAACATGTAGATAAATGCATTTGTTTCTTCAAAATACATATTGAATATCTACTATGTACCAGGCACAATTCTAAGATAATAAGAATAAAGAGCAAAAACAAAACATACCATTTTGGAGCTGCATTCCAGTGATGAAAGAAAGAAGATAAATAATAAACATTGTAAAACTTATACAGTTTGTATTAAGTAAAACAAATATTATCCATATAAAATAATAATGCCAAATTTGTAAGTTTAAATGAAGTTAAAATAATATACCAATATAATATATGTGTCAGGAAGGGATTCAAAGAGATTTAAATTTTCCAAGGCTCTTACATCTTCCAGAGGGTAGATTTATTTTCAAAATTAAGTATACATGATAAGCTATAAAGTTTAACTGTGAAAAGATTATATTAAGTGTAAAATTGCCAAACCATCCAAGGGAAAAATAGGATAAGAGACTACAAGCAAACAAAAAACAAAGAAACTATAACTGAGATCCAAGTGAAAAACTATCTTAATCTCAGGTCATAATAGCCAGGAGGAAGAAAATGGAACAAATTCTGGGAATGTGTAGGTGGAAGAATGATGAAATAGAGTGATGGACTGTCATGTGAATGGAGAGGAAGAGGAAAGCGTCAAGGGAAAAACACCGGTTTCTGTGCTGATGTTTTAAGTACATTCTGGTGCCATTTGTTAAAATTAAATAAACAATTAGAAGAGAAAGCTGGTGATTATCATTTTGTTTTGGATAGTCCACTTTCACTGTCAATAAGACGTTCACATAAATTGCATGCATTAAATGTACAAATAGCATGTCTGAAACTCATGAAAATATGGAGACTTTAAGAATTTGGCATCTAAATTCATGCATTTCTGAGATCACCAACTCCAATGGCAACAGGAGGCCAGTCTTGGCAGTCCAAGCCCCAGCAGTGCTCTGGGTTCGTTTCTCTGTTGGAAACAAATATGGAGATTCTTTAAATAAAAGAAAAACAAAAACAAAAACACTGAAGTTTGTTGTTTTTTTATTGTTTAAAGAATCCAAGATGGTGGCGTAGGTAAACACCTAAACTGCTGCCTCGCACAACAATTTCAAAACTGCAACTAAAAGACAAAACGTCTATCACCCAGAACCACGGGAAAGCTGGCTGAGTGGAAGTTCTACAACTAGAAGGAAAGAGAAAAGAGCATTGAGACGTGCACAAACGCTGAAAAGCTGAGGTACAGAGGCGCGGGATCTGGGCTGGTGGCAGGTGTTGCTTTTTTCAACCCAAAGGGGAGACAAGCCCCCGATTACTCTGAAATACAGTTTCTGGGGAGACGCGGGGGACCCAAACTCCTACGGGGAGAAGCTGGACTGTCTGCTACCAGGTCGGAAAGTGAGGGGGGCTTGCTTGTAGAGCTGCGCACAGGAATAATTGTTTACTGCGCTGGGGCATGGGACTCAGTGGGAGACACAGAGCTGGCTAACTAGCAGCCATTGCTGTTTGCCATGCCCTAGCCTAGTGACGCCCTGAGACCCCACCCCACACATCCTACAAACCCACCCAAGCTCCAAGCAGCAGTGTTAGCATAAGAAAGGCCTGCCCTATCGCAGCTTAACCTAACAAACTTGCAGCCCGGATCAGACAGCTCCAAAACCTCCAAACCCCAAGCAAAGAGGAGAAAACTGTAGCTCTCTCTGTACCTCCTGCTGGGTGGACTCAGATAATAGCTGACCTGCACCCCATTGGAGATCCAGAAGCCAGTATACCTAGTGGTCAGTGTGAGAAACCAGATTTCAACTCCTCACATCCATAAGTGACACATTCAAGAGGCAGACTCAGCGAGCACCAAAGCCCCACTGAAACAAGTCCTGCATCATAAGCGTGTCTCCAGCACAGCAGTTCTTATAGACACTGCGAGTCCTCACAGCTGATTGGCCTGGAGGTCAATTCCTCACAGCGTACCAACAGCAATTAAGGCTTAACTACACCAAGACTTTGCACTCAGCCCACAAAGGGGTGTACCAAGAGCGTCCACATCAGGTGATTGGGGAGGCTGAGCTACTGCCCCCATAGGTCACCTACCACACAAAGCCACTCCATCAACACAGGGAAGCAGCCAAAATGCAGAGACAAAGAAACATGTCACGAATGAAAGAAACGGAGGAAAGCAAACTACTGGACGACATAGAGTTCAGTACCACATTTATAAGGTTACTCAAGAATCTTCTAAAAACCGCCGAGAAACTTGATGACACTTCTGAGGAGCTTAGTGAGACCTTCAAGGACCTTAATGAGAATGCCAAAAAAATGGAAAAGGACCAGTCAGAAATGAAGCATACACTGTCTAAAATAAAGAATATACAGAAACTCAACTGTAGATCAACGTACCCAAGAATCAAACTAAAGATCTGAAATATGAGGAAACAAAAAACACCCAACCAGAAAAACAAAAAGAAAAAAGAATCCAAAAATATGAAGATAGTGTAAGGAGCCTCTGGGACAACTTCAAGCGTGCCAACATCCGAATTTTTGGGGTGCTAGAAGAAGAGAGAGAGCAAAATACTGAAAACCTATTAGAAGAAATAATGATAGAAAACTTTCCCTACCTGGTGAAAGAAATAGACTTACAAGTCCAGGAAGTGCACAGAACCCCAAACAAAAGGAATCCAAAGAGGACCACACCAAGACACATCATAATTGAAATGCCAAGGGCAAAAGACAAAGAGAGAATCTTGAAAGCAGCAAGAGAAAAACGGTTAGTTACCTACAAGGGAGTACCCATACGACTGTCAGCTGATTTCTCAGCAGAAACTATGCAGGCCAGAATGGAGTGGCAAGAAATATTCAAAGTGATGAACAGCAAGAACCTACAACCAAGATTACTCCACCCAGCAAAGCTATCATTCAGAGTTGAAGGTCAGATAAAGAGCTTCACAGACAAGAAAAAGCTAAAGGAGTTCATTGCCACCAAACCAGGATTACATGAAATGCTGAAGGGTATTCTTTAAGAAGAGGAAGAAGAAGAAAAAGGTAAAGATAAAAATTATGAACAACAAAATGACATCAAATACATACCTACCAACAAGTGAATCTAAAAAATCAAGTAAATAAAAAATCTGAAGAACAGAATGGACTGGTGAATGTAATAGAATCAGGGACATAAAAAGGGAGTGGACTGACGATTCTCAGGGGAAGCAGGTGTGAGGGGTGCGGGAAGAGACTGGACAAAAATCTTACTCCTATGGATGAAGACAGTGGCAGGGGGTAAGGGCATGGGGTGGGGTGGAGTGGGGAATCAGGTGGAGGGGAGTTATAGGGGGAAAATAAAAAGAGGAACACCTGTAATCTGAACAATAAAGATTTATTTAAAAAAAAATAAATTCATGCATTTCTTACCTTAATCCTTCCAACTTCCTCAATTTTTTTTTCTGTACTGTTCTTATCTGCTTGTTTACTTGCATATTTTCCTACCTTTTCCTCTTTATTATTACCTTCTCTTTAAACTCATTTCCTTAATTTCACCTCAGCAAAGTAGTCGTTATAGGAGTACCTCTGTTAAAATGGGTTGAAATGTTCATTATTGAGTTTGGTAAAAATATAAAATGCAGATGTCTTCAAGATCCAGTAAGTACACTTCTAAGAAACCATCCTCAAATATTCATGCATGTAAGCAAATGTGCATGCATAAAAATTTTCATGTTAGATTTTTATTTTATAATTGGTTATATGCTTTGAGCACGTTTGTGAAGTAGCTATTTAAATAACTGAGAAGCAACTTCAGGATTTCAGAATTTATTGGCCACATATCTGCTACCAATCATGCTAAGGCAGCAAAAAATAAAAATAAAATTTTAAATCTATTCTTTGAAAATGTGTCTTTATGTTTTTATACTTAAAGATAGTTTTGGCTTATTAATTTGAAACACTGGAACGTTTTCTAACTAGTTATCCCATGCTTTGTTTTTATTTGGCCTTCAGGGGTTAATCAAAGTACAAAAACCCTACATATTCATGGGCACACTTTAAACGAACTACTAATGGAATTTGTTATAAACTGTTTATAATTTTATAAGTGTATTGTCAACTCTATCACTTCATCATACTTAATTCACCATCTCTAATAAAGTCACCATCCTGGCTTTCTCCAATATTACCATTAAAGAAAAAAAGCATTTTTTATATAGTTTCTATGCATTGTAACTCAGAATGGCTTACTATCAGATTACAAAAGGCATTATTTTGTAATAGCTCCTTGTATTTCATTTCAATATTATAGGATAAATAAGTGTGTGATCAAGAGGAAAAGCATCCAGTATTACTCACTCTTTACCACTTGAAATGTATACCCCTTTTTTTCTCTCCCTCTCACCTATCCTCCTAGATAGCAGTGCTAGCAGGGGTCCTCAAACTACGGCCCACAGGCCACATGCGGCCCGCTGAGGACATTTATCCAGCCTGCTGGGTGCCGCTGCCTGTCCTGCTTAGCAGCCGACTCGTCCTGGGCCCGCAGTGTGCATAGCAATTTGTTCATAGTTTTTTTTTTTAAACTATAGTCCGGCCCTCCAACAGTCTGAGGGACAGTGAACTGGCCCCCTGTTTAAAAAGTTTGAGGACCCCTGGAATAGAGTTTACTGACATCCAAAGTCCTTCCTGAATGCCAGACAAAAGAATAGCTGGAGCTCAGAGCAAGGGGTCATATATGGGTGGCTCAGGCATATGGTATAAGTTAGTGGAACACTGGATTTCCTACATCCAAATCACCTGGCCTTTCCTTTTCTCTGTACATAAGATACAGTCAGCTGGGAATAGACACTTCCATTCCATTATCAAAGACAATGTTAATAATAATAGAAAGGCCCTATAGACTGGAAGCACATACCTTAAACCTAAAGGGCAAAGATCATCTGAGAGGGCTGGGAGTTGTCATACTGAGAAAGGAAAAGGTATGGAACATAAATTTGTCTTCATCATTTTGTGCTGATCTAGTAAGAGTCAACCAAAAAACATGGGCCTTTGGACCTGGCTTAGAAGAATCGGGAACTTAAGATGAGAAACTTACCTAGCAGAAAAACAAACAAATTAAACTTTAAAGCATCTGGGCTTTAGATGAGGTTGTAGGGACAAAAAGTGAAAAGTGCTCAAGTGATGACACTGAAACTATTGAGCAGTTAAATATCAATCACAAATGAATTTGCACAAAGAATATTGTATGAATTACATTTCTTCACCATTATGTTCCCAGTTCTCTGTTCTCTTTCTTAACCTCTACTTCCAAGTAATAAAATTTAATGTAATTCTAATAGGAACTCAATTGTAATTTCTGGAGGAGGCTATCTAAATATCACTTTATGCCAAGATATAAATGAGTAGTAATTTAGTGTCTAGTAATAAAGGAAATATTTAACATAGAGAGAAGGATAACTTTTAAGAAACATTGATTTCAATTCCATGATAAATATTTCTAACACTATTCCCTTTGCTTAGAAGAAGGCTTTCCTTCTGTTCTACTGTAAGTTAATCTTTGAAGCCCTCCTTGACCGCCTTATTGGAATTCAGTAGCTCTCATCTCTTTTCCAAGCCTTTAAGAGCTCTCACCATAATGAACTTTCACAAGTCTGTCTCCCCACTGGACTGCAAGGTCCATTTATGGCGATGATTGTGTCTTATATTTTTACATGTGTTTTTTTCTCTCAGCACCCAGAACTTTTCTGTAACATAATTCTAAGTATTGGTTGAATATTATTGCTATTATGTTGTTTTGCCTATTTTTTCTTAATGTATTTTCTTAAGATTTGTGCTCCCTAATTTAAAAAATGTTGGATTAGGCTTCATAAACTCTAATTATCTTCCTAGTTTGGTACTTTTCCATCTTCATTGGCTAATTAGAAATATGGCTACTTTAATTTTGCATGGTTCAGGAGAAAACAAAGTTGTTCTCACCTAATTAGCAAAGAGGGTTGTGAGATATGAATAGGAATACATGAGTGATTACTAAAGGGAGATTCTCAAGCATGCACTCAGCAGTTAGATGACAATGGATTTTAATGTCATAAGTATTAGGATGTCTGGAATTTTTTCCTCATTAATTTCATTAGTATTTATTGAAGTTTATTTTTTGGAAGAAAAGGTGATGGGTAAAAGCCTGGGAGAATTAAAATATACTAGAGGCCCATTGCGTGAAGATTCATGCAATAGGCCTTCCTTCACCTGGCTGCTGACACCAGTTTTCCTCTGGCACCCAGGACCCAGGCCTTCGCTCTGGTCACTGCCTTCTGCCTATGCTCCAGCCAGAATCTTCACTTTGGCCAGAATCTTCAGGCTTCTCGCTGACTCCGGCCGGAGTCTTTGCTTCACTCCGGCCAGAGCGCTGCTCCTGTAGCTCCTTCTGCTCCCCGCCTTCCCCCTCATAGCAGGCATCCTGCCCTACCCAGGCACTCCGCAGCTGGAGCAGCTGGGGGGCTGGGCCGCCGCCATCTCTGTCCTGCTAATTTGCATATTCCCTCCTGATTGGCTGGTGGGCCACATGGAGGTACGGTCAATTTACATATTTCTCTTTTATTAGTGTAGATTTTTTGAGGATGTGCAGAAGGTATAGGAAAAATCAAAACGTGTGATCAACTTGGCAGAAAATACCAATAACATAAAGATGGGAATCAGGTATCTTCTGGCCCCAACACTCTTTTCCCTCTCCCTTTCCTTCTTATTCCCAAAGTAAGAGCTCATTATTGACATGATAATGACTACAAGGACATGGCTACATCCTTGGGAACATTCATGCTGGAGGAAGGACTAATTAGCACTGAGTCTATTTCTGAATATTGATTCCCTGCTTCCCCATCCAAAACTTCTGTCCCTGAATATTCAATGGTTCTCTCAATGACAGCTGAAAGTGAATTTGAGGGGGATGAAAAACTGTACAGTTGAGCCTTGGAAAAGCAGTCACCATAACAAGATGAGTAGATTGAAGACTGCTATTCCAGATAGTAACTTAGAGAAATGCAAAATCAAAGGATTTGGGATCTTTATTAAAGCAGCCATGTCTATAACCACTTCTGTTGCATTTCTCCAATACTCATTATTCCCTCGCTCTTCCTTTTTACCTAGGGTTTCCATATACCTATTGGCAGTATCTAATCAGGCAACTCTACCACCACAATAACATTGGTATTTATGTAGAGAATTCATGTGGCTTCCCTCCTGTGTGAGCAGAAAGCAGACCATGGGAATACTAAGACTAGTGATGATGACCTAATCCCTAGGAAAGCTATCCATTGGATAAATATTTACATAAGGTTATTTGCTGCACCATTAATAATTGATTTTTAAAATAATCCTGCAAGTCTGTTTCTACCTTTTTTTAGCTTGCTGTCTCTTAGGTTGAAAGATGATCAGGGTTGTGATTTTTCACCTTGTGTCTCACTTGATTGAAGTGGCTCTTATGCATAATTTGTGCTGCTATGCTTGATTGCTGTATTTTACTAGTACAAGTATACTGCTTTAGTGCTTATATTTAGCTTGATTCTTCAGAATGCTATGACTACAGCCTCAGTGTATGAAAATTAACCTTTATTATTTGTGGAGTAGTTATAATACATACGATATTACATGGGGACTTTTTTTTTTTTGGTGCCATTTTTTTCTTCCTAGCAACAACAGTGTGTCCTTCATTTCTTGCATGTTGATGGACTAGTTGTTTGGTATGTTTACTTTTACACTTGTTTTCTTCAACTCTGTGAGTGCTAGGAATCCTCAGAATAATATAGTATCATTCAGAAGGTTGCAATTACATGGACATGTAATTCTTTTCAAAATTCTATTTTTTTCCAAGGATGTCATAACAGTATTCCTTTAAAGGTGGGAATGTAAAGTTTTGAAAATATTTAGAGCATTTGCTTCCATAATTTGAAGTCTCTTTCTCTCTCAAAAAATGTTTTAGGCTTATTTTTCAACCCATTAAAAAAAGTTATGGTATAGAATAAAATGTAGGTGATTCTTCATTTGAACTATTAGTCCTAATATTCATATTTTGATATTTTCAAGTCACCAGATATTGTCTCTAATATTAGCAATACTAATATTTTTGACTTTTTATATTATAAAAGTACTACATCTGTCTGTGTAGAACATACAGAAAATACCAAAAAGCATAAGGGAAACAAAATTTACAACACAAATACAGTGGCTATTTTTTTCAGTTTTCCCAATTATTATTCTTTATATTTATGTGCATATTTGCAAATCCTCATGCACAAGACAAAATTAATTCTGTATAGACAGTTTTGCATTCTGCATTTCTCAAACAACATTATGCTGTGGATTTTTCAAAATCATTTCAATGTTTTCTGGTAACATGACTTTAAGAGTCTGTAAAAGTTATTATTATGAAGATAACATAATTTAATAAATATCCTACAGCTAGATATATAGGTTGTTTTTCAACTTTCATATCAGATAATATTATATATTATCTAAACTAATAAAAGAGTAAGATGCAAATTTACTTTGCCTTGGTGATGCCCACCAGCCAATCAGGAGTGAGTATGCAAATTAACCCAACAAAGATGGTGGATTAATTTGCATACACAGGCGTTAAGCGGGTGGGGATGGGGTGGGATGCTTGCAACGTTGCCATGGCAACAACATAGGTGTTCTGCACCACCCCAGCCACTCAGGGCCTCTGGGCAGCATGGGAAGGCAGAAAGGAGGCTCAGGGCAGAAGCGAAGGTGGTGCCGGCAGCCAGGGGAAGGAAGGCCCATTCTTTCACAAATCTTTGTGCCTCGGGCCTCTAGTTTGTATATATAAATTTTTTACATCTCTTATTTCTTTATTAGAAATGTATTTCTGGTTAAAAGGACATCAACTATTTAAACTCTTTTGATACATATTATAAATTATTTACCCAAAAAATGGAGGCCAGTATTTTATCATACAGTGTTTAAGTCACATTACATATAATTCTGAGTAGTCATTGAAGGTAAGTTAGTGCTGAGGATAAATAAATTTTTCTCTGCCCTTCTGGGTTCTTCTGGCTTGTCTGAGGATTGAATTGACATAAAACTAATTAATAAGAGAAATAACCAGATTTATTATGTATATACATATGGAGGTTCCATAAGAATATGGCATCCAAAGACTGGTGGGCAATTAAGTACTATAGGCCAACTTGAGCTAAGGAGAAGGGGGTAGTGGTTTGGGACTTCAAAGGGGAGGAAGGCAATTCACATGGTGATGGAAAAACAAATGTTTAATTAAAAAAATTTTGCTAAGACATGCAGAGACAGTGGGAGATAGAATGCACTTCCATTTCTATGCCCTGCTAATAAGTCTTCCTCATCACACCTAGCCCATATTTTTTATGGATATCTCTAGTGATACCTCTATTTTCTGGAATAGGCCCTCTATTAGTAAAATATTTTAGGTAGTAAGGGAACAGGTCAAAAGTTCTTCCTGAGTCTTTAACCAGCTTATATTTTAACCAGCTTCATATTTTATGATCTAGCCTTACTAGAACAGCTTATTCAAATGTTTAGTACAGTTGTAGATATATATTAAGCATTAAATATATAGTATTGAATATATTTAAATTTTATGATGACTATGATGATGACAGTGTTGATTTCTATTCACAAGGCTACCATTTACTGAACTAGTAGTGACTGGTACTATATTAAGCACCACATGAACCAAATACTTCAAATAATCTTCTAACAATCCAATTTGCAAAGCACTATAGAAAAGACTAAGAGATACGAAGCATTACAAAATCAGTAATAGAGCCAGGATATTAAACAGGGTGTTTATAAAGGCCCATGTCCTAAACTGCTTATGATACTTCCATCATAATTTTGTCAACCACTAAGTATTATGAATATTTTGGTGCTACTCTATTTTTCTGTGGCTCTCTCTCACCCACAGTTCACAATTTGCTTCCTGAGACACCAAAAATGTAAAGAATATTTATTGTAGGCCCAAATTCAGTCCCAATGTTCTGTAGGCTAATTCCTCCTAATTATCAATTAGCATACTATGTGCCTACAATGTGCCAGCTAATTCCTCCAAAACCAAACACCTGGCATTCTGCATTGGGAAATCATAGGATACTAAAACATAGGTTTATGATGTTTTATACTTTACTAGAGGCCCAGTGCAAGTAGCTCGCTTCCACTTGCCTCAGCGGGCTGCCTCACCCATTACCACTGGTAGCTCGAGCCCCAACCCCCTGCTACAAGAGCCGTAGGACTTTTATGATATAGATTTTTAGTGTTTTTTTTTTTTAAAAAAAGATTACCTTAAATATTATCTCTTAACAAATTTTCTGAATATACAAAGATGAAAGTTGAGGGCAAATCTTCCACATAACATTACTTTGGTCCCAAAAATATTACGTTATATTTGAAAATAGTATCATGTTAATGATGGCATTACAACTTTTAAAAATTGAGTCATGACTTGTAAAGTTCACAGAGATCTAGCTCTATGTTTCAGTATTTACTGCTGAGCCTCAGATTAAAAAAATGCTACCTCATTTTTCTCAAAAATAGCCTGAAATTTAAACTAGGGTAAAAATGGGATATACCTTTTGAATTAAAAGGGAAGATGTTAATTGAGTATATTTTCTATTTCCAAAACAAAGGAGGAAAAATATCTCCAATACACAAGAAGAAATTAAAATAAGCAGTTGGATAATTCAAACTGTGATTGAGAGACTTATATCCTTAGAAGCATAAGAAACTATATTAAACTCCTATAGATATTACGCTGAACTTGCAATTATATTAGCACATTTTTGCTTTCTTTTGGGATTATCACAGCATGAAAGAAAGAAGGAGTGGAGAAGGAAATATAGAATTCATTACATAATTAAAAATGACTACCCATACAGTAAACAAACTGATGATCAGAAAGCTATTCAGATAAGAACTTTTCCCATTTATAATTACGTGGTCTTAGAATCTTATCAAAGGCAATTGAAAGACTTACACATCAAGAGTATTTTGAAAATTACAAATCCTCTTAATAAAAAAAGTACTTAAAAACAAAATTTAGAAAAAACCTTATAACCAAGCTTTTAGCTCTTGACTTTGCATTTTGGTTTCATTATAAAAAACAACCTTGAAGCTAATCATATCAAAACCTTCTAAAACTCCCTCTCATCAAAGGTTATTTACATAAAATAATAACAATATATAAAACACCAAACTCTCATCAAAGGTTATTTACATAAAATAATAACAATATATAAAACACCAAAGCTTTATTCCAGGCCAAAACAATATGCAATTCTAATCTTCTTGGCTTTAAAGATAAATCTTAATAAAGGTCAGGCATAAGGTTTTCAATATATCTTCACTGCACCATTTTAGAAAAAACAAATATATAATGCCACACTTGGGGGAGAAAGTAAGAAATTATATTTAGACATTAACTAGTATGATACATACATAAAATTTTAGCTCAAATTCTTCCTAAAAATTTAATTATCTTTATTAATTTCTATAACCTTCCCACTATAAATCAGTTATCTTTATTTTCATGCAAATAAATGACATACAGAAAAGTTAAGCAGTTTTCCTAGTACCACCCAAAAAGACGTAATCACAGTTATTGAGTGGCCATTATATATGTGTATATCTGTATGTGTATGAATATTCATATATATATACACTAACCTATATATAATAACTGTATTGTATGAATGCATTTATATATATGACTATATAGTAATATATGTATATATTTAGATATTTCTGTGTATGTGGATATGTATGTTTATATATGTGCGTGTGTATATATATATTCTGAACCTACAATAATTGACATGTAATTAATTACAATTATTAAAATTGTGAAGATTTCACCTGGACTGGAATAGCACAGCACTGATATTCTTTCACCTATCTCAATTTAGTTCTTAATCAGAACCACAAGCATATAAATTATAATAGTAAAAGTGTAATATGCTAATTAGACCAGACGCCCTTCTGGACATCCTTCAGGATGAAGCTGGGGCTGCAAGGGAAACCCGAGCCATAGATGCCAGAGCCAGGGGAAGGAAGGCCTACTCTTACATGAATTTCATGCATTGGGCCTCTAGTATCAACATACTAATAAATGTTAAACTTCTAGTACTAAAAAAGAAAATTCCAAGAGGTGTAGAATCCTGGGCATGCACTTGGCCTGTAATACTGAATATTTGGATATGTGACTACAAAATCAATGAACTGAGGTTAATTATATCTCCCTTTACTATAAGCAAACAAATGGAAAGCAAATTTCAAAAACATATCCGACAACTTTTCTATCTGTAATAGCACCAAAATTCATAAAATATCTAAGGATTATTTTAATTAAAGCTTTCTAATATCTCTACACAGAAAACACTAAAACTTTACTAAGATAAATTCATGAAAATTAGATAAATTTAATGATATCTAAATTCATAGATTAGAAAAGTCAATATTCTTAAATTGACAACTATCCTAATAAGAGTAATATGCAAATTAGCCATCACTCTGCTACACCCACAATCCATGCCCACCAGCCAATCAGGAGTATGCAAATTAACCCGACAGAGATGGCTGTGGCCAAGGAGCTAGCAGGAGGCTTGGGTATCCCCAGTAATGGAGGAAGTCACACTTTTTGCCCACCCTGGCAGGCCCAGGCCTCCACTCAAGGCTACAAAGTTTCAATCACAGAAGATAAATCAATCCCAACAAAAATGGCAGCAGCCACAGAGCTGGAGAGAGCAGGAGGCTTGAGTTGCCCCCAGCGATGGAGGAAGCCAAGTTCCCACAGCCCTGGCCTGCCTTGGCCTCCACTCAAGTTTCAGTTATAGAAGATAAATAAATCCCAGATACCAGGGCCTCCACTTGGGTCACCAGAGGGGCATGGCCGGCCTGCAAACAACCACAGGCCCCTCGCCCAGGTCACTCCATCCCCCAAGGAACCTGCACCCCGATCCAGGACATCCTTCTGGGTAAACCAGCCAGACCCCCCACCCCATGCACCAGGCCTCTATCCTATCTAATAAAAGAGTAATATGCAAATTGACCATCACTCCAACACACAAGATGGCTGCCCCTATGTGGACACAAGATGGTGGCCACAAGATGGCCAGCAGGGGAGGGCAGTTGGGAGGGATCAGGCTGGCAGAGGAGGGAAGTTGGGGGCAACCAGGCCTGCAGGGGAGAGTAGTTGGGGTGACCAGGCCTGCAGGGGAGGGAAGTTAGGGGAAAACAGGCTGGCAGGGGAGCAGTTAGGCATCAATCAGGCTGGCAGAGGAGTGGTTAGGAGGTGATCAGGCTGGCAGGCAGAATCGGTTAGGGGCAATCAGAAAGGCAGGCAGGCAAGCAGTTGGGAGCCAGCAGTCCTGGATTGTGAGAGGGATCCCAGATTGGAGAGGATGCAGGCTGGGCTGAGGGACACACACCCCCGTGCATGAATTTCATGCACCGAGCCACTAGTCTATATCTATAAAAGCCAGTGAATGGAATGCCACAATGACCTGAATGAGCAGTCACTATGATGCCCACTTCAGCCAGCAAACCGGCCCGATCGGGGGGTCGGGGGGTAGGACCAGCTGGCCAAACTCCCATGGCCCCTCACCCCAGACGGCCCTGCCCCCCGATGGGCCCCCACCATCCCATCGGCCCATAGCCCCTCCCCCCAGCCAACCCTGCCCCTAATCACCCCCCTACCCCAATAGGGAGTGGGGCTGGCCAGCCAATTTCCTGCAGGCCTCCCCTGAACTGGCCCCACCCCATATCGGCCCCCCCCACCCTGATGAGTGGCAGGGCCAGCCAGCCAGCTGCCTGTGGCCCCTTCCTCTGTCTGGCCCCACCCCCAATGGGCCCCCACCACTCCAATCAGATTGCGGGCCCTCCCCTGAGTCAGCTCTGCCCCCAATCAGTCCCCCCACTTCGATCAGGGGCAGGGCTGGCTGGCCAACCACCCATGGCCCCTCCCCCAGCTGCTGGCCCCGATCAGCCCCCTCCACCCCATTCTGGGGCAGCTGGCCCACCACCCACAGCCCCTACCCATGGCCGGCCTCACCCTCAATTAGCCCCAGTCCTCACCACCCCATCAGCCCACAGCCCCTCCCCACAGCCAGCTCCATCCCCAATCAGCCCCCTGACACCAAACAGGGGTGGGGCTGGCCATCCAACCTCCCATAGCCCCTCCCCTGGCCACTAACCCCTGATCTCCCCCCCATCCCAATTGGGGATAGGGCCCACTGGCCAATTGCCCTTGGCCCCTCCCCATAGCCAGCAGAGCCCTGATTGGGCCCTGATCAGGGTGGGCCCGCTGGCCAATCTCCTACTGTCTTCTCCTCCTGACAGGTCCGGCCTCAATCTGCCCTGGGGGTCTAGCCAGCCCAGCCCCAACCCATGCACGTATTTGTGCACTGGGCCTCTAGTCTTCAAATAAAGCTATATATTCAATGCAACCCCAACCATAATCCCAGCATATTTTTAAACAGCAATTTACAAGCCATTTCTAAAATATAAATTGAATTGCAAAGATCCTCTAAAGTCAGAGACAATCTTATAAAAGAGCAAATAATAAATTTTAAGATAAATAGTATCTGACATTAAGGCTTACTGTAAAATTTACTATAAAGACAATATGTGCTTGACATAGGATAAGCAAATAAGCAATAGAGTGTCAATTCCCCTATTGAATAGAAGATGGAGAATATTTTTAACAATTGATGTTGGATATCAATTTATTTTTAAAAAGAACTTTGACATTTACCTCACACCATACAGAAAATATTAACTGAAGACGTATCTTGCCCTAAGATATAAACTCAAACTGTTAAAGCTTCTAAATGAAAACATGGTAGAAATCCTTGTGACATGGTAATACACAAAAAAATTTTTAGTTCACAGAAAGCAGTAATTTTAAAAGAAAAAGTGAAAATAGACTTCATGAAAAACAAACTTTTCTTAAAAAAAAACATTACTATGATGGATACCAGATAATGTAAGAAAATATCTGCAAACATATATGTAACAAAGAAAACTTGTATCCAAAATACATGATTGTTTACTAAAACTAAAAGAAACACACACTTCTCAAGGAAGATTTGAATGGCCCAGAAGCACATGAAAAATTACAGAGCATCACTAATCACTAGGAAAATACAAATTAAGACCACTGGAATGGCTAATGCTAAAAATAAAATGATGATACCAAATGTTCATAAATATATGAACAACTACAACCCTCTAAAACATTGCAGCTTGATGTGTAAAATATTAAAACGACTTTGGAGAGTTGCTTTTTATCAGCTCTGTTATTGTCAGTTATTTCTACAGTCACTTACTCCATGATTCAGCAGTTCCACAAAGGGGGGAAAAATAGTCTTCCCAAAAGAAATATGCCCAAAGTATTTAAAATAAAAATATATGTCCAGAAAACGGCTTCTGTAAGGCTAGTCAAAGCAGCTTAGTCAGTAGCCAAATTCCAGAAACAACTGGAATGTCTACGGCAGGACAATGGCGCTGCCTCAGGCAGGTGAAATTGTTTGAGAAGAGGTAATGTTGGAGGGAAATGCTCCTGGCCTTGCTAAATTTGGTGTGGATTACTTGGATGTATGTGTTTGTCAAAACTCAACACTTAAGATTTTTTGTAATTTAATAGATATAAATGTATCTAAAATGTAAACAAAGATGGCAAAAATAAAAATTCTACAAATATTAAAACGTAAGTAATCAAATTATTATAGATTTGTATAAATAAATGAGTGAAACTTCCCCAAACCTTTCCTCCACTGTCCCTCATGTATAACTGCTAAGGTAAAGTAACCACCATTAATAATCTGTATATATCTTTCCAGTACTCTCCCCCTCACCCTGATTTTCTATGCACATGCAAAATAATTTACTGAAATAGCATCATACTCTGTGTACTTTTCTTCATCTGGTACCTCTTCCTGGAGCAGGGAGACTGGGGCTGCGGGTGCGCCATATCACGAGCGGCGGCTGCGCAGTTGTGACCGCTCTTTCCAGAGGAAGCTCAATCACGTGAGCTCAATCTTGCGGGATCTGGGAGCCGGTGACCTAAGGAGGCCAGCAAGGAAGACCTGCCTTTACACTTTACTTTTTACAGTGATTCCCACTTTCATTCTTTCGAATAGCTGAAAACTACTGCGTAAGACAGGTATGCCACAATTTATTTGACTCTTATTGGTTGCTTAAGCTATCTTCACTCTTTTACTTTGCATCTACAGTTAACCATTTTGAACAGTTACTTCCTTAGCATAATACTAGGTCATAAATGCACATGTTTAAAATTGCAATACCTCTTGCTCAGTGTCCACCAATTTTCATACCCACCAACAGAATTCGAGTGTATCATTTCCCATGTAGTCATCGCATTTATTAGGATGAGTGAAATTTGTGTACCTGTGGAAAGAACTGATGAATACTGTAAGATACCTGGAATGGGTTGGAAGGATCACTTGTTTTAAATTCCTTCCAAATTACTTATTACATAGACTTTGATGAAAAGTGAAATAAAAATTTAAAAAACTGTATCATAAAATAATTGCCAGAATTTCAGTGCTTAGGACCGTCCCTTTTAAAAGGTGTGAAGATTCATTCTTAGAAAAATTGTGCCTCCAGATCTTTCAGTGATATATTCTAACTATTCAGTGTTTATATATTTCATAATTCCTGACTCAGTGTGTTTCAATAAAATTTACACAAACTGCCTCATATAAGTAATTATACATTTAAAAAAATTGAAGTCAATTGTAAATGGTCTGAAATAATTTGTTTTTGTAACATATTTTGCTATCTTCTCACATAACCTGCTATTTATTTATTAGTCATGTGTGAATGGTAACTTGTCGGCTGATTTGTCGTTTTAATTATGGATAAATAATTTAACTTATAGCCTTTCAGACAAACACAGCCAGTCCTCCTTTTCAAGTTTTATGTAAACCAAAGCAGTAAATTTTATACTGATACTCTTAAAATTCACTTTGTATCTAAAAGATAGTCTTTTTAGTTCGTCAGCTACTGAAAGGACATTTCAAACTATTTCTATCAGGACATGTTCTATAGTGTCATCCATAATGTTTCTTTTGGATTAATTCATGTAATGTGACAGGACCCCCACCCCCATGATCTTTATGGACTTGCCTGATTCTTTGATACTTAGATATATGGATTTCTAATCCTACCTCTCCAAATCATTGAGTAATCTGTATTTCTCCTTTCATTGTGTGTGGCCTTTACCCAAATTTTAACATGTTTGTGCTTTTTTCCTATATAATATTTCCCTTAAGGGGAGTGTATTTACAGCTTCAAAATATCACTTCCCTGGAGAGTATTTCAAATATATACATACCATAATTTCCCATTTTAAAATGCAGTAAGAGACATCCAAATGCCTACAAGTAAGTCCTTTTAAATATCCTGGTTCTGTCACCTCCAAAAACATATCCAGCACTAGCCAGTTTAGCTCAGTGGACAGAGCTTTGGCCTGCAGACCAAAGGGTCCTGGGTTCGATTCTGGTCAAGGCCACCTTGGTTGCAGTCTCCTCTAAAATCAATGGAAAAATATCCTGGGGTGAGGATTTAAAACACACACACACACATACATTTGAATAAAACATTCTCCTAAAACAATTTCACCTTCTTTTTTTCTGTCAATAGCACTGCATATCATAGTTTTCATGATATCTTCTACATGATTCTTTCATTTCACTCTTTCTGCCATGGCATAATCTGTTATCAATTTTACCATCTCATCTTTATTTATCGCCACTACATAAACTGCCTTCCCACCTGCTCCCTCCCTGCCCAAGTCTTATCGTGGATGCCCTTGTTTCACCCACACATTCCTCATGAAAGACTTCCTTGATCATGCTAGTTCATACTGATCCCATTCTCCTCTCAACACTGATAGTCCTTGTTATAATAGATAGGCCCTTCATGATCTACAAAGACAAAGCCTAATCTGGCTCCTACAGCCACTGAATCATGTAGAAACAAAATCTCACAATCCAAGTTCACGTCATTTACTTTCAGAGATGTTTTGATTGCCTGTCTCTTTAGGGGCAACCAGGGAGACTATAAGCACCTGGCTCAATCTTAATATGTTTATAACATTAGCCTCTCAAGTGAATAATCCTGAACTTTAAAAAGAGTTATTTGATATTATGTTTACCTACCATTTTGCCATGAGTGGAGTTAAGAATATGGATTGTTTTCACTACAGTAAATAGCCTGCTTGGATTTAATTTCTAAATGGTTATTCTAAGAAAACACTCTATTTTATTTAGTTTATTGGCGTGACACTGATTAACAATATTATGTAGGTTTTAGGTGTACAATTCTAAAACACATCATCTGTACACTGTATTGTATGTTCACCATCCCAAGTCTCCTTCCATCACCACTTATCTCCCCTTTACCTGCCTTTATCTCTCATCACCTTTGCCCCTGGCAATCTCCACACTGTGTTGTAAGAAAACACTCTTGAGAGCCTGAATATACAAATGGGTAATTGTCAATATCATAAATGACAATAGAGTTCCAACACATAGCCTCTGCTGGAACAAATCCAAAAAGCCAAACCTCAACCTTGGCATCAGTTAGCCCCGATTCTTCAATGACTTCCAGCTTCCCTACTGTTGACCACTTCTTCGGACTCAGGACAAACCAGAGAAAGCCAAATAGTCTCCTAGTCAATCGCACAGGATTAACCTACCTCCAGCTTCCACATGCCAATGTCCTACAACTGGAGCACACTTGGAGCCTTTTTTTTACCCTTACTCACTATAAATCTTTTCCATTTCCTTGCCTGCCTTGGAGTCTCTGCCAAACTCAAAGCATGGTGACTGACTCCCTTGCTATAGCTAGCTCACAATAAATTTGCCTCTGTTTTCCTCCTTGGGGTGGTCTTTATTTCTACACTCTTAAATTATTTGTTTTTGACCTTCACTCAAGTATAATTGAAATCCCTTGCAAGTAAGTGATGGTGACTCCACCTGTATTTACCTTATTTGGAGAACCTTTGAATTATTGAAGTTATCAGTGCTTATTTGTTACCAAAGTTATGTGCTAGCTGACAGGCCTCTGCATTCTATCTCTTGATCAGACTGTATGTAGAACAGTCATTATTACGGATGCAACCGCATTTGCAAGTCTTTACACATATGGAAGAGGTATTAAGCCTTAATACAACACTTTTGATTAGGAAGAATGGACACAGTTGTACAGATCACCACCAGGAAGTGTAACATCCTCTCATGATCAGTCATTGTCTTTAAAGGTTTCTGAAAATTTCCAGGTGCCAAGGCTAGAAACACACACTTTTTCCTTCTAAATGTTCAATTCTAGAATCGCAGAACCACTCCAGGCCTAGGAAAAGCTGCAATCAATACCCTTTTCAATCTGCACTCAGTGAACACAATTTAGCAAGGGTACACAAGTAAAGCATTTTCGGATCCAAAAACAATAGGGAACAGAGAGCTATAATGCTGTATCTATGTCTCCGCTGATATCCTTATAGAGCAATTTAATTTTGCAGCCAGCCATGTGTAATTTGAGTGTGACATATTAACAAATGGATGGCTGGTCCATCTTCCTGGCTTCCTGTCAGGAGCTGGCTCTCTGATGCCTTTGGGCATGTCAGAGGGAGATTCAGCCCATTGAGAGCTCCATCCGAAGGAATTAGGGGACATAAATGGGGACTGATGAGGCAGGGGCTGTGAGGCAAGAAAATGAATAGTCTCATAGAAAACAATATGCAGTGTAGTAACAAATCAGGGGGAAATTGACATTTTAATTAGTTCCCCAGAACTATTTTAAATATAATATAGTGAATTTAAAATATTGTTGAGTTTATTGAACCTGTTGTACATCTACAAGAATTTAAAAATAAGTAAATCAAATGGAATGTTAAACTATAATTGGATTTCTACTGTATGTATTCTTTATCACATTGGGTTGCTCTGGGAATATTAGGTCTGTTGTAATTAACCTGAGCTTGTCCTAAGCGGCTTCCAGAGAGAAGTTGCAGAGTGGAGAGAATGTACCGGTAGGATTGATTAGGATATACAATGGAATATAAGCTTTTCTCAAGAAATCCACTTTAAAACCAGGATCCCAAGTGGATACATATGACTCTTCATACCACAATCTGGTCTTCAAGTTCTCTGCCAGGCTCACCTTTCCTACCTGCAAAAAACACAATAATTCAGCAGGGATTTCTTGGCTTGGAAAAGGGGAAACAAGAGATGAGATTCCAGACTGCAGCAGAACTTACCATTAGTTAAGCTAATCAAGGGTAATTGCTAGTTTCTCAGCATTGAAGAGTCACCGATTGGTATTAGAACCATGTGTTTATAATTAGTGATTGTTTACAATGTGCACAGTAAACGGAGTGTACTTCTCTTATAGGTTGCTGGCATGCCATTTCTTACAAAATGTAAAAATAATTTTTAGACATTTTAAAAATAGCTCTTCAGATGTTGCCAAATATAGTTATTGAAACCAGCTACAACTTAACCTCACTTATTCACAAGATTTGCTGACTAGAATTAGGTGAAAATAAAGTTTTTGCAGAGTTGTGTTTTGAAGAAAATTATTTTCCTTTGAATATGCTACAAATAGCAATTGGATCATGCATTAAATTCTTATTGCCAGCACCCTGTTTTAGTCATCAGTGAATTTTTTATGCACAGGGTAGTTTTTGATATATGACAGGCCCTCAAAAAAGATTTAGTTAGTGAAATTCACAAAAAGAAATACAAAATAACTGAACATACAAACTTTAGGAAAAATCTTAAAATATTACATCTGAAAGGGTCTAATGTACAGCAGTTACTTATGACAATGGGTAATGGAATGCATAGAGATTACATTTGATCATATATGTACAAGAGGTGGACAATTACAAAAAAAGGTAGAAGTAGATTCAGGTTTGAAATTTTCTAATGATGTAAAATGATCATATACTTGTTTTTACTTGAGGTCCACAGAGTGAAGAATTTTCTAAGAACCCCAAATAACTAAGAACCTGAATTAAATTAGTCCTCTTAGAGTTAAACTAAAATATTAATTTTAGATGGAAAAGTTGGCCTACACTAAAAATTCCAGCCTCAAACAACAAGCTTTAAATTGGAAGGTATAGTTTTTTTGTAATTCAGAAATCATAGTAGAGGTCCAAGTCAATACATTTAAAACTTTAGTTGGGTAAATAAATATCATTTGAGGAGTCTTTAAAATACAGATTCCCAGGCATCTTTCCAGGTGGTTCTGCTTTAGTGGGTCTGGGGCAGGAGCTGGAAGCTGAATTATTTAAAATCCCTGGTGATTTTGACCCAGGTACTGATCTAAGCAAATTAAGTTGTATTTATTGAGATAAACCTGTGACTTTGAAAAGTATATAGGCATATCTAAAGAGGAAGTAAATTAATGTGTAATCAAAAGATAGCACAACCCAATGGTAAATGGTAAAAAGATACAAAAATTGTATTATGTGACCATATAGTGGTCCTATGGAGATCCAAAGGAGTTTGACCAAACTAATCTTCAGTGTCTCTGGCCCCACTATCAAAAGCAATCCAAGTGAAAGAACTTTGCTTCAACTACCTAATTGCCATGTTATCTACTTTCCTTTTTGGAAGATCTGGTAGTTACAAATATTTTTATTTTTATTTTTTTAAATTTCTTTATTGATTAAGGTATCACATATTTGTCCTCATCCCCCCATTTCCATTCCAAACCCCTCCCCATGCATGCCCCCACACCCCTGTTGACCGTGACCACTGGTTAGGCTTATATGCATGCATACAAGTCCTTTGTTTGATCTCTCCCCCTTACCCCCACCCTCCCCTACAAACATTTTAAAAAATACATAAATTGGCTTTATATTCAACTGGACTGACCTTGCCTACATGAAGATGATGGTGTTATTTCTCATTGTAAAACAAATAAATTGACATTCTGTTTTCTATCCTCATGTTATGTGTGCTTTGATTACTCAAAATTTGAACATTCTGGACATTAAAGATCTCCCACAAGGATGATCATTAATAAAATCAAACCTAAATATATTCTTCTTTAATATTGACAGAATTTCTACATGAAGAGAAACAGACAAACCTCAGATCTTCACTATTAGTTCTTAGAGGCCCTATATGCTCTCGATTGGCCCAATTATTTACCACAATTTCACTGCCAGGGACCTTAGGGAGCTGCTTTTGCTGAACAGGGACTTTTCTTTCATTATCTGTATAAAATTTGAGAGATGATATGAAATTTAAATCAGATTTTTTTTTAAAGTCTCAAGGATTAAAAAAAATTAGATCTATAGAGTAACATACTTGTTAATTTCATAATAATATAACTCATCTTTATCTTGTGATGCTCCTTAAATTTTAATTCACATATGAATAACTTATAGATGATGTTATATGCAAATTCTGAATCATTAGGGCTTAGGGCCTGGAATTCTGCGTTTATAAGATATGATGTTGCCCTAACTAGTTTGGCTCAGTGGATAGAGCGTCGGCCTGTGGACTCAAGGTTCCCAGGTTCGATTCCAGTGAAGGGCATGTACCTTGGTTGCGGGCACATCCCCAGTAGGGAGTGTGCAGGAGACAGCTGATGGATGTTTCTCTCTCATCAGTGTTTCTAACTCTCTCTCCCTCTCCCTTCCTCTCTGTAAAAAATCAATAAAATAATATTTTAAAAAGGATATGTTATTATATAATGAACCACAATTCTGTGTAGCAAGGATCCAGGATAACTTTTCTCTCTCTCCTATCTTTTGTCTCCATCTCTGACTCTGTCTTTCTATCTCTGACTTCCTCCCTCCCTATACTTAAAAGCAGGGCCCAGAGAGTGTTAGATGTTCTCTTTCCTGATCATCTAAACACTGGCTTTAAGTTTCCTAGTCTCTAGTACATTCTTTTCCCCTGATAATTTGCAGCATGTGGAGATATGGCCTTAACCATGTAATAGCCCAATGAAATTAGAATGAAATGTAATAAGCTTAGTATTCATACAAGAAGGATGGATATACAGTAGCAGTGACAGTATTTTCTTTACAGGCACTAAAAAACACGGCAATCATGACAATCAAGTTATGTACTGCTTCCTGAGTTCTTTTTTTTTATTATTATTCATTTTTAGTAAATGGTTATTTAAGTTTCCTAACCAAAGCATGATTTGATGAGGTTCAGCTCCAGCCTCATTCACTGTATGTCTAAATATGTAGAGTTTTTCTCTTCAATTCATAACTATAAGGAAGCACTGTGATCCATGAAGTACTGTATATACACAAAAAACTTTTACAAACTAAATAATTTAGTTTCATGCTTTTGTGTTTCCAAGACATTTTAAGTTGCTTCAGACCACTTATAGAGAATCGGGGAAAAGATTCTGTGGTTAAAAAGTCAAAACTCTCTAATTCACTGTTTAAAGAGCCAATTCTGACTTTGGGGTGGGTCAAGAAGCCAAGAACACTCCTTCTCCTTCATCATTTTCTAATTTCAAACATCTGATCAAAAATCAGCCCCCAGGAAATGAAGGGAGACAGGTAGATTTGGGATAATTCAAGGAAGGCTCCTTAGAAATTAAAAAAATGACAGTCTGAATCTAGTCAGTGTTTCAAATTCATTGCTTTATTTCCTGGTTCAAGAGGTTTCAATGCTTGAATAATGACACGATGAGCTGGGTATATATGCCTTGATAGAAATCTGGATTAGTATGTGTTGAAGATCACTATTATCTACTTGAATTTTCCCTCTTAAGTAATCCAAAGCCTTGAAAGAGCTTTTAAAGGAGAGAATTCAGAGAAAACTGCCAGAATATTCCTCTGGAAAAATATCAGCAGAACTGTCTGCTCCTGACGCTCCCTAGAACTTGCTTCTAATGGAGGAGACACCAGGTCTGAAGGACTGAGGCAGGCAGCCTACCCAAGGGGCTCTTCCATATGAGAATACATTTTATGTCTTGCCTAATTGTTCCTGACAGGTTAAGGTGGGGAGCAGGAAAGCAGCACTGGCACATTCTGCATTTGAAAACCCTGCCTGGGACTCTGTGCCAGGACCTCAGGCAGAGGTTAGCAGAGGTGACCTGGAAGAAGAGGATTCAAAATGCTACACACGCTTGGCCAGCGCTACTAGTTTGTGATTTTAAAGCAAAGACTGAACTTTTGTCAAAAAACTATGAGCTTATGTTTACATATCTTAGAGGAGGGTGCTGAAAATATAAATCAGGTCTTTTTATTTTGTTTTGTTTAATGTGTGAAATGCATTAGCACATGGTTTCAGTAATTACTGCTTGTTTCCCAGGATGTTGAGAAAGAATAAGCAAAGGGCACTAGGCTCTTACATTTCCTATGAAACAAGCGAGGTCAGACCAACTGGCCTGTGGAAAGAATCAACTTTTTCCTTTTGCAATTTTATGGAAAAATTTAAAAGGTATGATTCCTCCTCATCAGTTAATATTTTTCACAAACTTATGAAGTGCTGGGCTTTGTAATAGATTTTGAAATAAAGAACATAACAGACATTCATTTTGATCAGAATCAATGAAACCGGAGAAGCAAATAAGTAGAAAAGTAGACTTTAGAAGATTTGGCTGGAGACTAGGAAGGATTTAGAGTGGAATTGGGGAAAAATGGAATTGTGGGTTTTTTCTTTAAGTTTTAAAAATTAATCTACTAGTTTAATTTGAAGGTTATTCCATGTTGAGTATCTCAGAAATAGTTGGGAATAGCTGAACTGAATAAATTAAGCTTTCAGTGGTTGTCAGGATATATATTTTTAAGTGAGGGATACGATTCAGAGATTCTCAGTAGTGATGATAATGATAAATTTATTATAAAGTATTGAATATCTATAAGAAACTCACAAAGTAATTTTTGATAATATGTTATTTGATTATTAACAAAAACTGATTATTCTCATTTTGTAATTAAGGAAAGAGAGACCACATACATTAAGAAGTGATATTGAGGAGGCTATTCTTTCAACTCCAAAATTAGTAGTTGATAAAATTTTGTAATTATTTCACTGTTAGTCTTGCTTTCTTTTCTTTCCTTGCCCAATACAACTAATCATCTTCTGTGTTCTGTCTTTTTTATTAAATGCATTTCCATATCTACTTTTTGAAATTCCACCTGGGATGCCTGCATAATTATACAAATGACACAGTTGATCTGTTATTAAACAGTGATTCTATTTACTGAAATTGTAATAAGCTATTGTAATAATTAAATATATAAATTAATACATTGATATGGGCTAGGTAAATAAGAAAATCAATGAACAACTAAATGACAGAGACTCTAATAACTTAATTTTATATTACTTCTCATGTTAAACCTTATTAATATTTTCAGAATTTCTGTATTTGTTGGAATCTAGGAACAAATGTAGTCTATAAAATATGAGCTACATGTGGTTCTATAGTATTATATGTAGGTTCTATCTACACTAATAAAAGAGAAATATGCAAATTGCCCATACCTCCATAACACCCACCAGCCAATCAGGAGTGAGTATGCAAATTAACCCCAACAAAGATGGTGGGTTAATTTGCATACACAGGTACGGAGTAAAGACTGAAGGCTCCAGCCTGAGCAAAGACTGAAGACGACTGAAGACTGAGGAAGCTTGGCTTCTCTGCTGCAGCCAGAGCAAAGGCCTGGGTCCTGGGTGCTAGAGGAAAACTGATGCAGGCAGCCAGAGGAAGGAAGGCCTATTGCACGAATCTTCGGGCAATGGGCCTCTAGTAGTGTTATATGACTAGATTGCAGGTCATCACTAAATAATCCTTAATGAGAGAAATTATAACATCTGGCAATTAGATAAAATATATTTCAGCTTTAAGCTACTCTGATTAAAAAATTCACTGTTTAGAAGTCATCTTATTTCCATTATTTTATTTTATTTTTATTTACTAAGAACTTGGTCTGTGCAGTTACATTGTATAAAGCATATGGCATATATTATTTTGAAAATCAAGAAAATCTTGAATATGTTACATCAAAAAATCAAGAATGATTCTTTTTTTGTTTTGCTCTTTTCTTTTAAGATTTAGTTCATGCCTATTTGTTTATCATTTAAATGCATTCAACTGAAAAAAATCATATTCCTGCTGAATATAAGAACCATCAAAGATAAAAATGGGCTGATGGTTTTTGAGCCTGCCAACATTGGATCTAGATTTATCTATCTTGGGAGAGATGCCATTTGTCAAAGGCTTGTTTAGCACAGATAATCCTCTATGGCCAGTATTAGTCAACTTCAGTTATTCTTGTTTCTTGTTCAAACATGGGCAGAGGAAAGGAAGGAATCTCCAATGATCTAATCACATTCTTATTTGAATGTCATCTTTATAGCATCTCACAAAATATGATTTTATAGACAGTTGTACATTAATTTGGGTTAAATGTCTTTTCTGTGCTTAAAACATTATAAATATGTGTGTTTGTATGTGTACTTTGGTGGGAAGAAGAATGTTCAAATTTTTCTCACATTATTTAAATAGTTTGTGAAATTCCACCATTTCCATTCAGCTACTCCAATTGATGAGCCAATTTCCCACTGCCTTGCCAAGTCAGAGTTTACATTGCCCTAATATTTTCCCTGAAATCCATTGCATATATGCTCTTTCACTGTTTGTCACACACAAAAAATGCAGTGATTATTTACTCTTTTTTTCCTGATTTGTGTATATGCTTCATTTAATTTTGTATTTATATCATGACAATACAGCAGTCAATTGTAAAAAAACAAAAAACAAAAAACTTTTAAACTGGTAACAAAGAATACTCTAGAATCTCCCTCTTGCCCTCAAACCTAGTCTCATTGATGACAGAGAAAATAATTTTTTATACATCAATGTACAAATATGTATATTTGCATATGCATAGTTTCAAGATAAATTCTAATTATGAATTGTTAGATCAAAAGTTGGACTGTTACAGATATAGATACTTACCAGAGGCTTTAGATTCCTTTTTTATTACCACCTAGGGCAGTGGTTGGCAAACTTATTAGTCAACAGCCAAATATCAACAGTACAACGATTGAAATTTCTTTTGAGAGCCAAATTTTTTAAACTTAAACTTCTTCTAACACCACTTCTTCAAAATAGACTCGCGCAGGCCGTGTTTTGTGGAAGAGCCACACTCAAGAGGTCAAAAAGCCACATGTGGCTCGCGAGCCGCAGTTTGCCAACCATGGACCTAGGGCATACATATATTGTTTATTAATAGTTATAAGGTATTATAATCTTTGTCAATTGGACAAATAAAATTTACTAGTCTTGTGATTTTAAGTTGCACTTTAAAATTATGCCTAAATTAGGTTTGTTTTTGTATATTTATAAGCCATTCCTATTTTCTTACTCATGAACTGCTTGCTCATATTATTTTCTCATTATTTAATTTGTATTTTGATTTTCTTACTATACTACTTAAAAGACCTTATATAAAACATTTGTGTATTACATTAATATCTCCTAGTTTGCCATTTGTGTTTATCTTTATCCTCACCTTTATTGATTTTTTAGAGAGTGAGGGAAACATCAATGTGAGAGAGAAAATTTTATCGGTTGCTACCTGATGGGGATTGAACCCACAATCTAAGTATGTACCCTGATGAGGAATTGAACTCAAAATATTTTGGTGTACTAGATGATGTCCCAACCAACTGAGCCACCCAGCCAGGACTTTATGTATGTATGTATTTAAATATTTCATTTAAAAACTTTGTTTCCATGTACCTAAATTCTTTTTATCCTCAATTTTCTGAATTTTGATTCTTACTTGGAAAAGGTTCTCTAGAACAAAAAAAACAAAACAAAACAAAAAAACACCTCTTAAATTATAATGTGTTTAATTTTATACACATAAAAATTTAGGTTTTGGTAGTCTTCTTAATCCAAACATAGCTTAAATGATAGAGATTATGTTCATCCTAAACTATGTCTAATTTTGTTTGTTTATTTTGTACAAATTTGTGCACCTTGAAAGGAACTGTGGGCCGCGAGGCTGAAGTGGGCACAAGGACGGGTCTCGGCCCATCCTCCATGCCCCTGCCAGGCCCCTCATGCCGTGGCCCCCAGTCCCCAGTCTGCTGGCAGCCCCTTCCCACTGCCAGTGCTCCCACATGCTGACAGCACCAGCCCCAATTGCACCAGCTGACAGCACGGAGCAACTGGGGCCAGTGCAGCAGATGTGAGCAGCAGCTACTGGCCCTGATCGCACCTCAGGAGCAGGGGGAGGTGGAGAAACCCTGAGGGGCGATAAGGGTCAGCAGCCGCCACTTGCACCTGCTGACAGCACTGAGCGATCAGGGCCGGCGCCGGCGCCAGCAGCAAAGAATTTTCAGTAACCACCAGAGGCTCACCCCAATGACAGCGATCGGTGCCCCGCCTTGGTCTGGCTCCCTTGCTCACCTGCTCCACCATCCCACCACAGCTAACACCCATCATGTTCTATGCTCTGCTGGCTGCTGTTGCCGCCTGCCATGTTCTGTGCACAACCCCTGGTGGTCAGTGCACATCACAGTAACAGGTTGTTCGGTTGTTCCACCGTTCAGTCTATTTGCTATATTAGGGTTTTATATAGAGATATTTCTGTTATTCATTTTGTTTCATTGAATTTTATCAGAAAACATGTCTCTGTGTTGGACTTTGACTTGGTAGTTTTCCTGTGGCTTACTATATGGTAACATTACAATATTCCAAAGCCACTTGAAAAGAAGGGTTCATATTTGATTTTAAGATAAGAAATATACCACCAGTAAGAATGTTTACTACTATGGATATTTTGTCTAATTTTCCTTCAATTTGATTAAGTTGTATAAATTATTAACTTTGGTTCCAAATTACTTGTTTTCCAAATTTCTGTCTTTTGCTTTGTGCATGAACAGATATCAGGGTGCTCATACTTAAGCTCTGTAGGTCATAGCTGTGTGTTAGTTTATATATGTGTGCGTGTGTGCGTATGTGTGTATGTGTGTGTGTGTGTTGATTTAGCATTCACTTCTCTTCAGCATACTTTAGGCATAAGCTGCAAACATGATGGCCATCAACTATTTCTCCATTCCTTTTCCACTATTCAAAGGACATGGGAGAATCAAACATGTAAAATCCCTGATCTTGTAGAAATTTTATTCAAGGGAATATCACTAAATAGAAAATTTTCATAACAGCACATTTGAATTATAAAATCATATTATTTTTAAAAGTCTTTTAACAGGTATCATTAATACATAGAAAAAATCTATTATAAGCATAAGCTGATGTAGTGATGCCATGTGACTCCTTTCTTAGTTATAAAGGACTTTTGAAAAACTAATCAAACTATTGTGCACTTCTGCTTCTCATAATGCTCCATGTGTGAGAGATTGCTTTATTTATTCCATTGTTTTCTTATAAATTACCATGTCTTCAGAAAACCAAATGGGGGAAAAGAGTAAAAAGAAGCAGCTGACAATTACATGCTAGGATAGATGAAAATAAATATTTAATGGTGTGACTAAGTGTAAGGGCATGGGGTTATTAGAAAAAGTTGATTTGAGAGTTTTTCAGAGGGTATTTTAAGCTTTTCTGTTCTTTTTGTTCATGCCAAGCAACCTCAGGCAATTGAGACTCAAGAGATTTCATGGTATGAACTGTTAGGCCATAACTTAGTGAACTAAAACACGGCATATGGCAATTAGTGGCGTGTGGTTTCCTTTAAGCTATTCATTTGCCCAGTGTAACAGGAGCACCTAAATTCTTTCAACTTATCATAATTTGGCACAATGGAGGGGGTCGAAGGGAAAGAAGGGCATTGCAGGAGAGAAGTATGCCAAAATGCACTGGTACTCAGATAATGAAGGATGAGAAGCAAGCACTTGGTGCACAGAACACAATGCAAATTAGACACAGAAAAGCAAGAACCAGGAACAATATATGATTCACAGAAATAAAAGTCCTCAGGCATCAGAAACTCTTCAAAAGTTCTTTTGACCCATTACCCTTCACCATTTCACATTTTCTCTTTATGAAGTGTAAAAGGTATTACAGTTGAGTAACTATGAATTATTCTCCTATATTTAAATTCTAGAGAATTCTCTTTTATTTTTTAAATGAATCATATAAAAAACACTATACATTAGAAACTAAAAAGAAATCCTGAGGGTATTGGGACCGACTCCCCAGTGGAATAATTACCTAAGAGAGATACTATCCTGTGATCTTTAGTTGGCAAAGTTATATTCTTTTCATAAAATCTATCATAGTATCACAATTTTCTCTAATGTTTATGCAGATTTAAGATTTATGTGCCCCTTGTTCAGTTATCAAACTGATCCTGATGATTAGGTTTCTATTTCAATATTACAGATTAATCATAATAAAACACAAATCTACAGCAAATCACATTTGTATTCTATAGCATTAATTCTGTAACCAAAACTCTAGAAGTTACAAAATAAAAGGAAGACTTGAACTCCAAATGTTTTTTCCTTTTCTTATTATTCATGAAAATTATAATAATGTTATTTGTTGAACTAATTAAGTGCTAGATACTGGGCTAAGTGATTTCTTTTTCCACTTCACAGTGACCTTGCTAGGTAGGCAATATTATATTCACTTTGCAAGAAAAGACTCTCTTCCATCATCTAAAGCTGAGAGCCTGGATGATGGACTATGTGCTCAACATTTGCAGATCTAATTATTCAAAGGAATTATGAAATCTGAATTTATTTAAAGTAAAATGTTCTGTTTTACAGTGTTTTCATGTAGCTCATTTTTAAAACTCATGCATACTATAGGAAATGGACCTCTATGACCTAAAGCCAGCATGGTACACTTTTGATGGAATTTGCTGAATTTCCCCCAGGGCAAACAGAATGTAGGGAGGAGGGAAGAGGAACAAAGAACTGTGCACTGTGTGCCAGCATCATGGTGGAAACCCCTGAGATGTCTGCCTCAGCTAGACAGGGGAGGTGGAGGCCTCAGCCAATTTTTTAAATGGCCCAGTGGGAGACAGCAAGACCTAGGCAACATATGAGGAAACAGGGGACTCCATAATACTCAGCCAATGAGGAACCAGAGGAGAGACTAAATAAATAGGCTATGTTCCCTGCCCTAGGTGTGCCTGTACAAGGGACAGACACCTGCTCTCAAGAGTGTATTAAATGTCTCATTTTTGCCATACTTCTGTCTCTGAATCCACCATTTGAATTTGGGCAGGTGAGCATTTTCTCACACATACCAAAAATAAATAAATAAATAAGCTCTCTAAATCTGCCTTAAGCTCTCAACATTTTAAAAGTCATAATCATCCTTTATGAAGAAACTTCTATAATTCAAAACTTCTACACTATTCACTTCAGAATAAGGCATTCTGTGTAGAAGAGAATCCTAAGACCATCCATTCCAATGGATTCATCTTATGGATGAAGAAACTGAGTCTCAAAGAGGGAAAATTACTATCCCAGGGTCACACAGTAAAGAACAAAGGTTAAATTAGGATATAATTCTCCTTTGGATCCACTTGCATTTTTGTTACACTCTACTAGACTGCCTCAAAATCAAACTAGGTTTGCAAGATGCAACATGTCACTAACAACACATTTGTTTTCCATTTTCCTAAGTTATAGCTAATCATCATTGCATAAAATCATTTTAAAAACTATATAAATCTATAAACTTATAAAACTTGTTCATTTTACTCTTTAATTTAATAATTCAAAATATGATACCAACACAATGCATAAAATGTGATGGCAAATATAGCTTGATATAAGTTATTGCTTATAACTTGCTGATGGTCTTATTTTATAACATGGTCTTGGGCTCTACAGCAGCCTAATGGTCTTAGGCTCTACAGCAGCAGTTCTCAACCTGTGGATTATGACCCACAGGTTGAGAACTGCTAGCAGGGTCGCGTAAGACCATCGGAAAACACAGATATTTACATTACGATTCATAACAGTAGCAAAATTACAGTTATGAAGTAGCAACGAAAATAATTTTATGGTTGGGGGTCACCACAACATGAGGAACTGTATTAAAGGCTCGCAGCATTAGAAAGGTTGAGAACCACTGGTCTAGAAGGTTGGAAAATTAATCACATTTAAATTCAGCTAATTAGATTCCTTTATAACAATAAGAAATTGAAAACAAATAAACTTCTATTATGTGCTCAGTAAGAAACCATAGTGGTAAAATATAAGACATGATCTCAGGCAACAAATCAGTGGGGGAAACAAGCCTACAACAATCAAAGTCCCTTTATCACTTCTCTGAGGAAAAATAAAAGCTAGCCTTAATTAAATGTTTTCTATGTGACAAGCTCATTGCTAAGCAGGTTGCTTCTATTGTCCCATAGAAGTCTCATAAAGTCAAAATGTCACAAGAACTTAAGGGACAAAGAGGAGACTTCTTGCTAAGGAGTACTACTGAGATGGGGAAAATTGGAAAGGAAAATGAGGCCAGCAGATGAAGGCCTGTGGGGTATTTGGGCCTGGTGCATGGGATAGACTCTTACTAGCTTTATGTTCAGGAAAATAAACAGTGAATTAGAGGGTTAGTGTGTCCTTTCGAGATCCATTGGAATGCCTAGAGACAAAAAGCCATAAAGTTGTTTCTATAACCAAAGGGATCTGATGGTAGGTTAATGCAAAATAGTGGTGATGGGAAGAGACACACAAATGCACACACATACACACACAAATCCAGTTAAATCGTTGCTTTATTTGGTTCCTTTTAGGAAAGAAGGACAAGAAAATGTTTGAGATTTTTTTCTTAAACGTATAATAATTTTAAATACATTGAAACAGATATGTTTCTAATGGCATATGTGTGGTAGATAGTTGATTATGGGCAGGGTGGGAAATAAGGAAAGCAAAAAACTTTGTGGAAATGTACGAATTATTTTAATAGTAAAATAGACAAACGCAAATCTCCAATGGTTATTTAGATCACAAGGAGCGTGTGTGTGTGTGTGTGTGTGTGTGTGTGTGTGTGTGTGTGTGTCTATAATTGTAATGATGGAAGCTGTAAAAATATGTACCAAAGATAATATATAAAGAGCAGAGGAATAACAACCATAGAAACTTAAAGAATGCCCACGTGAGTTTGGGATGGAAAAAAAAATCAGGAAAGTCAACAATGGAATCAAATTCACAGCCCAAGAATATGGAGCAGAAAATATATTCCTTTGATTGTTGCCTTTTCCTATTTTCTTCATAGATTTAAACACACATTGATTCACTTAACATTGGCTTAGAGTATTTTCTTTGAATCAGTCATTGTGTAGTAAGCATTTGTAAACATTTTATAAAGTAAGCAATTTTTTTTAGGTGCTACTGATTTTAATAAAATGGAAATAGGCAACTCCATGTTTTGTGAATACACTTCTTTACTTTCTTTCTTGTATGTACTATTTACAAAGCACTTCTGCCACACTGCTCTAGTTACAAATAGAAAGCACCTTCTTATCTCCCTTGGGAACCTCCTGTAAATATTGAATGTTAGAATTTGGCCTGAATAGCATGTCCCATAAATAAGAAGATAATCTAACTAGAATGTTGGCTCAAAAAATATTTTGCTATAGACTTAAAGAATGTATTTCTTCTTCCCAGATTTATGAGATGCCATGCACTGTCCTTCCCAAAATTCTTTGGATTTCTCTGATGAGATATCCCTTGGATAAAGGCTCAATCATTCTGGTGTCTAAGATAGTTCTTTAAAGTGGCTCTGCAGAACTTAAATATGTACACTTATTTTCACAATTTTATTTTTCTTCCTAGTTAAGTAATCTGTTCCTTTTCTTCCTGCCAGAGTACTTATAAGATAATTTATTTCCTGAAATTTTAAAACTGTCAACATATGTATATATCATATAACATAGATAAACTTAATAAAGACATATCTTTATTAATATTTAGTTTACCTCATGTATGATAAGTCCTTGTGATCTATATATTTAGATGTTTCTTCAGTTCAGCCAACCCTTTTTCTATTGTATCTCTGAATATTGTTTCTATGCCATAGCACCTGTTCTGTTACCTCACTAAAATAAAAATTATTAGAATATCAAATCTCAATTTGATACTTCCAAAGCTCTCATCTTTTCTCTGTATTCTACAAGAGCCTTTCACAAACCTCTTCAGCACTGATTTGATAAGTATGGCTTTTAATATTTTAAACTTTGTGTTCAAACCTGTTAATTATCTCTGTCAGCTTAAATTTTGGCTCTCAATAAAAACTTTGTGTTTTTATCTTTGGATTGGTTCTATGATAGTTAATTTTATATGTCAACTTGATTGGGAAAATGGATACCCAGATAGCTGGTAAAACATTATTTCTGTCTTAAAGTAGGCTGAGTAAAGATATCTGTCCTTACCTCATCTAATCTGTTGCAGGCCTACATAGAACAAAAAGGCTGAGGAAAGGCAAACATTCTCATTCTCTCTCTCTCTCTCTCTCTCTCTCTCTCTCTCTCTCTCTCTCTCTCTCTCTCTCTCGTTATCTTCTGCCCTTATTTGGACTTCAGAACATCAGGATTAGTGGGTCTCAGGCTTTCAGAGATTTATATCAGCCGACCCATGGTTCTCAGGCCTTTGATTTGGATCAAATTATACTACAAGCTTCCTTGGTTATCTTGCTTGCAGAAGACAGATTGTGGGAATTTGCCTCCATAATCAGGTAAGTCAGTTCCTATAATTCATTTCCTGGTTCTGTTTTTCTGGAGGACCTCGACTAATAAAGAGATTTTTCTTTCATTGAGTTCATGTTTTCATTTATTCCTCTCCCACTCCACTACCAAAAACTGTTTGAAATCTACTACAGTCTATCATGCACTCTACTCCCCCATATGCACATTTTGTTTTCTTACTTTTGCTGGGATGCCTTTTGAACCTTCCCCAGTAAGACATTTTCTGATATTGGTGGAGAGTATGGGCTCAGGCCAGACCACCGGATTCAGTGTCTTATTCTACCATTAACTATCTATGTGGCTATATATGTTTACTGAATTGTTCTCTGCCTCAGTTTTCACTTCTACCAAATAAGAATCATAATACTCATTTCCTCATAGCATTGTCATGAGGAGCAAAGCAGATAAGATACTTCAAACACTGCCAAGTAAATGTCAATTATTGTTTCAGTTATTAATCTGAAAGTTCCATTGATATAGATTTACATATATCAGCTCTGTGATCTATTAGTCTGAAAGACAATCTCAAGAAGAGAATTTCATTTCTACAGAGTTCTTCCCTGTGTTTAAGTTGTCATGCAAAAATCCTACTTTACTGGGCACCATCTCTGTTCAATCTTATCACAACTCTACTCACATGATGAGCTGTAGCTGGTTGCTTACGTGTAATGCCTCTATGTAGAGTCCTGAGGCACTGGGGTCAGGGAAAAGAGGTGAGAAGAAAGGTTGCCCCTACTTGGGAGAAAGTCCTCACATTTAGGAGAGATGCTTGGCAACTTGCAGACAGAGAACTCTCTGTACTAGAAAGAAGCAACACAAAGTTCTTACAACTTTAGACTTTCTGCTTTGGGTGAAGTGACAAATCTTGGTGACTAATATTATTTTTTTCAAATGAGCTCTCATGCATTTGTAAATGTGTTGGCTCTATTAGCATAAGAAACATTCAAACCTGTACAGAATTTTTGTGAGTTTATTTGAGCCAAACTGTTGATAATTGCCAGTAAGCAGAATCTCAACATATTGGGATAATGCTATAGACTCTAAAGTCTAAGAATGGTGGTCTTTCACCTGTTTTTATAAATTACCATCATAGGAGGAGAGAGATAAGTGAGTTACATGAAATCCATTGGTGATAGATTAGGGAGTAGGAGAAAGCAAAGCAAAAAAACTTCTGGGATTAGATAAAAAGTAAAATGCTTCTTTTACATAAGTGGGCATAAGACAGTTAACAGCCAACAATTAGCAAATAACAATGAGGGATTTTGTGGTCTGCACCTGGCACTATTTGCTGTGCCCCAGAAGGTCTGGGAAAAAAAGAAGTTGTAAGTTACCCTGACATTGCACAGATATGTTACCTTAGATGCAAAAAGAAAATAGGCTCAGTAAATATCGAAGTTGATCTCTGTCAGGGAAGACACTGGCCTAGTCCATGACTACCCACTATAAAAAACTGCTTTTTAATTAAAAGGTTTTAATTTCAGACCATCCTTTGTGGTTACTTAAGGTCTTTGCGTTTTCAAGGCTGCCATGCAGGCCTACCCTGATTAGTCAGGTTAGCATGTGGCTCCTTTTCATCCACAGCTCTAACATCAGTTTTCGCCTCCATCCCACATAAAATTAGTAGAAAAAGAAACATAGAACTGAAAGTTACTTATAAATGAAAATTTGCAGTAAACCACCCATGATTTTAAAAATATATCATTTCATATTTATACTATCTTAAGTAAGTACTTGAAAAATTGTAGTAAGTATATGTCACATTTTCCTAATTTTATTGAATTAAAATTTCTTTTTTATTTTTAGGGATTTTTTGTAATTTTTGTTTGTTTTTTGCATGTATTCCAGAAAGAAAATTTTAATTTATTCATAAGTCCAGTTTTGTCAAAAAAGTGCAATATAGAAAGGGGGAAAAAAATGGTGGCAGAATAGACAGACGTGTCCCGAGCTTTGTCCCAGAGTAGATAGGAAAGAACAGCTGAGGTTGCACAGGGAGTGTCTGTTGGTGAGTTAAGGAACAGCTATATTCCAGGAGAAGGTGGTGCTCCCCTGGAATGGGGCTCCCCTGACTGGGAAGCACCCACTGCTGCTGAGTTCCCTCCCAGAGCTACCGGATCGCACTCAGAGACCACACCATTTTGAAGGGAAAAGTGGATGTTATTGGAAGCCTGAAAATCTACAACAGTGGCACCCACTGAACAGCTGTGAACTCCAGAGCACCGGTCCCCAATTGGCGCAAACACGCGAATTCAGAGGAACTCTACACTCCACCACGGAAAGATATGATTTCGCCTGAGATAAGGTGAGGTCTCTGGTCCCAGCAAGACAGAGAAACACACGCACTGCGGGAGCTGGAGGACCTGGGAAAGTCTGCGCCTAGAAAAATCTATGGCTAATGGGGCTGGCGTGATCCATGAATGTGGAAGGGGTCCTCAGAGATGCTAACAGAGGGGATCTCTAAAAAGCAACCCATTTTGATAAGAGGCAGGACAGCCTAAAAATTTTAAAAGTGTGCCAGCTGCTTGGACACGGTTTGGGGGGAAGGAAGGACTGCACAGAATTATGCGCATCCCCAGAGTTCGCACACTTGCGCTTTCTCCTCTTTAAATCCTTGCTTCTGATTGCTGAGCCCAGTGCATGGGATCACCTAGTTGGGGACACTCTAGGAGACTGCAGGGGAAAGTTGTTTTTCTGGAACCTAGGGATTGGAGCGAGGAATGACCATCGGAGAACCAGCTCTGGGACAGCCCACTCCCACAAACCAGTATTGAGTGCCACAGGGAAAGCAGGATGTAAGCACAGGCTAGAGAGGACCTATAGACCCGGAGGTCAATCCAGAAATACACCCAGGGGTTGAATGACAATTTGACTCTTGTGTAAACACAAATAAAGGAATACAAGAGAGTAAGACACACTGTGTGCTTAAAAATCAGGACTGGCTTACAACACTGAGGAGCAGTGGAACACAGGGAACTGCATACTTTCCTGACTAGGAAACAGGCATGCTGAACAACACAACAGAGGAAGTGAATGACCTTCACTACTGCACTTTTTATTTTAATTTTTTTATTATTTTTTAAATTATTTTTCATCTTTTACTTAAGAAACTAATTATTTTCTTTTTTCCTCACTTGATTTTACCTTTTTAATTATTACCATTTTTATTTTCAATCAGTATTGTTACTACTACTATTTTACTTTTTTTTTTTTAAGTGTCATTTTACTTTCTCTTTATTTGACTTAGAGATTAGTGTTCTACATTCTATTTTCATCTTCCTTTAGCATCATTCTACTCTATCTTAACTCTACCTTTATGCCATCATTGTCTTCCTAACTTTTCCCCTTTTGTTGTCCTGTTTGGCTTACCCTTGTCCTGCTTTAGATTCTCCCTATTCTTTCTTTTTACCCCATTAAAATTTCACCCTACTTATATATCTAATTTCCAATCCCCTGCTCTGAGTTCATACACACCTCTATCTTCTCTGTCTTCAGTATCCAAAAAATTGTTTTTATCTCTGTCTTTTTGTTGTTGTTTGCTTGAATGTTGATTATATCGATTTTTTATGTTTGTGAGATTGTTATGCTTATTCTTTTTTTTGTTGTGTTTTTTTGTTTGCTTTGTTTTTGTTTGTTTTTGCTTCTGATTTCCTTTACCTTGCTTGATATTATTTGTTCCTTGTAGTTTGTATTCATTTCCAGGTACTTGTTGCTGGCATTTGCTGGGATTAGTGGCTGTTCCATTGGACTTTTATTCATATATATGTATATATAGTTTGTTCCCTTTTCTTTCTTATTCTCTTTCTTTTCTCTCTTACTTTCTTTTTTGTGTTCCCAATGTCATTTTGGCATTCCTTTCTTTCTTTCTTTTTTTCTTCTCTTCTTCTTTTTCTCCTATCCCCTAATTTTCCTTTCTCTGGTGGTCACCTTTATTTGGGGTTATTAATATCATTAATACATTTATGTTCAGTGCCTTGTACATTGTACTTGGTTGTGTTGCATTTTGTGCCTTTAAATCAACTCAGGGGAGAGAGAACTACATAACCAGACACCTGGAGAAGAGAGATCATGAGGAGACAAAGAAACAGCCCACATATGAAAGAAAAGCAGGCATCATCAGAAAAGGAAGTAAATGAAATGGAGGCAAGCAACCTGCCAGATAAAGAATTCAGAGAAATGGTCATAAGGTGGTTGAACAGAATAGAAGACAAATTCGACAATATGTGTAAGAACCAAGAGGAAATGAAGAAGAACCAAAAAGAAATGAAAAATCACATCGCTGCTGTAAATAACAAAATGGAAAGCATCAAGAGTACACTAGAAGAAGTGGGGGACTGCATCAGTGATCTAGAAGACAAGGAAGGAAAAAATACCCAAGTAGAGCAGCTTCTAGAAAAACAAAAAGCAAGAGGAGAGCCTAAGGGAACTTTGGGACAAAACAAAACAAAACAACATCCGCATAATGGGGGTTCCAGAAGGAGAGGAAACTGAGCAAGGAATAGAACATCTGTTTGAAGAAATAATGACAGAAAACTTCCCTGATATAGGAAAGAAAAAACCCACACAAATCCAAGAAGCTCACAGAGTCCAAGCAAAATCAATCCCAAAAAACCAACACCAAGGCACATTACAATAAAATTGGCAAACACCAACAACTAAGTAAGAATCTTAAAAGCGGCCAGAGAAAGACATAAAGTTACCTACAAAGGAACCCCCATCAGACTAGTGACTGATTTCTCAACAGAAACTCATCAGGCCAGAAGAGAATGGAATGAAATCTACAAAGTCATGCAAAGGAAGGGTCTGACTCCAAGAATACTGTACTCATCAAGGTTATCAATCAAAATTGAAGGTGAAATCAGGAGCTTCACGGACAAAAAAGGACTAACGGAATTTATTACTACCAAACCAGCAATGAAAGAAATGTTAAAGGGTCTGCTATAAAAACAAACAAACAGGAAGTGAAGAAGGAACACATGGTTAAAGAATAAAAATGGCAACAAATAAGCACCTATCAATAATAAGTTTAAATGTAAATGAATTAAATGCCCCAATCAAAAGAAATAGGGTAATGGATTGGATAAGAAAACATGACCCATATATCTACTGTCTACAAAAACCCACCTCAGAAAAAAAGACACACACAGACTGAGGGTGAAGGGATGGAAAAAGATTATTCAGGAGAATGGAAATGAAAAAAAAAAGCTGGGGTAGCAATACTGATATCTGACAAATTAGATCTCAAAGTGGAGGACATAACAAGAGATAAGGAAGGCCACTTCATAATACTAAAGGGAGCAATCCAACAAGAAGAAATAACTCTGGTAAACATATATGCACCCAATAAAGGAGCACCCAAATACATTGAAAAACACCTAGAAGATATCAAAGGAGAGATTGACAGCAATACAATCATAGTGGGAGACTTTAATTCCCCACTATCACCATTGGACAAATTCTCTAAACAAAAAATCAGCAAAGAAACATCAATCCTAAATGACTCACTAGACCAGATGGAATTAATTGACATCTTCAGAACATTTCACCCCAAAGCCATAGAATATACATTCTTCTCAAGTGCACATGAGTCATTTTCAAAGATAGAACATATTTTGGATCATAGGCAAAGTCTCTTCAAATTCAAGAAGTTAGAAATCATATCAAGCATCTTCTCAGATCACAGTGGCATAAAACTGGAAATCAACTACAATAAAAACAATCCAAAAAAATCAATCATGTGGTGGCTAAACAGCATGCTATTAAACAATGACTGGGTTAGCAGAGAGATCAAAGAAGAAGTAAAAAACATCTTAGCAACAAATGACAATGAAAACACAATAATCCCAAATCTATGGGACACAGTGAAAGCAGTCTTGAGAGGGAAGTTCATAGCTCTACAAGCCTACTGCAAAAAAACAAGAAACAATGGTAATAAATTACCTAACCCTACAACTCAAAGAATTAGAATGTAAGCAACAAGAAAAGCCCAGTGTAAGCAGAAGGAAGGAAATAATAAAGATCAGACCAGAGATAAATGGCATTGAGACCAAAAAAACAATACAAAAGATCAATGAAACCAAGAGCTGGTTCTTTGAAAGGATAAAGAAGATGGATGAACCTCTAGCCAGGCTCAACAAGAAGCAAAGAGAGAGGACCCAAATAAACAAAATCAGAAATGAAAGAAGTGAAATAACAACAGACCCCACCAAAATACAAAGGATTGTTAAAAAATACTATAAACAACTCTATTCCAACAAACTAGACATCCTGGAGGAAATGGACATATTCCTAGAAAAATATAACCTTCCAAAACTCAATCCGGAAGAATCTAAACATCTCAATAGGCCAATACATATGGAAGAAATTGAAGCAGTCATCAAAAAGCTTCCAGCAAACAAAAGCCCAGGGCCAGACAGCTTCACAGAGGAGTTTTACCAAACATTCCAGGAATAACTAAAACCTATCCTCCTCAGACTATTCCAAAAAATTCAAGAGGTAGGAACACTTCCAAGCTCATTCTATGAAGCCAGCATCACCCTAATACCAAAACCAGATAAAGACAACATAATGAAAGAGAATTTCATTACAGGCCAATATCCCTCATGAACATAGATGCAAAATCCTCAACAAAATTCTAGCAAATCGGATCTAGCAGCATATCAGAAAGATCATACACCATGACCAAGTAGGATTTATCCCAGGAATGCAAGGATGGTACCATATCCGCAAATCAATAACCGTGATACGTCACATAAACAAATTGAGAGAAAAAAATCACATAGTCATATCAATTGATGCAGAAAAAGCATTTGACAAAATCCAACACCCTTTCTTGATAAAAACTCTCAACAAGGAGGGAATAGAAGGATCATACCTCAACATAGTAAAAGCCATACATGATAAACCCCAGCTAACATCATACTCAATGGCCAAAAACTAAAACCATTTCCCCTAAGAACAGGAACAAGACAGGGATGCCCACTCTCACCTCTTCTGTTCGACATAGTACTGGAAGTATTAGGCCTTGCAATTAGACAAGAAGAAGAAATAAAAGGCATCCAAATTTGAAAAGAAGAAGTAAAGCTGTCCTTATTTGCAGATGACATGATATTGTACATAAAAAACCTGAAAGACTCCATCAAAAACTAATAGACTTAATAAATTGATTTGACAATATAGTAGGATACAAAATTAACACCAAGAAATCTATGGCATTTCTATATACCAATAGTGAACTTACAGAATGAGAGACAAAAAAGCAATCCCATTTACCTTTGCACCAAAAAAATTAAGATACCTAGCAATAAACTTAACTAAGGAGGTAAAAGACCTATATGCAGAACTACAGGACACTGAAAAAAGAGATAGAAGAAGAGCTAAACAGATGGAAGAACATACCATGTTCATGGATTGGGAGAATCAACATCATTAAAATGTCCATACTACCCAAAGCAATCCATAGTTTCAATGCACTCCCATTAAAATACCCATGGCATATTTCACAGACCTAGAAAGAACTCTCCAAAAATTCATCTGGAATAAAAAAAGACCCCGAATAGCCACAGCAATCCTGAGAAAGAAGAACAAAGTAGGAGGGATCTCAATACCAGATTTCAAGCTATATTACATAGCCACTGTTCTCAAAACTGCCTGGTACTGGCACAAGAACAGACACAGAGACAAATGGAATAGAATAGAGAACCCAGAAATCGACCCAAATCACTATGCTCAATTAATATGTGACAAAGGAGGCATGAACAGACAATGGAGTCAAGACAGTCTCTTCAATAAGTGGTGTTGGGAAAATTGGACAGATACATGCAAAAAATGAAACTAGACCACTAACTTACACAATACACAAAAATAAACTCAAAATGGACCAAGGACTTAAACATATGACAAGAAAGCACAAAAATACTAGAGAAATCTATAGGCAGAAATATCTCTGACATATGCCGTAGCAATTTCTTCACTGATACTTCTCCTAGGGCAATGGAAACTAAAGAGTAAATAAATAAATGGGACTACATCAAAATAAAAAGCTTTTGCACAACAAAGGAAACCATCAATAAAACAACAAGAAAGCCCACTGCATGGGAGAACATATTTGCCAATGATATCAATGATAAGGGTTTAATCTCCAACATTTACAGGGAACTCATGCAGCTTAACAAAAAGAAGATAACCCAATTAAAAATGGGCAACTGATCTAAATAGACAATTTTCGAATGAAGACAGAAGGAAGGCCAAGAGACATATGTAAACCTGCTCAAAGTCACTAATCATCAGAGAGGTGCAAATCAAAATGACAATGCGATACCATCTCACACCTGTCAGAATGGCTATTATGAACAAATCAACAAATGACAAGTGCTGGAGAGGATGCAGAGAAAAAGGAACCCTTGTGCACTGCTGGTGGGAATGCAGACTGTTGCAGCCACTGTGGAGAACAGTAGGGAGTTTCCTCAAGAAACTAAAAATGGAACTCCCATTTGACCCAGTGATCCCACTTCTAGGAATATATCTCAAGAAACTAGAAATACGAATCAGAAAGGATATATGCACACCTATGTTCATAGTAGCACAATTCACCATAGCTAAGATTTGGAAACAGCCCAAGTGCCCATCAGCAGATGAGTGGTTTAAAAACTGTGGTAAATCTACACAATGGAATACTACATTGTGGTATAAAAGAAGGAATTCTTACCATTTGCAACAACATGAATGGATATGGAGAGCATTATACTAAGTGAAATAAGCCAGGCAGAAAAAGATAAATATCACATGATCTCACTCATTTGTGGAATATAATGAACAACATAAACTGATGAACAAAAATAGATCCAGAGACAGAGAAATATCAATCAGAACGTCAAACCTCAGGGAAGGTAGGGGAGGCGGGGGGTAAGGGGGAGAGATGAACCAAAGGACTTATATGCATGCATATAAACCTAATCAAGGGATAGACAACGGGGGGGGGGGTCATGAATGGGAGGTGGGGGATTTTGGGGGGCATAAGGACACATATGTAATATCTTAATCAATAAAGAATTTTTTTTTAAAAGTACAATATAGATTAAAAATAAATTTCTTTCAATCCTCCTTTTTTATGTTTGTTCTTATTTATTTGTTATTCTTAGGAATCTCATTCTTGACTGGACTCTGATTTAGAGGTAGAAGCTCTCTGAGAGGATAGCCTCATCTCTTTGCAATCTGTTCCTGGTTTTTCCTTTCCCTTCCTTTATTCTCTTAGCCAAAAGTTTAGCATATTCTGTGGACTCTTGTTTTTCGTAGTAAAGTTGTTTCTTCAGAGCAATATGCCAACGTTTGTGTTGGAGGACACATGGAATAATAGGATGATGAATCTCAGGTCCTAAATTTATTACCCTATTTGTTTAGGGGCTTTCTCACAACATATTGACAGACAACATCTTTTCTAGAGAGATGGAAAAGTTTGCGGATTCTGCTAAATCTTTTGGGCCCCAGACCACAGGCACAGTAATATCAGTGAGGCCAAGAATATATTTTCCTCCTAATTTTACAATGACCAACTTGAGAACACTTAGATTGGTATCCACAATGCAACCCCAAAGAGATTTGTACTTTTTCTCTCCAGTGCTTCTTGGATATAACAGGAATGCCCCTTACTCAGCAGCGAGTTTCATGGCCATAGGTCAAGGCATTGGGATTCATGGGGAAACCTTGTTTGTCATTCCCACTACTGATTGGAAACACACAACCCTTCCATTCTTCACCCAGAGCATCAGCAGCAACTTCTGTGGCCATGTGCTTTCATACCATCATACATTAAAGGTATGAAATTTGTGTTCATCATTCACTTCAATGAGTTTCTGGCAGCCAGTGGCTGGGAAAGAGATCTTCGGCTTCATCCTAAAGCAGGCAACCACTTCCAAAATGACACATACACACACACACACACACACACACACACACACACACACACACAAAGAATTTTTTCAATCCTTCTTAACTCCCTCTCCTAGTTTAAAATAGCATCATCTCTCATGTATACTATTACCGGAGGCACCTAGCTAGTCTCCTCACTTACACTTGTGCCCTCATTGAAAACAAAGATGTCAGAGTGATTTTTAAACATGAAATCTGACTCTGCTGCTCATCCTGCTTATAACTCTTTCCAAACTCATCTCTTAAGATTCTCCAGATGATCTGAACACAGATCCCTTATAGAGGTCATGTGTATATGCTTTGCTGCAAAGTTTTCTTGATTACTCTGCCTTTCCTCATCCCTCTCTCCCCTTTGCCTCTAAAATTACTGTTTCCTCAGCCAAGATTAGTTTCTATGTCCTATGTATTTCTAGCACTTGAAGTTTTTCTCTATAGCCTGATCACAATGTTTAATATTTAATTATCTACATGATTATTTGTTTTATTTGGCCAATCCAAAAAGACTTCAAGCTCCATATCCAATTTTGGAAGATCGATATTAACATCTAATGGTTAATGACACCAAAATATTTGAATGAACAAATTTAAATCTTCTAGGATTTTTATTTAACTTAGTAGTATTATTAAACTCAGAGTGTTCAGCAGTTAGTGATAGCTTTGATGAGTTTCAAGATTTTCCTCCCACCTAAACCTCTTTGAATTTTTTTTTTTACCATTTTTTTTTATTGTTGAATTTTGTTACTTATAAAGTTCCCATAGGGCTTTGAAAGGTGGCAAGAGAAACAAGAAGCATTTTGACATCCTAAAAATAATGAAGAGCTTTATCCTATTTTTATCACATATGGTATTTCCTTTGCTTTTCCAAATTTGATTCATGTTTCATACTCAAGGTAAACAAGAATACTAAAACATTTCAGTTAAAAATATTATGTAACTACTGATTCTTTTTCTCATCTTTATTGAACTTTTACGTAAGCCACTTCATTCTGTGAAACCAGCCCTGGGTAAGTCATCTCTTTGTAAACTCCATCCAGCTCTGGGCCTATTTCTTACCAGCATCTTGATACACACAAAAAGTTGACATCTAATCTCTTAGCTGCAATAAAATGGTTATTTTTTTTTAATAAAGCATACAGGTAATATGCTGTATAAAAAGAGAGATGGGTGCTATTTTATTTTCTGTCTTTACAGTGAAATACAGATGAAATAGTAAAGGGTTATTAACATGCTACCTCTAAATTAACATAAATGTTTGATTTACTATTAATTGAAAACAAACTCAATTTTGTTAAAATTAAATACTAGAAAAGCATCACATAACTTTAATGATATATATATATGCAGAGGACAATTATGCAGTTTTATGTGACCAAGATGTTCAAATACTATTTTGCATTGTTAGTCATCTTTTTGTGATGTTTCAGTATCTGCTATAACCACAGATTGTTGTTTCCTCTTAAATCATTTGTTTATAAATGAGAGACAATGCTTAGAGAGTCACTTCTCTTCTCTAGTCATTTTTATTAAATTATGAACTTACAGGGTTAATTTTCTATAAAATATTTAGTTTTAGCTTATTTTTAGTTTTCCATCAGTCTCAACTGCTGGGGGATTAGATTAAGAATTGTCTGAACTGGTGACCGGTTCTTCCAAAGTCATTCTTGTACAGAATTACAGCAAAGATGTACATGGCCTTGGGCAAGTCATTTAGCTTCTCTATACTCTTTCTTTTTTCGGTTATAAAAATGGGGATTAAATGATCTTTCTATACCTACCTATCAGAAGTGCTGTACATAAAATTAGATAATAAACTTGAAAGTACATGGGAAGTAAAAGTGTTGTAATAAAGCTTGATAATCTATTATGAGGAATTCAAGTAGAAAAATGAGTGTATAAAGGGTTTTAAAAGCAGATTTGTGTGTATGTGACTAACTGCATTTAAGGATCTATTTGCTATAGAATGATTAAAAATATTAATTTGAGAGTATAAGGAAAAACCATTTTCTATTTCTATTATAAAAATGTTTAATACCTAGTGGATATGGATTTTTAAAAGTTATAGTTTAAAGTAAATTTCCATAACTTTATATTTTTATATTAAAAAGAATTTTACTCATAGGCCAGACTAGAAATTTATGTGACTTACAGAGGGACAGACTTTAGGTGGAGAAAACCATTAGGTAGCCATCCTATATAACAAAAGGCTATTATGCAAATAGACCAAATGGAAGAATGAATGGTCGCTATGATGCACACTGACCACCAGGGGGCAGATGCTCAACACAGGAGCTGCCCCCCAGTGGTCAGTGTGCTCCTACAGGGGGAGCACTGCTCAGCCAGAAGCTGGGCTCATGGCTGGTAGCACATCAGCGGTGGCAGGAGCCTCTCCCACCTCTGTGACAGCACTAAGGATGTCCCCTGGGGGCTCCCAGACTATGAGAGGGTGCAGGCTGGGCTGAGGGGACCCCAACCCCCGAGTTTAACAATTTTGTGCACTGGGCCTCTAGTTCTCTATAACAGAGAAAGAAAGGAAAGAGAGAGATCTGACAAAATGCTACTAAAACAGAAAACTCAACTCCCAAGATCAATTCATAGGAAACATTCATTGGTAGGAGGGAAGCATCCAATTTTTTAACAACAATGCTGCCACACTACCATATGGCTTTTGTTTCTTTATTCTTTTGCAATGTACTGGAAAAGGAGAAGGTAGAGAAAAGCAGAGTAATTCCAAGGACAAATGTGATCTTCACCAAAGAGACTATAAACATTTAATGATCTTCTTTTTCAGATCAAGATCAAAGGTTGAATTGAAGCCTATAGCAAGGACTTTTAAGACCAAGTTCACTGGATACACTGAAGCATACTGGATTCATTATACTAGTAGAGGCTCACTTAATGAAAATTAGGGTGAGTTAAATCCACCGTAGCCTGGGAGAAAACCAAGGTTAAGTTAAGCAATAAATGATAGTAATTAAAGATAATGAAATGGAAACACAATTATATATAGGTGTGTATACACAGTGTAAAGCCAAATTCTGTAGAATTTAAGTATGATGTTCTTTATTATTAATTTTCAGGCATTAAACTTTAAATATATATGTGTGTGTGTGTGTATATATATATATATACACACACACATATATATATTATTGATTTCAGAGAAGAAGGGAGAGGGAGAGAGAGATAGAAATCACAATGATGAGAGAGAACCATTGATTGGCTGCTTCCTTCACACCCCTTACTGGGGATTGAGCTAGCAACCTGAGCATGTGCCCTGATGGAGAACCTAGCGTGACCTCGTGGTTCATAGGTTTACACTCAACCCGTGAGCCACACTGCCCAGGCAAGGAGTTCAACTTTTATTAAATAAGCATGGAGATATGACAATGATGCTTTGATATTTGATTAACCATACTTAGAGGAATTAGTTCAGTTTTTACTCTAAGGCGGTATAAGTTGACTCAAACCTGTGGTTGGCTGCCTGCTTGAATGGTATAATCTTTCTCATATAAAGGGAAGCCCCAGAAGTTGGATGCAATGGACAACTTTACCAAGACAGGAGTAATCTCATAGAGATTTAAAAAGCGTGGACATATACTACTAGTATTTTGTAATTCTAATAATAGAATTCTGAAGTCTTCTTTAGACATTTATTTTTGGTATATTTTTATCTATCTTTTCTTCTTTAATGTCATTGCTCATTTCACTACTGAATTTGATTTAAAATCCTTTCTTAGAACCTGTTTCATTTTTCTGAAAAACGTCTCCAATTTTCTTTTAATGTCTTATTTTTTATACATGAAGTTCTTGTTCACTATAAGTACCAACAAACAAAAAATAAAAATAACCGTAACATAAAATCAAGAATCTTGTATGATTAATATGTGTGTGCTTATTTCCTGCAACTTTGAAAGTTAATTTCTAGAGAGCAGAGGTCATAATTTACATATTTCTTTTATTAAAATAAACAATGCACACTGAAGACTCTATTTGCAAAGCAAATGAAACAAATATTAAAAAGCCTTCAGATATTATGTATTGAATAAAATATGTTTTAGAGGCAAAATAAAAGGGATTTCTGACTTTGTTTTTAATCATTTAACATAGGAATGGAGCATCTTTTATATGTGCCAATTGTTGGATTCCTAAAAGCTGACATTTTAAATTTGATACATATAGATATATACTATGAATGACTACACAGTTTATAAGTGATGCAAAATATATGGATGAACACTTTTTAAATATATTTTATATTCATTGAAAATATTTAGTTGTGATTACACTTATTAATTTTTATTGAGATATTTTATATCAGAGAAACATTATGATTATGAATCATTATGATTTGGGAAAATTTTCAGGTTATGTTGCCATTCCATTTAGAAAATAGAAAGCAAAAGAAGGAACCATGATGCATAGCAAATACAGAACATTCTAAAATTTAAAAAAGTGAAAGAGTGTCAGGATGAATACTTTTAACCATATATAACTGAAAATTTCTCATATGACAAGTTTGCAAAATTATTTCTGACACAATTTTTCTTTAATGTTACTGAAATTTTTACTCCTACTTTATTTTTTTTCTAAAACATACTTAATTTTCAATAAGAATTATGATACATTTTAAATAATTTTTGTTGATTTTGCAGAAATTTCTCCTTGAGCTTCCTACTGACATCATTCACAATCACTAAGGATAAAGTTTACAAATTTCAATCTAGCTTTTGAGTTCTTTATGAACATAGGTTTGTAACTGAGCCAACTTATGACCAAAAAAAATAAAATAAAATAAGTAGAAGATTTGTGAAGCAAATTAACTGGGAGCCAAATTCAGCCTTCTAAACTCATTTCATTTGCACCTCAGCTTGGACTTAAGCCATTAGCACAGCAGGAAAAAGCAATGGTTATGCACCAGGCCACCAGCACTTCCATGCATAAGATTTTGCAGAATGACAGAAATAATGAATGTAATTAAAACAGCATGCAGCCAAGAAAAAATAATTAGTGTACAAGTCGGATGGCTCTGGGTGGCCCATAGCATGACAAAACATTTTAAAGAATTTTAATAATATCCTAAACTACTTCAGTTTCCAAATAAGAGCTCATGTATTATATTTGATAAATGTTAAGTTTTTAAAAACTATTTACAAACTTTAGACTTAAGGTATTCCAATTTTAGTACTTCAGTTTTAGTACTTCAATTTTAGTAAGTTCAGATTTTTCTAACTTACTCTTTAAATGACCTAAAATTACTTTATTTTATTCAGGAGGAAGGAGTCATATAAATGCCCTTTGGTCATAAAATTATAAAAGTTAGTTCAGACTTTGGGGAGTTCTCACTAAGAAATTTGAAAGCCTATTTTTTAAACAATTCCAACTTCTAAATTATTCACTTATAGTCATACAAACTATAACTTTTAAAAAAAATTGATTTGAGGAAGGTAGAAAGAAATCAACATTTCCTCAAGAAAGATTGGGGGAAATCAAGTCAAGCACCATTAAAAACAGTGATAATTCTTTAAAATCATGGCAATGTAGTAAGATCATGAAACTGTAGCTTATTCTTGGAAGCACAAGTCCTTAAAGATAGAAGAGATGCAAATGTTATTGACAATTCTATCCACACCTTAATTTTTTTAAAATGCTAATGTTTAAAATTAATTTTAAAGATATATATTTACAATGTAGGATATCTTTTATTCTCTAACTTAAATAATAATACAAACTCCAAACAGTTTTTTATTATTTAATTTCCCCCCTTTATTATCTTCTTTTTCCATTTCTCTTTTTAGAGGAAAACTAAAATGACTTCTAGCCATTTTTTTGGGCAGTTTTTAGAAGTCTCAAAAATTACAGTTAGAAAATAAAGCCATGTAAATTGTGAATATGAAAAAATGTGCCATGGTAGATAGAATTTGATCTGTTTTTAAGTATGAGTAAATAGAGAAAATGCAAAGCAGAGAGAGAGTTTGTTAAGTGCTTGAATAAGGGATTAGGGAAGATAAAGGAAAGCTTAAGATTTAGGCCTTGAATGTCTAAAAGAATAATAATGCTAGTGATAGATGTTTATATAGGACATTTTATTTGTTGAGAAAATAATGAAATTAAGATGTTGAGGTTGAAGCAAACATGAGGCATTAAAGGTGAAAAGTTAATAGATATTTGATCATAAAAGAATGTACAAAGTGAAGCTCTCAGCAATGGCGATTGATTGCTTAAAGGTATTATTTAATGATTTACTAATGTGGTTGAGTGTATACTAGTAGTTCAAATGTTCAACACTGAATTTCTTTCTATTTATTTATTATTATGTTTTAAATATATTTTTTATTGATTTCAGAAAGGAAGGGAGAGGGAGAGAGAGATAGAAACATCAGTGATGAGAGAGAATCATTGGCTATAATCTGCACGCCCCCGACCGGTGATGGAGCCCACAAGGGCATGTGTCCTTGATTGGAATCGAACCTGGGACCTTTCAGTCCACAGGCTGATGCTCTATCCACTGAGCCAAACCTGCTAGGGCTGAATTTCTTCTTAAAAGAGAAAATTATGTACAAGGGAAGGTTTTAAAAGCATAACATACAAACATATTGAGTTATTGTTATTATGACTATTACATTTTACATACTTCTGAACAAAACAGTAGAATTGTTTCACTTGGAAAAAAATGGCCAACTTAATATTTACAAATAAAATTTAAGATTCAATTCAGAATGTTTATTTGTAATTATGTCAATTGTAATTGTTGAAATATCTTTAATCTTAAGGTAAGTAAAATCCAAATTTTCTCAAAAATGATTTTGGAAAACAAGTTAAAGATCACAGAAAATGAGCCCCAAGGAACACAACATGGACCTATTTCACTGGTTCTTCCCAAATTGTATGTAGGATGTAGGGAACATGGTGGCTTCTGCTCTCAGAATGTAGTTGCATATCATGCTACTTTTAAACAACGAGTGCTGTAAAACCTATTGTGGAGTCCTGCCCTCTACAACTTCACAGTCTCATGAGAGAGATCGGCATGCTGCGTTGCAGTCACATTGTTTTTTAATTAAAAATCTTGGTAGTCTCGGGATCCTATGTAACTCATGCATGCATGGTTTTAGCTCATAAGGTTCTGCCTTATATTTGGCAACATAATTTATTGCATATTATGCTTGTATTTAGTTTATGTGAGAGAGGCTTTCTTCAGGCTGTATCTGACAGGAGACATTTTTTTGTGTGATTGTATTCCTTTATAGTAAATAATAAAATGACTATTGGTGGCTTTTGGTAGTTTTCCCTTATGAATCATTCTCTTAATGTGTACTTGCTACCAAAGATTTCCGACTTTGAGTAATGAGGTTATTGTTTATTACACAGTTTCTTGTTATTTAACCTTGAAATTTAGTCAATATCTGTAAGAACAGAAATAGGCGAAGTAGGGGAATTAGTCTGCATGGGCACAGGTACCAAAGCACCTAAATAACATGTTATAACTGTGTCTTGTTGGAACCAGTCATTTATTGTAAGTAGAGGTTTTAAATGTAACAAATTATCAGTGGCTAATGGTCTATTTGGCAGAGCTCATGGCCAGCTTTATTTTGGCCATTCTTGATTAGGATGTTGTCCATAAAAAGCCAAGGGACTCTTAATTGATTGTTATTAACAGTCTACACTGTGTGTAATAATGACTAAAACTGGACCAGGAAGATGTTTTGAAAAAAATATGAACTAAAGAGAATTAGAGTTGTCAACTCTTCAACTATGTACTGGATAAATGTGATCTAAACAGCACTTGAGGCTCTACATTCCTTATTTCAACTCTATTTTTCAAATGTCTTGGGAAAAAGGAAACTGGATTTTAAAATGAGAGCTCTAAGAACTTATTTAGGATATTAGTAGCTACTTTGCAAATATAAAGGGTAGAATACACTGGAGTTCATAAATTGATCAATTATATACTTGATACAACTTTGAACATGCTTTTTAGAATCTATGGCTTTACTGAACTAACTACATGTTAACAAGTAAGAAGAAACATCTAGACAGTACAGTTATAAGTACTTCTGAATGTAGATACAGACATGGCATTAGGATTAATATTTGGCTCTAAAATTAGTCTCCTTAACTCTGACTGATAAACGTGCTCATTCACTAAATGCTAATATGCCCTAAATTTTTGAGAAAAGGAAAGGAGAGGAAAGAAAAGGACAGGAAAGGGAAAGGAGGGAGAGGGGAAAAAAGACTAGAGCCATCTTTTTAAAAATAGTTTAGCAGCTTAGTATGAAATAGATAGTGGAAATCATGAATACTTAAACATGCTGTTTATCTTATTAGCAGAGTTTTCCTGTTATACAAAACACCTAAAACAACAGGAGATAAGAGATTAGATATAATTTTCTCAGTTTGGCTAACCACTAGTAAAAATCCATTAAAAATTTTCTCATCAGTCTGTGAATAAGAAGGGATGGGTATTTATGTTACTCCACCAGGTAAAAAACTTTGCCTTAGAAATAAAATATCCATTAATTATTGGCGAAAATCCAACAAAACCCTTGACATGAAAATAAATGACTTTGTTTCAAGTAGCAAATGTCACAAGTGCAGGTTGGTATATACCATGTTTCTATACCTGCTTCTAGTTAAAGATGCAGATGATTTAGTAAGCTAAATGATAAGCTTAAACTCAAAGAAAATTATTATAACAAATGCACTCATACTTATCTAATTAATTTCATCTATAAGGAAAATGATGGAAAAATATAAGGACACTAAGTAAACAAATAGACCTTTCTCAAAGTAAAGAGAAATCCAATTGTGAACATGTTGACCTCTTTTCTTTGTAAATCCAATTGCTACTTTTAAAATGCTACTTTCAGAGAGAGAATCCAAGATGGTGGCGTAGGTAAACACCTAAACTGCTGCCTCGCACAACAATTTCAAAACTGCAACTAAAAGACAAAACATCTATCACCCAGAACCACGGGAAAGCTGGCAGAGTGGAAGTTCTACAACTAGAAGGAAAGAGAAAAGAGCATTGAGACGTGCACAAGCGCTGAAAAGCTGAGGTACGGAGGCGTGGGATCTGGGCTGGCAGTAGGTGTTGCTTTTTTCAACCCAAAGGGAGACAAGCCCCCAATTATTCTGAACTCCAGTTTCTGGGGAGACGCAGGGGACCCAAACTCCTACGGGGAGAAGCTGGATTGTCTAACACCGGGTTGAAAAGTGAGGGGGGCCTGCTTGCAGAGCTGCGCGCAAGAATAATTGTTTACGGCACTGGGGCACGGGACTCAGTTGGAGACTCAGAGCCGGCTAACTAGCAGCCATAGCTGTTTGCCACACCCTAGCCTAGTGATGCCCTGAGACTCCCGCCCCACACAACCTACAAACCCACCCAAGCTCCAAGCAGCAGTGTTAGCATAAGAAAGGGCTGCCCTATCGCAGCTTAACCTAGCAAACTTGCAGCCTGGATCAGACAGCTCCAAGACCTCCAAACCCCAAGAAAAGAGGAGAAAACTGTAGCTCTCGCTGTACCTCCTGCTGGGTGGACTCATACAACAGCTGACCTGCACCCCATTGGAGATCCAGAAGCCAGTATACCTAGTGGTCAGTGTGAGAAACCAGATTTCAACTCCTCACATCCATAAGTGACACATTCAAGAGGCAGACTCAGCGAGCACCAAAGCCCCACTGAAACAAGTCCTGCATCATAAGCGTGTCTCCAGCACAGCAGTTCTTATAGACACAGCGAGTCCTTACAGCCAATTGGCCTGGAGGTCAATTCCTCCCAGTGTACCAACAGCACGTAAGGCTTAACTATACCAAGACTTTGCACTCAGCCCACAAAGGGGTGTACCAAGAGCGTCCACATCAGGTGATTGGGGAGGCTGAGCTACTGCCCCCATAGGTCACCTACCACACAAAGCCACTCCATCAACACAGGGAAGCAGCCAAAATGCGGAAACAAAGAAACATGTCACGAATGAAAGAAACGGAGGAAAGCAAACTACTGGACAACATAGAGTTCAGAACCACATTTATAAGGTTACTCAAGAATCTTCTAAAAACCGCCGAGAAACTTGATGACACTTCTGAGAAGCTTAGTGAGACCTTCAAGGACCTTAATGAGAATGCCAAAAAAATGGAAAAGGACCAGTCAGAAATGAAGCATACACTGTCTAAAATAAAGAATATACAGAAACTCAACTGTAGATCAACGTACCCCAAGAATCAAACCAAAGATCTGAAATATGTGGAAACAAAAAACACCCAACCAGAAAAACAAAAAGAAAAAAGAATCCAAAAATATGAAGATAGTGTAAGGAGCCTCTGGGACAACTTCAAGCGTACCGACATCTGAATTTTTGGGGTGCCAGAAGAAGAGAGAGAGCAAAATATTGAAAACCTATTAGAAGAAATAATAACAGAAAACTTTCCCTACCTGGTGAAAGAAATAGACTTACAAGTTCAGGAAGCGCACCAAACCCCAAACAAAAGGAATCCAAAGAGGACCACACCAAGGCACATCATAATTAAAATGCCAAGGGCAAAAGACAAAGAGAGAATCTTGAAAGCAGCAAGAGAAAAACGGTTGGTTACCTACAAGGGAGTACCCATACGACTGTCAGCTGATTTCTCAGAAGAAACTATGCAGGCCAGAAGGGAGTGGCAAGAAATATTCAAAGTGATGAACAGCAAGAACCTACAACCAAGATTACCCAGCAAAGCTATCATTTAGAGTTGAAGGTCAGATAAAGAGCTTCACAGACAAGAAAAAGCTAAAGGAGTTCATTGCCACCAAACCAGGATTACATGAAATGCTGAAGGGTATTCTTTAAGAAGAGGAAGAAGAAGAAAAAGGTAAAGATAAAAATTATGAACAACAAAATGACATCAAATACATACCTACCAACAAGTGAATCTAAAAATCAAGTAAATAAAAACTCTGAAGAACAGAATGGACTGGTGAATATAATAGAATCAGGGACATAGAAAGGGAGTGGACTGACAATTCTCAGGGGGAAGTGGGTGTGAGTGGTGTGGAAAGAGATTGGACAAAAATATTATTCCTAGGGATGAAGACAGTGGCGGGGGGTAAGGGGATGGGGTAGGGTGGGGTGGGGAATCAGGTGGAGGGGAGCTATAGGGGGAAAACAAAAAGAGGAACACCTGTAATCTGAACAATAAAGATTTATTTAAAAATAAAAAAGAAAAATAAATAAATAAATAAGTAAAATGCTGCTTTCATTTTTTCACTAGTTCTTAAATAATTTCTTTGACTTAGATAAATTTTAAATATTGATGTTAACATTGTAATATTCTTATTTCTTTATTTTCCATTTTAATTTCAGTGCATATAAGCATTTTTATATATTGAATGGTACCCTACATATGGGTAAAGTATAACCCTAGGAATCTAATTTATTTGTAAAATTATAATAATGTGAAATTAAGACAATTTTATTTTTAGAACTCTCAGATCAAAACCAACCCAAATGACCTCAACATAATAAAAGCTGTATATGACAGACCTACAGTCAACATCATACTCAATGGACAAAAACTAAAACCATTTCACCTAGGAACAGGAAGGAGACAAGGATGCCCACTTTCACCACTCCTGTTTGACATAGTACTGGAAGTGCTAGCCATAGCAATTAGACAAGAAGAAGATATAAAAGGTATCCAAATTGGAAAAGAAGACATAAAACTGTCATTATTCACAGATGACATGATACTGTATATAGAAAACCCTAAAAACTCCATCAAAAAATTATTAGACTTAATAAATGAATTCGGCAATGTAGCAGGATACAAAATTAACGCCAAGAAACCTATGGCATTTTTATACACCAATAGTGAACTTACAGAAAGAGAGACTAAAAAACAATCCCATTTACCATCGCACCAAAAAAATTAAGATACCCAGGACATTGAAAAAAGAGGTAGAGGAAGTCATAAACAGATGGAAGAACATACCGTGTTCATGGATTGGTAGAATCAACATCATTAAAATGTCCAAGCAATCTATAGAGTCAATGCACTCCCCATTAAAATACCAACAGCATTTTTCACAGACATAGAACGAACCCTCCAAAAATTAATCTGGAATAAAAAGACCCTGAATAGCTTCCATAATCCTGAGAAAGAAGAACAAAGTAGGAGGGATCTCAATACCAGATTTCAAGCTGTATTACAAAGCCACTGTTCTCAAAATAGCCTGCTACTGGCACAAGAACAGACACAGAGACCAACGGAATAGAATAGAGAACCCAGAAATCGACCCAAACCACTATGCTCAATTAATATTTGACAAAGGAGGCATGAATATACAATGGAGTCAAGACAGTCTCTTCAATAAATGGTGTTGGGAAAATTGGACAGATACATGCAAAAAAATGAAACTAGACCACTAACTTACATCATACACAAAAATAAACTCAAAATGTATAAAAGTGTTAAAAATAAGACAGGAAACCATAAAAATATTAGAGGAATCCACAGGCAGCAAAATCTCATATATGCCGAAGCAATATTTTCACCGGTACAGCTTCTAGGGCAATGGAAACAAAAGAGAAAATAAACAAATGGGACTACATCAAAATAAAAAGCTTCTGCACAGCAAAAGAAACCATAACAAAACAACAAGAAAGCCCACTGCATGGGAGAACATATTTGCCAATGTTATCACTGATAAGGGTTTAATTTCCAACATTTCATACAATTTAACAAAAGGAAGACAAACAACCCAATAAAAAATGGGCAAAGGACCTCAATAGATACTTTTTGAAAGAAGACAGAAGGAAGGCCAAGAGACATATGAAAACCTGCTCAAAGTCACTAATCATCCGAGAGATGAAAATCTAAATGACAATTTAGTACCATCTCACATCTGTCAGAATGGCTGTCCTCAACAAATAACAAACGACAAGTGCTTTCAAGGACCCTCATGCACTGCTGGTGGGAATGCAGACTGATGCAGCCACTGTGGAGAATTGTATGGAGTTTCCTCAAAAAACTAAAAATGGAACTCCCATTTGACCTGGTGATCCCACTTCTAGGAATATATCCCAAGAAACTAGAAACACCACTCAGGAAGGATATATGTAGCACAATTTCCAATAGCTAAGATTTGGAAGCAGCCTAAGTGCCCATCAGCAGATGAATGGATTAAAAAACTGTGGTACATCTACACAATGGAATACTACGCTGAGTTAAGAAAGAATAAATTCTTACTATTTGCAACAGCATGGTGGAACTGGAGAGCATTATGCTAAGGGAAATAAGCCAGTCAGAGAAAGATTAATATCATATGATCTCACTCATTTTTGGAATATAATGAACAACACAAACTGATGAACAAAAATAGATCCAGAGACAGAGAAGCATCGATCAGACTGTCAAACCTCAGAAGGAAGGTAGGGGAGGGTGGGGGTAAGGGGGAGAGATCAACTAAAAGACTTGTATGCATGCATATGGGCCTAACCAATGGACACAGACACCAGGGAGGTGAGGGCATGAGTTGGGGTTGTGGGAGAGCAATAGGGGAATAAAGGCACATATGTAATACCTTAATCAATAAAGAAAGAAAAAAAGAACCCAAATGAAAGATGTCATTAAATACCTTGGGTTTGTATACCAAATTTTGTAATAAATAGTATGAAGACTTGGCATTTAGGTGAGAATGTTCGATGAAGAGTGTTAGTTGTGACATGTGATATTTTATAGACATAAAATTCTTATTAATATTGGAAATTTTCTTTGGAATCATTTATCTTAAAATTTTATCATACTCTTGCTTTATATTGTTAGCATCAAAACATTCAAACCTGTAAAGAATTTTTGTGAGTTTATTTGAACCAAACTGTCCACAATTGCTGGGAAGCAGAATCTCAACAGATAGGGATAGTACTCCAGAGAATGGCAGTTTTTCATCTATTTTTATACATTGCAATCAAAGTAGGAGACGTTGGTGGATTACATGAAATCCAGTGGTGATAGATTAGAAAAGCAGGAGAAAGCAAAGTGGGGAAACCTCTGGGATTGAATAAAGAGTAAAATGATAGACACATACTTCTTTTACTTAGGTGGGTACAGGATAATTAACAGTCAACAATTAACATGAGAACAATAACAATGAAGGAATTTATGGTCTCCTGTCCTGGTGCCCAGGTCATTTGGTTGTGGCCTGAGGGGTCCCAAAAAAAGGGAAGTTACAAGTTACCCTGACATTTTAGAATAAGTTATCGTAGATGCAAAAAAAAAAAAAACACAAAAAACAGATAGACTCAGTTAAGGTAAAGCTTGACCTTGCCAGGGAAGATACCAGACTAGGAGATGACTACCCACCATAACTGCTTTTAGTTAAAGTTTAATTTCAGACCATCCTTTGTGGTTACCTTAGTTCTTAGAGTTTGCAAGACCAGCATGCGGGCCTTCCCTGAGCTTGTCAGGTTAACATGTGGCCCCTTTCATACACAATATGTAAAATGTTGTGTCCCTATTGAACTGTATAATTGTGACTTTCACATATCCATTGTCTTCTATTTTCAAAACTGATTTTCTGTTCCCAAAACCATTGCTGAAATTTTCATTTTCCAAGCCCCTCTTCTCTGAAATCATTGTTTCCTTTGAGTAAGCCAAGCTTACTTTGGTTGCGGGCACATCCCCAGCAGGGGGTTTGCAGGAGGCAGCTGATCGATATTTTTAACTCTCTATCCCTCTCCCTTCCTCTCTGTAAAAAATCAATAAAATATATTTAAATAAATAAATAAATAAAAATTTATAAGCATGAGGTATTACATTTAGAAGAAACCTGAATTATTTAACTTAAAGTTACTAAACTATGAAATGCTCCACAAAAGCCAAAGGTGTAAGTGCAGCCATGTATAATGTCACTGCAGGTTAACAATGAAATAGATCTTGTCCAGATTTTCAGTGAAAGCATTTGTGAAAAGATCTATTGCTTCAAGTTGGAAATCTATATTCTGTGACAGCTGCTGACTAGTAATGAGATCTAATGATCTGTCTCTTTATCAGAAAAAATAACATTTGCAATACCAGTCCCTTTGCAAATTGTAAAAGAGTATGGGAGTGCAGATATACCCCAAGCTGATAAGGGTATATTTATGTCAATGTCATTTCAATTCAAATCTAAGTTTCTGTTCTAATTTAAAATAAGATACTGTACACTAAAATGTGAAAATCATCTCTTTTTTCCCCAATAGCCTGTGGCTAAAGATTTAGTTTCTTTCATGTAATATTAACATAACACTGATGCCAATATTATCATCATAAACATAAGACAATTAAGTTTAAATAATGGTAAGCTTTTCAGATTTTATTTTCAAGTTTAACCGAAAGCTATTGTTCTTTTTTAATTGTTGTATTCAGCTAATATTAAGGGTTCATTATTTGAAATTATCATACGGACATATGAATGGCCTCCTCCTTCCATCACTCTACAACCCCTAAATAATAGACACAAAGAGACAACTGTGATAAGTACTATAGTAAAATATTTGAAAACTGATGGTGGTTTACATTATATTATCTTGGAATGCCTCAAGGCTCAAGTTAAAATCATTTGAAAGGAGCTGTGGCAGCAAAGATATAATTGATTTGGGAAATCTAAAAAAGTCTAATATTCACATAATAAAAATAGAGGTGTTATGAAAACATGTCAATAAAATGCAATTTCTTTAAAAAAAATCACTTTACCCCTTACTCACATTTAAATCATAGAAATTTTTATGGCTTTCAAAGTACAACAGCATATTCTATGTATTGGAAATGAATTCCTACATCCAATATATCCTTTCCTTTTTCTATCCTGTTACAGGATAGAAATTATTCATATTTCAGTTCTCCAATTCTCATCAAATCAACATTTTGGGGGGAATATTTCTCTAAACCCTTTCATTCTCCTGAATTTTCAACATGAGTATATCTACTTGCTCTCAGATCAACTCTTAATTATATTTAAATATTTCATGTTAAACAAAACATAACTTCTACTCCATCCTTCCAAATCACAAATGAACCTTTTGGAGGAAAAAATATATATAGTTCCTGTTTTCATATCTGTCCTTCCCATTCATTCTTCAGTCTACTCCACAGTACGTTGATATTCCTTTTTCCGTGAAAACCATCTCTCAGATTATTTTAATTGTTTTTTAACATATTTTTATTGATTTCAGAGAGGAAGGAAGAGGGAGGGAGAGAGAGATAGAAACATCAATGATGAAAGAGAAACATTGATTGGCTGCCTTCTGCACACCCCTATTGATGATCAAGCCCACAACCCAGGTATATGCCCTTGACAGGAATCGAACCCAGTACCCTTCAGTCTGCAGTCTGATGCTCTATCCACTGAGCCAAATTGGCTAAGGCACTCTCAGATTATTTTAAATACATAACTTTGGTATTCCTCAGCAACATTAAATATTCTTGATCACTCTCTGACTTGTCTTCCATATTGGCATCCACTCCTAATTAGTTTTCTCCTTTAATTTTTTACCTTTGTCAGTTGTGCTTTCAGAGTCCTTATTGTTCCACCACCTAAATGTTGCTTTTCAGGATCCTATCCTAAGCACTCTTTTCCTCGTAATTCTTCAAGTGCTTCCCAGAATTACTTCATGAATTCTCACTAATTACTATCCAAGTACTGATGAACTCCATCTGCCCAGATAAGATGTGTCTCCAGAGCATCAGGATCATCCAAAGCCTACCAGGCATATAGGCACTTTCATACTCAATATATTCAACACTTTATTTGTTTTTAGACATCCTCCAAGTTTTTCTATCTTAATGAATGCCTCCACAATCCAATTACTTTCTCAATCCAGAAGACCTGACTATTTTTTCACTACCATACTTTTCCATCCTATATAATAAAGAGCTAATATGCTAATTAGACCGAACAGCAGAATGACCATCCAGACAACTGTTCAGACGACCTTCCGGATGAAGCCAGGGTTGTGAGGGCTGACCGAGGTTGCAAGGGGCTGCAAAGGCTGGCTGAGGCAGCCGGGCCTGTGAGGACCGAGCCCCTTGCACGAATTTCGTGCATAGGGCCTCTAGTATCCAATAAAATCACTAAACTCTGCAAATTTAACCTCCCTGATATATTCTCATATTTGTCAGCTCTTTTGTTTATTCCACTATCCTAATTGAGTGGACCAACAAAGCATCTCTTATCCGAGTTTGTGAATCATCATGATAACTACACCTTCCTCTGACCCAGTGACCACATGCAACCAAAGTGATCTATCTAAACACAAACTTGGTAAAGTCATTTACCACCTTAAAGTTATTCTATTATTTTTGTGGATTTTAGATTAAAGCCCAGGTTTTTAATTTGGCTTTGTACTTCTTCAGCCTTCTCTATAGCTCAATCATTTAGTTCCTGGAAGATAACATATGATCTTTGGAAATCTCCGTGTGAATTCCTTTCACTTAAGCTTGATTTGCCCCTTCATATTCACTCAGAAAATGAAAGAAAAGTAATTACCAAAAAAAGTTTAGTATGTGTCCACTGTACCAGGCTACATCTGTTATATCATTTCATCAGAACAACTGTGAGAGAGCTATTATTTCACCATCCTACACATAACAAGACTGAGAATACAATGAATAACATGCCCAAGTACAACTGGCTAGTACTTGAACAGGAATTTCAACCTAGTTCTTGCCTGACTCCAAATTCAGAACAATGTCGCTTTCTTTAGAAAGCATTTCTATTAGACTTCAAAATTGGTATTATGTTCCCTCTCTGTATTTATCCAGTACTTTCATTAACATAGCACTTATCACTTTGTACTATATTAACTTATTTATATTTTGTGTCCTTGCATGATGCCCTAAGATCTTTAATGCCTCTTTTATTTGCCATTGTACTTCTATAGAACAGTGTTAAAAGAAGCATAGTCACAGAATAATCAAGATCTGAGATGTCCAGGAAGAAGCACCAAGTCAGCCAGCCAATGCCCCCCTCCCTAAAATCCCCACTTGATCCTTAAGAGTAAGGGAAAATGTTAAATGATTAATTGGCCATTTTCATCATCAGGCACTATACTGTATGTGTGTTGTTCAGTATTCCTTTTCCCATTCTTCTAGAATATCTCTCTCTATTTGTATAATTGCCTCTCTTCATTATATGTGATTCTTGTGTTGCTGCCAATCATAATACTCAATCTCCCTAACCACAAGGACAAGGAAGTGACCAAAATCTAGCCAATCATATTACTTATTATCCTGACCACCCATTTTGGCTCTGGGTGTGCATATAACTTATGCCAGTCTAATCAAAAATCTAATAGCAGAATAATGAAATAGAAAAGCTCTCTGCATCATTCAGAGCTCTAATAGAAACACTGCAATTCCCTTAAGGGGAAAATAAATATTTTAAATATATCTTTTAGGGCCAAAGAGTTTGGTTTGGTTTGGTTTGGAGGACATATAGCCAAGAAAAATGCCCAAACAATATCACAAGACTACCCCTGCAGAGACCTCACAGACACCTCCTTTTCATTTCCCTAGAACAGGCTTGAAAAAGAGTTGGCACTTAGTACATAATGACTGTGTCCATGACCTAATGGATGCCATAATTCAACATATTTCCCCTAGACAGCCAAAATCTATGGTTCCCTCTATAACCAGAAACAGATTCTAAGACCTGTCTCTTTAGATCACTCCATTCTGAAGCAATTTTTATTGCTGTCTCTTCGTTTTTTCTAAGAGTGTACATTCTTGATAAAACCTAACTTCAAGGAAGGCTGAGGAAGTGAGTCTTCAGCTAAAAGGTCAGAGTGGTAGTACTTAAGAAATAAAATATAAACATGAGAAGAGTACTAACAATAGACCAGGTACAAGGGGTCACCCATTGCAGAGAGGCCTGGATGCCTAACAATAGACAATAGGCACAGTGAAACCTCATCCCTCACCTCCAGGGTGATCTTTAATCCCCTAGCACAGTGGTCGGCAAAATCATTAGTCAACAGAGCCAAATATCAACAGTACTATGATTGAAATTTCTTTTGAGAGCCAAATTTTTTAAACTTAAACTTCTTCTAAGGCCACTTCTTCAAAATAGACTTGCCCAGGCCATGGTATTTTGTGGAAGAGCCACACTCAAGGTGCCAAAGATTTGCATGTGGCTTGTGATCTGCAGTTTGCTGACTACAGCCCTAGCATATTGCTGGTCATGCATTTTGGAACTGCCCTGACCTTTTCTCCCCTAGTATGTAGCTAGTCATACTATAAACCACCTTAGAGAAGGAACAAGGGAGCCACAGAATACCCCATAGGACTCCTGCACAAGCCCTTGTGTGACCACTCCCTTAAGCATTAAGCCACCAGGATAAAGAGGTTCTTGCCTACTTTAAATAATCTTAATCCTGAAATACCAGTACAAAAGGATATATGCACCTCTCTGTTCATAGCTATGTTATTTACAATAGCTAAGATATGTAAACAGGGAGGAAAAAGTGGCAGCGGAATAGACAGACATGTCCCGAGCCTTGTCCTGGAGCAGATAGAAAGAACAGCTAAGGGTTGCATGAGGAGTATTTTTGGTGAGTTGAGGGACAACTATACTCCAGGAGAAGATAGGGGACTGCTGGACGGGGCTCCACTGACTAGGAAGCCCCCACTGCTGCTGGGTTCCCTCCCAGAGTGACCAGCTTGGATGCGGAGACCACGCCATCTTGAAGGGGAAAGTGGATGTTATCAGAAGCCTGAAAATCTACAACTGCAGTACCCACCAAACAGCTGTGAACCCCAGAGCACCGGCCCCCAATTGGTGCAAACACACAGATTCAGAGGAGCTCTACTCTCCACCACGGAAAGATCAGATTTCACCTGGGATAAGGTGAGGTCTCTGGTCCCGGCAGGACAGAGAAACGCATGCACTGTGGGAGCTGGAGGACCTGGGGAAGTCTGCGCCTAGAAAAATCCCTGGCTGTTGGGGCTGGCGTGATCCATGAATGTGGAAGGGGGTCCTCAGTGCTACTAACAGAAAGGAATTCTTAAAAGCAACCCATTTTGATGTGATGCAAAAGGACAGCCTAAAAAGTGTGCTGGCTCTTTTTGCTTGTTTGATTGTTTTTTGTTATTTCTTTTTCCTTTAAATCCTTACTTCTAATTACTAAGCCCAAAACATAGGATCACCCAATTGGGGAAACCCTAAGAGACTGCAGGGGAAAGTTGTTTTTCTGGAACCTGGGGATCAGAGCGGGGAATAACCATCAGAGAACCTACTCCTACAAACTGGTATTGAATGCCACAGGGAAAGCAGGATCTAAGCACTGGCTAGAGAGGACCTATAGAACCGGAGGTCAATCCCAAAACACTGCCACCCAGGGGTTGAATCACAAATCGACTCTTGTGTAAACACAATTAAAGGAATACAAGAAATTAAGACACACTGCCTGCTTAAAAATCAGGACTGGCTTACAACACTGAGGAGCAGTGGAACACAGGGAACTGCAATACTGTCCTGACTGGGAAACAGGCATGCCAAACAGAACAGTAGAGCAAGTGAATGACCTTCACTAAACACATTTTATTATTATTTTATTTTTTATCTTTTACTTAAGAAACTAACTTTTGTCTTTTTTCCTCACTTGATTTTACTTTTTTAATTATTACATTTTTATTTTCAATCAGTATTATTAATACTACTATTTTACCTTTTTTTTAAAAAAAAGCATCATTTTATTTTCTCTTTATTTTACTTTGGGATTAGTGTCCTACATTCTATTTTCATATTCCCTTTAGCATCATTTTACTCTATCTCAACTTTACCTTTATGCCATCACTCTCTTCCTAATTCTTCCCCTTTTGTTGTTCTGTATCTCTTACCCTTTTCCTGCTTTAGATTTTCCCTATTATTTCTTTTTACCCCCTGTTAAAATTTCATCCTACTTATATAACTAATTTCCAATCCCCTGCTCCAAGTCTATACACACCTCTCTCTTCTCTGTCTTCACTATCCAAAAAAATGTTTTTATCTCTGTCTTTTGTTGATGTTTGCTTGAATGTTGATTATATCGATTTTTTATGCTTGTTTATGAGATTGTTATGCTTATTCCTTTTTTTGTTTGTTTGTTTTGTTTTTATTTGTTTTTTGCTTCTCTTTTGCCTCGGCTTGCTTGATATTAGTTGTTGTTTGTAGTTTGTATTCATCTCCAGGTACTTGTTGCTGGCATTTGTTGGGATTAGTGGCTGTTCTATTGGAGTTTTCTCACCATATGTATAGTTTGTTCCCTATTCTTTCTTATTCTCTTTCTTTTCTCTCTCACTTTTTTTTCTTTTCCCAATTTCATTTTTGCACTCCTTTCTTTTTTTTCTCTTCTTCTTTTTCAAATTTTCCATTCTCAAGTGGTCACCTTTATTTGGGGTTATGAACATCATGGATACATTTCTGTTCAGTGCCTTGTGCTTTGAACCTGGTTGTGTTGCATTTTCTGCCTTTAAATCAACACAGGGGAGAGAGAACTACATAACCAGACACCTGGAGAAGAGAGACCATGGGGAGACAAAGAAACAGCCCACATATGAAAGAAAAGCAGGCATCACCAGAAAAGAAAGTAAACGAAGTGGAGGCAAGCAACCTGCCAGAGAAAGAATTCAGAGAAATGGTCAGAAGGTCGCTGAAAAGAATGGAAGAAAATTCGACAATATGTGTAAGAACCAAGAGGAAATGAAGAAGAACCAAAAAGAAATGAAAAAATGACATCGCTGCTGTAAATAACTCAATAGAAAGCATCAACAGTACACTAGAAGAAGCAGAGGACTGTATCAGTGATCTAGAAGACAAGGTAGGAAAAAATATCCAAGTAGAGCAGCTTCTAGAAAAAAAAAATTAAAAAGCAGGAGGAGAGCCTAAGGGAACTTTGGACAACACAAAACAAAACAACATCTGCATAATAGGGGTTCCAGAAGGAGAGGAAACTGAGCAAGGAATAGAAAACCTGTTTGAAGAAATAATGACAGAAAACTTCCCTGATATAGGGAAGAAAAAACCCACACAAATCCAAGAAGCTCACAGAGTCCCAAGCAAAATAAATCCCAAAAGAGCAACACCAAGGCACATTACAATTAAATTGGCAAACACCAACAACAAAGTAAGAATCTTAAAAGCTGCCAGAGAAAGACATAAAGTTACCTACAAAGGAACCCCCATCAGACTAGTGACTGATTTCTCAACAGAAACTCATCAGGCCAGAAGAGAATGGAATGAAATATACAAAGTCATGCAAAGGAAGAGTCTGACTACAAGAATACTGTACCCAGCAAGGCTATCAATCAAAATTGAAGGTGAAATCAGGATCTTCACAGACAAAAAAGGACTAAGGTAATTTACTACCACCAAACCAGCAACGCAAGTAATGTTCGAGTCTGCTGTAAAAAAACAAACAAACAATCAAAAAAACAAAACAGGAAGCAAAGAAGGAACACAGTGGTAAGGAATAAAAATGGTAACAAATAAGCACCTATCAATAATAACTTTAAATGTAAATGGATTAAATGCCCCAATCAAAAGACATAGGATAATGGATTGGATAAGAAAACACGACCCATGTATCTGTTGTCTACAAGAAACCCACCTCAGAAAAAAAGACGCACACAGACTGAGGGTGAAGGGATGGAAAAAGATTATTCAGGAGAATGGAAATGAAAAAAAAAGCTGGGGTAGCAATACTGATATCTGACAAATTAGATCTCAAAGTGGAGGACATAACAAGAGATAAGGAAGGCCACTTCATAATACTAAAGGGAGCAATCTAACAAGAAGAAATAACTCTGGTAAACATATATGCACCCAATAAAGGAGCACCCAAATACATTAAAAAACAAAAACAGAAACAAAAAAACTCCTGGAGGATATCAAGGGAGAGATTGACAGCAATACAAACATAGTAGGAGACTTTACTACCCCACTATCGCCATTGGACAAATTCTCTAAACAAAAAATCAGCAAAGAAACATCAATCCTAAATGACTCATTAGACCAGATGGAATTAATTGACATGTTCAGAACATTTCACCCCAGAGCCACAGAATATACATTCTTCTCAAGTGCACATGGGTCATTTTCAATGATGTACTATAGGTTGGGTCATAGGCAAAGTCTCTTCAAATTCAAAGAGATAGAAATCATATCAAGCATCTTTTCAGATCACAATGGCATAAAACTGAAAATCAGCTACAATAAAAGCAATCCAAAAAAATCAATCACATGGTGAATAAACAGCATGCTTTTAAATAATGACTGGGTAAGCAGAGAGATCAAAGAAGAAATAAAAAACATCTTAGCAACAAATGACAATGAAAATACAATAATCCAAAATCTATGGGACACAGTGAAAGCAGTCTTGAGAGAGAAATTCATAGCTCTACAAGCCTACTGCAAAAAACAAGAAACAATGGTAATAAATTACCTAACCCTGCAACTCAAAGAATTAGAATGTAAGCAACAAGAAAAACCCAGTGTAAGCAGATGGAAGGAAATAATAATGATCAGAGCAAAGATAAACAACATCGAGACCAAAAAAACAATACAAAAGATCAATGAACCAAGAGCTGGTTCTTAGAAAAGATAAACAAGATTGATGAATCTATAGCCAGGCTCACCAAGAAGCAAAGAGAGAGGACCCAAATAAACAAAATCGGAAATGAAAGAGGTGAAATAACAACAGACCTCACCAAATTTCAAAGGATTGTTAAAAAATACTCTGAACAACTCTATTCCAACAAATAGGAGAACCTGGAGGAAATGGACATATTCCTAGAAAAATATAATTTTCCAAAACTCAATCAGGAAGAATCTAAACATCTCAATAGGCCAATACATATGGAAGAAATGGAAGCAGTCATCAAAAAGCTTCCAGAAAACAAAAGCCCGGGGCCAGAGGGCTTCACAGGGGAGTTTTACCAAACATTCAGGGAAGAACTAAAACCTATTCTCTTCAGACTATTCAAAAAAATTCAAGAGGAAGGAACACTTCCAGCTCATTCTATGAGGCCAGCATCATCCTAATACCAAAACCAGATTACAACAACACAATGAAAGAGAATTTCATTACAGGCCAATATCCCTTGGGAACATAGATGCAAAAATCCTCAACAAAATTATAGAAAATCTGATCCAGCAGTATATCAGAAAGATCATACACCATGATAAAGTAGGATTTATCCCAGGAATGCAAGGATGGTACCATATCCGCAAATCAATAAACGTGATACATCACATAAACAAATTGAGAGAAAAAAATCACATTGATGCAGAAAAAGCATTTGACAAAATCCAACACCCTTTCTTGATAAAAACTCTCAACAAAGTGGGAATTGAAGTATCGTACCTCAGCATAATACTAGCCATATATGATAAACCCACAGCTAACATCATACTCAATGGCCAAAAACTAAAACCATTTCCCCTAAGAACAGGAACAAGACAGGGATGCCCACTCTCACCTCTTCTGTTTGACATAGTACTGGAAATATTAGCCATTGCAATTAGACAAGAAGTAGAAATAAAAGGCATCCAAATTTGAAAAGAAGAAGTAAAGCTGTCCTTATTTGCAGATGACATGATCATGGACAAAAAAAACCCGGAAGAATCCATAAAAAAACTAATTGGCTTAATAAATTAATTTGACGATGTAGCAGGATACAAAATTAATGCCAAGAAATCTATGGCATTTCTGTACACCAATAGTTAACTTACAGAAAGAGAGACTAAAAAAGCAATCCCATTACCATCGCAACAGAAAAATTAAGATACCTAGGAATAAACTTAACTAAGGAGGTAAAAGACCTATACACGGAAAACTACAGGACACTGAAAAAAGAGATAGAGGAAGACGTAAACAGATGGAAGAATATACCATGTTTATGGACTGGGAGAATCAACATCATTAACATGTCCATACTACCCAAAGCAATCTATAGATTCAATGCACTCCCCATTAAAATACCCACGGCATATTTCACAGACCTAGAAAGAACTCTCCAAAAATTCATCTGGAATAAAAAAAGACCACGAATAGCCACAGCAATCCTGAGAAAGAAGAACAAAGTAGGTGGGATCTCAATACCAGATTTCAAGCTGTACTACACAGCCACTGTTCTCAAAACAGCCTGGTACTGGCACAAGAACAGACATATAGAGCAATGGAATGGAATAGAGAATCTAGATATCAATCCAAACCACTATGCTCAATTAATATTTGACAAAGGAGGCATGAACAGACAATGGAGTCAAGACAATCTCTTCAATAAATGGTGTTGGGAAAATGGGACAGATACATGCAAAAAATGAAACTAGACCACTAACTTACACCATACACAAAAATTAACTCAAAATGGATACCAGACTTAGACATAAGACAGGAAACCATAAAAACACTAGAGGAATCCACAAGCAGAGAAATCTTAGACATATGCCAAAGCAATTTCTTCATCGATACTGCTCCTAGGGCAATAGAAGCTAAAGAGAAAATAAACAAATGGGACTACATCAAAATAAAAAACTTTTGCACAGCAAAAGAAACCATCAACAAAACAACAAGAAAGCCCACTGTATGGGAGAACATATTTGCAAATATTATCACTGATAAACATTTAATCTCCAACATCTACAGGGAACTTATACAACTTAATAAAGGGAAGATAAATGATCCAATAAAAAAAATGGGCAATGGACCTAAATAGAATCTTTCAAAAGAAGACAGAAGGCCAAGAGACTTATGAAAACATGCTCAAAATCACTAATTATCTGAGAGATGTAAATCAAAATGACAATGTGGTACCATCTCACACCTGTCAGAATGGCATCCATCAACAAATCGACAAATGACAAGTGCTGGCAGTGATGAGGAGAAAAAGGAGCCCTTGTGCACTGCTGGTGGGTATGCAGACTGGTGGAGCCATTGTGGAGAACAGTATGGAGTTTGCTCAAAAAACTAAAAATGGAACTCCCATTTGACCCAGTAATCCCACTTATAGGATTATGTCCCAAGAAATTAGAAATGCCAATCAGAAAGGATATATGCACCCCTATGTTCATAGCAGCACAATTCACCATAGCTAAGATTTGGAAATAGCCTAAATGCTCATGAACAGATGACTGGATTAGAAAACTATGGTACATCTATACTATGGAATACTACACTGCTATAAAAAGGAAGGAATTCTTACCATTTGCTGCAGCATGGATGGACCTGGAGAGCATTATGTTAAGTGAAATAAGCCAGGCAATGAAAGAAAAATACAACATTATCTCACTCATTTATGGAAAATAAAGATTATAACCTGATGAATAAAAAGATAGATACAGAGGCAAGTAACGCTCCAAACAGACTGTCAAATTACAGCGGGAAGGCTGGGAAGTGTTGGGGAGGGAGGGAAACAAATCAACCAAAGGACTTGTATGCATGCACATAAGCACACCAATGGACACAAAACACTGGGGTGGGGGTGGGATGAGGGCATGCGACAGGGGGTAGGGGAGGCTGGCAGAAGGTCAATGGGGGGAAAAAAAAGGAGATATATGTACTAATATATGTAATATTTTAAACAATAAAAAAATGATATGGAAACAGCCCAAATACCTATCAGTAGATGAGTGGATAAAAGAGCCACAGTGTGTGTGTGTGTGTGTGTGCGTGTGTGTGTGTGTGTGTGTGTATATATATATATATATATATATATATATATATATATATATATACATACAATGGAATATTACAAAGCTATAAAAAAGAAGGAAATCTTACCTTTTGTGACAACATGGATGGGCCTGGAGATATTATACTAAGTGAAATGAGCCAATCAGAGAAAGACAAATACCATATGATATCACTTACATGTGGAATCTGGTGAACAAAATAGAAACAGAGATATGGATACATTGAATAGACTGACAATTGTCAGAGTGGAGCAAGGAGGGAGGGACTGGATAAAAGAAGATGAAAGAATTAGTCAAAGAACATATGTATATAACTCATTGACACAAACAACAGTGTGGTAATTGCCAGAGGGAAGGGGCAGATGGGCACTGGGTGGAGGTGGGTAAAGGGGTGTGAGGGGAGGATAGGGACATATTTAATAGTGTCAACAATAAAAATAAAGGGAAAAAATATTAGGAAAAAAACATTGGGTCTGTTGACCAGAGAGACAGATTTTTGATCAAGCCAGAGATAATATCTAGGCCTCAGCTGGGTTTCATCTCCAGACCAAGAAAAGTAGCAAGGCCAGGTGGGACAACCCCATGGCCCCATGGCTGCCATCATCAGGATCAGATGCAATGATTAATGATTCCCTGTCCTAGTGCTGATCCATCAGTATAGACCAGAATCCTGAAAGGACACTCCTGAAAAAGCTGATGAATATTCTACTGAGATCCTCCTGGGACGTCCCCTAAGATCTCCACCTTAGAGAAGGGATAAAATCCCTCAGGATGGAGTTCCCCTCCAACCCTTTCTCTCTTGAGCACCCCCCTATGTTTCCCCATCTCCTTCTCACCCCAGGTGAGCACCGTTCTCTCTCTGGAGCATGCCCCTGCCATTCTCTCCCCCTCCTCTTCCCCCTCTGCCTTTCTTTTTCCTAAGCTCCAAGGGCCCATCTCCTACCTCTGTACCTTGTTTCCTGAGCCCACACAGCCCAGCTAGCTCCGTTTTTTCATGGCTCATTTCTTTTACCTCTGTGACTTTCTAAGTAAACTTTTGCTTGTATTTGAATTTTGACTCTGAGTTCTTTCTTAGCCAGAATTCAAGGATCAAGGTTGTTGAACTGAAGTCCAGTAACATTCTGGTGCTGTTTCACAGCTAACATTTCCAGTGGTGGTTGGCATTATTTCTTGATTCTGAATGGCATTTGAAGCTGGAAGGGTACAATGGAAGAAAACACTTCTTTCTCTTGAATGGAGATTCAGAAAATTGCACTTGGAAATTCTTTCTTTCCTTTACCTCCTAGGAGAAACTTGATTTAAAATAAAACAATAAAAAACATGTAGGAATGCAGAGATTTCCATGTATGGGGTAGTCATTAGTTTTCAACTGAATTTAAATCCCAGTGTAGAGAATAATCAAAGGGAAAGAACTATTTAAAAAATTTAGCAAGCTCCCTTATCAGGATAAGGCATTAACTATACTTTGGAAATTTTTGTTATTCTATTTAATGTAACTTCTGGACAATTTGAATAAAACCAATAGAATAGGGACACATGAATTTGTGGACTCTTCCCGTATGTTGGGGCTATGGTCTAGAGTCACAGAGACAGATAAATCACTAATCCTTCCTAATGAGTTTATGAAATGATGAGAGAGTTAAGGGCATAAATAATTGTAGAATAACATTATTATGTGCTAGGGGCTTAATCACAAAAACAACAACAGCCTGTAATTATTGGAATTGAGAGTCTAGGTCAGTGGTCAGCAAACTCTTTAGTCAACAGAGCAGCAAACCACAGTTTGCCGACCACTGTAAGGTTTGAAAAATTATAGTTGAAGCCTGATGCAAGGAAGAACTTACTTTGATTGAGGTGTTGGGTTTTAGTGGAACTGAGAGGTAACATAATCAAGACCTGTCTGTTATGTGCCCTCATTTATATAAACTCAAAGTTTAGGGTGAAAAGCATCATAAACATTTATGAATAAAACTTTCATTTATTTCATTACCTACTTACATTATTCATGTGACCATCCATCTGTTGATAAAAATAGTTAGAGAAAAAATATACAGGACCTTTGGGTACTTGATTTTGACTGAGTAATTTTTCATTAATTCACTTAAATATTTAATTCCTAGTTTATGCAAATATGTTATTATAGGGATTGATAATAGATCAGTATACAGCAACAGCAACATCAACAAAACTCTTCCATCCCTTATGCTACCCTTCATGGAACTACATTCTAATAACCAAAAATTTACTATATTAATGTATGGTGTGATAAAATATAATGATTACTTCTATGAAGAAAACTGTAGCAGAAAAGGGCATAGTGTAAGTACTGGTGATTATGTGGGAAGTTGTTTTATTTTATATAATATTATTTTATATTAAGTGATATTTGAATAGAGGCTTGTGGGAAATAAATGACTTAATATTAGGAACTCTGGGGAAGGGCATTTCAAAGAAGGGGAAGAGCATGTGTAAAGGCCATGAGTAGGAAAAGTTCTCCTTTGTTCCAAGAGCAGCTAGGCCAGTGGTTGGCAAACTCATTAGTCAACAGAGCCAAATATGATGGAAATTTCTTTTGAGTGCCACATTTTTAAAATTTAAACTTCTTCTAACGTCACTTCTTCAAAATAGACTCGCCCAGGCCATGGTATTTTGTGGAAGAGCCACACTCAAGGGGCCAAAGAGTCGCATGTGGCTCGCGAGCCGCGGTTTGCCAACCACGGAGCTAGGCCATTAGTGTGGCTTTGAGAGAATGATAGGGTGGGTTGTTGGAAGTAAGGTTAAGGATATGAAGTTTAGGTCATACTAGGACTGCCTGGAAGGTCACCTGAAGGGGAAAGGTCATTTAGAGACTTTGGTTGTTATTCTAAGTAGGATGTTAGTAGAATAACACTTTAATGATTAAAAACTGTGAATTATCCTGTAAATTGTTTTGCACAAAAAGCAACTGAAACTCTTTAATCATCTTTATGGAAAGCTTTTCTTTTAGATTGATTGGTTACAAATCTGGTAACAGGAAGCAATTTCCAGAGTAAGCTATTCTCATTGAAATCAGTAAGAAACACTTTTAGTTTTACTACCTGGAGCTATTATACTGAATATTTAAAGGACAGATTAAAACCCAAGAAATCGGTAATTAGTAATTAATTGGGTTATAAAAACATAAACACCAAGATCATCAGCTCAGATCAAAGTTGTAGAGACATAGCTTTAACATCTGAAAGCACTTCACTGGAAATATGGAATGGAGGACATGACATTCTCATTTTTTTTTTCTTGTCAAGAAGAATTCATATGCACAAGGCAAGAATGACCCTGCTTTTGATATTCAATGGCATGCCTGCAAGGAAGCTTTCTGTAGGTGCTAAAGTTAAATGAATCTGGAAATTAGCCTATTGGGTCAGGGAAAACACTTTAGCATAACACATAATCAAACATTTTCTAAAATGGCATTAGAGTGTGTGCTCCCTAGTTGATTCTAACCCTCATTATGCAAAATGTGCTGAAAAATGTAATGCAGAACATGATGATTTGATTATGTAACAAAACCAGTTAAATGTTTTCATTAGCGGCATGATATTTTTGCACAATAAAGATAATTGAGTGTTGAAAATGTACTAATTCATTTAATCCCATGAGGCAAAAAATAATACTGAGGGAAATAATATATTGTTAGGGACTCTGATTAGTAGAGCACAAATTGCAAATTGTTCTTGATAATAAGCATAATTTCAATTTAGAATACGTTATGGGAAAAATTTAGGCATTTTACTTGTTGAATTATTTAAAGTTTAAAAAGTAGTTAAACTTTGCCTTTTATAAAGTTTAAACAGTTTTACTAATTAGGTAGAGCAGCAGGAAACATTCTTTTTTTCTTTGTCCACATGGGGAAGTAATGCATAAGTTATTGTTTGTATGCATGTGTGTATACAAAACTTGAGATATTCTAAGTCTCAGGCCCATGTGGAGGAGAACAGAAGAGTGGACTGCTTGAAGTAAACAGTTACCTGTGAAGAGTTTAACCCAATAAATTAAATATGATTTTTGGATAGATATTTATCTGATCTGAGTATATTGTCTAACTATATAAAAAAGAAGTGAATAAAGATATTAAAAATCTTGAGAAAATCAGTTGAAATTATTTTTTCATTTCCAGTAATTACTAAAATGTAAATAATTGGGCAGTCATTATAAAAGTAATAATTGATCAGTTGAGTAAAATACTTATATCTTATTCTACTAAAAAGAATAGGATTTATACTGCTACTTTTGTTAGTAATGAGGCTAAAATATATTGATAAAAGATCTCTTGTTCGCAAATTGATGAGAGAAACATCAATCAGTTGCCTCCTGCATGCCCCCTAGTGGGGATTGAACCCACAACCCTGGCACGTGCCTTGACTGGAATCCAACTGGCAACACTTGGGTGCATAGGATGACACTCAGCCAACTGAGCCACACCAGCCAGGGCTACTTCATGTATTTATTTATTTTGATTCTATGCTATATATTGCATGAAAAAAAAAATTGAATAAATTACATTTGCTCAGAAACGTAGTGTTTCATCTGTGAACTTCTAGCCATCTAACATGTAGCTGAGATGATTCTGTTGTTATATTAGTTAAATTCAGTTTACATTGACTTTTCTTGGCCTGGTATGGGAGCACAGGGAGAGTTCAGTGACTTCTTGGTGCTTTAGAGTGCAGCCATCAGCTTTTCAAACTGTTTGGAATCTCATTTCTTATTTATAGAGGAGCTTCCAGGTTTGTCTGGTTGGTTCACTAGCGATTTATCTTTGCTTCTCACTATTGTTCCTAGTTCTCCATTACCCAGGGGCTGTCTATCCTGCTTTCCCGCAAGCAGAGGTGCAAGGCTTTGGCAATGTGTACAGTAAAGGTCCAGATCCTCTATAGTGGTTTTACCTCAGGTTCCCCACCCCTCTCTTAACAGGCAACAGCAGTGAGTCCTGAGGTGGTTCAGAGGGGCTTCTCTTACTTTTTCCTGTTTGTGGTCTGTCTTTAACAGACCTTGTATGCCTTTACCTCAGGGATCTTCTCTCTACTCCAAGTTCATCATGTGACTATTCAGTGAGAATCTATGGGAAAGAATTAGTAGGTGGGTGCAGAATCTCTTGGTGGCTGTGGATCTTCAGTTTTCAAAACCACTTTACCAGCCAAGGCTTCACCTATAAAATTCGTAAAAAATGTTTAGCCAATTTCTTCTTGCTCGCCACTGGTTGCTCCCTTGCCCTGCTTTTCAATAAGAAATGGAGGCCACTATAGGTCTCTTTACTCCCAGAAGTACTTGTCACTTCCATTTTGTAATCATTTTTATTTCTTTGTGTTCTCTCCTGTCTGATGAATTAAAAAAACAACAACTTTACTTTTATAAATTATTCATCTGTTATTGTTGCTAAAATGAGAATGACATTATGTAGTTATTTTCTTTATCTTTAGCAGAAGCAGAAATTCTAAAGTTATTTTTAATAGAAAAAAGATATCTGACATTATAGGTTTAAATACATTATGGTTATTTCCATAGATTGGAGTATATTTGAACTGCAAAATTATTTAAAATTAATATTGTAAGAAAAAGATTTTATATTATATTTTAAGTGACAAATGTGAATTATAAAATTTTAATTAATGAATTTTAAAATTATAGTTACCTCTGGTGGAATTATGTACTCCTTAGCTAAGGAGCATTTTGTTGCAAGGGATATAATCCTTCTTTCTAGCCCAAGTAAAGGTATTTTTTTCTTTTAATGTGAAGTTACAGTATTGCCTCTGAGAGTATAGAATGATTCACAGGCAGCTCTTAGATTTAATAACCTCTTGTATCTGCTTTTTTCTGCTCAAAGTGCCACATTGTATCTAAAGTGATTCTCTGAGTCTCACTTGCAAATATTTAGGAAGGAGAATCTGGTTTGGCAACTCATGGAAAGTTCTGTCTCAGTTTCAACCACTTGTGACAGCAGATGGGTCATGATATACTAACATGGTGTTTGGGAGCCGTTATTTTTGAGTGTTGTTGTTTTAAACATGTTTATGGTCTTGCTTTTGCTGTTAATGTACAACTCTCTTGGGATCAAGGACCTAACTGGCTTATTCTTTGTTATATTCCTAGTAAGGAAGAAAGTGTGTAAGCCCTTTTTCTGCCACATAAATGTTATTTTAGTATAATTTTTTTCTGTTTGTGACATAAAGATACTATCTAGTGCAATGATTATCATGAAGTTTAGCTAAAATAATTTATATGGCCCAGCCAGTGTTGCTCAGTGGTACAGCATCAACCTACTAACCAGGAGGTCATGCTTCATTCCCTGTCAGGGCACAAGCTCAGGTTGCAGGCTCAATCCTCAGTAAGGGGGAATGCAGGAGACAGCTGATCAATGATTCTCTCTCATCACTGATTTTTCTACCTCTCCCTTCCTCTCTGAAATGAATTAAAATATATTTTTAAATTATAATGTATATGAAGTTGAAATATTAATTTAGTTTTTTAATTTAATAAATCTTTATTGTTCAGTTATTACAATTGTTCCTTTTTTTTCCCACCATAGCTCCCCTCCACCCAGTTCCCACCCCACCCACTGTCCTCATCCATAGGTGTACGCTTTTTGTCCAGTCTCTTCCCGCACCCCCCACTCCCCTTTTCCCCCAAGAATTGTCAGTCCACTCCTTTTCTATGCCCCTGATTCTATTATATTCACCAGTTTATTCTGTTCTTCAGATTTTTTTATTCACTTGATTTTTAGATTCACTTGTTGATAGATATGTATTTGTTGTTCATAATTTTTATCTTTACCTTTTTCTTCTTCTTCCTCTTCTTAAAGAATACCTTTCAGTATTTCATATAATACTGGTTTGGCGGTGATGAACTCCTTTAGCTTTTTCTTACCTGTGAAGCTCTTTATCTGACCTTCAATTCTGAATGATAGCTTTGCTGGGTAGAGTAATCTTGGTTGTAGGTTCTTGCTATTCATCACTTTGAATATTTCTTGCCACTCCCATCTGGCCTGCATAGTTTCTGTTGAGAAATCAACTGACAGTTTTATGGGTGCTCCCTTGTAGGTAACTAACTGTTTTTCTCTTGCTGCTTTTAATATTCTTTCTTTGTCTTTTGCTCTTGGCATTTTAATTATGATGTGTCTTGGTGTGGTCCTCTTTGGATTCCTTTTGTTTGGGGTTCTGTGTGCTTCCTGGACTTGTAAGTCTATTTCTTTCACCAGGTGGGGGAAGTTTTCAGCCATTATTTCTTCAAATAGGTTTTCAATATTTTGCTCTCTCTCTCCTTCTGGCACCCCCATAATTCAGATATTGGTACGCTTGAAGTTGTCCCAGAGGCTCCTTACACTATCTTCATATTTTTGGATTCTTTTTCTTTTTTCTTTTCCGGCTCAGTGTTTTTTGCTTCATTGTATTTCAAATCTTTGACTTGATTCTTGCGGTCCTCTAGTTTGCTGTTAGATCTCTGTATTATATTTTTTATTTCAGTCAGTGTATGCTTAATTTCTAGTTGGTCCTTTTTCATATCCTCAAGGGTCTCACTAAATTTATTGGCCTTTCTAGAAAATTCTTGAAAAACCTTATAACCGTGGTTTTGAACTCTGTATCCAGTCATTTGCTTTCCTCCATTTCTTTCATTTGTGATCTGTTTCTTTGTCTCTGCATTTTGGCTGCTTCCCTGAGTTGATAAAGTGGCTTTGTGTGCTAGGCATCCTATAAGGCCCAGTGGCATAGCCTCCCCAGTTACCTGAGGTGGACATTCTTGGTGCACCCCTTTGTGGACTGTGTGCACAGTCTTGTTGTAGTTAAGCCTTGATTGTTGTTGGTATCACTGGGAGGAACTGACCTCCAGGCCAATTGGCTGTGAGGATCAGCTGTGTCTATGCTGGGAGAACTTCTTGTGCTGGAGACACCCTTATGAGACAAGACTTGCAAAAGTCTCTGTGTTCAGCGTGGATGGGGCGGAGTCTCAGGGTGGAGCAGACAGCATTGGCTTCCCATCAGCCCTGCCCTAATAGGACCCTGTGTCTCAGTGTCCTGTGGTAATCACTGCAAGTACCTCTGAGAGAAAGCCTCCCTCGAGTTCTGCCTGCTGCCAGACAGTTTCTCCCCGAATGAGTCTGGGTCCCCAGAGTCTCTCCCGGAACTGGAGTTCAGCGCAGTTGGGAGCTTTTGTCTCCTCCTGCTTCAGCCTCGCACTCAGTTTCCAGTCCTCTCTGCAAGTGCATCTCAGTACCTCTGCCTCCTGCAGTTCCTCTGAGTCTCAGTGTGCTTTTCTCTTTCCTTCTAGTTGTAGAATTTCCACTCAGCCAGCCTTTCTGTGGTTCTGGATGATGTCCGTTTTGTCTTTTAGTTGTAGTTTTGAAATTGTTGTGCGAGGCAGCAATTTAGGTGTTTATCTATGCTGTCATCTTGGTTTCTCCTGAAATATTAATTTAAAGTGTTATACAAATACAGCTACCTAAAATATTTTATAAAATATGCATAGAAAATGGACTTGCTGAATCACAATTAAAAATTGAGTTGAGATTTAAAAAACATATGACTGCAGTATGAGAACAGATTTGAGATAAAGGGTTATCAATTCATCAATAAGCAACAGGTTAAATGAGGAACACAAAATAGAGTAATAGAATGAGCACTTATGAAATTCTGGTATAGAGATTTCTTTTGAGGTGAATTTTGATTGTTGAATATGTTTCATCATGCAAATGAATGGAAAGGTTGGAGAACATTTGAAATCTCATTATGGAATACTAACAAGAGATTTTTTCTTTTATTTGTTCTTTTCCTCCATCTTTCCTCTATAAAATTGTACCAAATGCCCACTAGATATTGGGCTAGGCACTCCTTTTTCAGAGCTACTGAGAGGAAAAACAAAACAAATCCATCTTTTTCAGAGCTTGCATTTTATCAGAGAAAGCAATCAGTGAACACATAGATCTCTAAATGGGTGTGTGAAAGAGAGAGAGTAGGCAAAGATAAGTGCAAAGATGAGGAGTTAAATGTATTGGAATACTAGTATCTGCAGCATAGAAAGACTGTCCCCTGATCAAAGGTACCTCCTTATACTTGAATGAAGAGAGAGAAAGAGCTATACAGATGTGGGAAGAATGGATTGGTTACAGTATATATCAGGCGATAACACTTGGAAATATGAACCTACTTGTCATGTTCACCTAAGTGCAAGGATTCCTGAACAGCTGGAGTTGAATGAAGAAGAGACTGAATAGTGGAAGATGTATTTGGAGTGGCAACTGGGAGAAAGATGATAAAAAGAAAATCACAAGCCTTAAAGAACTGTGATTTTATTCTAACCTTAAAAGGATCCCTCTGGCTACTGTGTAAAGAATAATCTGTATAGGACCAATAGAGCCTATGGGAGGTCTATTTAGGGTAAAGATATATATATATATATATATATATATATATATATATATATATATATGTATATTTACTTTTCAAAATAGTGTTAGAAGTATATGAATATTTTCTATTATAGATTTATGTGTCATTAGAGTATTATAGATAGGATACATTTTTAAGACTTTTGTCAACCAACAAAAATAAATTTGTTTTACTGATGACACTAGGATATTCAAAGAGAAAGAAAATAAAAATAGCATGATGTATTTTAATCCTTTAAATAGTTGAGCACATTATTAAGCTGAGTGTACCTTTTGTGATCATACAAGAACATGTAGCAGTTAGCATAGTTGAATGCCAAAAATTATAATTTTAAAGAATTATTTAAAGCATCAAAAATATAAAATCATTCATATAATCACATTAATATAAATGTGTATCAGGAAAATATTAATTTTCCATAATTTGTCAGAGACCATTATCAAAAGAGATTTGCAAAAATAAATGTGAAATATATTTTTAAAGACGTCATTAATAATTACATAAAGTTAAGAGAATTCCAAGAAGGCCTAGATTGCAAAATATGGGGATCTATCTGGTAGCTATTTATGCACTTACAAAGTGATTTCATTTAAAATCAAATATGATATAATGGTTACCATTTTTGGACTGCCTATTCTCTGCCAGTCACTGTGATAAGCATATTGCAAGCATGAATTCTTTGCTGGAGAGAATAAATTGTGGTCACCCGCTACTGAAAAATAAGGCTATTTGTTGCATATCTATTTTAGGTATGTCGCCAATTCTTAATTGGCAATGTAAAAATATGATTTCATCAAGTTCATATTGAGTTCATTGAGGAAATAATATCTCAGCTTCTTGGAGATATCCTGGAGAGAAAGAGCTGGAAAATATTTAGCTGTGATGGTAAAAAAATAACTAATACATTACAGCTTTATGTTCCCTTTGTTTATTTCCTGCAGCTGCCATGCAGGAAATATGTGTGTCCATCTAACTGGGAAGGTGTCCACCAGCAATTATATCAGATGGAATCCAGGGGATCCAGCACTTATAACAGATTGGATTGAGTAAACAGATACTTAGTAAGTACTTCTTAATAATAATGATGACGATGGTGATGATGATGATGACCACACTAAGAATATTTATGTGACAGTGATGGTGAATAAAAGACCATAAGACTATTTTCACTCTGTTTTTTAAACTACATACTTAATAGGCCTATTTGCATCTCAATTTTGCAGTGAGAAGACATCTTTCTTAAGGTGTCTCATATAACAATATGCTAGATATTGACAAGTGAACTAAACAAGTTATAAGAACATACTTTAGCTAGATGTCAGATAAAGGACAACTAAAAGTAATTATAATTTTCTTCTGTGTAATACATTTCTACAAGAATCTAAAATGAAATTATAAACATTGAATAACTTCACCTCCTAGAGTCAAAGAAAAGGTCATTATCTCCAAAACTGAACTTCAGCTGCATCTTACACAATAAACATCCACTTGTCCAGCTTAACCTTAATGGAGAGTGGAAAAAGAATAATCAGTTTACAATGAAGCAAATCAAAAGCTTATTTAAATGAGATTTTAAATATTTCTCTTAGAAAGCAAAAGATAACTTGCCACTTTAATTTTAGTATGACCCACTTAATTACAAATTCAATTGCAAATAATTTTTCAAATGTCATTTTTTTGATATGATAATTTTGCTATGATTAATATAATGTACACTTCTAGTAAGCAGGAATCATATGTAGGATAATGTATGGAAACTAACCTAGTACTAAGTGCTGCAGAGAGAAAAAGAAACTGATACTTCAAAATTGATACTGTAAATAAAATACTAAATTTAACAAGAAATTCTCATTGAATTGAAAAATGATCAGATTAAAATAATATAGTGGAGTTCAGGCTTTTTTCAAGTTTCAAAATAAAGTATGGAAAAACATACTTTCCATTGTTAATATCCATGGCTCTGGAGTTAATATCTAGTAAAAATTACTAGTAACTTGATCTCTTTTTAGTTGGAATGCAAAGTTTTAGATGGAAACTAGGCCCTATGGAAATGGACATTTACAATCCATGTGTATGTAAGGTTGTGTATGTGTTTATTTGAATTTTTGTTTGAAATGCTAGTATCCTTTATGTATTTTGGAATATGCTTTTGCAAAGAAATGATTTTGCATTCCAGTCAATAGGGAATAAAAATCTCCAATATTTAAATATAGTCAGACTAAGAAATGGGGCCCAAGAGATTCCCAAATTTTGGAGACAACAATCAGATTTATTTACTTTAAGCACTTCACTTTTTGTGAATTCATGAAAGAACCTAATACATGAACTTTCTGTAAACTTATCTTTTAAAAAAAATAATTAGTAGTAATTTATTTATTTCCTTTATGTGTTTTTAAAAAATTATTAGTAATAATTTATAATTAGTAGTAATTTTATTTCTAATTTCAAAATTATTGCTATGTGAGATAACTTTTTTATACATTGTAATATTACTAGAGGCCCAGTACACAAAATTTGTACACGAGAGGGTGTGTCCCTCAGCCCAGCCTTCACCCTTTCCAATCTGGGACCCCTCGTGTCATAATGACATAAAATAAATGAGATTTATGCAGCACATAATGCATAGGCCAGAATGCAGTAAGTGCCCTGTTAGCATAATCAGGTTTGAGACTTAATCAAAGTGATAACATATGAGACCTCATCTATGGTCTTAAAGATCCCTGGGGTTTACTTCAGTTATTAAAGCAAAATAAATGTTACAAACCATAAAGGTTATGTTTATAGTAGCAATGTTAAGAAAGAATACATGCATATGCAGAGCCAGCAACTCCTATGAGAGATTACAGAAATGAATGAAAAAAATAGCCATCAGTGCTAAATCCTGCTCTCTCTCCTATCTAAGAGTAATATGCAAATTTTGCCATTGAACTGGACAGTGTAAGGTTTTCAGTACTAAACCCATACTGTGAACCAACCTTTATTTAGTCTTATATTTGGGGAGATAATGCATTCTGTGAAACTAACTTTTCAGCCAATGAGAAAGACAAGTGAAAAAGTGAAGAAGATGAAGCAGGGTCTGGGACAGTCTGTAAACTTTGAAAAGGCACATTCAAATGATAATATTTCTATGCATATAACAATATAACATGAGGGTCATTGTTTCATAATGCAATTTACAGGAAGTAATGGGCAACTACATTTCTGGCTTACTAGGGATAAAAATGAAGAAAAAATTTATGTTCCGTGATTCATATGTTTCTCAATGGGAGGATAATATCAGCATCTGGACACAGGCTTACCTTTTTACTATTATTATTATTAAAAGAAGACTTGGGTTTGAAAAATTACAGGTTACCAATGGAATTAGTACTAGGCTATAATTGAGAGCATCGACTAATATCTAGGATCTGTATCAGACTCGTAGAAAAAATGTCACTAAGAATATAAGTATATTTACGTTCCCAATTCATAGATTGTAGATATACATTTGGGAGCACCTCACATAGTGTTTGTTGCACCTGACTGTATGACCTCCCAAGACATAGGTTTCTGCTGGAAAGTATGTAGTTATGAGAAATGCACTATCTACCAAGGCAGCCCATTCTATATTGGAAATTGCTCCAACTATTTTATTTATTAAGCTTAATTTGTTTCCCTACAGTTTCTCTCTACTAGTTCCAAGTCTTCCCTCTGGATCTACACAAAATTATCTAATCCTTCTTATCTATGACAACTTTTGACATAGCTGAAAATAGCTCTCATGTCTTCCTAATATTTTAATTTCCAGGCTATTTACCCATCACAAAAATAAGATTAACTATCCCTGACCTGCCTCATCTCAGAATGGTGATAAGAATGAGGTAACAGATGTAAAAGTATGTCAAGAATACAAATAAAAAACACTTGAAACTTATCATTGTTATATGTTAAAAGTAGCAGGTAGGAAATTCTAAACCCTTAGCTAAAATATCTTTCATCATGATGATTTTAAAAATTCAGTTTTTTATACTTTTGCATTCTTAGATTGAACTAAATTAATGCTTATAAAAGAGTCAGCCAAAGAATTTCAGAAATCAGAATAAGTAATAATTAAAACAGTTGAAGCAAGTTAGTGCAATCTTCAGAAAGGTTAGACTATGTTCATGAGGAGATTCTTCCAAATTTTCAAGCCCAGAGAAGTAGAGGAACTGAGCTGAGGAGGCCTCTCTGTTTGGGACAATGTCTGGTACAATATGAGAACTTCAACCACAGTCACCCTGAAATAGATTTCTCATGTCCCCAAAATTTTGGGGTTAAGTGTACCTCTGGCAACTATACAGACATTGGATTCAAGAGCTAGACTAAGTTTAAATCAGGCTGTGCCACTTGTTAACTGTGTGAACTGAGGCATGCTCTTTAACTATTTGCCTCAAATCTTTTACTGGCAAGATTTGTTTGACTAGAGAAGGACATGAGGCAATTCCCTGTGGTAATGTAAATGTGCATAACAATAGCAATCTACATTTCAGGTTATTGTAAGAACTAGAGGCCCAGTGCACAAAATTCATGCACGGGGGCAGGAGTGGGGGTTGTCCCTCAGCCCAGCCTGCACCCTCTCCAATCTGGGACCCCTCGAGGGATGTCTGACTGCCTGTTTAGGCCCAATCCTGGTGGGGTGGGGCCTCAATGGGCAGTCAGACATCCCTATCACAATCCAGGACTGCTGGCTCCCAACTGCTCGTCTGCCTGCCTTCCTGATTGCCCCTAACCGCTTCTGCCTTCCAGCCTGATCACCCCCTAACCACTCCCTTGCCAGCCTGATTGATGCCTAACTGTTCCCCTGCCAGCCTGTTTGCCCCTAACTGTCCTCCCCTGCAGGCCTGCTCCTCCCTAACTGCCCTCACCTTCCAGTCTGTTTGCCCCTAACTGCCCTCCCCTGCAGGCTTGGTCACCCCTAACTGCCTTCCTCTGCAGGCCTGGTTGCCCCCAACTTCCCTCCTCTGCCAGCCTGGTCAACCCTAACTGCCCTCCACTGCAGGCTTGATCGCCCCCAACTGCCCTCCCTTGCAGGCCTAGTCCCTCCCAACTGCTCTCCCCTGCTGGCCATCTTGTGGTGGCCATCTTGTGTCCACATGGGGGCAGCCATCTTGTGTGTTGGCATGATGGTCAATTTGCATGTTACTCTTTTATTAGATAGGATTGCATGAATTAAGATATAGGGTATGTATAGAGCAGTGGCTATCTCCTGGTTCAATAAATGCTAGCTGTGATGATGACAATGAATTCCTCAGCATTGGGGCCAAAATGAGTATCCTCAACTATACACTTATCTTAACTTATGCATATTTTTTTTGCTACATATTTAACCCACAAACTAAAAAGCAAACAAACAAAACAAAGTTGGTTTTCCTATTCTTCCTGCCATCCTCAGACTCTTTCACAGAGATCTGAAATATTGTGCAATGAAAATGACTTATTCATTGGAAAATGCATATTCAGTAATTCATTTAAAGGGTTGTGTTATAGATAATGTTGACTACTTGTTACAATTACACTACTCAATCTGAGCAGGCCCATTCTTCCTATATCTGATCAAAGAGTAGAGAAATCACTATTCCAATTGCTCCAATTCAAAGCCAAGTAACCAGGGTCAGTCATAACACAGTCAAAAGAACACTCCAAGTAATGGTGTCAATGAACTGAAAGGAGAGACAAAATGTAAATGCAGTGATGAGGTTATTATCCTCATTAAAGCTAAACAAAGTCAAAGGTAAAAATAGGACACATGTGCCAAGTTTATCAGTTTCTTTTTTAAGTACATGGGCTCAAGTTAGAATTTTTATTAATTCTCTTATTTCCTTTTTAAAAATATATTTTTTACTAAAATATATTTTTTACTAATTTCAGAGAGAAAGAAAGAGGGAGAAACATCAATAATGAGAGAGAATCATTGATTGGCTGTCTCTGCATGCCCGCCACTGGGGGTTGAGCCCACAATTCGGGCATGTGCCCTGACCATAGGGTCATAGGGAAATGCTCAACCACTGAGCCATACCCAGCTGGGACTTTAATTGCCTTTTGACCTCACCTTTTGCTGTTCAAAGCTCTTCCAAACATCTTTCTGCAGTAGAAGAAGTAAAGCAGACCACCAGAAATTCTGCTCCTGAATACTTTTACTTAATTTTCCTATGTATTTCTTATTTCAATAGAATCAGAAGGAGGAAGGGGTCCTCTTTGCAGGCCACACCAGAGCTGTTTGGTCATTGCAGCCCTTTCTGTAAAAGCAATAGGCTACTTGGCTTAGCCGCTGTGTATTGTTGGCCACAGGACCACACTAGTTTTGCAGTTTTTCCATTTTTATTGTTTTATTTTTTTTTCCATAAGGTTTTCCTGACCAATTCAATTTCTTCTGAATTTTCAACTTGTATTATTCTCTTTTTCCTACATTCTGTTGCCTTTCTAATTTATTCTCTGATCTACTACTCTGATCAATACTTCCCACTCAAAATAAAATAGAACATGGGAAGCACACTCTTGAATTTTTATGGCTTGTTTTTTTTTCCTCTCCTCTCTTTTACTGATATAAGTTTTCTTCCTCATATTTCTCTGTGTCTTGTCATCCTGATCCCCTGCAAATGTGGAAGTGCCATGCTGTTATTTCAACCTAGCTGCCAGCTCTTGGACATCTAGATGACAGAAGAGAAGTACACTGTCATTTCATCTCACCCAGTGCAGAATGTCCAAGGGAACACAGGTCAGTCCCTGCTGGCCCTTCCTCCTCACATTCTCCCAGGGGAGTGGACATTTCTTACCACTTCTCACTGTTCCTTTCCCTCATTTGGTCTCTTTTTAATTCAAGCTTCAGGGGCTTTTTCAAGTCTGAGGGTGAATAAGATGGTGGAGTTGATTTGGCATATTATGTCTTATTTCAAATTTATGCATTGTCAATGTAAACCCATCTTCAAATGTGTTAAACTGACATCAGAGGATGGTGGTGTTTTTTTATACTAAGAGAAAAAAGAAGTTCTCACAGAGGCACAGAATGTTGAGCTCGAGTGAAATGTAGTACACAGCTTAGAGAGTAATGGGAATAAAATCAGAAAAGTTAGCAGGACTCAAATAGGTATGATCTTAGAGATCATACTAAGGAATTTGGTTTGCCTTCTGATTAAAATTGTAAACAATAACAAGTTTCTTGCTGGGGAAGGGCAAGATCTATTTTGCTGAAAATGTAGACTCTAAAGACAAGAGAAGAAGCAGGAAGACCTCTTAGGATATTGCTAAACAAACCCAGGTAAGAAATGAGATGGTGGTTAGATCCAAAGTTGTTACAGTGGACATGATGAGGATTAGACCTGACATGAACAGAATATGAGAAGAATCAAGGGTGAGTCCTCTGTTATAGACCTAAGAAACTAAGCAGTTAGAATGGCTATTTAATGAAATGGGGCATTCATCCTGCTCCAGGCTTTGAGATGTGTGGAGTAAGGAAGAAAAAAAAAAAAATTTCCTTTTGAGAATGATGTACTCAGGGAAGTGAAGGTAACCTTCAGAGATGAGAGTGAAAATTCAGGGAAGTTACTAATCACAGACTATTCATTGCCTCTGGCGGGGGCAAGATTTGTTTGATTAGAGAAGGACACAAGGGAATTTCCTGTGGTAATGGAAATGTTCTATAACTTGGTACATATAGCTGTATGCCTTTGTCAAAGCTAGTGAAACTATATGTACACTTAATATTTGTTCATTTCACTGCATATAGATTACACATCAAAAATAGAAACTTATGACTTAGAAAACCAAAAATCATTTTGCTTGCATATAGAGAGGAATGGTGAGAATAAAAAGTCAAGTAAAGCTGCTGTCCACTCAGTTAAGTGTGCAAAATGTCTTTAAGTCTCTGTGTAAACTCAGCCAATTGTAGACAGAAGATTGACAACCTGGACTATAAAGGATCAATCACAGTTACTTTAAGAGTTAAGTTGTGAAGAACTCCCTCTGCAATAATAATATCTTGTCAGTTAACTTTCCTCATGTGATCAAAAATGCTAGTATAATGGCTTGTGTCAGCACCTGACCCTTACTTTCTCAATGGAATGCAATGCAACAATGATTCATGGATATTTGTGTTCCTGTCCAGTGAGACCTTCTGAGCAATGGGTATGTTTGAGCATCAGACATGTCTTGGGAACTAAAGAGAGTGTCTTCCTAAAAATAGATTCACATTTTAGGACAGTGAAGTGTGATTGTTAATTTTATACATCAACTGAAGTCTCCTTTGCTGGAGACATTTCCTGGCTTTCTAGGGTGAGTAACCATTTTCTGTCTGGAGAGAAGGGTAAGCAAATGTACCAATATCCACTAAAGATTAAAGTCTTCTAATTTGGGGGTTCCTCAGCTATGATGTGAGCACATTGTATGTTGAAGTAAACATTTTCCCCTCAACATGTTGCCCTCTAGAGTTTGGGAGGTTGGGATCCACTATTGCTCTGGCTACTGCTTTCACTGGGAGTAAAACCATCTGAGTCTCTGGGGTAGGCTCTTGTGTTCTTCTGTCAACACATGTGTATAAGAAGCAAACTTACTTGTTGGATTTTTAGTGGGGTTGCCTCAGATCCTTCACACTTTTAAAACTAACCTGGACATTTTATAATAATCAGGTTATAGTTTCTCATGATGGATTTCAGATCCCTGGATCAAGGCCTTAGCTCTGAAGTAAGCAGGTTCACAGAGTCCAGAAAATATGGGGGAATAATTCTAGCCAATATAATGGGATTTAGGAAAATTTAGAGCTTCCTGACTCTGGGGGAGAAATATACAACTCTGCAATAGTCTTTACATTGCCTCCAAGTTTCAAATATATCTGTAAGTAACCTATATTATACAAAGCCTAGTTTTTTTGTCATCAATTGCCACTGTGACTCAGTTTTCTAAGATCAGGGCACAAAGAGTAAACCATATCTACTTTTCTCCCCAGGGGAGAAAATTTTGTATTTAACTTGCATTCAAACTAAGGAAGCTGATTCTTATTTCTGTTACTTCTCGTTCCTTGTTTTCAAACATATGCACTTAAGTCTTCTAACAGAAGGCTCAGTTCTTACTATTTTGAAAATGGCATATACAGACAATTTAACAATGGAATACTATTCAGATGTACCACCCCTACCTTCCTTGAGATAGATCAAAACAATATGAATATTTATTAATAGCACTCTATATGAAGATCAGAAAATGTGAAGCCTACTAAACTATAATACATCTTTTTATACTACATATTCCTAGGATAGAGAGGTCTCTCTTCAAGCTCCCTTCTTCTTGCATAACTTCCTTACTTCAAGGCCCACCTCTGTTCTGAGGAGAACTCTTACTTGTATGTACCACCCCTCAGGTCCCTCTCCAAAAGCATTAAACTAGTTCTTCAGCCTTATTATTAGCCAGCAATGGATATAATTCCAGTATTGTCAATCTCTGGAACTCAACTCCTGTAGTCTATGATTCCATAGGCTAAATAAAACATTAATTTACTGAATCAGCCTGTAGCAAAAACTCCTCTGTAGCTTACAGGAGTTGGTAGCATATAGAGATACCTGGAAAATTCTCTGAATATCTTAAAATGAAGATAAATTTAACTTTAGTCCTGATAATATTATTATACCATTTATGCTTATTTTATTAATGACTGAATAGTGGCATTGAGGACAAATGTTCAATATACTATGTAAGCCATTACTTTATTTGTGTGATTAACAACCCTAACCAGGTTTTATGACTTATTGAGAGATAGAATCCAATAGCATGTCTGCTATACCTTAGTGGGTTATTTCTTTTTAGGTACTAACCATACATTATGCATTATATAGGATTTTAGATTAGGTTTTGATCAATTAGCCCATGCTAAATTTCCAGTCTTTTTGCTTTGCTAGTGAGAAACTTTAAGTGAAGTTTCATATCTATTGTGTATTTTTTAGGATATTAAAAACAAATGATATTCCTTACAGAGAGATCGCTCCATATATTTTTTTCTTAATGTCAATTCTCCACCTATCTGGAATTATCACATATCTCCTAGAAAACTCTGATCTTTTATGAAAGAGTGAAGTGTGAGCACAATCTATTTCTAAAAACAAAACCACTAAATATCTTTCTTTTCAGAAAGGTAAATAATCTTAAATTGCATTAAATCTGAGTGATATTATTAGGACTGGAACATAAAGATAATGTCATTGAATCCTTTATACAATTCACCAATCCACACTCTGGGACTAATTCTATAAAGGATTCATAAAGTTATGAGATAATGAAATAAAAAATATTTTTTCACTTATCTTAATTCATATATCTATATATGCATTTCAAACACCTAAAACAAATCAACCTATCATCAACTATAAATATCAGTGAGATATTGAATTACCTTTAAGCCTCCGAGATTGTACACAGAAATGTGGGTGCTATATTGCTCTTTTCTTAAAACCCACTAGAAAGTCTGCAACTCAGTAAATTGTTCCAAAACCAAAGCAACTTTTTCCATAGAAACAACCCGCAAAAAAGTGTTAGATCACCACATTGTTCCCATGAAACTCTTAAGCTCACAGTGTCCTTAAGTTGAATATTTTATCAATGCTGCAAAGAACCTAATCACCATGTTTATTAACATGTCTGTGTAAAAATTAATTCAGAGTCTTCAATTCTCCAAGGAAGCCATCTTGGTGACCAGATAGTGGGACATGCCCTTTTTGCCTCGGTGTGACAGCCATGATGTTGAGCTGGGACATTAGCCATAGAGAAAAAAAGTAGAGTGGGATGAATAAACTGAATATACTGACTTGATAGGTCTGAAAAGATGCTTCTCGGTCTGGCTAAATGTGTTATACCTTTTTGAAGTTTCCTTATTAGGGTCCTAGGAACCAACCTTCATGCTTTAAGTTTCTCCTCACCCATCACTTCTGATGAGTTCCACCCCTTACCTTGATTCATAGCAGAATAGAACAAACTCTCAGAATTTCTTCCCTATCTACTCCATGCTTTATGAAGCGTACAGTACTTCTGGGTGTTTTCTCCACTTACATGCATTCCATCTGAACACCCTTCTTTTATAATATGGGCCACACCTGGGAAGATGTATGAGGCAAAATAGTGACTTCTGAAATCTCTCTTCCTCCCTAACCTCACTTGGTCCTTTAAGGTGAAGGTGCAGTCCAGGCATGCTCAGCAGTCCAGGCATGATTCGAAGTAAATGCCCTGCTGATTGCTTTTAGTGAGGCTCAGACTAGAAAGATACCCTTCTCTTTTAAATATTCATTTAATATACATATCAATCTTATCAAATGTTGAAAATTAATTTTATAAATTCTCCAATTAGATTGCCACACCAAAACCAAAACAACATCTATAGCCTAATACTGCCTACAGGGCTATCAGCTTATGATTTCTACACATAAAAGGTGATACAGACTGAATGCTTTGTCTATAACATAGTTGAATTTGGAGTCTACTTTGGAATGTATTATCAGAGTCAGGTACAAAGGTTTTCACATATTATGGGGCATAATTAGCATCAAATTTCTTTACTTCCCTAAAAGTAATTAGACTGGTTATTTTTCAACTAGTCAAATTCTTAGAGTTCATCATCACACTCTTAGGGCTTTTCCCTATACTTCAAATTATTAAAAACATTCCCAGAACTAAGACTTAAAAAAAAAAAATAGAAGTCCACTTGTTATTCATTGCCAAATGGAGAAAAAATCACAGGCATCCCTGCTTTGCTACTGCCATCAGTACTCTATGGATACTCACTGCCTCATGATGCTTACCAGGAGTGTGATGCAGGAGAGCCCCTCTGAGCAGCTTCCACATCAGCAGCCAGCCTCACAGCCCCTTGACATTGTGTCTCCTTTCTTAGTGCCCATCTTATTTGGGAGAGACATTGGCCAGATGGATCAGCTTAGCATCCTTGACATTGCCCTTCCCTTTATCTGATACATGCCCCCCTTTACACATGCTTGGTCTTGTTTCCTCACCTACTACAAGTTTATTTCCTTTATCATTTTATTTAAAAGTAAACCTCGGAGGGAAGGTAGGGGAGGGTGGGGGAGGGTGGGGGTTAGGGGGAGAGATCAACCAAAGGACTTGTATGCATGCATATGAGCCTAACCAATGGACACAGACAACAGGGGGGTGAGGGCATGATTGGGGAGAATGGGGGGTAATGGGGGAAGAAGGACACATATGTAACACCTTAATCAATAAAGAAATTAAAAAAAATAAAAGTACAACTTTCTCTAAAACCCATATTGGAGTTTCCTGTTTTATTTCATGCTTTACTATGCTACATGACCTGCACACCATCTGGTCCAAGAGATATTTGGTGCACATTTATTTTTAGTCACCGCATTTTGGTATGTAAGCTGCAGGATGGCAGGAAGTTCTGTCTGTTTTTCTCACTGACATGTCCTTGATCTATTGAAGGTACTTTTGAAAAAATGAACATATCAGTGAGTGAATGAAGGTGTATATATGAGTCATGACACTGGTCATTTAAAAAATACATTTTTTTTCACACTAGACTGAAAGATTCACATTGAAGAAGTTAAAAAAAAAAGAAAAAAAAAAAAGGAAAAGCTCATTATTAGATATGAATTAAAGCCTGTCTGCTTTTATGTATTGAAAACCCCAACCAACATAGAACAGTAGTCAGAAGCTGGACCTAATTTCTACGAAGGAAATTAAAAGCTTATTTTCTGTCTTTCCAATGCTTTTGAGTCCATGTCCTGATACAAGCCAAATGTTGTCTGTCAGCCTGTTACAGCATGTGCTCTCATGTGCTGCCACACTTTTCATTGCCGTCCCCCTGCGTTAAGCTGCTCTGTTCTGCTGCCTTGCTATCTAGGGCTCGAGATAAAAAGGCTCGGTTGCTGTTTCCATGATGTCTGTCTCCAGGGTTTAAATGCTCCTGTATCGGGGTGTTTGCATTTGACTACATCTTGGCAGCTTCCAAATAAGACTGAGCGAAACCAAGCAACCACTGTGATGATGACTAATCATTTTGCAGAACAGTGTGAGGGAAAGAAAGGTATGGCTCTCTGGCTCTGGGTTTTCCTTTTGACCAAGTGGCACCGCCACACAGAGGGGACAGATTACCACTGCAGCTGGTTAACACATGCAGCTCTCCTACTGTGAGCATTCCACAAGGGTACAGATGTGGATGAAATAAAAACCAAAAATAAAAAGATTGAGCTCTTCCATGAGATGTGTGTAGAAGCCAAAAAGCCTTCCTGGTCTTTGTTTTCTACCTTTCCAAGGAGTCGCAGATGTTGTGAATTCCACAAAATGTTAAGAAATGTTAATGTCCACCAAAGCCCAAGTGGCCTTTAATGCAAAACTGCAGGAATGTTGAAATTCAGAATGTCCAGCATTATGTGTATTAATATAATTCACAATATATATACTTATTTGGTTTTTTATTCTTGGCCTTTTTTGTTAGTTTTTAAAAACTGGTTTTTAGAAAGAGAGGAAGGGAGAGGGAGAGGAGGAAGATGCACGTGCGAGTGAAACAGACTGAGAGTCAAACCAGCAGCCTTTCAGGTGCACAGTACACCAACCAACTGAGCCACCCCAGCCAGGGCTATTTTTTGTCTTCAGGGTACACGTCGCTGTAAGTCCAAGACCAAGTGGTGGTACAAGGGGTTTGAAGAGCAATGTCTGTGATACTCTTATTCAGTGAAAGGGAAATTTTAGTACCAGATAAATGCCAGTTGTCATTATAGCTTAGAAGCTTTGTCCCAAGAAAGATGTTAGTAGCATTAAATATCATAAAATGTGCCCCTTTTTTTTTGGATTATATATATCTACCATTTATGTAAATTACCCTGTCACAAGTATGGCCACCTTTTACATTTCTTTCGTACTGTTCTGAAATTCAGTGGCATTCAGAACATTTTCTCAACCATGCCACCATAGGGTTTTTTCAATATATCCTTATAAAGTTTATAAACTTAGAGGACAAAGAGAGACATTTTCTATTTATGACAATATTTATTTGGGTTATATTTATTTATAACAGAAATTATGTTATCTTGAAACATAAACAGGACTCTTAGCAGGGGTATTTGAATAATGCTCTGAACTTGAGAATACTCATAAATATTATCACTCTTAGAGAATAAAAGCCCCCTAAACTTGGATTTCTGGTTTTAGTGTTTAAATATAGAAGAAAACATTGAAGGACAGAAATCATATGATCTTTGTTCCCTCTCAATAGGAAACAAGGTAAACTAGAGATTGCAATTATGTTACAGGAACTGAGGAACTGGGTTGTCTTTACTGGTTATTGTGAAGAGGCATTGTGACTAGCAATCTTAATTTTAAAGTTAATATTTGAACACAACAGTGATGCCAATTTCACATTGCATTTAAAGAAAAAAATATCAAACTTTGCAGAATAATTTGAGCTTTGAAGAAAGTATTTCCCCATGTTTTGTTCCCCACCTCCCGCCCCCCATCATTGAGAATAGCAATCTGATCCCACATTGCAGTCCTGCCTTCCCAGTGCCCTCTACTGGAGACTAAAGCTGATGAATATGTGTCTCTGTACTTCACAGTAGCCTGATTTTATTTCTGATTCATAGACTAAAAGGGAAGAAATTTGAGAATGCCATCCCTGCTTTCTACTGGGGTCATATCCAAGTCACCTGAGAGATGAAAATCTTTTCTGTTTGTCAAGACTGTTAGACAAGCAAAGTGGCTAAAAACTACTTTCACTTGGTCTTTTTACCTCATACCTCGGTTGCCTTAGTGAGTGTTTAGGTGACTTAAATCACCGCACCTGTCACAAGGGCCTTCAGGGTACAGTAATCTATAATACTATCTTTATCCCTTAAAGACAAAAGAAGGGGCGTTCATTCAGCCCAGTAGAATTTATCAGTGCCACGTAAAAATTACAAGTGTATTTATCTTCATCGTTCCTTTTCTGGCCATAGAAATGGGTGCATATGCACAGTGGAGATGACATACTGTTTCTGCTTTTTAAAAGTTCTTTTCTAGAAAATATATAGAAGAGAATACTCTCACAAGTAAACAGATCATGTTGCCTTCTAATGGAATTCATTTTGTTACATTTTAATGTGAAGGACATGTTATTATTTATTAATATACCAGAATTTAGTGTCTATCAATATTTAGCATTTGCCCATAATGCAATCTTTATGATGTTTTGGTGTGTGCGACTGATCTCCAAATGAGAAAAATATTCTGTCCCAAGGGAAGCTACATGGTCTCCCTGCTCTTCCTTTCCTTCTTTGGTTAGCAGTAGAAGCTGTTAACTGTAAGCATTAAAAGGAATGTAAGTTGGTACATTTAAGTGCTGCTTTTGATTGAGCTTTGACACCCTGGATATTAAATGCATATGAATTTTTAAAATTTTATCTTTATTGTTTAAAGTATTACAGATGTCCCCTTTGTTTTTGTGTTTTTTTTTTCCCCACTGATCTCCTCTATCCCGTACCCACCCCTCCTAAGTCTTCACCACGCAATTATCTGTGTCCATGGGCTATGCATATCCTACCTAATAAAAGCCTAATATGGTAAGTGTCTGGTGGTCTGGTGGTCTGTTCAACAAATCAAAGTGTAATATGCTAATGATATGCTAAGGCCACTCAACTGCTCGCTATGGTGTGCACTGACCACCAGGGGTCATTCAGTCAACTGGTCGACCAGTTGCTATGACATGCACTGACCTCCAGAGGCAGATGCTCTGACTGGTAGGTTAGTTTGCTGCTGGGGTCTGGCCGATCAGGACTGAGCAAGATGGGCCAGACATGCCATAAAGCCCTCCCACGACTCCTCCCCAGCTGGCCAACCTCCTGCATGCCTCCCCAGCCCCAATCGTGCACTGGTGGGGTCCCTCGGCCTGGCCTGCACCCTCTCACAATCTGGGACCCCTCAGGTGATGTCAGAGATCTGGTTTTGGCCTGATCCCTCAGGCCAGGCTGAGGGACCCCACTGGTGCACCAATTCATGCACCGGGCCTCCAGTATGCATATAAGTTCCCTGGTTGATCTCTCCCCCCTTGAATTTTTAAACTATACCTATATGTGACAAATATATTCTGTCTCTTCTATGACATAAATTTCTTGTGGCTGCTTGGTGTTCTTCTGACTATGGTCAAAGAATGAAATCACCACTAACCCCAACAACCTTCCAGTGGGCTCCTAAGTGCAATTCCCTAGGAGCATAAGCTTCCTGAGAGATGGAACATCTTCAGTTTTCTGAAGTTACTCTATTATTTCTTATAGGTTGCAGCTAATCAACTGCTACCATGGTGACTAAAAAAATGCCACAGCAGTCACAATAAATTATCCACCCACAGTATTTAAAAATAGTTTTAAAGAGGCCAGCAAAATGACTTCATATTTCTGTAGTCATATGTGTGTTATATGTAAATATATACATGCTTTACTTCATTCTCAGTAGTCATTTTTCACAAATATTCTATTGAAAAATGAAACTGATGCAGAAGAACAGTACAGGGACCTTTAATTTAAAAAAATCAAAATGTGTTCAAAGCTAGTGAAAGACCAACACACCGATCATATTTTTCAAAACCTCTTGAAGTGTAAATTTAGTCACAGTGCCAAGTATAAGTAGCTGATCTTAACCAAATCTTCAAATGGACAAAACATTCTCTTGGACTCAGCAAGGACTGAGTCAGCTGCCAGGTGATAGGTGAGCAGGAGGAGGTGAGAGCCTGCGTCAGTGTCTGTGCAAAGTCTCAACATTAGATCCTTTATTAGAACTCTGAAACAGTGTTGGGCGGGGGGACCAATACAACTTCCCAAATTATTCTATAGTTAGCAATATTTTTGACCAGCTCGTAATGTTTATAAATTCTATGGTAATATAATGAACAACAAAGACCTCAAGCTGAAATCTTTGTCACCCACTGCTAGACCCAGAAGTGTGGTTATTTACATTTTTGTTGCATTAGGCTACCAACTGCTGTTTACTAACTGCATGTAGAACTAAAAAAAGCCCGAAGAAAGTCTGGTATTATAATGAAAAAGTATTGAATTGGGAGTCAAAAGAACTGAGTTTGGTATTTTTTGTTTATTCTAATGCTGTCATTACTTATTTGTGTCCTTGAAAGCAAAGCATTTTATTTTATATTTTAAACAAAGCTTCTAAAAATACTGACTTTCTCATCTGTAATAAGTATTGATTGGACTAAGATGATTAAATATTTTGAAGCTATAAATTTTCATAAGCCAAACTCACATATCCTAGTGATTTGTCAATATCTTTGCTTAGAAATCTAACCAGATCTCAAAGGTAACATGTTAACATGTCAAAAAACAAACTTTTAAATTGCCTCCACACATCTGCTTCTCACTCAGATTTCTAAATGTCAGAACATAGAAACTGGTTAGGTCAAAAATCCTAGTCTTCCTTTCTGCCTTCTATTCTTCATACCCCATACCCAATTAATCAGAAAAGTCTGTTGATTCTATCTTCAAAATAATTTTTAAGTTGACCACTTCTATCCAGTGTTTATGCACTGGTATGAACCATTATCATCTCTAGCCTGAACTATTCCTACTGGTATGAGTTGAATTGTTTCCCTAAAAGCAGATGTTGACATCTCAACCCCAGAACCTCAGAATGTGACCTTATCTAATATAATAAAAGGATAATATGCAAATGAACCAAACAGCGAAATGACCAGTCGCTATGATGCACACTGACCACCTGGGGGCAGATGCTCAATACAAGAGCTGCCCCCTGGTGGTTAGTGCACTTCCACAGCAGGAGCGCTGCTCAGCTAGAAGCAGCAGTGTCAGGAGCCTCTCCTGCCTCCATGGCAGTGCTAAGGATGTCCGACTGCCAGCGGACATCCCCCGAGGACTCCCTGACTGCAAGAGGGCACAGGCCAAGCTGAGGGACCCCTCCCCAAGTGCACAAATTTTGTGCACTGGGCCTCTAGTTTGGAAATAGAATCTTTGTAAGTGTAGTTGAATATAGATGAGGTCATGAAGGTGGGCCCTAATCCAATATAACTAGTGTCCCTATAAAAAGAGAACTTTAGATACAGAGTCAGACAAGCACAGAGGGAGAAGGCCATGTGAAGACAGAGGTAAAGGGGGGTTACATCTACCAGCCAGAGAACACCAAAATATTGCAAAAAAAAATCACCATAAGCTAGGAGGGGTGACATTTCTTCTGTATAACCAGTGGAAGGAAACTATCCTGCAAAAACCTTGATCACAGACTTCTAGCCTCCAGAACTTGGAGATAATAAATTCTGTTTTAAGCCGCTCATACGGGGGTACTTGTTACAGCAGCACAAGCAAACGAATGCATACATTTAATGATCTTCCTGCTTTCCAGCCTCTGCTATGGCCTATTCTCCCATGTGGCAGCTAGAAGCAAGTCTTTTCTGAAATATCAGTGCAATCATATTGCTCTCTTATTAAATACCATCCCGTAGCTCCTCACATGCTCCTGTGCTATAACAGTCTCTCCACTGTTTCTACTCTGATGTCATCTGCCACCACTATCCCCCAAAACCAGCTTTCTCCCATCAGATTGGTCTCCTTGCTTTACTTCCAATGCATCAATCACTTCTTATTTCTGGGCATTTACACTTCTTTCCACTTTTCAGTATGTTCTTTCTTAATATACCCATCTAACTCTGGCTCTCACTTTCAGTTTCTGCTCAGCTGTCATCTTTGTAATGAGTTCTGCTCTGACCTTTTAGATGAGATAACACTTTACTCCTCTATTCCTGCTGCTTTATTCCCTCATTTTTGACAGTACCTATCATTGGTTGAAATACAATATATTTTTGTGACTATTTGTATATTATTATGTGTTTTAAGAGAGCATGGTTGTTGTTTGTCTGGTTGTTTGTTTTTAATTGCTGGTACTTCCAGTTTCTAGAAGAGTTCCTGGCATATACTAAGTGCCTTATTAGTATATGTTGGTTGATAGAATAATTGCATTATGACTCAGCAAAAATATTTTATGAGATTTAAAAATATTTTAAAATGGAGGGAATACTACCAAGTACAAAAGGGCTAAGTATATATAAACTGGTGTGAACCTTCAATACTTCAATCATATAATCAACACAGCTATGATAATACCTGGTATAAGCCAAGTGCAATTCTAGGCACTGGAATTTCAAATATGTAGAAGACATGGCCCCAAACATCTGGCGTGGATGTAGGGTTGACTACAATGTGTAAAGATAGATTCTATACTAGAAGTGATAACAAACTCCTAAGGTATCACAAGTGGAGGATCAATTAACTTTTGCCTAACGCAGTTAAGGGAGGTTTCACAAAGACTAGGACACAAGCCAGGCAGTTTGGGAAGGTTTGGGGTAGGGGGAGTATGGTGGTGGCAGGTGGCATGTAGGGAGATCAATATTTCAATTGGTGAACACAGCATGTGTAAACACATGGTAGAATCATGCCTCTGGAAGAGATAACATTTGTTAGCAGGCATCCTTAAAGCTGTGTATTCCTGGCTCCCTAATTCACTGCTCAGAAGCCAAACCTCTACAGAATGCCACATCCAAGAAGCAAATCAAAGGAGACTTCTACTTTTGAGAAAGACCCAATCTCCCTTTATTTAAATGTTCCACAGTCCAATAAGACAGGAGGCCAGTGAAGTAGGAACGGTATTTTGTTTGTCTTTAGCAGCTGAGTTGTATATGCTGCTGGACCCTGCTGTGAGCTACTTCTATCTGACCAAATCCCAGCTTCCTCTGCCAGCAGAAATCAGATGAGAACAGAGTCTGAACTCTACAAGTAAGATGTAACATACATGTTTCAGTGTTTTTTCTTCCTATTATTGTAATCCCAAATATTTCACAATATTAATATTTTTGCCCCCTTTTTTTGTTGTGAGTACAGGAGGCAGAAATACAGAGAGAGCTAGTATGTTTTGATAAACGACCCATTTTGAGGTTTTCAGACATCTCTTGGTTGATATTCAATGTAATGTTAACCTTCACAACTGCTCTGACCACACTGGTAAGATTGAGTTTAACATATTCAATAAACTAGGGAATTGTATGGTTTCTGTGTTCTAACCCCAGTTCTATAATTAATCTTTGTGTATTTTAAAACAAGGCATTTAAACTTTTTCTTAGTGTCCACATCTACTCACCAAGGCACTTGGACTTGAGATTCAAAATCCCTTTATTCTAGAAAGAAAAGAAAAGAAAGGCTTCAAATGCAATTGGAAATCATTTACAATCACCACCAGCAGTTTTAATTTTTGTCCATTTATTTAAAATATTGACTTTTCAGATGTGTGAATCCTTCTTGTGCCTTCTTATCTCTGTGTCTGTGTACTCAACAACCATCCCATCACAGTCAGAATGCTAAATTCAAAACAATTATTATTTTACATAAGAGTTAATGGCATTTGTGTTTATGTCTGTGTATATGTGTATATGTGTAATGGTACATGTGTTTATGTCTGTGTATATGGGTCTGTTGTACTTATCTTCCTAAATCTCTTAGGCTGGGATTATTTCAATCAACTAGGGATTGCAATCAATCAATGTAGGCTTTGTTCTTTCACCAAAACTGAGTATGACTTAAATGAGAGGCTGGCCCTGGCTGGTGTGGCTCAGTTGTTTGGAGCATCATCTAGGATACCAAAAGATTGCAGGTTCCATGCCCAGTTGGGGCTCATATGGAAGGCAACCAATTGATCTCTCTCTCTCTCCCTCTCTCTGTCTGTCTCTCCCCCCTACTTTCTCTCTCTCCCATCCACTTATTAGTAGTTGCTTGTATAGATCTTTAAAAGTGTTTTTAAAAGTCAATGTGCATGACACACCATTTTTTTCTCTGACTGAAATGATAGGCAATACTAACTAAAAACCCTTTTATTTCTTTGATGGAAGAAATCTTGTGCTTCTGGATTCCATTTTGATTTCAGAAAGCCTACATGATGGCTTAGATCACAAGAGAGAAAAATATTTATTCCCTCACAACACTCCCATAGTGCACTCACTTCCCACGTAGCATATTTAAGGTTTAGAATAATTTAAGATGTATTTCTATGTGTTGTATGAGTTCTTTATATATTTTGGATATATCAACTACTAATCAGATAAATTGTTTTAAAATACTTTCTCCCCAGTAGGTTGATTTCTTATTTTATTGATGGTATTCTTTGCTATGAAAAAGTTTTTTAGTTTGATGTAGTCCCATGTGTTTATTTTTGCTTTTTTGCCCTTATCCATGGAGATATATTCAAAAAGATATTTGCTAAGACTGATGTCAAAAAGCTTACTTCTTTTGCTTTCTTCTAGGTGTTTTATGCTTTCACAATTTACATTTAAGTGTTTAATCCATTTTGAGTTTTCTTTTTATGGTGTAAGAAAGTGGTCCAGTTTCATTCTTTGCATGTAGCTGTCCATTTTCCCAACACCATTTATTAAAAGGACTGTTTTTCCACATTCTATATTTTTGCCTCCTTAATCATATATATAGGTGTTAGCTTATTTCTGGGCTCTCTGCTACATTCTATTAATTCATATATCTGTTTTGGGGCTAGTACCATAGTCTTTTGATTACTACCTATAATAACAGAAGGGTAATATGCTAATTAGACCAGACATCCTTCTGGGCGTCATTCCGGATGTCCTTCCAGACGAAGCTGGGGCCGGAGGGAAGCCCGGGTCCCAGGTGCCAAAGGGAAGCCAGTGCCAGCAGCAGGGGGAAGGAAGGCCTACTCTTGCATGAATTTTTGTGCATCGGGCCTCTAGTAACCTTATAATATAGTTTGAAATCATAGAGCATGATATCTCCTGCTTTGTTCTTTTTTGAGATTGCTTTGGTTGTTTAGGGTCATTCATGGTTCCATATAAATTATAGGGTTATTTGTTCTAGTGCTATGAAAAAAAATGCCTTTGAATTCTAATATGAAATGCATGAATTTGTAGATTGTTTTGGTTGTATGGATATTTTAGTAATATTCCTTCTTCCCATCCATGAGCACAGTGTATCTTTCAATTTAAAAAAAAATGTGTCATGTTTAATTTCTTTCATCAATGTCTTCTGATTTTAATAGTATAGGTCTATCATCTCCTTAGTTAAATTTATTTGTAGGTATTTTGTTCTTTTTGGTGCAATTGTAAATTAGATTGTTTTCATTATTTATCTTTTTGATAGTTAATTATTGCTCTATCGAAATGAAACAGATTTCATTTATTAATTTTATATTCTTTACTGAATTTATTTGTTAGTCTTTGGTTGACTCATTAGGGTTTTATATATATACAGGAGAGACAAAACTAGGTTTACAGTTGATCATATGAAAAATTATACAATAATTCGTGAATAATAATATAAGAATAAAATTTGTTCCGTGTACTCACAACTGTAAAACTACTTTTGCACTACCCTGTAAGATCATTTAATCTGAAAATACTGAGTGATACTTATTTATTTTAAATTTGCATGCCTTTTATTTTTTCTTGCCCAATTGTTGTGTATAGGGCTTTCAATACTATGCTGAACAAAAAGGTAGAGAGGATCCTTGTCCTGTTCCTGATCTTAGAGGAAAAGCTTTTTTTTTTTCCCACCATTGAGTATGATGTTAACTGTGGGTTTCTCATATGTGCCCTTTATTATGTTGAGGCAATTTTTTTCTATGCTCATTTTGTTAAGAGTGTTATCAATAACTGATGATAGTTTTGTCAAATGCTTTCTTTGCATATATGGAGCTAATCATGAATTTTATCTTTTGTATTGTTAATATGATTATCACATTAATTTATATGAGAATATTGAACTATCCTTGCATCCCTGGTCAAATCTCACTCGATCATAGAGAATGATCCTTTTAATGTGCTGTTGAATTCAGTTTGCGAATATTGTGTTGAAGACTTTGCATCTATGCTCATTAGGGATATTGTAATTTCCTTTTTTTTGTAGTGTGTTTGCTGTGGTTGATAGATATCAGGGTAATGTTAGCCTTGTAATATGAATTTGGAAGTGTACCAAACTAATTTTATATATTAAGACTAAATTGTGAATATTTGCATTTTCATGTACCTTATATTCATCTTCACATAATCTGGAAATCTCATTGCTACTAGAGTAAAACCTAGTTTACATGATTTTAGGGCATTTGTCTGTATTCTTACCTTTGTTATTTGTACAACTGAATTCTATCTCTGATAATATTAATTTTCTTGGTTTCTATTCATATTTTAAAGATATTTTAGAAAATATAATTATTACAAGCATTTAAAGCACACATATAATCACAATGAGCCAGATATTGTAGCTTAAAATACATTGTCACAGATCCTGGAATTTATGCTCTTTCCTGACAACCAAGGTCACAATTTTCTGGCTGCAACTATGAAGACTGTTTTCAAGCAGTTTTGCAGACCCAGTCTTGTACACTTCAATTAATATATCCTCTTGGTTTGAGGGGTTGACACCACTTCTGTAATGATGTTTATGTTAAAACACAGAAATAACACTTTTATATCCTGCAAAACAGCTGCATTTATTTGCAGCTGTTGATGACAAAAATACATTGGAGAACAGCTTGCTTCTATTTCTGCTTAGCTGACAATAAGTCTAGGCACAATTAAGATGGCAGAACATGCTATGCTCTTTAGCTAGAGTCCCACTTCTGCTGCCACAGCTTCTTAATGGCTGCATTCTGCCATCTTCTGCTTTAAGAATGTAGTGCCCCCTCCCATTTCCTACTTTCAGTTCACAGATTTAATGCCTGTGAGGACACTTTTGAATTGATCAACGCATTGCCCTTTACATGAAAGGATTTCAAGTGTGCTCCTAATCTAGCCTTAGAATCTTGAGCCTTTTATCCCTAATTGTGAAATAAATGTTATAAATTCATGAGCAGGTGGCTCACAGAGTTGTTAAAATTACAAAATACAGCCAGTTCTGCTGCAATACTTGATTTAAGAACAGAATTTTTTTTCACTGTGATTGGTACATTAGAGAACAGTTTCAACATGATGCAAATTTCACATTTGTTGATGTGCAATTTCCTTTTCCAGAACCACCAGGTGAATGAAGAAAACTGATCCCAGTGAAGGAGCTACATAGGGATACACAAAATTAACACACACACACCTCAAATAACTGCCAGCTACCTCAATTTACCATGTGCACTATAAGCTAAATTCATCCACATCTGGTTTTACAAATTTTGTCCCATTGCTGAGAACCCTCACACTACAATCTGACAATAACTTACAAGGTATTATTCTTTTGTTGGTCACTTTCACAAGAAAAGTCTGATTTTTAAAGTATAATTCAACATATATTATAGTATTAATGTATTTCTAAAGTAGTTAATACATATAAAAGTGTGCATTTATTTTTATTAAGGTCCTCATTTATAAGGTGCCATTGACAAAGTTTTTAAAGCATTAGCATCTGTGATGTTTGTTGCATTATTTTGCATAGAGTGATGATATTTGGAACATGTATTTATAATGATAAAAGAACTGATTCTATGAATCTTCTTCTATTCTCAACAATGTCCCCTATTTCTCTAGGAGTATATCTAACAATATATTCTTTGGACCTATTTTGAGAACTATTTCACATACTTGACTGTTGTTGATGTTAACTTTTTGTTGCCACCCAAATAGTTTTTCTTTTTTAAACTTGAGAACAGATATGAAATGTCTTGATTATTACTCTAAAGTATTTGTTTCTTACGGGGAAGAATTTTGAGCTGGAGAATGCCCAAGGTAATGAGGCAAATCAAACCCATGCAGGCGAGGGTTCTGTGTAAAATTTTCTTGAAGGAGAGACTGACTGTGGCTAAACAGCCTACGGATTCCTGTAAGACAAACATTGTCTTATCATCTTTGAAGTTTCAATGCTGGGTATCCTGCCTGACTTGGAATGGCTCAACGTGTTCACTGAACTGAATTTCAGCAGTTCAAATGTGGATTGGTCCTCAGAATGTTCACCAAGAGCCACTTTAGAAGTTTAAATAATGCATGCATACAAGTCCCTTGGTTGATCTCTCCACCTTACCCCCACCCTCCCCTACCTTACCTGAGGTATGATGTTCTGATCAACGTTTCTCAGCCTCTGGATCTGTTCTTGTTCATCGTTTGAACAAAAATAAAAAGGATCCCAAATCAATTATATAGAAAAGATTCCTTTATTAACTTGTGGTCGAGAATATATTTGTATATTTTCAGAAAACAACCCCAAGACCAGATGGATTCCTACAACAGAGAGGAATTGACAGGTGTGCTCCAACCACGAAGACAAGAGGAAGAAACAGTCCAGAGATGAAAGATGCTGACAACGCCTTGCGACGCGAGCAGTCAGCAGCTGTGCACCGCTTCAGGTTACCTAGGACCAAACCAGAGAGGGTTGGACCTGCATTGCCACCATGTACCCACCATCCAGATATTATTGCTGACATGTACACATAAGGAACTGTTAGACATTGAAGCGGGGACTCAGAACTGTTGGACATTGAAATTGGGACTCAAACATTTTTTTGTTTTGTCTTGTTTTGTTATTATATGTTTATTTCTAGTCTGCAAAGGCAAAACTTTTTAAAGGAAAGAAATGGTGGGAAAAAGATACAGAGGCAAAGAAGCATTGAACAGACTGTCAAACTACATTGGGAAGACAGGGGAGGTTGGGCGAGGGGGGCTGCAAGAGACCAACCGAAGGACTTGTATGCATGCATATAAGCACAACCAATGGATATAAGACACTGGGGCGGGGGGGAGGGTGGTCAGGTGAAGGCATGGACTGGGGGGTAGGGGAGGTCGGGGGGAGATCAATGGGGAAAAAAAAGGAGACATATGTACTACTATTTGTAATACTTAAAACAATAAAAAAAAAAGAAAGAAAGACCCCCCCCCCAAAAAAAAAGTTTAAATAATGGTGCAGAAATAAATTTCTCCATTTAGGCAAGAAATCATTCTCAAGCATTTGGGGGGGAAATGTTTGACATTGAGAATGGAAACAAAATTGATTTTTAATTTATCCTAACTAAATATTATGCACATTGAGCTCCTGCTTTATGCTTAATAATGCTAGGCATAGTGACTTTCCTCTAAGGATATGATTAATAATCATTCAATCCATCAGAAAACCAATTAATCAGAACATTCCACTTCCTCATAAGCAATCTATCTAAGTGTCTGTTTTGCGTAGTTTAACATCATTTCACACTTTGGATATTTTACTTTTTTAAATATTTTTGGAAGGATTATAATTATTATAGAATCCTCTAGAAATAAAAATATGGAAAAGTCAATCTTATGCAATGTTTATACAGTTAAAACTAAGAAAAAGAATGAAAAGCAGAAGTAAAACCATAGAGACTCTGAAATTGTGAATATGGCTTACTCTAAATGTAGCCTCTGCTGCGTAACTCTGACTTCATTTCAATTAAGTGCATATTACAGCTCCCCAGGTGGGTATCCCATCTGCTCCTCATGGAAGGCAATGCCACCCCAGCTTCTGGCTCTCTTCCCTAACAATTAGTCTCCTATATGCATTTTATATCAGTGCTGCTGAGCCTTGGATAGGTGTGAAGACTTGAATCTTCTATAAGTTTTGCTGAAATCTGGCTTAAGCATACACTGACAAATAAATGGAGAGAGTAAATATCAATATGAGAAGTTAGGAGTTTCTATAAATGTTGTACATTTTTATTCCCTCCGTGGTTATATGAATTTGAGATGATATTCTTCCAGGCTTAAAATAGATGATCACCTAATAATAATTCATTTTAAGTGATAATGTCATCCTTCTCTATCCTGCTTCATACTGAAACTCAAATATAAGGGATATTTCCAAACATAGTTTAAACACATCTAACTAACCACAGTCCTATTGTGCACTGACCTCTCTGTGTGTTCTACATATTCTACAGTTATTCTAAGTGATCGCATTTGACCCTAACTATTTTTTTACTTTTGCCTTATAGCATTATTCTGAGCGGCAAAAATAAAACCAAACTAGAATTATTTAGGCCAAATGATACAGAAAGAAAGCCTAAGGCAGATTGGCTGTTTTGCATTCAGAAGAAGCCACTGGAGAGTGACAATTCAAGTCAAATATTGTTGTGAAATAGTTGAATGGGGAAAAAGAATTTGGGAAAGCTCAGCTTAACACATTAAGATGCTATGTAATATGTGTCAAAAATAGATATCCTGGAAATAGTCTGTCACCTTCAATATATGTACCCTAGTTTCTACCTGAAAGTTTAGTTGTCCTGGAATAGACATAACCTAAATTTAAGGTACAGTGTTATTGAATAATAACCTAACAATTTAAGAAAATGAGAACTGAAATTGTAAGGTTTATTACTATCAGTGTTGTATTAAAGTTAGTAATGAAGTTCAATATCAATAATTATTTCTATCTTAATTTTTCAGAAAATGTATTTTAGGTTACTGTTATAACTATAGTAGTTCCCCTTCATCTATAGGAGTATACTTCTAAGACTGCCCTGGATAGTATTGAACTTTATATATATTATGGTGTGTGTGTGTGTTTTTTCCCTATAGATGCATACTTTTCCACTTAAAGGAGCACTTCACAGCTTCTCTTTGGCATATCCAAATTGCCAGCATCACTACCTTGTGCTTTGAGGCCATTATTAGTAAAATAAGGGTTACTGGAATAAGCACTGCATTACTTCAACCATAAACAGCATGAATATACTTGACAAAGGAATGAGTTATGTCCCAGGTATGACAAACAAGATGGTGTGAAATTTCATCATGCTACTCAAAACAGCGTGCAATTTAAAGTGTATTGTTTATTTTTGGAATTTTCCATTTAATATTTTTGAATTGCAGTTTTCCATAGGTTACTAAAACTTTGGAAAGGGATGAAGGAGGACTGCTCTACAGATGAAACTGTTGTCACAAAAAAATAAAAAATAGCAGTGATTTGAGAAAAACAATAGAACTATGTCTCTTGCCTGTGACAATCCACAGGTAAGCAAGAGTTACAGGTCAGGAAGGCAATTCTGATCCTAGCGATCATACAGGGATCAGATTTATTTCTCTGCACCATTTCAGAGGAAGTTTTCCTTGCCTACAGGATTGAAGCTGGCCACACAAATCCTTGTATTTCGATCATTAAGAGAGAAATGAGGAGATGGAACACAATTTCCTTTTTTAAAAAAATATGTTTTTATTGATTTTAGAGAGAGGAAAGGAGAGGTATACTAGAAGCCCCATGTACAAAGATTCATGCTAGAATGGGCTTTCCTTTCCCTAGCTTCCGGCACCGCCTTTCCACTCTGGCCCAGCCCCTTTCCACTCAGGCCCTAGAGCTGCCTCTTTCTGCTCCAGCCCCACTTTCCCACGCTGCCCAGAGGCCCTGAGAGACTGGAGGTGGGACAGAACGCCTGCTTCTTGGCCATGTCACTCTGTGCCTATGTATGCAAATTAATTTCCATCTTTGTTGGGTTGATTTGCATATCACTCCTGATTGGCTGCTGGTGTAGCAGAGGTACTGTCAATTTACATGTTTGTCTATTATTAGGTAAGATATACATATATATATATATATATATATATATATATATATATATAGAGAGAGAGAGAGAGAGAGAGAGAGAGAGAGAGAGAGAGAGAGAGAGAGAGATTGACAGTGCCTACTGCACACCTCCTACTGGGGTTTGAGCCCACAACCAGGCACTGAACTGGACCAAACCAATGACCTCTAGGTACATGGACAATGCCCAATCCACTTAGCCACACTGGCCAGGCAACAATTCCCTTTTTAAAAGATGTGATCTAATAGTTGTATGCGTAATTTCCCATAAGTACTTGCAAGTGAGGCTGCGAAATACAGCATTATGCAAAGGAAGAAGAGGACAATGGATACTGGACAATCTCTCCATACCTACTAGTTAGCTGTTTGATAATTTCATTTGTTACTAATTTAATAATAAAATATTCTCCTACTGATATAACAGAGAAGTTTTGTTTATTTTAAATCATATTAAGTTATCTTCTGTTTAAAAATATTCAGTAATGTACTATATTTTATTTTCTACACACCCCAACGATCACAAGGCCCTACAGGCTCTGTCTCTTTCCTACAACTCCAACACTTTATGTTCTCTTCCTAATTTCCTATTTTTCAACTGCAAAGACTTAATTTCCCTCTGGTGAACATCCCAGCCTTCCATTTCTGTATCTTAGCTCTTGTTACTCTTTCATTAAGGCATGTTCTTCTTATAATTCTATGTATTACTGTTTCCTCCTTGTCCTTGGGAGTGCAGCTTAAGTGTCACTTTTTCAGAGATACTTTCATTACTCTACCTGGTTTCTCCATATTTCTTCACCATTTTTTTTCAATTTACTTCATAGTACTGATACTATTGATTATTCCTTATTCACTTTTTATGTGTTTACTATCTGATTTCCCTTGTAGAATATAAGCTCTATGAGGGCATAGATCGTATTTGTTTTCTTTCTGATGTAAGCCAACTCCAGAATAGTTATAGTCACTGAAACACAGTAAATACTAAGAGATGTTTTTGGGATTAACAAATAAATACATAATTATTAACTCATACTCTGCATATATATATATATATATATATATATATATATATATAATACAGTATTTTTTGGAATGTTGTTTTATCAACTAAATGTCTTCTGTCTCTTAATATATTATTATGAATTAAAAAGAAAATATAAAATGTTGAGGTACAGTACATACTTATCACATCTAAATTATGAGCAGCCTACTTACCATCATCTGATCCTATGTAATAATATGCTTTCTGGTATGAAATACATGACATTGTATTTTTTGTTAAGATTGTGGTACCAATGCATTTTCATTTGCTTTATACAGTAGCCCTAGAACTCTATTGACTAAATCCTAAAAAAACATTCTGAAATAGAGTCATATATTTGTAGGTCTGCAAACAAAAGACCAATCTATAATATTTATCAGAAATAAATGGCTACTCCTGAGTCATACTAAATAACATTCGCATCACAAAAAAACAAACTATTTTAGTAGAAATGTAATAAATATAGCCACGAAATTTTAGAAACAACATATCATGTTGACATTATTTACACATATAACTTACAGAATTTTTAAAAAGGGCTATATTAAATTTTGCTCTTCATTGTCTGAAGAGTCATATAAAATGAACCAATGTAGTGGAACTGAACACTTATTTCCTTCTGTTTTTCAATGTTTAAAATAATATCTTACTTTATATTATTTGCAAAACCTCACAGAAAAAAGGATAATTACTATATGATGATGCAAATGATCTCTAGGCCTTCTCAGAACCAGTTGAATGGAGTAAAATAGAGAAGCTCAAAGTTTTCTAACATATAGTTCAAGGTCATCCATTTAACCTGAAAAATGATAAGCTTAGAGGATTTCCTTTGACTTATTTTTCAGTTGGCCAACTCATGGTAGAATAGCAGAGTCAACATTAGATAGAACTTCCTAATACCATCTCCAAATTAAACAGATTTCCAAAATAAAAGCCTTGGGATAAATAAACAGGGGATCTCTATGAATCCTTTTATAATCCCAGTGATTCTCCCTGAGGCTCAATGATGATTCCGTTCAAAATAGTAGCAACGCCATTATTACTATATTAATATTAGTAATAACTTGCCAATTTTATAAAAATAGCAACCTTTTCTTTCTTATATCCTAACATGTGACAAAAAATATTTTATAATGACCTGAATGTGAATTCAAATAAGAAAATACTCTTAAAATTTAACTGTTAGTTTTCTTTACTAAAAAAATGTACCTTAATTCACATGAAGCATCCAAAAATTGGTCTACATATTTTATCCCTGTAAAGACCTTTTTTACATGATAAAGTAAGTGAATATTGATCACAGTGAAAAGTCTATCATATCAGCAGCCATCTTCTGAAAAAAACAGCTTGGACTATTTCTTGAGCATAAGTGGCTGTGCTTTATGTTCTGTCCCTTAAAACCTTGGGGATGGCTGATTGGATCTGACAAGATTTTTTTCTCACTGAAAGCTTTGATTGTGCAACAGACAAAGGGGAATTAATCTAAAGAAGTTGTAGCAGAGCCCTAGCTGGTTTGGCTCTGTGGAAAGAGCAGTGGCCTGTGGACTGAGGGGTTTGATTCTGGTCAAGGGCACATGTCCAGGTTGCGGTCTCGATTCCTAGTAGGAGTCATGCAGGAGGCAGCTAATCAATGATTCTCTCTCATCATTGATGTTTCTGTCCCTCTCTCCCTCTACCTTCCTCTGTAAGATCAATAAAAATATATTTAAAAAAAAGAAATAGCAGAGAAATATAAGGTGATGAGTTGAGAGAGGGTGAAATGCAGTGAGGGATAATGATAAGGAAAACTGGAAGCAAAGGCATGATGGATTCACTAAGGCATGATTATCAAACATGATTGTGCCTTAGAATCATTTTGTTGGGAGTTTTAAAAATGCTAAGTCCCAGGATGTACGCTATATCAATTAAATCAGAATGTCTGTGATGTTTTCTTCTGTCAGCAATATTTCATTAAGCTTCCAGGAGGTTTAGCACGTGCAGACAGTACTGAGAAGCACATGTTGGAGCAATGGGGAAACCTTCCCAAAGGCGAAGGAGACCAAGCACCAGGGTTGCTGCTGTATCACTAGAATAGCTATTCCATTTTGGATCCAGTTGGGATATAGTTTCATTCTCAGTGAAGCTTAAAAATGTAACTTCTGTGCTTCCTTATCAGTCAGTCGGGTAGCCTTATAATTATAAGGTAACTGAGGTAACTTGAGTTTGCATTAATCTTCACAAACTTCAAGGACAAATAATACGACCATTTTCAAACAAATCTGAACACTGTATCATTACATTAAATAAATAAAAGCCAAATAGGAGAACAAGGAGTTATTGTGCTTAACCAATTGGCAGGCCCATTGCAACTTTCCAAACGTAATGTGATGGTAGAAAATATTATTCTTAGAATTGTTAAAAGGTGTTTACACAAACATTAAATCTAAGACCGAAGTACCAAATAAAATCATAGCAGGCGTATTTTCCCTATACAAAATCAGAGGTGCACTTCAAAAAAAAAAAAAAAAAAGCATTTGTGACACGGAAGACATGACTCAGAACTTAAACAAAGATGTGAGAAACTGCAAATATTGAAATTATTTTAAACGTTAATAAATACACTACTGAGTTTACAATGAAGAATTGCATGATACCTGATTTGGTTAAAAAATACACTTGCTAATATTTAAATACTAGATGAATTTTGTGTGCACCTAAATCCATGCATTCTGCTATGCATAGATGGAAGACATACTTTTGTATTTGAATTAAATATAGAATGTGTAACCAGTCTTTCTGTGTTCAACATTAATGGCAAGAGTATGACTTAAGTACATATTTATTTTTGTAATAAATGTAGACCTTATACTAGAGTTGTATGTTGACATCATAAAGGATTTTTTCTTAAGTTTTTATTAATGTTTTTTCAACCTGTTTTTTATTTTCCCAAGAAATTACGCTTCCACTTGCATAAACCAGTCAGACTTTCAACTTAGTTAAAGGTAAACATATTAATGGTGCATCAATTCTGAAAAAAATCATACAAATAGTAACTGCTGAAATCTTAAGACAAGTGCATTTGTTCAGACTTTACTTTTAACTCCATTGCAGCTTTTAACTAATTTTAATATTTGTTTTCTTCCTCACTCTTAAAATTGTGAGAAAGAGATGAAATATTCCAGATGTGTTTAAAATGTTAGTGACATACATTATTCTCTCCTACTGATTTCTGTCTTACTTTTGAGGTTTGTTATAAAAGTGCATATATAAAAGTGTTGAAAAAAGAAAACTGTGTAAAATGACAGTATAACCATTAACAGTGTTACCAGTGCTTTTATTATTTTATTTTATTGTAAAAATACATGTCATATAAATTCTGGAACTTTTTCCGAGTATATTTAATATATGACCAACATTCCATTCTACTTTAAAATAAAAATATTTTTTAAAGTAGCAAAACCTGAGTCTCAGGACCATAATATATTTCACATACTCCCAACATAAGCAAATAATTACTGCCAAACAGAATGTGGTGGTGAAGGAGGACTCGTGGTAGAATAAAACCACTAACAAAATGAATCTAACCAAATTTAAAAAATGAATAACAAAAATATACTGAAAGAGATACAGGGATTTTAAAACTAACCTAATTAACTAAAAAACAGGGTCTTAACTGCATATTGTAAAGCTAAAGACAAATAAAAACTCTACACATATGCTGAACTATAGTTTATGAATATATTTTTGCTGTCCTGTAGAGACAAACATTTTAGTTCTTAAAAAACTTCATAAAAATGAGAAAGTTAATTTATTTTATAAGTATATTAACTACATAAAAACAACATGACCATGATCTTTGTAGAATATTGGGAATTATCGTTTGTATTTGGAAAGCTGATTTTTAATCAAAATATATTGTGTCTGCAGTTCTAATGATTCTTAAGAAAAGAGCATAATTGCCTCCACATAATAAACAAATTAGTCATGAGACAGTCTTTATGATCTTTTCCAGTTATGCAGAAAATGGATTTTTATGATAATGACTGGGTCAAACCCCAAGATGCCATCAATCTTAAGTTAGGATAGAAGAGAAACCAGATACACTTCAGCATGATCTAATTTTTTTACCCTGATGGTAGAAGTAGCTAAAGTTAAGCACGTTAGAGAATAATAATTTATCTTCTTATTCTCCTGGAAAGAACCTTTTAGGATAACTGAAGGCAGGATTGTCTATATGGCTTGACAGAAATGTCTTTTATAAGCACTTGGAAAAGTGTATTAACTGGAATCTCCTACCTACTTAGCATCTAGCTATTTTAGTGAAAACCTTGCATTCCTCTCAAGAGAGGCATTTAGCTTACTCTGAAATGGACACTAAGTAGTCAGGCATTTCTTAATATTGGGCTAAGACAAATCAATGAGGAAGGAGCTTTGCCTTTGAAGTTATTGTTAAAAGTCTTATTCTCTCCATTACAGTGTAGACTTCTGAATCTTGTAGATTGTGTATTTCCAGGCATGATGACAGTTATAATTTCCTCTTATGACAGATTCCTGATATTTGACAACGTAAATATATTAGGACAGCATTTTTCTGTCCTAATATAATAATAAATATATTAGGAAATATGGATTTTTAAAAGTACCTGAAATGACAAGCAATTTTAGACTGAACCATGTGTAATTCTTTATCTAAAAACTTTTCTCCAAATTGCATGATAAATTTATATATATATATATATATATATATATATATATATATATATATAAAAGAAAAGCACATAGCCATTTTTCTTCTCACCGTGGCTTTTTATCATTGCTTTGGAAGTCCTAGTTAATGCAATAAGACAAGAAAATTAAATTATAGGCATAGAAATTGGGAAGGAAGACATGAAACTGTCTTATTTCACAGAAAATCCAAATGACTCAATAAAGCAACTCCTGGAACTAATCAGCAATTATAGTAAGGTTGAAGGATACAAGGTTAATATACAGTCAATCATTTTCCTATATACTGGTAACAAACAATTGCAATTTGAAATTAAAAACACAGTGGCATTTATATTTTCATAAATGAATAACAAATATAAATTTAACAAAATAAATACAAGATCTGTAATAAGGAAAACTAAAAAAAAATTGTAAATTAAATCAGAGAAAAACTAAATAAATGGAGAGATATTTCATGTTTATGGATAGGAAGACTCAATATTGTCAAGATGTCAGTTTTTCCCAACAGGATCTATAGATTTGTTGCAATCCTAATCAGAATCTCAGCAAATTATTTGGTAGATATCGGCAAACTGATTCTAAAGATTATATGGGTAAGTTAAATTCAGAATAGCCAATGCAATACTGAAGAAGTAGGACAAAGTTGAAGGACTAACACTATCCAACTTCAAGACTTAATTGTATAGCTACAGAAAGCAAGACATTAATCGGTGAAGGGAAAACAAATAGATCAATGGAACAGAATAGAGAGCCTCAAAATAGGCCCACATAAATATAGTCAACTGATCTTTTACAGAGGACTAAAGGCAATGCAATAGCACAAAGAAAATTTTTTCTATAAGCAATGCAGGAACTACTAGGCAAGCATGTAAAAAAAAATAATGTAAGCACTTTAAAGCTTCACAAATATTAACTAAAAATGCATCATAGACCTAAATATAAAACACAAAACTATAAAACTTCCAGAAGGTAGAATAGGGGAAACCTAGATAACATTGGGTTTTAAAATACAACACAAAAGGCATGATGTATAAAAGAAATCACTGATAATGCAGATTTCATTGAAATTAAAAACATGTGCTCTAAGAAAGTCAATATAAAGAGAATGAGAAGACAATCCACAGACTGAGAGAAACTATTTGCAAAGACATACCTGATAAAAGACTGTTATTAAAAATATACCAAGCACTCTTAATATGTAACAACAACAAACACAACCCTATTAAAAAATGGTTCAAAACCTGAACAGACATTCTACCAAAAAAGATATACAAATGATAAATTAAAACAATGAATTACCACCACAAGGATGGCCAAAATCAGGAACACTGACAACATAAAATTAAGGTGAGGATCTGGAGTAATAGAAACTCTTATTTATTGCTAACAGGAATGCAAATAGGATTAAACATACTCTTATCACACAATCTAGCAATGGTGATTCTTGGTATTTACCTAAAGGAGTTGAAACTTTCATTCACACAAAAAACATGTACCCAGATGGTGACAGCAGTTTTATTCATAAGTCCTAAACTTGGAATAAATCAAGATCCCCTCTGGTAAGTGAATAAATAAAAATTTGATACATCCAGATAACAGAATATTATTCAGCACTAAAAAGAAAGGAGCTATCAAGTTATGACAAGACATGATGGAACCTTAAATGCACATTACTAAGTGAAAGATGTCTATCTGAAAAGGCTACACACTTTTTAATTCCAGGTATATGGCATTCTAGAAAAGGCAAAACCATGGAGACAGTAAAAAGATCAGTGGTGGTCAGGGGTTTGGAGGATGGAGAGATGAATAGGCAGATCACAGAGAATTTTTAAGACAGAGAAACTATTTGATAAAAATATACTGATGGATACATGATATTCTATGTTTGTCCAAACCTGTAGAATGTACAATAACATGGGTAAATTCTAATGTAAACTCTGAGCTCTAGGTGATTATGATGTGTTAATGTAAGTTCATTGAAGTACCACTCTGGTGAGTGAGGTTGATAATGAGGATGCTTTGCATGCATGAGCAGGGGATATATAGTAGATCTCTTCACCTTCCTTTCAATTTTGTAGTGAATCTCAAATTGCTCTACAAAAATATTCTTCAAAATATGATGGAGATATTGATATAATATTTTGTGAATGCTTAATGTTTGCTGAAATGACTAATACAGTGCTTGGCATGAATTAAGCAATATGTATTGGTTAAATTTAGATTCATGCTACAACAGGGTGTGAGAACAAAAATACCAGCATATGCAACACTCAGGAGCCAACATATACTCACATACAAACACAGACAAGCACACAAACACATAGACATAGTCATGACCTGCAATATTTGAGTCTTTATGTAAACAAGAAGAACCAAATATAAACCTGAGAATCTCAGGTAGGTGTATTAGTTTGCTAGGACTGACATAGTAAAATACCACTAGGTGATTGGTAAATAAAATACATTTCCTCACTGTTCTGGTGGCTAGAAGTCCAAATTCATGTCAGGAAGCTGAGTGTCTAATAAGGCTTCACTCCTTAGCTTGTACATAGTCACCTTTTTGCTAGGTCCTCACATAGTCTCCTCTGTGTGTATGTTCTCCTAGCATGTCCATGAGTGTCCAAGTTACTCTTCTAAGAACAACAGTTAGATTGCATTAGGACCACTAATACCCTCATTTTAACCTATTTTCCTTTTTAAAAGCCCTATCTCAAAATACAGTCACATTCTGAAGTACCAGGGGTTAAGCTTCAACTTGTGAATTGAAGTGGTACAATTTAGTCCATAACAGTAGTGATAAATAATTTACATTGAACTATTTTCTATCAGTTACTGCCATTTAAAAAAATCAGTTTTACATTTCATAGATTTTTTTCATACAATTTCAAACTCCATATTTCATTCTAGAGACATTACTCACAAAAACCCAGAAAAGCCTTCACAGACTATAGTATTGGACATAGCCTTGGGTGTAACTGTGCCTGCAGTATAATCTTGCAATATATTTTACAGTCTTAAAGTTATCCTCTAGATTTTGTCTTTATATTACACTGACACATATCTGACATTGAATTATTTTTATTATTAATCTTATTATTGTTATGAGTAACTAAACATATATGAAAATAGAAATATTACTTTTTAAGTTTGTGAATCTCTTTAGTTTCATATTTTAATTTCTTGACAATTTCCTCAGTTAAATATAAAAATAAACTTTTCAATCAATTTCATTGAGAGCATGCATGTTTTTAAAAAGTGTTTGTATTTAGTAATATTTATTCTTTGCACAATCATTCACAAAGTGAACTATTTAAGAAATTCTGGTAATGATGATTAGAAAACAAAAGCCTATTGCCAATATCTGTTAGTAAAAATAGCTAGATGTGTCCCTTGTTAAATCATTTTTGTGTGTACATTATATAACACTCAGAAGAAAAATCATGTGGTGCTTGTTTTTCACTTTACTAGACACTTTTTACATTGTTTTTAAAAAACACATTTTAAGCTGTCTTTATGTGAAGTTATTTACTGCTATTTATTTTCTTTTTCACTTTAGAAGTTATAATTTTCTTTTAAAAATCTAAAATAAATATGTCTGACTTTTCAAAAGTTGCATGGAGTTGCACCCACCAGGGCACATCATAGTTTTAAAGAACATCCACAATATAAAATAATGCTTCAATAACTGATGACCAATGGGATTAACACAAATGCATACAAGAATTTTCTTAATTAATGACTTAATATACTATTACATCCAATAGTTAGCTTTTCTGTGCTTAAAATTACCCTTTAATCAGAACTCTTCAGGGAATAGGAAAATTAATCAAACCATTAAGATTTTTATTTTATATATTACTAAGATTTTTCTTAAAAGTTCAATAATTTTTGCCACATAAATTTACACTTTATAAGGCAATGTAGCTGATGCTGCAGGTTTAATTACTTTTCTTACTTTTATTACTTTTTTCATAATTAACTATTTTTTAATGAAAGCCTTGAGATTGCTATGCTCAAATATTATGTGCTCATTAATTTCGTGCAGGCCATCAGCTAAAGATTCTTTAGAGACAACATCAAATAGCTTGGTAGCCTCAAATGGATGTGGAACATAGACTCTGCACTGAAATGAAGGAAACATTTTCCAATAACTTGCCCTTCTTCCCACTCTCTGCTGAGCAGCCTTTGTGTGTGGTGTTCATTGGGCAGTTCTTACATATGATTATTCAGTAGCCCTTTGGTCTTTGGTCATATAGTAGGAAGAGCAAAAAGGTAGAGATAAGACACCGTGTAGGAGTGTCAGCCTGACAGAGGAGTGCATGGCTCTCCAGAGGATGAAAGATCAGTGTGTGGTGGTGGGTAGAGGGGAATAAAACACCCGTGCAGGTAGGAAAGGACGTAGTCCCTGTACTTGCATGCTTCTGACAATGCTCATGCAGATCAATCAGAATAGCAAATCTACATTTGCTGCTGGCGTCATCTCCAGAAGTCAACCCTAGAGAAGCTATAGAAGAAGAAAACATGTACTGAGATGAAACAAATAAAATCGTTGTGAAACCTGTCACTGACTGGGATAATGGGCCTCAGCGAGGGCAGGGGTGGCCAGAAGGCAGTGGCAGAATAGCTTGAGAAGAGTTTATAAATTCTACTCTTTCTTCCTCACAACATTGCTTGGGCAAAACTGTTTCCCCCTCTTTTACCATAAAAATCAATAGCAACAGTCAGGACCACCAGTGGGCAGGAGGTTGCTGTTATAATTTGAGGGCTGCACAAAAGCCCTACTGGATTGAGAATCTAGTGATAAGAGATGCAGTTTATCCTTGTGTCTGCTTCCAAACCTCCAGGGCTGATAGCTGTTCTTGACTTACTGCTTCTTTGTAAAAATGTTACAGGCAAAACTTTGCCCACAGTATTTGCTTTGTGCTATGCCAGCAAATGGGGTTGTCTAACATTTTGGTGACTGACTTTTCTGCCTTGGACGTGATTTTTATTTCCTCTTAAACTGCTGAGAAGTGAGAGAGAGAGTCTCATTTTCACCAGTCTCCAGTGCACAACATCAGACAAGCTAGCCTTTAACCCAAGGAAAAAGAAAGCACAGGGCAATTAATTACATACACGAGTTACATACATACCGTAGAAGAAAAACAAACAATAACATGTCAAAGACAAAAAGAGACAAAGATTGGATTCAACAACAACAAAGCAAAACTAAGATGCAACAAGATGTTGGAGAGCAGTATATGAGACAAAAGAAGGTGGGTGTTATAAGCCAGTAAGATTTTTAAAAAGCTGAAATATCCATCGCAAAAATTCATCTATCAAACACTTGAGTCTCTAAATTTATAGTTATAACTGACACTGAGACAAAATGACTCACTACATAAAAGAGAAATAAGCCTGGCTGGCATGGCTCAGTGGTTGAACATCCACTTATGAACCAGAAGGTCACAGTTCAATTCCCAGTCAAGGCACATGCCCTGGGGGTTCCATCCCCACTGTGGGGTGTGCAGGAGGCAGCCAATCAATGATTCTCTCTCATCATTGGTGTTTCTATCTCTCTCTCTCTCCCTCTCCCTTCCTCTCTGAAATCAATACAAATATATTTTACAAAGAGAGAGAGAAAAAAGCAGATTAATTCCTGAAACTGTATATATGGTGAGCTGGACACTAGATACATCTAAATGGGAAAAATAAAATTATAACATTAATGGAAAATGAGGGGTTCTTTTTAAACAAACACCAAACAAGTTAGTAAACATAAATATGTACTAGTTAGAAAACAAATATATATATACACACATATACACACACACACACACACACACACACACACACACACACACATATACACATATATATATATTAGTGGCCTAGTGCATGAAATTCATGCACAAGGTTGGGGGGGGGGGAGTCCCTCAGCCCAGCCTGCACCCTCTCCAATCAGGGACTCCTTGAGGGATGTCCAACTGCCAATTTAGGCCCACAGGGTTCAGGCCTAAACCAGCAGTCGGACATCCCTCTCACAATCTGGGACTGCTGGCTCCTAACCACTCACCTACCTGCCAGCCTGGTTGCCCCCAACTGCCCTCCCCTGCTGGCCTGATCTATCCCCCAATGGCCCTCCCCTGCTGGCCTGATCTTGCTCCCAACTGCTCTCCCCTGCCAGCTTGGTTGCCCCCAACTGCACTCCCCTGCCAGCCTGATCTCACCCCTGACTGCCTCTGCCTCAGCCCCCACCACCATAGCTTTGTCCAGAAGGAAGTTGGACATCTGGAAGATGGCTGGTTGACCCGGTCTAATTCACATATTACCCTTTTATTAGTATAGATATCTGTCTATACCAAAATTAAGTATTTCAGCTCAATAAATTATACTATATGCTCTTTCCCAAGTAAATGGGCAGATGATAATATCCAGTACAAACCCATTTCTCAATGTCTAAAATTGATAAGCTGTTAACATCTATTGTGACCATAGACCAACAGAAAAATACAGATGAACAGAAGCTATGAAAAGGAATGAAAGCCCAAACAGTTAATAAACATATAAAGAGATATACATGCTAATTAATAATTAGAAAAAATTACAAGTAAAGTGAGATATCACCTTAAATTAATTAGACTGACAAATATTAGAAATACGGATAATCTTAAGTGTTGCAAAATGTGTAGATATAGGAGCTTTCATGCATTGTAAGAAAGTCTGTAACTAAAGAATTTCACTCCTGGGTATAAATCCCAGAAAGATGAATATTCAGTTCTATGAGGGAACAGGCATAAGGATTTAATATAGTGATTTTGTTGTGATATATGAAATTTGGTCAATCTAGGTATTTATTGCTGGGTGATTATATATACTAATCTCAATATAAAAAATACTAAACTCATATTACTTAACAAAAAAAGTAAGAATCAGATTAAGATGTGTAGTAAAATACTATTCACATAAATTAAAAATTCATGCATAAAAATACAAATAAACATTTTTCAAGAATGCATACACATCGAACACATTAAAATGGTGACAGTTTCCCAGCCTGCATGGCTCAGTGCATTAGTGTCAACCTATCAACCAGGGGCTCAGGGTTCAATTCCCAGTCAGGGTACATGCCTGGGTGGTGAACTAGATTCCCAGGAGGGGGGGTGCAGGAGGTAGCTGATCAATGATTCTCTCTCATCATTAATGTTTCTATCTCTCTCTCCCTCTCCCTTCCTCTCTGAAATCGACAAAAATATATATATTTTTTAAATGGTGGCAGTGATGTAGAGATAAAGGAGTTTTGCCTGTGTGTTAGCAATGAGAATGGAGTGGGTTGAATTAAAAAACAACACACACACAAATAAAAACCAAGAGAACTTATTGGGACAAAATGGCTTAAAATAAAAAGTATGATTAATTTAACCATCTGAAACTAAAAGAAAAAAGTGCAAAGTATATTAAGAAAAAGACAAGAGAATAATGTAAAAACTAAGTAAGTGTGCAGAGGTTTGTTACTCTTAGCCAACTTACATTATCTACTTTGTTAAAACAAGCCTTCTTCACACAATTGAATTTAATAATAGCAAGGTATGAGTATTGACATTATTAACATTGTTTTATTTCTTCTCAAATATAATTTCTTATCATCATATAAATTTGACTACTGAACAGTATACTTATTACCTCTTCTTATTGTTTTAATACAATTAAAATAAGACTTTCATCTATTTTCTCTAATTGAAGTTCATTTTATATTGATATATATATAATGCAAATTTAAAAACATATTACAAAAATTACCAAGGCTAGGAAATTAGCATATCTAAAATTTTCATTTAATTTTATAAGAGAAATTTAATTTCAAGAAGTTTTCAATTAATCAATCAAAGTCAGTGACTTTTTTGTTTTTAATAACTTTTTTAAAATCCATTTATCAGTAGATATAACATTGCAATTAATTTTGAGAACATTTTAATTTACAGGCTCAAATTCTATATCTTGCATCCCAATTTAAAAATCTAATATACCAATTTATATTAATGAAGATTCTTGGGACGAAAATACATCCTCATGCTTGTTATATATAAAGCATTGACATTTTGGTCTCTATTATCCTGATTCTCAAAATGGCTTCCAAGAGACAAATCATTCACTTTCTGAGTATGATTAGAAATACTTTTCTTGCTTCATATTTTGAATAATGTCCTGATTCTTTACAAGTTCTATAGCAGGAGGAAAAAAAAAGAGTGACAAATATCACTGGAGGTAGATCTTTAAAATCATTTTTACAGGTAGATTTTGCTGTTTGAAAGTCAAAATTATGAAACAGCAACACAATAATGACTTTAACCCACCAGATATTCCACTTAGAAAAGGTCTGAGGGTCTAGGTTTTATGTACTTTTCTCTCTCTCTTCCTCATGCCATTTTTAAATTTTTCTTCTATTTTTCCCCACATCCTTAATTTTATGATTATGTTTATAATAGCATATATGTAAATCAGATAAGATACACTTTTATATACTTCCTTCTCTTGCAAACTTTTAAGTCACATTAAAATAATCTGTGTTTTGAAGAATTAAATTCAGAGGAAGAACACTTTACTTCTAATGTGCAGGCCACTGTAGAATTCAATTAATCATATATTCTAACAACTAACAAAACAATTTCTTAAGTAGTTTCTTTCTCTTTAAATTAATTAGATGATTTTTTTAAAATCATGTAGTATGAGTTTAGTTTTCATCTAAAACTTTAAATCTACAAAATATGCAATGAGATGGGAAATTGTTTTTTTCAGCTGACAGTGCTTATTTGGCTGGGAAGTAAAATCTCAAAGTCCTTTAACTTCTTTCCATATGGAAGTATCCTGTACTTTAGTTTACTAGTTCAAAATTAAGTGTTAGGTAAGTGTTATTCATGTTGGGCACTCTATTTGTGATTTTTTACCAGTGACCATTTGTCAATTTCATTCACCAAATACTATAGTACTATACAGTCTCAGGGAAATCAATGAGTTAAAATACATAAAAGCACTTTGCAATGATTAACAAGTTTGAAACTCTAAAATACAGTATTTTAAAGAACTGGTGTTATTCTTCAGAGACATAACATCAACAGTTGCATTTTCTTAGTTGTGAGAAATCTATTCAAGCAAGCCAAGTTTCCAGTGTGAATCTGAATTATTCTTACTTTTATCATTTGATTGCCAAAAATGTGAATAAGCACTTATGAAAAATAAAAAACTGTTATAAATTGTTTTCTTTTGCTTCCCTGTTTGCAAATTCACCCTCTTCTGTCTATCCTGAAAAATTGTTTTTGCAGTTTCACATTTGATAAAATCTTACAAGGATTTAAAAGATCAAGAACTGGAATATATGTAGTTGAAATTAATGGCTTGCTTCCAAATATTATCCCACAGGACTAAGAAGAAGCCTATTTTTTTAAAATGAATTAAATAATGTTTTGTAGAGATCCCTTCATTAAATGCCTTTGAAGTACCACATGTAAGAAGAGAGCCAGTGGATACTATGACTTCCGAAGTGTGTTTATTTGGAGGACTTCTGTGAGTTGAAAATATGTGTATGAACACATAATTTTGCATGAGATTGATTTCTCCCTGGCATCTTCTAGATAAAATTTATGAGTTTCAGGCTGTTAAAAATCAAGTTGATTTAAATAATCATAATTACTTATTAACAATGATGTCTGCTAATTACACAAATGATAACAATACAAAACTAACTTAAACATGTACAGTAACTTAACTCTATGGGCACTTACAAGCCAACATAAAAAAAGATTCAGCCCAAGACTTTCTCTTTCCTCTTTTTCCACTTCACTCTAAGTAAAGGGAACGTTCTTGATAGAAATTCCTTTTTGTTTTTCTCCAGACTTAAGCAAACATTAATCATTTTCATTTTGAAGTAGGATATTTTTCTTTGTATAATTGCAAAACCTAAAATAATGCAATGGTCTCACCTTTAGGAACTGATTAAATAAATTACTACATTTCATTATAATTAAGTACCATGACAACAATTTTAAAAGAGATACAAAACACTTGGTAAAATATGTTTTTCTTTAAACAATGAATATTAATGTATATCTGTATGGAAAATTTCCAAGGGATTTTATATCAAATTCTCTTCATGTTAATTTAAGGACTTCTATTAGTATGTAGTATTAGTTGGGATATAAGTAATATTGTTCTATATGGTTTTTATTTTTCTAATTTTCTATAATAAATGTCTATTTTATATATATCATAGTAATGCTGCTGTTTTAGATGAAATGCTTATTAGTATGGATTATATAAAAGCTTTTCTAACCATAATGCACATACATGTTGTGTTCAGCTGTGAGGTTTTTGAGAACTCACCACAAGATAATTTCCTGCATCAGACAGACTGGGACACAATCTAATCAGAAACCTGTGAACATATTCTTTTGGGTCAAGAGCAAGCTTTGTGTCTACTTATAGACTCAAGAAATCTAATAGTCAGCACCCAACCTCATTACATAAAATTTATGTAAAAGAATTCTTAATAAGAAGAAATAATGTGATTAATGGCTTCAAAAAGAAAGTAATAGTCAGTTGTTTTGATAAACCTTAGCATTTTCAGGCAAGGAAAAATAGTGTTTTGCACCTACTTCTGCATTAGCACTTTAAAACTGACATGGATAGAGAAGCTGGAGCTCTTGAGAGAAATAATCACAATGATAAGAGGATTTTCAAACCTGCCACACGAGGTAGTGTTGTGATTTTTAGCAAGAATAGTATACTTGAAAGAGAAACAATAGCTATCCTGAGATGCTAGAGAACGTGTTCAGAGAAAGACACATGGTATATTGCCTGATTGTGCAGCTGTTGCCAAATAGAAGGAAGTACTTTATGATTGATTAAAACAAAGAAAGAACTTTTGAAATAATTGGAACAATTTGAAAATTAATGAGATCACCACTGAATAAAGTATAATCCACGTAACTAAATACATTTAAGCTGATCTTGGATGGCCAATTACTAGAAATATTTAAAAATATTAATGGGTCAAGAAGAAGTTGCATATCTTTTATTCTAAGATTTGATCATCCCAAGGTAATCCAGAAATAAAAAGCATTGGTCCACTTTCAGCATGTGCATGTGATGGAGGATTTTGCAGGTAGTAAAAGAGGCGATGACAGAAGTAAAAATGATTTTAAAAGTTATGTAAAAAATAACACATATCAACACAGTGATTCCAAATCAACTGACTACTGTCAAAAATGTGAACACTGTAATGAACAGACTCACACTCTATTAATGTGGATGTGAAAAAATGTTTTTTTTTTAAATAAATTTGTTTAGAATCTTTATGTCCTGTTTCTTATTCAAGTTTCTCTCTCTCCAGGCTCAGGTCAAAATTCTGGAATACTTATCCATACCAAGACATTTAGGGATGTGTTTTCTGCAACTGTCCATGAACATGAACCTGGAAGGTTTCCATCCCAGGAGGCCTGACTTAGTCTGTTCCAGGGGTTCTTCCCCTTGTGGGCTGTGCCCAGGGAACAGAAAGCTACTCCTGGGATGTCCAGACATTCTGGAGTCTTTCTGCACCCAGTACAGCACTGCAGGAAAACAGACACAGATGTAATCCCAAAGGAGTATCTTTCTAGTTGGGCAAGAGAAACTCCTTTTCCCTTCTGATTTTGGGTATATAACCCTACAATCCTCTTCCCAAGATTTTAGACAATATGTTTTGTCTGTAGTAGCCAATCCTTCCCACTGCCTGGGGCTTATGCTTTTTGAAAGTGAAGCCAAGATACCTTACAGGAATTTCCTGCCCTGCTACATGCATTCCCGAGGCAGTAAATGCAAACTTAGTACTTGCTTAAATAAAGATGAGAAAGTGAGAGATGTAACTATTATCAAAAATATTAATGTATCAAAAATATCACATTCTTTTAAAAATGAAAAACATACATATATTTTTCTTTGATATTTTAATGATTCTTCTTTAAATTTATTGAATTTATTGGGGTGATATTGGTTAATATATTTATACTAGAGGCCCAATGCACAAAATTCATGCAGGAGTAAGCCTTCCTTCCCCCGGCTGCCAGCACTGGCTTCCCTCTGGCACCTGGGACCCACGCTTTCCTTGCAACCCTGGCTTCATCCAAAAGGTCATCCAGGAGGACGTCCAGAACGATGTCCAGAAGGATGTCTGGTCTAATTAGCATATTACGCTTTTGTTATTATAGATAGGTTTCAGGTGTACAATTCTATGACACTTCATTTGTATATTTATATTGTGTGTTCACCACCCAAAGTCAAAATGTCACATGTTTTTAAGTGGAAGATATCAGTGAGATAGGAGACTGGAGCAAGGAGCTTAAGAAAGTACCAGGAGTCAGTTTCTTAAATGGAAATTTCAAGGAGAAGGATTAACAGTGAATTATACAAATGACAGAAGGATAGCTTTTACAACAAAGATCAGTCCAATCATGTTAAGATAATGGGGCTAAGAAGAGATTGAATGCATCTTTAGGTGGCGATTGAGACCTCGTCAGCACACTCTCCAGAAAGGCTACAGCAGGAGTGGAATGTGTTCACCAATAGCGCATCCTCCACTTCACTCTTTGCTGTCTAATTCACATGTGGACCAGTCTTCCTTTGCTGTGTCTTCGTCAACATGCCTTCACTATGGCTGGTTGTGTTTTTCCAGCACATATCAGCAACAGAAGGACATGTCAGAACTTTGTTAACACAGCAGATACTGATGAGGCAGGGTCAGCGGGAAGTCACTGATAAGCATTTTGAAAACTGCCACTGCCTTCAATAATAATTCTGTCATAGTAACAGCTACAAATTCTCTACAAGTGTGCAGTTCTCATGGTTGAGGAGATTCTGGCAATGCAAATTGGGCTGTTTTCATTAGCAGGAAGGAGGGTATTGTAAACATAATAAAAATCCATATTCCTCTCCCAAATCCACATTCCTCTGCTTTTATATAAAAGACACAATCTGATTTTAATGGATAGGTATAGATTACATTTCTTAGACTCTTTTGCAGCAAGACAAACTCAGGTTCTCAGAGCAGACTGTAACTCTACTTGATGTGTACAGATTCTGGTAGGTATCCTTAAATGAAAGGCATGTTTATTACACTGTCTTTCTTTTTCTTTCCTGGTGGTTAGAATGTAGATGGAATTAAAACAGTTATCTTGGACTATGAGGTGCTTTGAAGATGATAGGGCAATAAGAATAAAGGAACATGTGCTATTGATATTTTTAGAGTTATTATTTCAACCCAAGTTATTATTTTTTATGTGATGAGTAAACTTCTATTTGGTTTAAGCTACTCTACTTTTTTTAAACCTCAAAGTCAAATCCAAAATATTTAACAAACTATGCATGCTTTTGTTAATATTCAGAACCCAAACTGTTATGAAACTTTCATGCTCATTAATACCTTTAGAAATAATCTGCAGAATAAAATATTGTTGGAGTTAAGATACTTTTATATTCACTTAAAAGATATGCAGTTGCCATAAAAAGATTTATATGCTATCTTAAGCATTTGTATCAGGAAGTAATTGCTGTGTTTTTAATTAATTATTTAAGTTTATATTTATGATATAATTATGAAAAAAATACACAGACTTCAATTAGCTCTCAAAGGTAATCAAAATACCTCTGGGGGAAAAAACAACAACAATTAAACTCCTACCATCAGCCAAAGCATGTTTCATACTTATAAACAAAATTTTGTTTGCTATGGAAATTCTACAGTTAAAAAAGCAAATATTTTCCAAATAGCAAATAGTGTATCTACACTTAGTATTTTAGAGTTTGAGAGATGCTCCTTTAGAGTTTAGAGCAGCTTAGATAATACATGACAAAATGCTCAAGTACTTAAAATCTTATAAAACTTTTTTTCCAACCTTACTAAAACATGAGAATTCAAGCTGGCAAGCCATGTATGTATGGCTGTGTGAACAAAATAAGCCCCCACAGAAGACCAATTATGGTTCAACACTTTTTCTAAACAAAATAATATTTCTTAGTGTTTATAAGGAAAGAAAACACTTATTCTCAATTTAAAAAAATGACACATCAATGGGTACTGTTCGTTGTTCAGTAACCATTGTGCAACCAGATTCAGGCAGAATGAAATCCTAACCATATAAGTCATGAGCCACAGAGCAATATTTTGGTCAATGTCAGACCATGTAAAAGACCATGGTCACATCCTATATAGTGAAAGCCTAGGTGGTGTCAGGCCCTTGCACAATGCCCTCATGCAACATCATCACAAGATGGCCGCCACAAGATGGCCGCCACAAGATGGCTGCCACAAGATGGCCACATGCACAGCGGTGATGGGACCTGGCGGCTGCTCCACACAGTAAGGCGTGGAGGTCCTGTGGCTCTACACAGCATGGAGAGGGCTGGTCCCAGTGTCTCTGCCACCGCACGGAGGAGGTGGGTCCTGGCAGAGGAGGTGGGTTGCGTCAGGCAGGGGAGGGCATTTGTGGGTGATCAGGCCAACATGGGAGGGCAGTTGTGGGTGGTCAGGCCAGCAGGGGAGCAGTTAGGCATCAATCAGGCTGGCAGGCAGAAGCGGTTAGGGGGCAACCATCAGGCAGTTGAGCAGTTAGGACATACAGTTAGGAGCCAGCGGTCCTGGATTATGAGAGGGATGTCCCAAATTGGAGAGGGTGTAGGCTGGGTTGAGGGACACCCCCAACCCCGTGCACAAATTTTGTGCACCAGGCCTCTAGTGAGATTATAATGGAGCTGTGGCATCTTAGCTGTGGTAATGTCTTGGTGCAACACATTACTCATGTGTTTATGGTGATGCTGGTGGAAACAAACCTGCGCTGCAAGTCATATAAAAGCAAAACACATACAATTATGTACACTACGTAATACTCAATAATAAATGACTGTGTTACTGGCATATGAATTTATCGTACGATAATTTTTATTGTGATTTTAGAGTATGTTTTTTTCTACTTATAACAAAATGTTTGCTGTAAAACAGTATGTCCTATTATGCCAGCAAGCCTTATATATCTCCTGGTTATTGAATCATTTTCTGTTTCACTTGATCTAATCTCTTTTTCTATAAATTGAGTGCAGCCTAAGTGTACAGTGTCTATAAAATCTACAGTAGTATAGAGTGATGCCCTAAGCCTTCACGTCCAGTCACCACTCACACACTGACTCACGGAATGCAACCTCGGTCCTGCAAGCTTCATTCACAGTAAGTGTACCATTATAGAGGTACACTTTTTTAAATCTTTAATACCATATTTTTACTCTACCTTTTCCTTTTTAAGACATGTTTAAATACACAAATACCATCATATTACAAATTGCCTATAGTTTGTTCTGTATAGTGATAGTTTTGTAGCTTTAGAAACAAGAAGCTGCATCCGTACAGCCCGGATGTGTATAGAAGACTATACCAGCAGGGTTGTGTCAATGCACTCTATGATGTCCACACAAGGAGATCACCTAATGGTGCATTTCTCATACAGTATCCCTGTCGTTAAGCAGTGCATGACTGTTTAGGGACACAATTGCCATTAACTTCAATTAGCGTTTTCTCTTGTGGAAGGACTTAACTTACCCTCAGTTTAAGCCATATTCATTAATTTTATCTAGCAACTTAAAGGCATTTTTCCACATTATTTTGCATGTATAGTTATTTATCAACTAACAGAAAAAGGCCCAGTTATAAAGCATGTTCTGGAAAGAATATATTGGGTGAATGTGAATGACATAGGATGCTATTAAGGATTTAACGATACTGTTAACATGCCTGGGTTTTACAATTATGGTTCTGTATTTCTCCTTGATTGTTTGCAATCCTGACATAATTTAAAAATTGTTTTGTGTGTGTATGAGAGAGAAAAGAACATTTAAAAATCCTGTGAGGGAGAGAAATGTACCCCTTTCAGACTCATTCTATAGCACATAGCCCACATATTTATGCCTCTACTTAAACCTAGTTGTTACATTTAGTTCCATTAACTTGTACTTTATTTTGGTGTTACTGGCCTCTATGTGAAAGAATGAGTATAATCTGCTTGTGTTTAACATGGGACATGGTGTGGTAGGGAAGGAGTTTCTTAGGAATAGTGTATAGTAGCAAAGAGACCATGACCAGTAAGGAGAAGCTAGTTCTTTAAAAAGTGAAGCCAGTTTTAGATGCTTGCAGACAATAAAATGCAACACTGGAGAGAGGGTTAGGCATTTGGAAACCACACAGAAACAACCTCCTATTTGTTTAAAAGTACTATAATGTATTCTTGAATGTAGGTTCTGATTTATATCTTGTTTCTTTTGTTCCTGCTTCTGAATTTAAAGACACAGTTGTGGGCTACACTAACACTTGCTTTAGGGCAACCTTGAGTTGAGAAAATCACCATTTGTTTTATCATTGTGTAATCCTGGGTGCTGTTATTTAGGATGAAGAAAGAAGAGTGGTTCATTGTATACTTAAAATGCTCTTTACATCTAGTTCTCCTAAATGGGTTTCTAAACCCTCAAGGTTTATTGTGTTTTATTTTGGAAGAAGGGTTCCATTAACTTGCTAAGAACTTTTCACAGAAACTTATGGCTGCCCTTGATAATAGTCTCTGTAACTGGCAACATAGAGACAGGATGAAAATGAATACAACTGTTTTGTCAGCAGGCTAGGTTCATGGTAGATATTGTTTAAATATTATGAAGACTTGCCAAAAATATCCTTCCTGGGCCATACATTTAAATACAATTCTTTTGATAATTTTAAATCATAATTTCTGGATGACATTAAATTACAAAACAGTTGGGGTCATTTTTTCCTTTTGCTCTTATTAATTCCACAAATGGGTGATACCTGTACACTTGAATGTAGATTGGTGTCTTTAAAATTTTTAAGGAATCTCCATAGTGTTTTACATTCCCACCAATAGTGCCCAAGGCTCCCAATTTCTCCTCATCAACACCAGCACACCTTTCTTTATAATGGTCATCCTAAGATGTATGAGGTGATGTCTTATTGTGGTTTTTATTTGCATTTATTTACTTGATGAGTAAGGATGCTGAGCATCTTTTCACGCACCTGTTGTATGTCTTTTCAGAAACACCTATTCAGATCCTTTGCCCATTTTTTAATTATTTTTTTTACTATTGACTTATAGGAATTCCTTATAAACTTCATAGGTTAATTCCGTATTATATATATGATTTGAAAATATTTTCTTCCATTGCTTGGCTTGCTTTTTCACTGTAATTGTTTTCCTTGCTGTTAGATTATTTTTAAACTTTACCATCATCATTATTTTGCTATCTTATAATACATTGCTCCCAGACACATAATGTGGATTATCACAGCTTCTTCTCTAAGAGAAACTCTGCATTAGAGATATTATACAATATAAACTACATGATTATTGTAAGCAGGTTTGAAGTGTTATGCATCTGTCATACTTTCAGTAATAAAGATAAATTTAAAAAATAAAGTTCTTTATCTGTATGAAATGTACAATTGCTATTATATTCATTTTAATTAACATAAGGCATAAAGTATCAATGCCATAACTATCTTGTCAGTTACTTAATTCTCTTAAAAAATTTGAAACATATTTTTGTTTAGTATTTTCACTTAGTTTTTTTGGGAACCCTATTCAGCTTATTTTGTCATATTGTTGAAAATGGAATTTCAATAGGAGCTCTTATATCTTTAAGTGTGAATGAATTACTAATGCTCTGATTTCAAGTATGATTATATCCTGTGATTAAACAATTTTACAGGGAGATATGTACAATAGTATACACATACTATATAATGTATAATAATATACAATATAATGGGCACAGTTATATTCACAATTGCACCATTTGTTAAAGTATAAAAGGTAAACATTTAAACTCTAGTGTCACAGTAATACCATTTTGCAGAGGCCCTGCATTGAGAAGTAAGTGAATAAATAAATTTTGCAATAGTCACACAATGGCATATTTTGCAGCAATGAAAATGAACAAACTATTAATGCATTAAATAAAGTGGATAAATCTCAGAAATACCATGACTCTAGTAGAAGCAAATCTGAAAAGCCTAAAGTAAGTGAAAACAGTATTTATAAAGCTCATACACAAGCAAAATAAAAGGATATATTACATAAAAATACATAAATAATAAAACATTAAAATAACAATGCTGACAATCACAAAATTCAGAATATTGGTTATTCTTGAAAAGAACAGATGCATGGAATATGGGAGAAATACATAGATAGCTTTATGATATTGATAATGAATATCTTCATTTTGAGTTTAAGTAGGGATTTTAGGGTTTTTATTTTATTTTTATATTTCATAACTATGTATTTTAAGTTACATGTGCAACTTATATAACAAACTGACAAAAACACACATGATACTGTAAATTTTCAAACTCCATAAGTCTTATTAAAAACTACTAGAAACTGTAGTGTTGCTTTTGTGGGGGGCGGGGGGTGCCTCTCTATGGCACCAAATAATTGAGACTGTGATGTAGTGACTTGATAATTATGGTTTTAAATAACTTTAACAGAATCTTATTCCCCTAAACCTGAGGATCTGGTTGTGTGTCCACACTGTTTTGGACTGCAGTTTCAATCCATTCTCTAATCATTTTGTAACGCTGGTGGTCTTGATCTGGCATCTAGAAGGGTTCAGCAATCTGGAGAAGGGCTGTGCATAAATTAAATGAGAGTCCAGAGATGAAACATAATTTTGAAAGGCATTATAGGGAATCAGAGAAGACTTAGCTAAAAGAACTAAGTTCTCCTTGTCTCAGGACCCCTTGCTTTTTTTTTTTTTTTATTTTTATTTTTTTTTTTAATTTTATTTTTTTTTATTGTTTTAAGTATTACAAATAGTAGTACATATGTCTCCTTTTTTTTTCCCCTTTGATCTCCCCCCGACCTCCCCTACCTCCCAGGACATGCCTTCACCTGCCCACCCTCCCCCCCCGCCCCAGTGTCTTATATCCATTGGTTGTGCTTATATGCATGCGTACAAGTCCTTCGGTTGGTCTCTTACAGCACCCCTCGCCCAACCTCCCCTGTCTTCCCAATGTAGTTTGACAGTCTGTTCAATGCTTCTTTGCCTCTGTATCTTTTTCCCACCATTTCTTTCCTTTAAAAAGTTTTGCAGACTGGAAATAAACATATAATAACAAAACAAGACAAAACAAAAAAATGTTTGAGTCCCAATTTCAATGTCCAACAGTTCCTTATGTGTACATGTCAGCAGTGATATCTGGATGGTGGGCACATGGTGGCAATGCAGGTCCGACCCTCTCTGGTTTGGTCCTAGGTAACCTGCAGCGGTGCACAGCTGCTGACTGCTCCCATGGCAAGGTGTTGTCAGCGTCTTCCATCTCTGGACTGTTTTTCCTCTTGTCTTTGTGGTTGGAGCACTCCTGTCAATTCCTCTCTGTTGCAGGAATCCATCTGGTCTTGGGGTTGTTTTCTGAAAATATACAATATATTCTCGACCACAAGTTAATAAAGGAATCTTTTCTATATAATTGATTTGGGATCCTTTTTATTTTTGTTCAAACGATTTTCCTTTGTCTTATTTAGACACCATGTGTGTTTTTAATGGCCGTCTTGCTGTTAGCATTGCAAATGAACCTTAATTTGGTAAAGTAAAAATTTTCTAGATGTAATTTACTTATAGAATATTTTTATTAACACAATTTTTCCTCAGGCAAGGTGGAGATTACACATCAAAGGCCAGGGTTTCCTGCACAAATCCATTGTCAGATTGGTGGAGTTACCTCTGGCTGTTTAGGTGTTTGGCCAGGAGGAGGCAATAACATGTAGATTAAGATGCCCTGAGCTGTCTGGTATTAAATAATCAATTTATGTATCCTTTTCAGGTTTGGGGAAATACCCTTTAGCCATTCTCCAGATGATTCAGCCCTGCTGACATGATGGAATTGGCTTCTGGCAATTTTGGATATTACACATTGCTCCATTCAGATGTCTGAATTTACAAGATATAGTCTTTATTAGTCTGATAATTTTAGTCTGATTATTTCATAATATAGTCTATTTTAGTCTGACTATGGTCACACAGAGGAAGAAGAAAAAAGATTTGATAGCTAGCTATCTCTTTAAACTATGCTTTATTATATAAATATGTTCCAAGTAATTTTTTAAAAATTACTTCTGTAGATTTTATTATATATGTCAGTTAACTAGAGTAAACATGTTAATGTAAGAGTCTTCATTTGGATTTTAGTTATTTTCTTATTACACAAATATGGTTTTTTAAATTTATTAAGAGGTGAACTTTGTTAATATAAGTCAGTGGTTTGTCTAAAATGATGAGCAATTTTTTTATAAAATCTTCATGCAAGTAAATGCAAAATGTCCTGAAAATTTTGCCTATAAAAGGGCACAGCAGCACAGATCAAAATTATGCTACCCATTACCCTAATTTGCTTCAAGCAGAGAATTAAGGAGAGAGGCAATCAGAGTCTTTTCTCTAGACATCTCTGAAAAACTTATTTTAAACATTTCAGAAACAGAAGAGGAGAATCCAAAACTAGGAAGAATATGTATATTTTTTGCTTTTAGAAAATAATCATTGCATTTAAATTTTTTTTTCTAAAATGAGTTAATAATGTATTTTTGTTTTCTTTAGGATTATAAGAATGACAGAAAAAGCACAAAGTGTTTAGTCTTCACACAAAGTAGTTTTAAAATTGTATTTGTCTCATAAAATATAATCACTGATCTTGCTCTACTTTGCTTTTATAATATACTAGAGGCCCGATGCACAAAAATTCATGCAAGAGTAGGCCATCCTTCCCCAGGCTGCCAGCACTGGCTTCCCTCCAGCACCCAGTACCCCGGCTGGCTTCCCCAGAAGTGCCTGCAGGCACACGGGACTGGGCTGGCATCCCTCTGCCCCGGCTTTGTCAGGAAGGATGCCTGGAAGACATCTAGTCTAATTAGCATATTACTCTTTTATTATTATAGATAAACATATCCTGAGTCCACAATAAGTGTCCAACATTTCATAGAATTTTATTTACATTTTTTCCTATCTGCATTTCTATTAGAAGTTGTAGTATATGTTATGTTTGTCCAAATTGGTTAGATCATATCTGAGATGACTGGGGAAAAAACAAAACAAAAATCAAAGGACAATATAAAGCACTCACATGTCAAGTTTTTCTGTCAAACTAAAACCTCACTTACTACTGCAAGAAGTTTTGACCATTTCACATGTGACCCATTGCCTTTGGTAGTCAATTCTTATTTTCGAGTGAGCAAGACTCCTAAATGGACCCCTAAATGGAATTGTTGTGAGGTGCCTCAGTCTCCTGGCTGCCTTTGAAAACAGACCTGCAGGGGAGCAGCGGCAGTGCCGCTGTGTCACAGACTGAAACATTCCAATTCACTTTCCTCTTTCGATCTGCAGAGAATGACTCCACGTCAAATTGCTAAGATCAAGGAAGATATTCCTTGTAATGGTCTTTCTTAGCTTAAAAATGTCTTCACTGGGATTGGAAGGGAGTAAACACATAAAACATAAAGGACATATAGGAGTAGCTGAAATGACACTAAATGAATTTTATATTACTTTGGTTATAACTGAGGAAACTAAATTAACAATAGAAAGGTAGTAAATAAAATAAAAAAGTATGTGTGTGCTTGTGGGAAGAGTAATATAAAATTTAGTGAATATGCTAAATTTCTCAAAATTCTGTCAGAATTGATTTCTCTATTTTGGTAGTCTTATTTTAAAAACATATGAAGGTAAAGAATTTATACAACTAGTAACAATTCTGTGTATTCTGGAATACACACAGAGTCTGGAATCTGAACAGTCCTATTTACTAAAATATTGCAGATTTCTTTTGACATTTAAATATATAATTTTGGCAAAAACACTTCCTACTTACAAAAGTAAAGCTTAATTCATCTAATTTTTAAAAAGGTTGATAGAGACAAGCTCATTTAGATAGTTGGTTCTTCCTGAGCACTTTCTCTAGCATAATTAAATAAAAAACAGGTGGCATATTTTTTAAAGTTGACCAAAAAAGCCTTAACATTGCCCTCACCTTGAATGAACTCCAGTCCAGCTTCTTTCTTACGATAGGCCCCTGGCCTCCATTTTCTTTAGAAAATTTGCCAGTTGTAAATTCTCTCTCTACTCTTTGAGATGTAAATCTATATAAGCCAAGGATGTCTTTTTTCCAGGACCTGGAAGCCATCTCTTTGCAATGCAATCATCTAGAAAGATAGGACCCCTGTCTCCCAGCCTCTGTGGAAGGGCAGATGCCTAACTTCTTCCATAAGCACCAATTAGCAAACACAGATGGCCTAATCACATTGATCAACCTCCCCTCCCCAGTGTCCTTCAGTATTTTCCATCAGCTCGCTCCAGTGTTTAAAAGTCCTCCAGTTTTTTGTTTCAGCAAGCTGACTTTAATCTCCCCTATTGCAATAATCTTGACCCCTATTACATTAGTCTTAAATAAAATCCCCCTTGCCATTTTCAATAGGGCCTGGTGTGTTTTTAATTTGATAGCTTATGAACATTAAATGCAAACATCACACAAAATTTAAAAAGAATTAAAATTAAAAATATTATATCTTTAGATTAATTATATTTTGTATTTGCAGTAGTCACAATGTTATTTCTATATCATTTTTACATGTTGCAAAATATTTCCAAGGCATTACTTAATACTCACAACACTTCAGTGAGGTTGGTCAAGACAGTATCATTGGGCTCACATTTAGCTATTTAAGACTTGAATTAATTGTCCTGCCCAAGATTATGCCATAAGAGAACCCTATAGAGTGGCACTAGGAGTGAGCACCCTCTGGCTTCCTTAGTGCTTTTGTATCCATAATCTCAAGATCCTATATCATATCCTCCTTACATGCATCATTTACATCTAGGTGATTTACCTAGAGTTCTACTACCACAAGAAGGTGGCAAGATAATAAATTAACTATAGGTTTTATTTTACTTCAATTATTCTGTTCTATACATTGCCTTAAGAAGCCATGCTTTTTATTCACATGTAAATATATGCTAACTCTATGTTAATTCATTTTAAACAAAGACTAAACTGTGAAGTATATTAGCTTCCAACACAGAGTTCAGAGCCTGACAGAATTTTTAAAACAGCAGGCATTTGATATTTGTTGAGTGGATATATTAATGAAGTCAGATGTTTGAGGAAATCATATGTATATGTATGTATATGTATTTGTTTATGTTTGGGACAGGATTCACAAACAATAGATAACCAAAAACCAATAAATATTGATACTAGAGAAAAATAATGATGCTTGTTCAAATCCATGTTATCAAAGGTGTGAATGCAGCTTTCCTTTTCCTTCCTGATGAAAAACCATACCTACACTGAGATATTAAGATGGATTTTTGGGACAAGAATCCCCTATCTTCTCAGGTAGCTGGCAGTTTAATAAACCTCTTTTCTTCTCACCAGCACCTGTGGGTGGCAGCTGAACCTGCTTTCAGTTACATTACTACACACACACACACACACACACACACACACAATTTAAATCTTCTGTCCAGTTATTTCATTGAGACAGAGAATAATTTCACACAAGCACACCACTCAGAAAATAAAGGTAGGTTGTAGATATTTAAATTATTTAAAGAGGAAGAAATAAATATGTGCTGAATATAAGCACATATATAGACATTTTTATATGTATATAATAAAAGCTTAAGTGACTGTTCTAGCATAACGACCAGAACTACTGGTCACTATGATGTGCACTGATCACCAGGGGGCAGATGCTCAGCCAGAAGCCAGGCTCACAGCTGGCGAGTGCAGTGGCAATGGTTGGAGCCTCTCCTGCTTCCGCGGCAGAACTAAGGAGCAGCAAGCAGGCACGTGGTAAGGATCAAGGGGTCCCAGACTGTGAGACTGTGCAGGCCAGGCTGAGGGACCTCCCCTCAGTGCACAGATTTCATGCACCAGGCCTCTAATATGTATTATAAAGGAAAAACTATTGTTTTCCTTTGCACTGCATACAACTCTACTATAACAATACTTTACTTCCGTTCACAAGGTGTGGTAGTGTAAGGAATTTTAGAGACAGGACAAGCAGTTTTAGAGAAAAGGTCTTCAATGTTTCAAACCCAAACAGGGAGCCCAGGGCCAGAAAGAGATAGCAAAAATGGGGAGACAAAGACACAATCCCCTAAGGAAAGAAAAAATAAATCATCAGAAAAGAAACTAAATGAAATAGAGGCATGCAATATACCAGAAAAAGAATTTAAAGTAAGGGTCATACAGTTCATAAATCAAATGGATGAGAAAATCAACAACTTATGTAAGAAACAAGATGAAATAAAGAGTGATATAGCTACAATAAGAAAACACTATGGGAGGTTTCAACAGTACACTAGTGGAAGTGGAGGACCAAATGAGTGAGTTAGAAGATAGGGCAGAAAAACACACCCAATCTGAAGAGCAATTAGAGAAGAAAGAAAAAAAAAAGAAAGCAAGAAGAGAGCCTAAGGGAGCTTTGGGACAACCTGAAATGAAGTAACATACATATGATATAAGAAGATAAACAAGAATTAGAACACCTATTAGAAGAAATAATAACAGAAAACTTCCCAATTTGGGGAAGAAAAGTCACACAAGCACAGAGAGTCCCAAACAAGATCAACCCAAAAAGACCCACACCAAGACTCATTGTAATTACAATGGCAAATGTTAATGACAAAGAGAGAATCTTAAAGGCTGCAAGAGAGAGAGAGAATTGCCTACAAAGGATCTACCATTAGATTATTAAATGATTTCTCATCAGAAGCACATCAGGCCAGAAGGGAATGGAATGAATTATACAAAGTGATGCAAAGCAAGGGACTGAATCCAAGAATATTCTATCTATAAAGGCTATCATTCAAAATTGAAGGAGAAATCAGGAGCTTCACAGAAAAAAAAAAAAGGCTAAGGAAGTTTATCACTACCAAGCCAGAAATGCAAGAAATGCTAAATGGACTGCTGTAAAAAGAAGAAATAGAAAGGGAAGAAGAAACACAAGCATAAAGAAGAGAAATGGCTACAAACAGGTACTTATCAATAATAACCTTAAATGTAAATGGACTGAAGGCTCCAATCAAAAGACATAGAGTGGATGAATGGATAAGAAATGTATCCATTCCAGGATACATTCCAGGTCCAATGTATCTGCTGTCTATAAGAGACCCACCTCAGAACAAGGGACTCAAACAGACTGAAAGTGAAAGGTGGAAAAATATTTTTCAGACAAATAGAAATGAAAAAAAGCTGGGGTGGAAATACTTATAGCTGACAAAATAGACTTCAAAGGGAATGCCATAACAAGAGATAAGGAAGGCCACTTCATAATACTAAAGGGATCGATACAACAAGAGGATATAACTCTGGTAAACCTATATCCACCCAATGAAAGAGCACCCAAATACATGAGAAAACTTCCAGAAGATATCAAGAGAGAAATTGACAGCAATACAATCATATTAGGGGACTTTAATACCCCATTGACATCATTGGATAAATCCTCTAGATAAAAAATCAACAATGCAACAGCAATCCTAAACAACTCACAAGATCAGATAGACATAATAGATGTCTTCAGAACATTTCACCCCAAAGCTGCAGAATATATATTCTTCCCAAGTGCACATGGGATATTTTCAAAGATAGACCACATATTGGGTCACAGGCAAAGTGTCTCCAAATTTAGGAAGATTGAAATCATATCATATCAAGCATCTTCTCAGATCACAATGGCATAATCCTATTTAATAAAGAGGTAATGTGCAAATTGACCCTCATGCCCTCGCATCACAATATAGTTGCCCCCACATCGTCCCAAGATATACACCCCCACATCATCACAAGGTGGCCACCCCCACATTGTCAAAAGATGGCTACCCCCACTTCATCACAGGATGGCCACCACAAGATAGCCGTCCCACGTCTTCACAAAATGGCCGGCAGGGGAGGGCAGTTGGGATGAGTAGGCCTGCAGGGGAGGACAGTTGGGGGTGATAAGGCTGGCAGGGGAGCAGTCAATCATGTCAGCAAGGGAGAGGTTAGGGGGCTATCAGGCTGGCAGGCGGAGTGGTTAGGGGCAATCAGGCAGCCAGGCACAGCAAGTGATTAGGAGCCAGTAGTCCCAGATTGTGAGAGAGATGTCCAACTGTCTGTTTAGGCCCAATCTCACTGGGATAGGGCCTAAACCGACAGTCGGGTATCCCCAAGGCAGTTGTCGGTAAACTGCGGCTTGTGAGCCACGGTTTGCCACTCTGTTGACTAATGAGTTTGCCAACCACTGTCATATATTACCCTTTACCTTTTTGCACACAATATGCCACAAGCTTCCAACTACACAGTAACATTTAGTCTAGTCCAGTGATCAGCAAACTCATTAGTCAACAGAGTGGCAAACCGCGGCTTGTGAGCTGCATGTGGCTCACGAGCCCCGGTTTGCCAACCACTGCCCCAAGGGGTCCAAGATTGGAGAGGGTGCAGGCTGGGCTGAGGGACACCCCACCAGTGCATGAATTTCATGCACCAGACCTCTAGCATTAGAAATAAACTATAATAAAAACAATAAAAAAATTCAAACACTTGGAGGCTAAATTGCATGTTATTAAGCAATGATTGGGTTACCAAAGAGATCAAAGAAGAAATTAAAAACATCCTGGAAACAAATGGCAATGAAAACACAACAATCCAAAAACTATGGGACACAGTGAAAGCAATCCTGAGAGGCCTTACAGCATTACAGGCCTACCTCAAAAAATAAGAAAAACTGAAGAAAAAAAAAATCTAACTCTACAACTAAAAGACTTAGAAAGAGAGCAACAAGTAAAGCCCAGAGTGAGCAGAAGGAAGGAAATAATAAATATTAGAGCAGAAATAAATGACATAGAGACCAAAAAAACAGTACAAAAGATCAATGAAACCAAGAGCTGGTTCTTTGAAAGGATAAACAAGATTGATGAACTTCTAGCCAGGCTCACCAAGAAGCAAAGAGAGAGGACCCAAATAAATAAAATAAAAAATGAAAGAGGTGAAATAACAACACACCCCACAGAAAAAGGATTGTAAACAATTACTGTGAACAACTCTATTCCAAAAACATGTCAACCTAGAAGAAATGGACATATTCCTAGAAAAATATGACTTTATAAACTCAATCAGGAAGAATAAAAAAATCTGAATAGGCCTATAACTATGGAGGAAATTGAAGCAGTCATCAAAAAACTTCCAGCAAACAATAGCACTGGGCCAGATGGATTCACAGGGGAGTTTTAGCAAACATTAAAAGAAGAACTAAAATCTATCCTCCTCAGACTAGTCCAAAAAATTCAAGAGGAGGGAACACTTCCAAGCTCTTTCTATGAAGCCAACATTACCCTAATCCCAAAATCAGATAATGACACTACAAAGAAAGAGAATTACAGGCCAACATCTCTGATGAATATAGATGCTAAAATCCTCAACAAAATCCTAGCAATTCCGATCCAGCATTACATTAGAAAGATCATACACCATGACCTAGTGGGATTTATTCTGGGGATGTAAGGATGGTACAATGTCCTCAAATAAATAAATGTAGTATATCACATAAACAAGATGAGAGACAAAAATCATATAATCATATCAATTGATGCATAAAAAGCATTTGACAAAATCCAATACCTTTTCTTGATAAACAATCTTAGCAAAGTGGGAATAGAGGGCTCATACCTCAACATAATAAAAGCCTTATATGACAAACCTACAGCCAACATCATACTCAATGGACAAAAACTAAAACCACTTCCCCTGAGAACAAGAGCAAGACAGTATGCCCACTCTCACCATTCCTGCTCCACATGGTACTGGAAGTGGTAGCCATTTTGATTAGACAAGAAGAATAAATAAAGGGCATCCACATTGGAAAAAAGAATTAAAACTGTCATATTCACAGATGACATGATATTGTACATAGAAAATCCTAAAGACTCTATCAAAAAACAACTAGATTTAATAAATGAATTTAGCAATGTACCAGGATACAAAATTAAAAAATAAGAATCTATGGCTTTTTTTAATACACCAATAATGAACTCACAGAAAGAGAAATGAAAAACATAACAAAACTAAAAATTCCCATTTACCATTGCACCAAAAAAATTAAGATACCCAGGAATAAATGTACCTAAGGAGGTAAAAGACCTGTACTCAGAAAACTAAAGGGCATTGAAAAAGGAGATAGAGGAAGACTTTAAAAAAAAAAAGGAAGAATATACTGTGTTCATGGATTGGTAGAATCAACATCATTAAAATGTCCATACCACCCAAAGCAATCTATAGATTTAATGCAAACCCCATTAAAATAGCAATGGCATATTTCACAGGCCTAGAACAAACTCTCCAAAAATTCATCTGGAATAAAAAAAGACCCTGAATAACCACAGCAATTCTGAGAAAGAAGAACAAAGTTGGAGGGCTCAAAATACCAGATATCAAGCTATATTACAAAGCCATGGTTCTCAAAACTGCCTGGTACTGGGATAAGAATAGCCATATAGACCAATTGAACAGAATAGAGAACCCAGAAATCAAACCAAGCCATTATGCTCAATTAATATTTGACAAGGGAGGCAAGAGCCTAAATGTAATCAAGACAGTTTCTTCAATAAATGGTGCTGGGAAAATTGGACAGCTACATGCAACAAAATGAAACTAGATCATCAACTTACACCATACACAAAAGTAAACTCAAAATGAATAAAAGACTTACATGTAAGATGGGAAACCATAAAAATCTTAGAAGAGTCCATAGGCAGCAAAATATCAGGCATATGTCCTGGCAATATCTTTCCTCATACAGTTCCTAGGGCAATGGAAACTAAAAAGAAAATAAACAAATAGGACTACATCAAAATAAAAAGCTTCTGCACAGCAAAAGAAACCATCAACAAAACAACAAGAAAGCCCACTGCATGGGAGAACATATTTACTTATGCTATTTCAGATAAGGGTTTAATCTATAAAAATTTATAGAGAACTCCTACTACTTAACAAAAGGAAGATAAACAACCCAATAAAAAAATGAGCAAAGGACCTAAATAGACACCTCTTGAAAGAGAACATTCATAAAGCCAAGAGACATATGAAAACATGCTCAAAGTCACTAATCATCTGAGAGATGCAAATCAAAACAACAATGCGCTACCATTTCACACCTGTCAGAATGGCAACCATCAACAAATCAACAAACGACAAGTGCTGGCAAGAATCTGGAGAAAAAGGAACCCTCGTGCACTGCTGGTGGGAATACAAAATGGGGTAGCCACTGTGGAGAACAGTATGGAGTTTGCTTAAAAAACTAAAAATGGAACTCCCATTTGACCCAGTGATCCCACTTCTAGGATTATATCTCAAGAAACTAGAAACACCAATCAGAAAGGATATATGCACCCCTGTGTTCATAGCTGCACAATTTACAATAGCTAAGATTTGGAAACAGCCTAAGTGCCCATCAGCAGATGAGTGGATTAGAAAACTGTGGTATATCTATACAATGGAACACTATGCTGCTGTAAAAAATAAAGAACTCTTACCATTCGCAACAGCATGGAAGGAGCTGGAGAGCATTATGCTAAGCAAAATAAGCCAGGTGGAGAAAGATAAATATCACATGATCTCACTCATTTTTTAATATAATAAACAACATAAACTGATGAACAAAAATAGATCCAGAGACAGAGAAGCATCAAACAGAACATCAAAATTCAAAGGGAAGGCAGGGGAAGGAGTGGGTGTAAGAGATCAACCAAAGGATTTGTATGCATGCATATAAGCATAACCCATGGACACAAATACTAAGGTGGGGTGAGGGCATGTGCTGGAGGGTGGAGGTGGATGGGAAAGGTCAATGGGTGAAAAAGGAGACATATGTAGCACTAAATGTAATACTTTAAACAATAAATAATTTTTTAAAAAAGACCCTGGAATTAGATGGAGAAAGAGGAGTAGAAGAAGAGGAGCATTTTCTGACAGTCACTTAGAAATAAAGTTTTTAATCTAAAAATAAAAACCCAAAATTCAGCTGAGGTAATTTTATGAACAAAAAAGTGTATGTATTAAATTAGGTAAGATCTGATTTATAATCAGATTGCAAGCGTTATCTGATTATAAATTCCTTACTAGGCATGTCATTGTGGGTAGTCACATGGCAAGTCTATAACTTTCTTTTTAAATACATTTTTATTGATTTCAGAGAGGAAGGGAGAGGTAGAGAGAGATAGAAACATCAATGATGAGAGAGAATTATTGACTGGCTGCCTCCTGCACGCCCCCTACTGAGGATTGAGCTCACAACCCGAGCATGTGCCCTTGACCGGAATCTAATTCAGGACCCTTCATTCGCAGGCCTACGCTCTATCCACTGAGCCTAACCAGCTAGGGCTAAGCCTAAAACTTTTAAAAAGTTTTTTTATTTATTGATTTGAGAGAAAGAGAGGAAGGAAAGAGAGAGAGAGAGAGAGAGAGAGAGAGATTGATTTACTGTTCCACTTATTTATGCATTTGTTGGTTGATTATTGTATGTGTCTTGACTGGGGATCAAATCCACAAACTTGGCATATCAGGCAAACGCTTCAACCAACTGAACTACCCAGCCAGGGTCTATACTGTCCTAATAAAGTTTATCTTTGTCTTAAGTAAGCTCTACCCATTGTCTTTGTATACCTAGGTTAACACTTCTTTGAATTATACAATAATTTGCTATTTGAGAGCCTTTAGAGGTCTAGCAACCCTTCAGAGAGCACATGATCTTGTCACCTGTATACCACCTCAATTCACTGTAAATGTAAAATGTTAGCTTTCTTGTACTCACCAATGTATAAGAAGTGTATCTCTCCATTACAGTTTTTATCCCATCATAGGGATTTCCCTGCCTCCTTGATCTACCTCCAATGGATTTCATAAAATCTTTCTTACTCCCTGCTTTGTTTCCAGATGTCTAAAAACAATGGCAAAACTGCTATCTCTGGTACATTTTGAGACATTGCTTCCAAGTACATCCTTAGTTTGGTTCAAATAAAATCTTATAAAACTTTCTATGGGTTTGGATGTTCTTGTATTGACAATTTTAAAGATCTTATTGGCTTTATTTAATAATTCATGAATTGGGCAACATCCTATCTAGCAGATAGAAAGGAGCTGCGAGAAGGAGCACTACAAGATAAAAGTATTTTATAGGGAGAAGGGTCAGAAACAGGAAGTTATACTAGATAAAAAAGCCCATTGGTTTTGTCAAGGTGGCTTCCCTTTAGGGCAGTGGTTGGCAAACTGCGGCTTGTGAGCCATATGCCACTCACAAGCTGCAGTGTGCCGCTCTGTTGACTAATGAGTTTGCCAACCACTGTCATATACTACCTTTTACCTCTTTGCACACAATATGCCACAAGTGCCTAATCCTCACAGCTTCCAACTACACGGTAACATTTAGTCTAGTCCAGTGGTCGGCAAACTCATTAGTCAACAGGGCGGCAAACCGCGTCTTGCGAGCTGTATGTGGCTTCCAAGCTGTGGTTTGCCGAACACTGCTTTAGGGGATGACAGGGGTCTTTCAGCTAGATTACCTAACCAGTGCTGATATGCCCATTCCTGATGGACTAGTTTAAGATTCTATTTCTGGGAGAGCCAAAGCTGATTAATTCTCCATTTGCTGATTTGGGGTTTAGCATAAGCAACTCTATTTTGGGCCATTTGTCTTATTTTTAACAGCAGCCTCTGCCATAGTCTGTCTCAACATCCCCCAAAAACTTTCAAGTGAAAGATAAGCTCAAAATATTATATTTTATGAAAGTATTTTAAATTTTGGAATGTTTCTAAGTGATATTTTGTATGTCAAGATTTTGGGCATACCCCAGTTTTAAGCAAAGTGCTTGTGTATAATGATAAAAACAATGTAAAATTACTGTTGACACCTAAAAAAAAACTTGTGCAGTTTAGGAAGAAAGTTCTGATTGACTGGCTTTATTTTCCCTTAACTTTTTGTATTGCCTCACTATTGGTAAGGGTCATAGTTTGTTATGGTATGGGAGACAGAATAAAACAGAAAGGAACAGTGAAGTATTGTAAAGGAAGAATCATAAACACAGTAAAATTTTCTAATTCTATCTAATAAAAGAGTAATATGCAAATTGACTGTCACTCCAATACACAAGATGGCTGCCCCCATGTGGTCAAAGATGGATGCCCTCATGTGGACACAGGATGGCCACCACAAGAAGGCCTGCAGGGGAGGGCAGTTGTGGGAGAACAGGCCATCAAGGGAGGGCAGCTGGGGGTGACCAGGCCAGCAGGGGAGGGCCATTGGGGGGCAATCAGGTCAGCCGGGGAGCAGTGAGGCATCGATCAGGTTGGCAATGGAGTGGTTAGGGGGTGATCAGGCTCACAGGCAAAAGCAGTTAGGGAAATCAAGCAGAGGCAGGTGAGCGGTTGGGAGCCAGCAGTCCTGGATTGTGAGAGGGATGTCTGACTGCCCGTTTAGGCCTGTTCCCACTGGACAGTTGGACATCCCTCAAGGGGCCCCAGATTGGAGAGGGTGCAGGCTGGGCTGAGGAACCCACCCCCCATGCATGAATTTCGTGCACCGGGCCTCTAGTATCCTATAAGCTTGGAATTTTCTTATGTTAGCTGCCCACAAAGGCTAAAAGGGAGGGAATTCCTGGTAGTGGTAGCATTGTCCTTTCATAATAAGTATAAGTAAAATATGACAGGCATCACTTGTAAGTACAAACACATGTGTACACACACACAACAGAGAAAAGGAAATGCTTTCTTGATGTTTCAAAGGAAGAGCACACTGCCATAAATTATCCTATCTAATAAAGAGGGAATATGCTAATTGACCATCACTCCATCACAAAGATGGCTGTACCCACAGCTGAGGCCAAGTTCCCATAAGGAGCCTTAACGAGCAATCAGCAGGGACCTGTGGCTATGCCCTCCCTCACCCATCAGGGCTTGACAGGGGACCTCAAGGTGCACTTCCCAACCTAGTGCTGGGCTAGGGGACTTCAGACTACTCCCCCAGCCCCAGCTCCAGGCCTGGGGACCTCAGGCCGTGTCCCCCACCAGGTGGAGCTTGACAGAGGACTTCAGACCCCACCCCCTGCCCTGGCACCAGGCCAGGGGACCTCAGACCCCACTCCCTGCCCCAGCACCAGGCCAGGGGAACTGAGGCTGCACCTCCCTGCCTGGCTGGGCTTGACAGGGGACCTCAAGGTGCACCCCCAGTGCTGGGTCAGGGGAACTCAGGCTGTACCTCCCACCAGGTGGGGCTTGACAGGGGACTTCAGGCCACGCTCCCCACCCCAGCACCAGGCTGGGGGACCTCAGGCCATGCTCTCCACTCCAGCACTGAGCCAGGGGACCTGAGGCTGCACCCTGCTGCCTGGGTGAGCTTGACAGGGGACTTCAGGCCACACCCCCACCCCAGCACCAGGCCAGGGGACCTGAGGCTGCACCCCCTGCCTGGCTAGGCTTGACAGGGTACCTCAGGCTGTGCCCCCCACCCAGCAGTGCTTGAAGGGGGAACTCAAGGTGCACCTCCAGTGCTGGGTCGGGGGAACTCAGGTCGTGCCCCCACCCAGCGGGGCTTGACAGGGGACCTGAGGCTGCGCCCCCCTCCTGGTGCTGGGCTGGAGGACCTGAAGCTGCACCTCCCCCTGCTTGGTGGGGCTTGATGGGGGACCTCAGGCCATGCTCCCCACCTGGCAGGGCTTGACAGAGGACCTCAAGACATGCCTTCCTCCCCAGTCTGGGCTGGGGGACCTCAGGCCACCCCCCTTCTATCCTGGAGCCAGGCCAGGGGACCTGAGGCTATGCCCCTGCCCAGCAGGGCTTGACAAGGGTGGGACTGGCCAGGTCTGGATCTAGCCCAATGGGGGTGGAGGGTGGCCGGGTCTGGATCTCACAGGATTTTGAGGTACATGTGGGTGGGCAGGGACTTGACTCTGGGTCCCATGGTGAGCCCCAGACTCTGACAGAAGGAAGGTTTTCATATACATTTTACTAATTTTCTTTAATCTCTGACACTTCTATTATAGAGAAAGGGCAAATAGCAATATTAAATTATTTCCTCTAATTAAACCCCTTTTAATGTGCATGAATTTCATGCACTGGGTCACTAGTTTACTATAAAATCCAGAAGAAAAACAGAAAATCTATCAGTACAATACAAGACCACTTATCCACAGAGAACCAGAAAGAGAAAGTCTTATGGGAAAAATATTTTATGATAAAAGGAAAATATAAAGAGCAGCAGAGATGAGAAAAGACTTAGGTGAGACACTGAGCTATTGCAAGGAAACCAAAATAGCAATAGCAGAATTGAATTTGTAATTGAGATGATAAAGAAATGCGTTAATCATTCCAGAAAATTGAATTAATAATCTGGAGAAGAATGTTTTAAAAAATCCATTAAAGTCCAAGAAAATTAAAAAGATATGATCAATGAAAACAATCATGATTGATTTGAATGGAGAACAGAATGGGAACATTTTGCTTGCATAAAACTGTTTTCCTTAAAAAATAGTGCAAGTAAATATATAGAAAAGCCCAAACTGAATATAAATGATAAAACATTATGATTTCAATTTGGTAATAAGGATATGGAGTGTGTGTGTGTATAAATATATTTATTGTCAATAGATATGTTTCTAGTTTTCTCTTTTGTGGATGATTTTATTTCTAAATAGTTTTTATTCTATTTATAATAATAAGCAGGTACTTGTTATCATAAAAAGACTAAATAAAATAGTGATGGTATTAAAAAACACGGAATATCTTATCTAGAGTGGGTAAAATTGAGAGAGCATTACCATGTAGAAATTGTTATTTTAATAAGATTTTTGTCTATATGTGTTACATCTTACTACTTCACTATATGTGTGTTCCTATGTTCTAAATAAAGTACATTGTAGCAGTACTGTGGGTATATTTTACCATGGTCTTTTAGTTCTATCCACATGAATATATAGGAGCCTGCACATTCCCTTGCTAATCTGTAATTTTTTCCCAGAGGAAACTCTTATATCTTACAAAAGTAGGAAGTAGAAATAGATAAGGGAGCCAAGTGCTAAATATTCTTGAAGTTATGTATTTTATATTTATTGTGAGAGGTAATGAAATTGGGGAGGAGGGTGGAATGCCTCAAGCTTAGAATACTTATGCTACTAGAAGGTTTCCTGTCCACATCATTCCAAAAGCCATATATATATATTTTAGAAAGAAAGGAATGAAGGAAGAAAGAAAGGGAGGGAGGGAGGGATGGAGGGAAGAATGAAGGAAAGGAGGGAAGATGGAAAGAAAGACATCTACAAATGTACACACACAAACACACACATAACTATGAAGTATTTAAAAGCATTGGTCATTGATGCTATTAAGTCAATTGCTTTTTGATATAATGACCTAATTAAGATCAAACTAAGTGTTATTGAACTTGGGGAAGAAGCATTAGAAAGCAATGGAAATATGAAAGTGGGAAAATTGTATTCCAGTATGCTTCGAACTTCTATATTCACAGAGCATTCTTTACTTAAGCATTCATTGTGCATTTATTCCATTTTTGAGAATATATACAATTGAGAGGACTTTTATCATCTCAGGTCCTTGAATAATATATATTATCTAAAGCATCCACATAATTCGTCAGACACTATTGTGAACTGATTTTAAAACATCCACCAGAAAGCTTAATTGTATTTCTGGGCCATATTATGGACCTCTTTACTTATTGCCTATATGTAAATTCTTTGTTTTGAAAGACAGTAGCATTTTATATGTTTTTTGCCATCAAGATGATAAGTGCAATTTTGTACAATAAAATAAATTGCTTTGAGGTAGTTGAGATTTAATTAAACTCACTGAGCTTTGTGATTAAGAAAAAAAAAGCTATTCCTAAAACTAGAATGCACATAACACATTCTAACATTTGGAAGTGGTGGGCTTTTCTCATACTTTATTACAAGTTATGACAGATGATTGGAAAGAAAATCTAACTTCCAAAAAGTATATTGATGTTGACAATAGTTCAGAAATCATAGTTGGCATCAGTATTGTGGATTATTAAACTAAGTATGTACTTTAATATTTACAATTAAATGTTTTAACTAATTCTCAAGTTAAGATTACTATGTTTTACACTTTTATCTTGTACTTATCACTATCAATTAAATAAACAAATATTCAAACATGTGCTATCCATTTGAGATATATATGACTTACTGCTTCACTTCATTGTAAACTTCTAAAGACCCAAGACCATACCTTATATTCTTCTATTTCTTACTTTATCTTACTTGATGCTTATCATAGTATAGTCCACTTTGCATATACTCGATGATTAATTGACTGATTGCTATCAAGTTTTTGTTAATTATTTATCAAATTTCAATGGTATTTTTCCTCAAAAAGATCCAAGATTTCTGCAGGAAACTGCTTATCTATAGCATTGAGCACTACAGAAATCCAGAGTAGTTAGGACAGGGAAAAAAAAATCAGAAGGTTGAGGAAGGACAAATGGTAAAATCAATTCAACACTTATCAGTCACTTAATTTTATGCATTTTATTGCACTTCCAAAACATTTTAATAGCAAAGATGATTTCATTACACTCTACAAAAATAGAAAAGCTCTTTATTGCATATGCCTCCTAGGTTTTCTGCCTCGAGTGGCATGGTGTATTTGGTTTCCAGCTTTAAGGTTTATTTCAGTTTTTCAGAGTGTGATGCAATAGGTCAGAAACATACTATGGCTGCCACATAGTGAACGTAGAGAGTAGGATATATTGGGTTGGGGCAGGGGGCTTACAAGCATGGGCTCACTTGAGTACATGGCAGACCCTGAACTCTCATTATCCCATGACTTAGGCCAGGATAGATGGTCTAATGTTCCGGTAAAGAGACTCCATCCTCATAATGTTAGAAAATGTATGTGATCGGTGAGGAACAGCAGAGAGAAATAAACTTCTCTTCAACTATGTAATAACAGAAATTTCCTGTTCAAAGGAGTGTCCTGTGGCATTAGTCCATCTTTCTAGTCAGCTAGCTCAGACCTGCAGATATAGCTCTTTGCAAGCTAGTAGCACAAAAGGTGTGGGTAGAAAATGAACCTCTTGAGTTATCCAGGGATAAAAGAGTTTAGAAACCAATATTAAGTCACCAAGCTAAACCTTCTAAAGTAATGGGGCACTACAGTAGCCACTATACTACATTTCTGGAAAGGTCTGTTCAGATAGGGTTTTAACAGCATGTGATATTGAGTAGCACAGTATCAAAGCCCAGCTACTAGTTTGTCTGCCCGTGAGAAAAAAGGCATTTATATTACAGTTCAAACAATACAGAAACCATTTTTGATCATATTCCTTCCAGCTTTTATAATAGTACATTTTCCTATGAGAAAAAGAACTGGGAATATTATTTCCTATAGAAAATATCTCTCTTGTTTGTGTATGAACATCATTTACAGATTTAAAAATTTATTTTAAAATATGTATTTGAAATAATTATGTTGGTTATAATAAATATATTTAGATTATCTCAAAATTATCTTTATAGTTATGCTATCTAAAACATTATAGGAGCCACCTAATCATCTAATCTCTAAAACAGTAGTGTTTTGATTTTATAATTTACATCTGCCATATAATTTATAATTTTCTTTACCTATTTACATTATGTAAGTTCAATTTTACATGTCTAAAATGTGTTTTGGGTATTTAGTATAATAGTTTATTTGTAGAAATAATATTTTTTATCTTCCTCATAACTTCATAAACACATTATACTTGCTCTCTCTTTTACTACCTTTTCAGTTTTTTTTTTCTTTACTACTGCTTTTATCTATGTTTTCTTGGAGAACAAAGGTTATTGTCATTGTCACCATTCCATATGCCACATGGCAATAGGAAATGAGCACTTAGGAGTTTGACAAGAATCCTCAAGGGGGAAAAATAGATCAAGAAAAGTTAGTACCATGTATTCTATTCTACAGTGAGATTTCTGGCTAATTCATTTGTTCTTGCATTGGATGACTCTAACTTACAAAGGAAAACATGAAGGGGTGCATGGTGAAAGTTTCTTACTTGACCTCTCAGCCTCTCATACTACATCATTGCAGGGCATGGAGACAATTTAGGGTAGAATAAAGAAATATTGGTATAAACAACTTAGTAAATGGGAGCAACCATTTTATTTATACTTCACTTAATTTTTTCCTATGGTGTGTTTATAATTGTTTAAAGAACAGAATTTTAAAATAAAAAAGTTGAAGCCTTTGCTATATCTAAATTAGTGAAAGTAGATTTACATTTCAAAGCAAACCTTCCAAGGGCCAGTACCCACACAATAGTTCTCATTAAATTCCTCCTCTTATGGTGCAGGGTCAGTGAGGTCTTAAATTGTGACAGTTGAAATGGCTGTGTATTTATTTACCAGAGGCCTGGTGCATGAAATTCATGCACGGTCAGGGAGGGGTGTCCCTCAGCCCCAGCTTGCACCCTCTCCAATCTGGGGCCCCTCAAGACATGTCCAACTGCCTGTTTGCTCACAATCCAGGACTGCTGGCTCCCAACTGCTTGCCTTCCTGCCTTCCTAATTGCCCCTAACTGCTTCTGCCTGCCAGCCCGATCACACCCTAACCACTCCCCTGCCAGCCTGATTGATGTCTAACTGCTCCCTGCCAGCCTGGTCACCCCCAACTGCCCTCCCTTGCAGGCCTGGTCCCTCCCAACTGCCCTTCCCTGCTGCTCATCTTGTGTCCATATAGGGGCAGGATCTTTGACCACATGGGAGCAGCCATCTTGTGTATTGGAGTGATGGTCAATCTGCATATTGACTCTTTTATTAGATAGGATAGAGGCCTGGTGCATGGGTGGGGGCCAGCTGGTTTGCCCTGAAGGGTGTCCCGGATCAGGGTAGGGCTTCCCTTGGGATGTGGGGCAGCCTGGGCAAGGAGCCTGTGGTGGTTTTCAGGCTGGCCACACCCCCCGCCGACCCAAGCAGAGGCTCAGGTATCTGGGATTTATTTATCTTCTACAATTGAAACTTTGTAGCCTTAAGCAGAGGCCTGAGCCTGCCAGAGTGTGTGGAAAGCTTGGCTTCCTCCATCGCCAGGGAAACCCAAGCCTCCCTCCTGCTCTCTCCATGGCCACAGCCATCTTGGTTGGGTTAATTTGCGTACTTGCTCCTCATTGGCTGATGTGCGTGGCTTGTGGGTATAGCAGAGTGATGGTTAATTTGCATATTGCTCTTTTATTAGATAGGATTTGTTACCTTCTCATCCCAGACCCACAAACAGAATATCCACCAGGACTATTTTAAAGCAATTTCAAGTGTGTAATAAATGTTAACAATTGCAGATTTGTGACATGATTTCAAAAAAGCAATAAAAATAATCAGTATTATTTACGAAGGTAGTAGATTTACGAAGGTGAAAAATTAGGAAAATCCTTTTTGTCTTGTTTTCAAAAGTCTAAAATAAAGAAATTGGATGGGCTCTTTTATTAGGTGTCTTGCAGGTCCATATTCTATTATATGAGATGCACAATATGGAAGATATTGATGAGACTACAATTGTTATGTTGTTTGGAATTGGGAATTTTCATTTTGCAACTGGAAACTGCAAGGGGAAAATGACAAAAGGAGTTGAAACATTGATGTCTAGTTCAGTAGCCACTCCCATCCCTATAAAAACATTAAAAAAAAATACGTAATCAAATAATCATCAAGTGACATTCATAGATTATACAATCTAGGGGGAAAACAAAGCCCCTTCTTTTTGCTATGAAAATTTGTTCTTTATCATTCCTTGGCAAAACAGTAAATATTAAAAATAATTTTAAGTAGATGCATATCATCTTATAAGGCTTTTGAGGACTTACATTTAATGCATTTAAATATTCAGAAAATATGTTTGTTAAATTAATATTGTATTACCATAAATTGAAAAAGAGGACATATAAAGGAAATATGTCAGTTAAAGGAATAGTTTATACCCAGAAGGGCTGAGTTTCCAGCTACAGTTAATCATAATGCTTATAATTTGTACCATCAAAAACACTCAGGGATCATCTATAAAGACACAGGGTTAACCCCATGTGCAAATCTCCTGAGATGAATTTAATGTTTGAGAACCTGAAAGCAGCTTGCCAGTTAAAGTCCATGTAATTGCTTCAATGCAAATGGATGCATAATTTATGACACAACAATCTCAGACAAATACAAAGATGAAAAAGTTTTTCTCTAGCTGTGGCTTAGACAGTCTTGGAAGATGTACAAAGAAAGGGAAAACATGGTCATTTCAGGAGTCTTAAGCTCTAAAGAAAAGCAACAGTGTAACATGAACTTAATGTCCTTAAATCAGTGGTTCAGGTTGAGACACTAGTCTACATCTGTCATTTTCTTCCCATCTCTTAATATGTAAGTTCTATTTTAATATCAATAATAAAAGGACTGATGTAAAAAGTCTAGAAAATGTGTAAAATATATTGAAATACATATACTTACTTTAATATCTTTTATTTTTCTAGATTTTATTTTCTTTATATTTTTTATTGTTAGTATTACAGATATCTCCCACCCACCCCCAAGTCTTCACTACCCTACTGCCTGTGTCCATGGGTTCTCCTTTATTTTTAAAAATGCATATTTGTAAACTATTTAGAACATACAGAATATAAAACTAGTAATAAAAATTATATCATTTTATTAGAAAATTATTTTAATCACTGATATATTATTGCCAGTTTTTAAGTTCATGTATTATGTATTTAAAATCTTAACCAACTATTTATGCACAAAATATAGATTCAATAGAAATGATACAGAATTGTATTCTTACCTTTAACCTAGCTGAAAATTGTAAGCATTATCTCATGCCATTATATATTATTTAAAAATCTATGTTTAATTACACCACATGTTCTATCTTATAGCTATACTAACATATCCTATATAATAAAAGCCTAATATGCCAAGTGTCCAGTCATCCAGTTGTCAATTAAACCAATCCTATTAAATAAAACAGAAAGAGGCAAACTGAGTGCACCTCCACTATGCCCACAAGCCACACCCACCAGCCAATCAGGAACGGGTATGCAAATTAACCCAACAAATAGGGTGGCAGACATGGAGCTGGAGAGAGCAGGTGGCTTGGGTTGCCCCCAGCAATGGAGGAAGCCAAGCTTCCCGCCTGCCCTGGCCTACCCTGGCCTCAGCTCAATGCTACAAAGTTTCCCGACACCAGGGCCTCCGCTTGGGTCACCGGGGGGTGTGGTCAGCCTGAAAACCACCACAGACCCCTTGTCCAGGCCTTCCCACACCCCAAGGGAATCCCCACCCTGATCTGGGACACCCTTCAGGGCAAACCAGCTGGCCCCCACCTGTGCACCAGGCCTCTATCTTATCTAATAAAAGAGTAATATGCAAATTGACTGTCACTCCAACACGCAAGATGGCTGCCCCCATGTGGTCAAAGATCCTGCTCCTATGTGGACACAAGATGGCCTCCACAAGATGGCCAGCAGGGGAGGGCAGTTAGAAGGGACCACGCCTACAAGGGAGGGTAGTTGGGCGCAATCAAGTTGCAAGAGAGGGCAGTTAGGGGCAAACAGGCTGACAGGGGAGCAGTTAGGCATCAATCAGGCTGGCAGGGGAGTGGTTAGGGGGTGATCAGGCTGGCAGGCAGAGGCGGTTAGGAGCAATCAGGAAGGCAGGCAAGTGAGCAGTTGGGAGCCAGAAGTCCTGGATTGAGGGGTCCCAGATTGGAGAGGGTGCAAGCTGGACTGAGGGACAGTCCCATCCCCCACCCCTGTGCACGAATTTCATGTACCGGGCCTCTAGTAATATAATAATTGCTGGCCAGCATGGCTCAGTGGCTGAGCATCTATCTATGAACCAGGAGGTCACAGTTCCTTTCTTGGTCATGGCATGTGCCCGGGTTGTGGGCTTGATCCCCAGTGTGGGACATGCAGGAGACAGCTGATCAATGATTCTCTCTCAGCATTGATGTTTTTAGCTCTCTCTCCCTCTCCCTTCCTCTCTGAAATCAATAAAAATATATTTAAAAATTAATAATAATACACCACTGTGGAAAACAGCATGGCGTTTCTTCAAAAACGTAAAAATGGAATTCCCATTTGACTCAGTAATCCCACTTCTAGGAATATATCCCCAGAAAACTGAAACACCAATCAGAAAGGATATATGCAACCCTGTGTTCATAGCAGCACAATTTACAATAGCTAAGATTTGGAACCAGCCTACGTGCCCATCAGCAAATGAATGGATTAGAAAATTGTGGTACATCTACACAATGGAATACTATGCTGCCATAAAAAAGAAGGAACTCTTACCATTCACAACAGCATGGATAGAACTGGAAAGCATTATGCTAAGTGAAATAAGCCAGTCAGAGAAAGATAAATATCACATGATCTCGCTCATTTGTGTAATATAATGAACAACATATACAATATAATGAACAAAAATAGAACCAGAGGCATAGAAGCATTGAACAGACTGTCCAACCTATAAGGGAAGGCGGGGCGGGGGGGGGGGGTGCATTGGGGAAGGTGATAAGAGACCAACCAAAGGACTTGTATGCATGCATATGAGCATCACCAACAGACAGGAGGGTGGGGGTTTAGGGCATGTGATGGCGAGTGGCGGCGACTGGGGAGTGGTCAATGGGGAAAAAAGGAGACTTACATAAAACTTTAAACAATAAAGTATTTAAATTAAAAAATAATAATAATGCAAGAACACAGTGTTTTGTGTACTTACAACTGTTACCCCTACTTTTGCCCCAGACTATATATGAGCCTTGAAGTGCATATTAAATATGACTTTAAATGTATTTAACAATTTGTTATTTAATAATATTAACTGTTGGTTATTTTAATCTAAAAAATACTAACTAATAGAAAGATTTAAATATTTGTCATGCATTTGTATATATTATTTGCATTTATTTTTTATGAAATATGACATTTTTATGTTGCTCTATTGGTATTTAAGTGTTTATTATAACTTGCATTAAAAGTTTGTAAATAAGGTGGTCAATTGTTTTAGTTTGTTCCTTAAAAATATTTCATAATTATTCTTTGCCTTTTAAATTTTTTTATGAATTTCATTATATATACCAACCTTTTGCTTTCTTCATCATTCCTCAACATAACTTTAATTATTAGAAAGTGCCTTCTGATTTAATAATTGGACAAATATGAAACCTCAAATTTTTATAGATTAATAGTAACCAATTATAAAAATAATGACACATTGCTAACAATGTTCAATAAATAAAACACCAGATTTAAAATATTTTATATTCACTGTCAGTTATTTATTACATAACATGTAGCACTTTTTAAGATATGACTAGTAGTTCATTTAAATTTCTAGAGAAATTTAAACCTATTGTAATTCAGTGTTTGAGATCTGTCAGAATTCCTTTAACATGTCACAGACTTTGATATGTTATAATAATATTGATACATTTTAAAAGAAAACGACACCATATTCCCAGAATCAGAGTCATATAAAAAAGTGGGAGTCATCATATCGATTGCATTTTTCCCATCATTTTTCATTGCAGTACAAATCTGTTACACTGCCATGATTTTCATCATATATTTTTCTAGTGTTTTTTTTTTTTAATCCACTTGGGATTTGTATGACTTTCTTCTGTTATTTAATAAATTATTTCAGAATGGTATGGGTGATTCTTCAAATTATCATCCAAATGATAGCAATGATCAGCCTTTATTTTATTTTTAATATATTTTTATTGATTTCAGAGAAGAAAGGAGAGGCAGAGAGATATAGAAACAACAATGATGAGAGAGAATCATTGACTGGCTGCCTCCTGCACCTCCACACTGGGGATTGAGCCTGCAACCTGGGCATGTGCCCTGACCAGGAATTGAACCCTGACCTCCTGGTTCATAGATCAATGCTCAACTACTGAGCTACACCTCTGGGATGGCCTTTATTTTGTAGTTTATAAAGAACTTGAACACCTGTTCCCTCTACAATTTGTTCTTTACAGCAACAGCCCTATAAAATTGGTATTTTACAACTATTCCATTTTTTATCCCTACTAAAGAGAAAAATAAAACTCAGAGATGTTGAGTAACTTCCCTAAAATCATACAGTTAAGGTTGACAGTGTTGGGATTTGAAATTGTTCTTCTCAGTTTGGGTCCATGTTCCTAATTATTAATCTCTCTTGTGTCAACAAAGGGACATTTGAATGGGACTTGAATTTCTGTGGAGTGAGGTGCAGACTATATGTCAGAATAATAACTGTTTTGAAAGTAAACAGCTATAATAAATTACACATAATTTTTCAAATTTACTTATCCCCAAGTATCATCATAATATCTTCAGTATCACTTTAAAAATGTATATCATAGAGCAACATTAGGTTTGAAGTAAAAATGAGCAGTTTCAATGTAACCCCTGCCCTATAAATGCATAGCCTCCTCCATTATCAATGTCCTCCACTGGATGTTGTTTTAAAGAATGGATGAACCTTTATTTATACATCATAATCACCCAAAGTCCACAGTTTACTTTAGGGTTCACTCTTGGTGGTATGCAGTCTATGGGTTTGAACAGATGTTTAATGACATGAATCCACCATCATAGTTTCACTAGAGGCCTGATGCACAAAATTGGTGCAAAGGGCTCAGCCCTCGCAGTTGCAGCAGCTTGCCTAAGCTGCAAACCTGTATGACACATTACTGTACTGGTTACTATAGGCAATCGTATTACAATAGTAAGATTTTTTGTTTATTTCACTGTATCTAAATATAGAAAAAGTTTAGTAAAAATGTAGTACACCTGTATAGAGCACTTTCCATGAGTAGAATTTATAGGACTGGAGATTGCTCTGGGTGAGTCAATGAGTGAGGGGTGAGTGAATGTGAAGGTCTAGGGCAGTGGTTGGCAAACTGCAGCTCGCGAGCCACATGCGGCTCATGAGCCGCAGTTTGCTGCTCTGTTGGCTAATGAGTTTGCCGACCGCTGGCCTAGGGAATTACTGTAAATCACCGTAGGATTAAAAACACTGTACACTTAGGCTATAATAAATTTATAAAATAAATCAAGATTCAAATAAAAAACAACAGAAAATGATGCAATCGGGACACAGAATAAATACAAGATGCATGAGGCTGCTGCTTGGCATAATACAACATACTACTTTCAGTAAGCATCTACATATATAAAACCCTAATATGCAAATAGACCAAATAGCGGAACAACCGAATAACCAAACAACTGAACAACCAGGCACTATGACGTGCGCTGACCACCAGGGGTCATGCGCAGATAATGGGGGGCATCAGCAGCAAGCAGCAGAGCATGGAATATAGCCAGTGTCAGCAGCAGCAGGAGGGTGGAGCACGTGAGCAGGGACACCAGACCAAGGTGGGGCATTGGTCGCTGTCATCAGAGGGACCCTCTGGTGGTTCCTGAAAATTCTTTGGTCCCACGTGCCATGGTCCTGCCCAGCACTTGCACCTGCTGCTTGTGTCGGCTCTGGCGCCAGCCCTGCTCACACGGCTGCTGGCACCAGTGCCACTGCTCGCACCTGCTGCTGGTGCCTGGCACCAGCCCCAATTGCTTGGCGCCGTCAGCAGGTGCGAGTGGTGGCTGCCAGCCCCGATCACCCCTCAGGGCTTCTCCACTTCCCCTGCTCCTCAGGGGTGATTGGGGCTGGCAGAGGATGGGCTGAGACCTGCTCCTGTGCCCACTGCAGCTTCCTTTCAAGATGCACGAATTTGTGCACTGGGCCCCTAGTTTGTTATAAGAAGAAAGAGAATGCTCTAAAATAATGATGAATGGTATAGTATAATAAATGCATACAACACTCATATTGTCATTTATTATAATTCTCAAGTATTATGTATGGTACATAATTAATGTGTTATACTTAAAATTTTAAAAATATATGTTTATTGATTTTATTGAGGAAGGGAGAGGGAGAGAGAGATAGAAACATCAATGATGAGAGAGAATCATTGATTAGCTTCCTCCTGCACACTCCCACTGGGGATCAACCCAGCAACCCGGGTATGTGCCCTGACCAGGAATCAAACCATGACCTCCTGGTTCATAGGTTGATGCTCAACCACTGAACCACCATCTAGGCTGTTCTATTCTATCTAATTAAAGAGTAATATGCAAATTGACTGTCACTCCAAGACACAAGATAGCTTCCCCCATGTGGTCAAAGATGGCTGCCCCCATGTGGACACAAGATGGCCGCCACAAGATGGCCTGCAGGGGAGGGCAGTTGTGGGCAGTTAGGGGTGACCAGGCCAGCAGAGGAGGGCAGTTGGGGGTGACCCAGGCCTTCAGAGGAGGGCATTTGGGGGAGACCAAGCCAGCAGGGAAGGGCAGTTGGGTGGGGCCAGGCCTGCAGGGGAGGACAGTTGGGTGGGAATAGGACAGCAGGGGAGGGCTGTTGGGTGGGAATAGGACAGCAGGGGAGGGCTGTTGGGGGGACCAGGACAGCAGGGGAGGGCTGTTGGGGGCAACCAGGCCAGCAGAGGAGGGAAGTTGGGGGGGACCAGGCCTGCAGGGGAGGACAGTTAGGGGCAATCGGGCCAGCCGAGGAGGAGTTAGGCATCGATCAGGCTGGCAGGGGAGTGGTTAGGGGGTGATCAGGCTGGCAGGCAGAAGTGGTTAGTGGGATCGGGCCTAATCGGGCAATTGGACATCCCTCAAGGGGTCCCAGATTGAAGAACGTGCAGGCTGGGCCAAGGGTCAACCCCACTCCCCCCATGCACAAATTTCGTGCACCTGGCCTCTAGTACTTTTATATAACTGTCAGCACAGTAGATTTGTTTACCAGCATCACCACAAACAGGTGAATAATATGTTATATTATGAAAAACATTACAGTGGCTATGATGTCACTAGGGCATGGGTCGGCAATCTGTGACTCGCAAGCCACATGCGGTTCACTAGCTGTGGTTTGCCATTCTGTTGACTAATGAGTTTGCCGACCACTGGGATAGGGGGCTTAATCACAAGGAACAACAACAGCCTGTAATTATTGGAATCGAGAGTCTAGGTCTGTGGTCGGCAAACTCATTAGTCAACAGAGAGGCAAACTGCGGCTTGCGAGCCGCATGTGGCTCACGAGCTGCAGTTTGCTGACCACTGTACCAGGGGATGTGAATTTTTCTGCGCCATTATAACCTTATAGGATCACCACTGTATATGCTGTTGGTGGGTAAGTAAAACATTCTTATGCCACCCATTATATTTAGTTTTGTAATAGATATAACTTCCTTAAAATATATTTATGCATAAAAACACATGCAAACAGATTCAAGGGACAACAATCTGAGCACTATAAATGTTCTTAAAATGGATTATTCAAAATATAGCACATTACTCAGTTTAATGTTAAATTAGGTAATACATAAGAAGTTATCATACAGTGAGTTGCATATTTATTGTGAGGATGATAATGATACTTCTATAACTCTTTGGGTACAGAGGATTTGCTTCTGAACCTGGGTGTGAGTTTGCATCCTGTGATTCTCCTATGGAGTAGATCATTTATAATTTTATTCAATGTATTCTTAATGAGTTGGGCACAGATTAAATCAGGGTTCTTGAATTTTTCTGTGACTACAACCCAGAGGTAGTTACTACCTGAAAGATTTCTGTGTCATTCAAAATTCAAAATGAACTAAGATAGGGAAGCCATAAGAGATCAACAGGAACTGGTTTCTGTAATGGCAATCAAAATGGTTTCAATAACTATTGGTACCTACTAGGAAACTATCAGTTTATTGAACACATATCTAATGAGCCAACTTACAAAAGTGAAATCATTAGATAATGTTAATTTATTAACCCTTTTTCCCTTAAACATAGTACCTAATCTCTGGGGAGATACATTCTTCATGATCTTTGATGGCAAGATTTAGCATTCATTGATTCTTACCAGAAACAATTTTTACTGTGAATGTGGGAAAATGGTGATTTTTTCTATCATCACTATTTCTTCCAAATTCTACTGGAACAAGGGGCTCTCATTTATTTTTTTTCTAATTATGTGTGTGCATCCATGTGTATCCATCTACCTATCATTTATAATCTTTCTCTTATCAGTATAGATTCATGAATTCCTATTTTATTCAATTGATTATCATCCACTTATGTCCTTATTTATTACATACTTAAATTGTCCCAGATTTTCCCAATAGCAACTCCTTTCGTCTAGCTCTTTTTTTGCTATGCCATTATTATTACGTGTTTGTTAATTTATTATTATTATTATTATACATATTTACTTTCTGTAAAATGTTTCAATCTCAATTTCCAGTCCTAAGATGAAACCAGACAATTTTCTAAGAAGTCCTGGTTCCTTCCAGTTGGCAATCATATTTGCAAATCAAGATTTAGGTTTATTTATTGTTATTGGGACATCATTACACCTTATCCCATTCATCTCACAGAACTAAACTATCTGAATTTATGAGTATATACATGTGTATATACACATAGCACCTACATACAGTTACCTCCAACTTCAACCCACCCCCTGGGTTTTAGCTAGCCTTTCCCCAGGCTGTATTTGTATGTTCCCTGGTTCATAATTAGAACCGGAGTTTCAAACACACTTAGTCATTTACTCAATCTGACAATACACATACAAGGGCCTCAGAATAGTTAGGTCCTCAAAACTATGAAAATACAACCTACAAGAAAGTTCAAGATTCATTTGCAGCTCTATATTTCCCTTACATTGAGAGTATACAGTAAAGATGCCATATTCAAATATTACATACATTAATTTGGTTTGTCTGTGTTTTTGTTTGTCTGGTTTTGCTTTTTCACCTTCGATGTGGCTATGTCATTCCTGTGTAATACAGCAGAGTTCTTTTTGAGCTCAGATTTTTTTAATTTTATATTTATTTATTTTCCCTTTTTATTAAATGTATTGGGGTGACACAGCTTAACAAAATTATACAGGTTTCAAGTGCACAATTCTAAACCCATCACCTGTGCACTGTGACTATCTAGAACAGTAACATGCAAAGGGATACCATGCATCAGAACTCATTTGATATTGCATTTTCTTATGGTTTGGATATTCTTCTACTTAAATCTGATTACTTGGAACATGTGAAGCTGGTGTCTGACATTCTGTGTACTCATCTTTGTTTTCATCAGTAAATCGGTTTCCTCTCCTGTGTGAACTGCTGTGCTGTCGGGGGATGTTGTGAATACTGTGCTGAGAAGACGTGCACAAATAAAGTCTTGATTTAGTAGAGATTCAACTACATCATGAATACTGATGTCTGCCATGGTTGTGAAAGGGGGACCTGGCAGCTGGTGTCTATTCCTTGTTCATTTGCCAGAGAAAATCAATTTTTTCTTCCTTATAAACTCTTGTTTTCTGCTTTAAAAAAATAAAAAGAAAAAATTAAAGGAGAGATGACTTATAATGTTATCTTGTTAATCCTAAAGGTTGTTCTGAGAATTTAATCATATCGTGTTTATAAACTCTTTGTAAATAATAAGTAATCTTAATATATAAGTTATTATATATTTGGAACATAATAGGAGACATGGATGCATAGACTGTTTCTAACTTGTTTTAAGATGAGATCATTTGGGCAGTGCCTTATTTTTGGCAACTCTGCACAGTGGGCGTTAAAAGTCCCACCTCAGAGATTAAGGTGCGTAATTTTAGAGTACCTAAGAATAGCAGGATAAAAATTGACCACAGGTTAGCTCACACTGGCCCCTCCAATGAGGCCACAGGCTACTGGTGGGTCATGATGGGAAAACTTTCCAAAGCTCTGCCTTGTTCCCTTTAAAGATTACCTCCGCTGGAATCTAAGAACTTCTGATCACAGCAGGAGGAAAACTTTAGCTCTCTGCCTTTTACATTTCACCAGCCTGACTCATGACCTTCCCAGACATACAGGGAACCAGTGACGGAGTGTACATTGATTATACATCTCAACTTTCCTAGTACATCATATAAAATGAGCGCCTTTCTCTGAAGTTTTCTAGTCCAGAGCCACAGAATGCTGGCTGTCATGCCAAGGCTCCTGGACAGGACTCCCTGCGATGGGGCTGCCTGTGCTTCTGGCACAGTGAGGCGAGGGCAGTGGCGAGGGCTCCTAAAGCTGGCAATTCCCTAGGGCAGCAGCAGCCACAGGGAGCTTCTGCCATAAGGACTGATGTTTAAAATCACTCTGGAACCCCCACAGTTCGAATGTCACACTCCCATACTATGGAGAATAAAATGCCAAGGCAGACTGATTGTTCTGCTTAACAGAATATTGGATCTATACACCTTAGACTCATCAGAAAATATAGGAACTACAAGAATAGCTTATCTAGCTGTACAGTAAATATATATTTTTTTATTTTTCTGTTTTCATCTATTTGTTGACGAGGCCAAAGGCAAAATACATTATAAAATAACAAAACAAAACACAAAGTCAGCTTTTTTGAATATTTATCTGCCTCTTTCCTGGCATCAGGTTGTTTATTCATTTATATTTGTATTTATTATTCATCAAAGCACTTAGATATTTAAAGCTTCATGTCGAGAGATGAAATGCAAATAGCTACTTCTCAAAAAGGAACCCTAGAATTTTACTTATCTTAAAAATTCTAATGTAATTTTAGCCTCATCAAATATAAATGATAATTTGATTATGATAATATTCATTCAGATTAATGGAATAAATAAATGTTTAGTTGTTGCGTTTTTTACATGCTCATTAAAATATACTGATATGCAAGATCAGATCTCACTATGTTATGGCCAAAGGAAAGCCTCCAACAAGTAAAATAATAAACTAAATACTTATAATGCCTTCATTTAAAATAATAAATGCTCAGTACAAATTTTGGAGAGGCAGGTTTACTGTATGGTCCTGTGCTATAAATCTCTGTTATTTAAAAGTGATACTTGTAATACTATCAACAATAAAAAGTATATTTAAAAAGTGATCATAGATGTAAAATGCATTGCCATTAAAATAATAAAATAAATAAAAGTAAAATTGATGAAAATAATAATGCTGAGGCTAGACTCAGACCTCACTGATAATCTGTACAAGGCAAAGAATCAGAGAATAATCATAGAAGTATTTCTTGAAATTTTAACTGCATAGGAAAAACAAAGACTGCAAACCACTATGTGGAGACCTAATTATTAGAAGCTTTTCAACAACAGCAACAGATTTTAATCAGTTGTGTTTTTGGAAGGGTTGCCAAATGTACCAATTTTTTTACAAAAATCAAATTAAGTTAATGTTGAAGTTCATTAAAAATAAATTTTATTCTAGGATTCAAGATAGCTGTGGTTCAATCTTGATTAAATGCTTTAAGTCCTTCATTGTGTGTTCTGGCATTTCTTAGTCCTGAGAAAATAAATTTCAAATGCTAAACGTATTGTATTTTTCACAACTAATATAATATATATGTATGAACCTTACACTTTAGATTTACTTTCACATTCTAACCTGAAAGCAAAAAATGCCAACTGTAAAGACATCTAGTAATTATTTAGTAACCATCATTAATTTTATTTTATTAGGAGACTTTGCCATATCATGGCTCTTATTTACTCAGAGAAGTCAAATTTCATTCAATCTCAGTTACAAATCTTTGATGACATGTTTAAATGCACTCTATATGGAGTGCATTTAAAAAAATGACATTCATTTTAAAAAATGACATTGGTTTGTTTTCCCTTTCCCAAAATAGCAAGTAGTTCATTCACATCAAATGGACAGTAGTTACACTCCACTGAAAAATGATTTTGCAAAAGCATATTGAACAGCTGAATCAAATAAACAATAATAATAAAACACCTTTGATTACTAATTTTTATTGAGTCCCTGCCCTCCGTGCTAAAATGATAGGGTATAGTTTCTACATCAGGGCTGCATGGGCCATTACAGCTGCCAGTGGATTTTTAAACAATTGAGCTCCAACCTTTGAAAGCAAGGATTCATCACAAAAATGCTGACACAGTCGTAACGGATGCGGTGTGAATGGCATTGCTGCACTCTGCATGCTATTAGTCCTTGTAGCCGGAACTGGCCCGGCTGTGTTCTGCAAACTTTAACCAAGGAGAAGTCTTTAACATTTCAGCAAGACACAGAAGTGTCTTGCATGTTCTTATTTGTGTGGTGTGAAAAGAGGTGTGTTGTGGTATTTATTACCAGGTCAGTATCTTGGGGTTGGCTAATCACTGGCCCAAATATAAATCCATGATCCCAGCTTTTCCAGATATTTGTATGGCAGGCAGCTACACAGTAGCAACTTCTGTAATCCCTTCTCCTGCAGTTAGAGCTACTAGAAAAGCTTAATAATATCCCAGAGGCAAAGATGAAACAGTATTTCCACAGCTACTGTTTGCTGTAGAGAGCTTTTGAAGTCAAGCCTAAGATGTCTTTATTTCCCTACCAGAAAGAAAATTTTTTTGCCCTCTTTTACTCTGGTGTTGTCATGATGATAGCTTTCTGCTTGAAAAATATTCCAAGCAGCTGCAGCTCTCCCATAAAGCATTAGGGAATGAGAACAGCTTTTCATCAGGGGCTGTTGGAATCTGTAACTACAGTTTGTCACTGCCGAAACCCACGGCTATGCTGCCAGTGATCTCAATTTAAAACTCTCAGCTTCTTTCTTATCAGGTGGAGGGCAGCCACAACTTTCATTGTCAGCTTACTGGGGACTGCCCTTACTTTTAACTTGTGTGGTTAATTAAGTTCTAAATTGGGTGTAGTGTAGAGCTCTCAATTCAACCTTTGTTCGGTACCACCTAGTAACAAAAAGCAGGAGGCCCAGAAAGCCCTGAAAACTAAATTAATTGTAGTGGTGCATATAAAAGTGACATTCAGTCCAATATACTTAATGTAAGAGAAGGAATACTAAGTGTTGGTCTAGAAAGTCTTCATTACAGACAAACTCTGATCATTAGATCACAGTGGAAAGTTGTAAGGAAATGTAAAGCATAAAACAGCCTTTTTATTTACATAACTGGTAACACAATTGTCAACTATAATAGGAAATGGTGAATTTTGGAGAAGAATGTAGCAAATCAAATCAAGGAAAAAACAAATAAATAAAAACAGCAACATACCAATAGCACAAAGTCAGAACGTCTCCAGAAAATGAAACACTGCAAATATCTTCAGACATGAGAGAAATATAAGTTGTTAAAAGTGGTTGTATTATACTGGCATTATCTACACTAATAAAAGAGTAAGATGCAAATTGACCGTACCTTCGCAACGTCCACCAGCCAATCAGGAGTGAGTACGCAAATTAACACAATAAAGATGGTGGGTTAATTTGCATATGCAGGTGCTGAGTGGCCGGGGCCAGGGTGGGAAGGCTGAAAGGCAGCTCCTGGCCTGAGCACAAAGGTGGATCTGGCTGGAGTGAAGGCAGTGTCGGCAGCCAGGGGAAGGAAGGCCCATTCTTGCACGGATCTTCGTGCATCGGACCTCTAGTTTTACTATAAAAGTGTTGACGAAACCTTATAAGCCCAGGGAAGGCCTGCATGGCAGTCTTGCAAACTCTAAGACCTAAAGTAACCACAAGGATGGTCTGAAATTAAAACTTTACCTAAAAGCAGTTATGGTGGGTAGGCATATCCTCGGCCAGTATCTTTCCTGGCAAGGTCAATCTTTACCTTAACCAAACCTATTGTCTTTTTGCATGGACAATAACATATCCTTGAAATGTCAGGGTCACTTGTAACTTCCCTTTTCTCCAGACCCCTCAGGGCAGAACCAAATGCCCTGGGCACCAGGACTGGATACCACAAATTCCTTCATTGTTATTGTTCTCATGTTAATTATTGACTGTTACCTATCCTGTAACCACCTAAGTAAAATAAGTATGTGTCTATCATTTTACTCTTTATCCATTCCTAAGGTCCCCCGCCCATTGCTTTTTCCTGCCTCTCTAATCTATCACCAATGGATTTCATGTTACCCACCTATGTCTCCTACTTTGATTGCAATGTATAAAAATAGGTGAAAAAATGCCATTCTCTGGAGAATTATCCCAATCCCTTGAGATTCTTCTGCTTCCTGACATTTGTCCACAGTTTGGCTCAAATAAAGTCACAAAAATTCTTTACAGGTTTGAATGTTTTAACGTTAACAGAAGTTTGATACTGCTACACAAAATGATGAAGTATTTTATAAAAAGAATACTATGCTTTTAACCAGATATGTCTGTGGATTTTTCAAATATATATTTTACAAACTTAAATTTTATTGTACTTATAGTTTAAACTGTAAGGAAAAGGAAAATCAAGAGAAAATGTCCAATTAATTCCAGATATAGATTTAAAAAAAGGAATAGATATTTGAAGAACATGTGCCTTGTTTTGTTTTTGAGTACATAAGCCTCTATCCCAGCTATGTACTATAAAATAATGAGAATAATTTCATGAGAAACAAATGTTATCAGATAAATATTTTTGCTGATATTTTCCAATTCTGTAAAGAATTGGAAAATAATAACTTCAGTAATTACATATGTAATTAATAATGATCTGAACTCTAGGAATGTTTTGCTTAACTGGGCAATCTTATCAATAAACAAAAACTATTTCAACCATTTTTAAATTTTGAAATGTATTTTTCCTTATACCATTTTTAATTCCAAAAATGATGTGAGAAAGCTGAGAGACTCACTTGTTACTACTAAATAGGTATATGATTTTTTTTTTTCACAGTTGTAGTCCAAATAGTTTAATATCAAAGTTGGGAAACATGACTAATGGGGTTAGTCCTAGGATGAGTGCTACTTAATAATTCCATCAATCATCTCAAAATATGCTCATTTACTTAGTTAATAACATCAGAGTGGGGTGGGTTATTTAGCACCTTGAAGGACAAAATTAAAATATAGCATGACCTTGAGAATTAACAAGTCTCAGAACTCATGAAAATCAAACTATAAAATCTTACAGAAAATACATATTAATGTAATCTTGCAGGCCTAAAATCCTGAATGGCAGGTTTGAAACAGATTTATTTATTAATTTTATTAAGAAAGCATATCAATGGGGGGTAAAAGGACATTTCTAATACTTTCAATGATAAAGATAAATAAAAAAAAATAAAGCATAGCTCAATCTTAGAGGAAAAAAGAATCTATAAAAATAAAAGTGTAATATGCTAATTAGACCAGACATCCTTCTGGGGCTGCCAAGGAAGCCCGGGTCCCGGGTGCCAGAGGAAAGCCAGTGCTGGCAGCTGGGGGAAAGAAGGCCTACTTTGCATGAATTTCATGTATTGGGCCTCTAGTCTTAAATATTTATCTTCCTGGGAGACAATATTGCATAATGGTTAAGAGCATGGCCACTGAAATCTTCTGGCTTGGGTTTAAATTCTGCCTCTACCAATTAATGTGATCATTGTCAAGCTACTTAGTATCTCTGGATCTCAGCATTCTAATTTGCTAAGTGGTAAAAATTATAGTACCACTTTCATAGGATTTTTATAAGGATTAAACTGGAGCAATGCCTGGAATATAATAAGAGCAATACAACTATAAACACACATATTTTAATTTATCTGTCTAAAGGTCACCAGACTAAGAAATGAACACAATAATTGGGTCTATTTTATCAATTGATAAAAAACATTATAAAAAGGTTGAGTTTAGATCTGGTTTCTGAAGATGATGAGGTTCATGATTGGCCTATAAATGAGGATGTTTGTTTCAGACATTTTAAATTATTGTTAAAGTATAATTATGTCCCTTCAAAACCTTAAAACATAGTTCAGTCTATATGAAGTACTTTATCTTTTCTTCGCAATGAGAAAATATCTATGAATTAAGAAATTAAGGGAGTTTTATTCAAGATGGACAGCTATGGAAAGTCTTATAACAATTTTGGTAAAATCTTGTGAATTTACAGGCCAGTACTTAGTGATTCTCACATAAAGGTGCTAAGAAAAATTGAATATTTATTTATTCACCTGAAAACACAAATGAATAATATCAATAATTAAAAATATCATCTTATTCACATTAAACAAAGTATAATAACTTTTTAGGCTAAATGATTGAAGATATCATGTCAAGCCCTCTTGGAATTTAAAAATGTCATTCTTTCAGGTCAATGATTCTCACTAGGGATGAGGAGTGAAGGTATCAGAATTGCCTGCATGATACCTTTTCAAATTAAACCCACTCATAACAGAGGCAAATACGCATAAATTCTAATATACTATGCTGGCGGATGGTACTTCTACCTCTCTATGATTTATGAACAGGTGAGTCACTGCTGCAAATGAGAACATATACCAGGTAGTGCTAATCATGAGAAAATTCATGGTCCTCTATTGTTAACAAGCTAGAGTTCACTCTATATGTCTGTCTCATAACCTTAATATATAAAGAGGTAATATACAAATTAGGCCAGGATGCCATAACAGGACAACTGGACAGGAGGAGGTTGTGTGTGCAGGTGAGGCCCAGAGGGGAGATGGAGACAGAGTCAGGGGGGCCTGCCTGAGCCGGCGCAGCAGCTCCAGTGGCCCAGAGCAGACACAGGCAAGGGGACAAGGGGGGCCTGGTGTGGAAGTTAGGCATGGGTCCCAGCCGCCTGCAGCACCAGTCCAGCCTGACTCTCCTGGCGGCCCATGGGGTACCTCCTCACGTGATTTCAATCATGCCCTGGGTCTCTAGTTGAGTATATTAGGCTTAGACATTGTATTAGGCAGGATTAAGTTAACCATTCCAGATAATTTATTTATGCCTCAGGTTTTTATCTTTAACACTAGTGGCCCAGTGCTCAAAATTCGTGCACAGGGAGGGGGAGTGTCCCTCAGCCTGGCCTGCACCCTCTCCAATATGGGACCTCTCAACTATATATATAGTGATAGCTTTCTTTCTGGGCCAGAGCCCTTATTCATATTATTTAGCTAGTTAAGGGAGAGGTAAAAGTTTTTTGGTTTGTTTTTCCTGAATCTAGGTCTTGATTGCCTTCAACTCAAAATAATCCACATGCCAAAGTGGCAAATTTTTGGGTGTCACACCCTGCTGCCCTTCAAGTTGGGGAATGAGTGATGAACACAATTAGTTAAATAACAGCCACACATTTAGGAAGAGACAAATTCAAAAGACAGAAATTACTCCAGCAATTTAAATAAAACTAAATTATCAAGTAGGAGTTCTTCTTTGATGCAAGTGTATGTTATTCCCCCTCTAAATCATAAGAAGCATCAGGGAGAGCTTGTTTAATATTTTTTTAATTGTGGAGATCACAAATTTAAACTTGATCTTTTGAAATTAAATTCATCACTCTTCTCTCCATCCCCAGATTGTAATTAACAGAAAGTAGGTATTGAGCAGCAGTAAGGGCGATTAGAAAAATAATTTGTTGCTAATGAAATCAGCAGAATGCCACTAGGTTCTTACTCAATTTTTTTCAGATACTCAACTGGTCAACTAATATCAAGAATTTAAAACCTTAATCCCATCTCTATTGAATAAAGTTTCTTGGCTAACTTAAAGAAAAGCCTCTGTGAATTTAATCAAGTAGTTCCATTTAACTTTAAAAAACATTTGCAGAGTTTGATGTTTCTCTCAGGTACTTGCAGGGGGCCTTGTTTTAATATCATTTCTTTTAATGTGTTAGCTATTATTTCTACATAAATTGTTTAGCAGCAGGCTATATATTAAATCCTGAGGTATACTGTATTTTTATTATTTATAAAAATAAATAAAAGCATACAGAGAGAACATTTATGAAAAATGACATACTTTCCTATATGTTCAGCTGAAAAAACAGAGGTTTATTAAAGAAAACAAGCGATGCTTTCTAGTGGTGGAAGATAATGCTTCAAATAAACATGAATAAGATCAGCTCCTTGAAAATCTCTGGATCATGTTATGGTCAGGTTCAGGGGCTTCTGGTGACAACTTTAATAGTGGGATTTATTATAGCTTAGTCCATATTTATACAATGCCTTTTTAAAAAGCACCTGAGCACAGAATTTTACTGAGAGAACATTTATATGACAATTGGCATTGGGGAATAAAAGGAATGGCAGCAAATATACAGGCTTGTAGGGCATGACCAATTTTATTAAACCACTTGAGTCAGCTCTATTCAGTGTCTATCTCTAGGCACTGTAGAGATGCCCATCACCACACTCCTCAGTGCTCAGAGAAAGACATTAGAAAGGCTGCCAAATTATCTTGACCTAATTAACTGGAATTCAAACTGGGCCAGTATTTTATGTAGTCTAAATTGTTGTGCACTTGGGTCTGGCTGTTTTCAGCATATGGTGATGACTTATATTTCTCACATACATAGCACTCTTACATTTGCAAAGTATTAAAACATATTTGACTTAACATTTCCTATTAGAGTTTAATAATTTGTAATATTCCCATCTATACTAATAATAGACTAGGGCCATCACGACCAGACAGATGACCAGTCCAGGCAGGAGCTCCATGCAGGCACACTGGGTCCACCACCAGGTGTGGGGAAAGTGGAGTCTGGGCGCAATTGGACAAAGCACATATGGCCAGGTGGCCTTGGAGGGCCGTGCAGATGGACAGACTGTGCTGGATGGACCACATTGGATGGCTTCAGCGGGCTGTGAGAGAGCCACAGAGGTACAAAGCTGTTAGGGCAGTGGCCATGAGGGTGTCAGTGAAGCTGTGGTGCCAGGTAGGCCCCAGGTCCTTGGGCACTGTGGGGGAGCATAGCCATCCAGAGTGGGAGAAAAAGCCCTTCTTTCCAGAAGAACGCAGATGGTTTAAACATGCATAAAGAAACTTCAGTGGTACTGACATGGCTATGTCAGTTCCCCGAGCCACCTGTTGGTGCCCGACCACAGGCTTCACTGTGGGGCGTAGGCCCAGATGTGGGCCAGGACATGTCCTTGGCAGCCGGACTCATCCCTGGCGTCGCCATAGCATCACAACTTTACAACATCACCTGCAAGTGGCCATAGCTGTTGGTCTGTGGACCCTGGTGAGCTGGCACCGTGCATGCTCAGGGCAGTGTTCTCTGTGTTTCATTGAAAGGACACCATATGTGATGGGAGCTGTTGATTCCTTAAGGTTGAAATGGGGCAGCCTGAACTTCCTTACGACGTGATCTTTTCTCCGTATTTTACCACACAGTCTTCTAGGGCTCAGGAAACTGGAAGCCACTGGAGCACCAGCTTGGCTATCCCATGCAGCCAGATGCCACCAGGAAGCACAGAAATACCAAAGCCCCAATGGAACCCATCATGAAACAGAACCTAGTTCACATACTGGAGTGGAAACAAGAAAAGAGTGGCACCTGTTGGACCTCAGCGGGGACACTGCCCGTGGGTCTGTCTGCAGGGTTCCTGTACCCTGGCCGTGGCCTAAATGGCCTAGGAAGCTCTGTAAGCCTTGATTCTGGAGTTATGGATCTTAGCACGTAGGCAGGTGCACAAAGATGGAGTCAAAAGTAGCAAGGTTAGACTGTGTGTGAGTGTGTGCATTTATTTATACACATGTATGCCCATTTTCCACAGTCTTTTTCTGAGCTGTTTGAGAGAATGCTCTACATAGGACAAGATGCCTGGGTACCCCCCTGTGTATTTCCGAAAAGTAGACACTCCTACATAACAATTCTACCCCCAATCACATGAGGAAATCTCCATTCAAATGGTATTAAGGTTCAATCCACAGATCCCATTTGAATTCTGTCAACTGTGTCAACAATGTCCCGACTCCTCACCCCCAGGATCCCAACTGCCCTCCCCTGCAGGCCTGCTCCCCTCAACAGCCCTCCCATGCAGGCCTAGTCCCCCCCAAACTGCCTTCCCCTGCATGCTTGGTTGCCCCCAACTGCCCTTCCCTGCAGGCTTGTTTACCTGCAACTGCCCTCCACTGTAGGCCTGGTCCCCCCTAACTGTCCTCCCCTGCTGACCTGATCACCCACAACTGCCCACCCCTGCTGGCTATCTTGTGGTGGCCATCTTTGACCAAATGGGGTGGCCATCTTGTGTGTTGATTGACGGTCAATTTGCATATTACTCTTTTATTAGATAGGATATGTATATATATTTTTTTATTTTTTTTTTCCTGAAAGACCTTCCTGGATGGCAGAGCAAACATCTGTTTACTAAACATTGACTCTTCCTATTTTCCTGTGAATCACCTTTCTTTTATTTAAGTTCCAGGCCCATGCCCCCCTGAACTCAGGAAGGCACATAAACCTCAATTGCCTATCTTTGAATCTCAAGTCTTTGTGAGTTTCTGTATGTACATAATTAAATTTGTTTATATCCAGTAAATGTCTTATCTCATTTTTATTGCTAGACCAGCCAACAAAGTAGAAGTGAAGAAGGAAATTTTTCTTCCCACATATCAACAAATATTTATTGAGGACCCAGGAAGCACCATGATATGGATAAAACACTGGAGTAACATTGTACAATAGACAGTGATTCCTACTTTCAGGTTGACCTGAGGTTAACTAGAGAAGCAAATAGAAAATGGCAGTGCAATGTGCCATCATTCAAGTGTCATGGAAGTACATAAAAGGGTCACCTTAACCAATCTTGTTTTACAGGAAATGATGTTTTTTCCAATCAACTGAATCATGCTAGACCTACCTTGTGATTAGGCACTAGTCACAGACACTAGAAACAAAACAAAACAAGGAAAACAACATAAACAATACTTGGATTGAATTTCATGATGAGGGTACACAAAAAAGTTATTGGATTTCCTTATACTTATTTATTTTGAATTGTATATAGTATTGATACAAGGTGCCTGGAAAACATGAAGAGTTCAAGAATAGAGATATGGGAAGAACAGGGGGATGGGGGCTCTAGGTTGAATATTCATAGCAAATGAAATAGCTCTTATAGACTCCAAGTGTGAAAGAAAACATGGCTTGTTCTAGAAATCAATCATGATCTCCCTACTGGAACATGGGTTCCTTTAATGCAGGTGTCTGTACCTAAAACAGTACTTAACAATTTTTAATATCTAAGTCATCTAGAAATCTTGTGAAAATATATATACTTTCTCAGGAGGTCAAAAATGGGCCCAAGAGCCTACATTTCTGACAGGCTTCCATGTGATGCTGATTCTGCTCATTTGAGGGCCATGCAGATTTTCAAGTCTAAGGAAGACTCACAAACTATTAAGAGAAGCATAGGAGAGCTCACAACTATTGAGGAAGACAGATTCATATGTAAATAAGCTGAATAAAATCAATCTGTTTTGATAAAAATATACACTGTATACTATGGAAATTTGAAGAAGACAGGAAGTTACTTATTGCACATGTTATTTTATGAAAAACTTCTAGAAATGCCATTTGATCAGAATCTTGATCTCTTTATTGGAATTTCAACAGAAGTGCCAAGAATTTTTACAAAATTAGAGTCACAAAAGCTAACAGCTTTCTTGTGGATCATTAATTTGGGGCTGCTTAGGGTGCACACAAAGAAATTACAGAAATTAGAAAGACCGAATTTCTTGCAAGGCATGCAAATTCCAACCTTACTTAAGTTCACAAGTTTAAATTCCACAGAGGGTTAATGCAGATAAAGTTGATAAGGTCTGGCAAACCTTAAGTTAGTGCATGCTGGCAAGCTAAATCTTTAACTCTGGTTTTTTATCAATTATTTTTACATCATTTTCTCTAGAAAACTGGGATCATTAAAATTTTTTTCCATAAATTTTCATGCTATTCATCATATTTAGTATGATGGTAAATCTTATGTGACAACCTTGCATCTCCAAGATACCCAGATGTTTGATCAACCACCAGTCTGAATGTTGCTCTGAAGGTATTTTCTAAATGAGATCAACATTTAAATCATTAACTACACTTTGAGTTAAGTGTATTACTCCCCATAATAAGCCTCACTCAATCAGTTGAAGGTATTAAGAGAAAACAAATTGAGGTCTTGCAAGGAAGAGAGAATTTTTCTTTTAGTTCTTGAGACTTAAACTCTAACATCAACTCTTTGTGTCTTGAAGCTATAGGATCACATAAACCAGTAAAACCTCTGTACAGATATATGGATTCATACACACAACCTATTGGTTACATTTGTCTGGAAAACCCTGACAAATATATTTTACTTCCACTAATTCTAGAAGCCTATTATACACCTGGGGTTTTCAGTGTTTGAAAAGCACTGCAACATTTCAGAAGTTTTGAACTCTTCTTAAGTAATTGTCTTATGTTATTTAGTCCCTGAGAGGTATTTTGGAGAAGTATGTATCCATCCTTGACTTTAGATGCTATAATTAATGGGTTAAAATGAGTACATATGGAAAAAATATCTTATGTGTATGAATAAATGAATGAGATACATGGTCTCAGTTCAACTGATTCCAAAACATACTTGGTGAGCACCACCTCTATGCAAGAGTTTGTGCTAGGAGCTGGGGAAGAGAAGATAAATGAGACAGAATCTCTACTCCAAGGAGAGAACATGCTCAACATTATGTGGTTAAGTGCAAAGACAGGTGAGTCTGGGGCACTCATGAGTCCACAGTCAGTATCCTACAGAGATAAATAAAGAAGCACTTTTCTACAATTATCACAGTATGGTTCATAGACTTCTCGTGGAGTAGAGTGCCCTATGACTATTTTGGGAAAATAAGCCATTAGTTGCTATGGACAACTACCTAAATTAAGAGTCCCTGAAGATTTGAGCATAGGGAGGGAAAGAAGTTGAGCAAATAGAAAAATAGATCTTTTACAGAATCTACCCTCAGCTTGGTAGTATTTTAAGTCTTAAGTTGAGGGATTGGAGTCCTATATGTAGCAGTGAGGGGAAGCAACAGATCTGTTCCTACCTCTTCTGTGACCCATTGCCCCCGCTGCTCTGACTGACCTGACCATGTCAGGATATTTCCAGTGCACAAACATGTCAGCCAGTCCTGCTGTTAGTAACTTGTAAAGGGCTCAGTTCCTTCACCTCATCAGTACCCTCAAACTGAGACAGCAGACATTTGCAGCTACTCACCCATTAGGCCTGCTCTCTGCAATTGCCCACAGTATTTCCTGGGTCACTTGGTTTATACTGGGAATTTGCCTTGGGAATAGTTTCAATGGCTCTAGACAATGATTATACTGCAGTGCAGTGACTTAGGGTTAATGTGCATTTTTAGGTTTTTCTCTAGGCACAGAAAGGAGTAACCACACTCCATAGCATTGTACAAATTCAGACACTGGGTGGAATTTCCATGCCTTCTCTAATGGAAAACCAAAGAGCTATAATTCTTTGGAAATGATTTAACAGGTGCCTGACATGACATAAGCTTTCATGAAATGTAATCATGCTGATGATGTTAATGATGAGTGTTGGGTGATGAAGACAATTGCAGCTGAAAGGGAAAATCATTTCTTTCTGTTATTGCTTTTAGTGGACTTTTGTGTTTCATGTCATTTTCCCCATTTTTCAGATAGGTGCATGAAATGAAGGGGAGTCAAATAAAGTGTGCAGTTTTTCTGGGTCAGCTCAATGGTAGATAGTTGTCAAAAAAAGAATGCAAGGAGTGTGTTTGCTGGTGTGTGCTCACAGGAAGATTACTTTTTAAAGGGTGCATTTTGTTTGCGTATCCTGATTCCTATGGCACATGTGGCTTTCACGGGCAAAAGCACATAGATGGCTTTCCAGGCATATAGAGTTGCACATAGCTGCTTCAGCAAATTGAGGGAAAAGTGGGAGGGAGAGACAGGGAAGAACAGAGGGAGAGAGAGAGACAGAGAGAATATGAGATATTTTATTCATGTCTATTATATTTTCTGGAGCTTATAGGGAATTCAACATTTTTTATTTGCACCAAACAACCTAGTATTTATGAAACTGGGAAAAGCAGAAAATGAAAGAAGGCAAGTGTAATTTTCAAATTCACAATATATTTTATTGGGGTTTGTAGACAACTAACTATAAAAGCCAGTAGAGTGCTGTCTGCATGCCACTGAGTATTCTTTAGATTGCTGGCAGCTACATCACTTGTTTTAGCAGCTGATTCAACAAGTTCACTAAAGTGTGGTGTTTCTTGCATCTGTATGAATGTGCCTTTGACTTTCACTGGGAAAAATATCCTACAGTGCAGCTTCCAATGACTTTATTCTTCTTGTTACCACTTAAAAATTCTCACTGATTGAGATGTTACATATCATTTTGAGCAGTGTTAAGTTAATTATTTCTTATCTGTTGAGGATTTAAACATGCTGATGTAGTTGACATTAATTATTAAATAAAGGAGAAAATGATCTGTAGAGTAGAGATGTAGATGAAACCATTTTTAATCTTGCCCTTAACTTTATTTCTTTTTTTTCAGACTTCAAAAAGTTTCATGGTACCTGCAAATTAATTTGAGATAAAATAGGGAAATTTTAAGTACAGGAGCTGCAAACTTAATAGTCTGTTTTATTAATGAAGAGTTTTCTTATCAGTGCTTTTAATTTTTTGAAATGCTTTCCTCCCAAGCACCGCAGGAAATACTGAAATGTCAGACCCCCATAGGAGCCACCAAAATATTCATGAGAGCCTCAGAGAAACTTATCTATGTACAAACAGAAAAAAATCTATACCTAGATATAGGTCAGGGAAAACAAATTTTTTTCCTTAAAAAATGACTCAGAAATGAAGTAATATTTTCTGATATAGGTAAACTGACAATAAAATCACAGCCATCTAAATGCACAACATGATTACAGGGGAATAATAACAGTTAAATACTATTGACACAAAATTTTTTATTTTTTATTTTACAGATGAAAATTACATGCCTAAAGAATAAAGGAAGAAGAATCCCACCCAGCACACAATGTTCTTGTTTCCTAGTCATAAACAACCTGAAATTTCCTCTCATTTTGCCTTCTTCTTCTCTTTATATTAAAGTTGGCTGCTACAATGACTTTAAATTATTCAACCTAAATATTTAATCAGCTTCTAATATTCTCTTAGTAGAAAAGGTATATCTTTTTCACTCAGGCAGTTCTTCTATCTTTGGCTATATGCTTATAAAACCATCTCAACTTCAATGTAGGTTCTTCCTTTCTTCCCTTCTTAGAGGATATATTTTCTAAAATCTAGTTGTTGCTTTATTATAAACTAGAGGCTGGTGCATGAAATTTGTGCACAGGAGGAGGTGTCCCTCAGCCCGGCCTGCAACCTCTCTAATATGGGACCCCTCGGGGGATGTCCGACTGCTGGTTTAGGCCCAACCCCTGCAGTCGGACATCTCTCTTGCAATATAGAACCAATGGCTCTTAACTGCTTGCCTGCCTGGCAGCCTGATCCCCCTAACTGCCCTCCCCTGCCAGCCTAATCCCCCTAATGGCTCTCCTGCACCAACCTGATACCCCTTACTGCCTCTGCCTTGGCCCTGCCACCATGGCTTTGTCTGGAAGGACGTCCAATCTAATTAGCATATTACCCTTTTATTAGTATAGATAGAGGCTTAGTACATGGGTGGAGGCCAGCTGGTCTGTCCTGAAGGGGATCCCGGATCAGGGTGGGGGTCCCTTTGGGGGACAGGGTTGGCCTGGACGAGGGGTTGGGGTGGTTTTCAGGCCAGTCACACCCCATTGTGGTGGGGAGGGGTCTCTGCTGGGGATGAGGCCAGCCTGGGCTAGGGACTGAGGGCCATTTGAGGGCAGTTTGCAGGCCAGCCAAACCCCCAGCTTTGTCTGGAAGTTCAGAAGGTCTCGGGAAGGTCTCCTGGTCTAATTAGCATATTACTCTTTTATTAGTATAAATTTCACTGGGGGGACGAGTGCAGGTGGAGGGGGCCAATGAGGAAAAGGAGAATATCTGTAATGCTTTAAACTATAAAGATAAATTAAAAATAAATAAATTCCATTTTGAGACATGATTTATTAGAAGCTAACTGTTAGTTTGAGGTTGAAACTACTAGAAAAAAAAATACTGAGAAATAGGTAGGATGGCTGGAATTGGAAAAGTTTTAAAGAGCAAAGTTAAGCTGGATAACATATTTAAATAAAATTTCTAATTAAAATTAGAAATTATGTAATTATTTTTTAGAAGTCCCAAATGTTAAAACTATTAAAAACATTTATTTCTAACTCTCAAACAACTTTTAGAATTGATCTTAAGAAATAAAATATTTCCTTATAAGTGGCCCTTTTATATTTTACCAATTATATGTCTAGATTCTCCTTTTCTGTATCTTGTTTAATCAGAATAATTATATTCAGATTTACAATTCTAAACTTTAAGTACAATTGGCATGAATATGGTTTGATTTTTCTGATACTTAACTACCTATTATTTATACTGTTGACATTTATTATGTAGTAATAATAATTTAGGAGTTCCATGTTAAATGCAAATAGATAAACCCTTTTGCACTGAAAAGAGATTAAAATGTACTTATGCAAGCTGAAGCTGGCATACACAAAATATACAGCAAAGTATATCAAAGAGCTGATTTAGATAATTTTGGCAGAAGATGATCATCCACATAACATCATAAGTAATTTGTTTATACTGTGTAGACAGAGATGGAAAGAAAAGAGGAAAAAAATAAAACCCTTAATCAAATAGCAGCTGATTTTTAAGTTTAGAGACCTTCTTTTGGTACCAATAATCAGTTCTCCCTATGCAAACATTCAGTGCCTTTAGAACATTATCTAAGAAATTTAAGAAAAATTACTCTTAGAGAAAATTTTTATTCTTTGATCTCATTTAGGTTATTAGAGTTTCCTTTCATCTTTGACACTTTTTATGAACATCATTCATATTAATAAAATAATTTAGCATTACACTAATTATGTAGTGAAATGTATAAACATCTATTTGTAGGGCTTTTTATGTATTGCTACTAGTATTGTAAATTAGTAACTTTCTCAGGGACAATTTGGTAATGAGTCTAAATAGACTTGAAATTCACAAACTCAACTCAGAGTCATATCAAGTAATTGATGCTAAAGAAATAATAAATACTATGCAGAAATATGCATATTTATTTAGTATCATTCAGTTTATAACACCGGAAGAGATTTGGAAACACCAAATGCCACCTAGAAAAACCCCCTATGGCAATGGAGTAAATTAAGAATCATAAGCTGAATTTAAGAACCCTGAGATATTTGCAACAATTCAGATGATGTTAGAGGAATATATAATGAAATGGAAGAATAAATAAAATACTTGACTCAGAAAACAGAGTTGCTTTGATCTCTTCCTGTTTTCTCTGATCTCATTTTGTCCATGTGTTTTTAGAGGAAATAGTCCTAAAATATATTCTCCAAAATTTTAAATGTAAAATTTTCTAATCATTAGTGTGTGAAGTTATAAAAGATAAACAATAAAATCCATTCATGTTTTTCAATCCAAAGTGTATGTATAATAAACCATTCAGAAAGCTTTACCTTTATCCTCTCATTTAAAATCTTGATCTCAATGGAAGAAGGAGTTTTGGAAGCAATGAGCCCTGTGAAGCAGTCCTCAGATGGTCCCAGGGGACCCTCTTGTGCAGATGCCCACACACCATTCTGTTGTCATCTTTCTGTCTCCCTTCCTCCTCTCTTCCACTCCTGTTCACCTCCTGCTGACCTATCCTTCTCCCAGGCTCTCTCTTCCTCCTCCCACCTACTCCTCTTTTCTCCCTCTTTCTCATTTCCTCTCCTCTGCCTACACTTTCTCCAGCTAGCTTCTTCCTATAACCCCTTTTTTCATTTTTCTTGTCCTTCATTGACTACTATTTATGACTTGAAGATTCTGAGGACTCAATATAAATGCCTTTCCTAAAGCACATGCTCTATTTTGCCTTGTTGCTTTTTAAATAATCACTATAATAGGATTTTAAGAAACAAACACTCACTGATGGAGAAACAAATAAATAACATTTCAGAGCGAAAGCCAGGAAGGCTCCTAAGAGGGTCGAAGTTTCATGAAGCCTGCAATGACCATAACTTTAGCACATACTTACAGACTATGCTATAATTCTTTTTTATGCTACCCAAGCTGAATCATTTATGACTTAATTATATATTGTACAGTATGGTAATAAAGATGCTGCCCTCATATTTTAAAATGTGGCCTTTTATAAGGGAATGCAGGTTAAAGGCAGTGTTTAAAATGACAAAAATATCATGTACATACTGAAAAGTATCTAAAAACTATGTGAACAATTAAAAGTTTAGATATTCATTCTAACTTCATGAACTGCTGCTCAGAATTGCATTCCCCCCGTTATATCTCCCCCTGACTACCATCCCCTTCACTACCCAAGATCTTTCCTGGATGTCAGCAGGTGATCACAGTGCCAATTCTGGACAAGTGCCTGAAGAAGGTTGATAATCCAGACTGATAAAAAGTATGTTATCATTCATATTCTCACAAAGCAATAGGCATTGCAGACCAAATGGCAATCACAGCTTATATGGAAGTGGTAACATTCAAAGCATAGCTCCTTGAAAACAGAACCTGTAAACTTTTGCTAGTGGTGAGAATAGCTATAATTGATTACTTAGCTATTTTGCTAGCTAGGCATAGGACAGGAAACATGTCAACATTTATGGTAAACCAGAAAGAGATATTATTTTATGCTTTTGTGAGAGGTTTCTAAGATAGAAAATGCTTCAGAAAACAATAACAATGGCAAAATGCCAAGAAACAGTATGAATACTGACTCTTTAGGGAAGTGTCACCCATGACTCAAAAGGCTGTGCCTTGGCAAGCCATGTTACCTATGTTTGTTTTCTACTTACCTTACGCAAATGAATTTTTGGACCAGATTATGTTTTATTTCCATTAGATCTCATTGTCTATATTCTTCATACTTTGTTGAGAAATGCTGCAGGTGTAATTAGTTAATTGAATAATCTAAACTTGATTTTTTTTTAAATTCTCTGGTCACTGTTAGATATAACAATTCTTTCTAGAATGAAAACTTACTCCCACGTTCAACTTATGGCTCACCCCTTCCGTGCTGGGAGTTGGCCAGAGGGATTTGCACTGGCCCTTTCACTTCTCTTCTCCACCCTCTTGTACATGCCTTCTTCTTTATTTAATGGAGTGAGGACTCAGGAGCTGGGGTGGAAAAGTGGTTGCTCCCTGGTTTTCACTGCTTCTCCAGTCAAGGCTGGTGTTCCAGTGGCCTCTGTGTAGCAGGCGTCCAAGTGCTGCTTCTCAGGCAGGTTCCTATGTGAGTCCTCCTGGGAGTCCTGAGGGCTCCTCTTTGCTTAAGCCACTAACAAGGGAAATCTACCTTGACTTAAGTTTCTAGATACCATATTCCTGCTCTTGGTGGAGTAAACATGTGCCGTTGTCCTCGTACATGGTTACCAGCCCACTTGGGTGGCATAGCAGAGTGCTGGTGCAAGCTAATTCCTGTAATATTCACTCAAGTCTCCAGAAAATCAGGTGTCCTTTTCACCCATATCTCTGCCCTGTTAGTTCTCTCTGCAATTATCTCACTTCCCTTACTCACATAAGCACATAGGCAGATGGGCAAGTTTAATGTGTAGGCATATGCCCAACCAGAAAATTAGGTATCAGTCTCAGTTATTATAGGCTTCCTTAATCTCGACAAATGAAGTTCTTGGAAATTCCACATTTGGCTTTATGAGAGGGAAGCTTAACATAGTAAAGAAAAGCAGGAAGAAACTCACTCTTAGGCCTACACATCCTAATCCAGATCTAACTCCACACTGTCATCTCATACCAACTGGGGAAGTGACGGGAGAGGAACTATTGTTTTGTCACTTGATGGTGTGTGTGTGTGTGTGTGTTTGAAATAATGAAATCTCTAGATGCCTCATAATACAATGTTTTTCTGCTCTCTTTTTGTACTTTCAAGCCACCTTTCCCTGGGTTCTGTCAAAGTGGGCATTTTGAGGCAACAGGGTAAGGTGCACTTAACATGCAGCTACTCAACACTGAGGTGAAGGTTAGTCTTTCTGTGAGACATTATTTTATCAAGTTTCCTTGGAAAAACATACCCCCTGATATTATTCCTCAGTTGAAGAATGAGGAGTATAAGGACTAGAATAATCCAAGGAACAGATGAATAACAAAGCAGTGGGATAGTCAGGATGTTCCTAGGCCTCTCCATTCCAAAACCAGTAAAGATACCTCCAGGGTTCTTAGGTCATCCTCTCTCTCTCTTCTCTGCATATGATATAATTCTCTCTCAGTGTAGAACAGCTTTTTCCAAATGTTGGAAAATGTGGCCACCTATAGTTAGTATATGAACATTTTCAAAAATCATAGGAAAGAGTATGATTTTTGAAATTTTGTAAGAACTCATTTTAGACCAATTAATTATAAACAATAAGGTAGCATCATAACAATATGAAAATTCACATAATAGTAATGTGTGTGGAATAACTCAAATGCCCATGAATAGATAAATAAAATGACTGATATAATATGCAATAGAACCCTAGAGTTAGGCAGTATTACAGTTGGTCCAGCAGCTCAGTAATTCCTTTAGGAATCTTCTACTATTCCACTCCACCATTCTCACTATTCTTATGATTGAAACCTCCATGATGGCTAAGTACCTTTAGGAATCACATCCTTAGGCAATTGCCTCCAAAGTCAACACAAAAAGATCCCTCTTCTTTGTAGCAGTGGCCTTTTTTTTTCAGAGAAGAAAATCTAAATCTTTCCTGGAAATCTCTGCCAGATACCCTTTTATATTTCACTGGCTCAAATTGATTCTCATGATTACTTGCACACCAAACCACTGACAACAGGAAAGAAGATTGTCATGATCCCCTGAGCCTAAGAATGATTAATCCCTAAGGACTGCAAATCACCAAGTAAAATGGGTGTGCTTTTCACAAGGAAGTGGTATATCTGTCAGACAAATAGTTTTCTGCAGCTACAACCTATTACTATAGTAGTTCGTGTATCTGACTTATAAGAAATAAATATGCCTATATTGGCAGTATGTACTCATTTTTATTTTTCTCTGATAATTGAAGGTTATTAAGAAAAATTTATAATGATGGATATACTTTACCTTAGTAATATTTGTAAAACAATGATATAATGTGAAGGTTCCTAACGAGTCATTTTAGAAAGTTAATAAAAAGTTAACCATCAACAAGTGAAGAAAACTCTGTCTAAGGGGATTAAAAATTGGGGATGGCTGTCTATTTCAGCTTTTGTTTTCCTTTTTAATATGAACTTTGTGTCTGAAAGAAAACTACTGAGAATTCTTAACAGCTTAGATGCACTAAACCTAATGTTATCAAAAAGGATTATGAAAGTATCGATGGTAGCTGTCACTTTGGTTGAGTAAACTAAAACACCTTAAATAAAAGATTTGCCAATATAAGGTATAACAGTCTTAAACAATAATGGTTCAGAAAAAAACCCCACTGGATTTATCTTTACCTTCTATTCTGACATCGGGACCTTAAAAAAAAAAGGTGGATTGTTATTTCATCAGATGTTTAATATAAATGTTCTATTCATTAAATGTAAATTAATTTCAAGTGAACATTAAAATAGAGTAATGTATTTAGTAAATTAGCAACATCTGCGTAGATATTTATAAAAAATGGTTATAGTCTTTAAGAATGCAGATAATCCAGTGAAAGTAATAGGACAAATGCAAATGGAAAAGATATAACTAAGCATATATAATGGCAAAATATACGAAGTAAATGCCAAACTGTCCATCTATAAAGAACATAGTACATAAATACTTAATAAAAGATAAGAAAATTGAATAATTGAAGCCAAAGGGAAGCAGACAGCAGAAGATTTATAAGTGATGTTAATATTTTACTCATTTATTGAAGTGGGCAGCAGACTTCTGCCTGGGAGACAGATCATATATTCATTTAAGTTGGCCTGCAAGAGTCCCAGTTGGTGCTGACCATCTTGGCATCCTGATTTAGTTTTGTCTTAGTGTGGGGCCCTATCTAGAGTATGCTGGATATCTAAGGCCACTGTGAGTGTGGGAATCTAAAGCAGAATGTTCAAGACTAAGATGCTATATGCAGGTGCAAAGATGCAGCAATCTATGTACTATAAGCATGCCCTTCTATAACCCAAATGACTGAGATCACTATCTGGCAAAAAGCCTCATTTATCTAAGAGGTATAAAGTACTAGAGGCTCGGTACATGAAAATTCATGCACTGGAGCAGGGGTCCCTCAGCCTGGCCTGCTCTCTCTCACAGTCCAGGAGCCCTCAGGGGCGGGAGGTGACCTGGCGATCAGGGGAAGGAGATGCCCATCACACCTCTGCTGCTGCCACTGCCGGCAGTGCAAGCATCAGCTGGCCCTGGTTACCTGCGCCTCGGACGGCCCTGGGTGCCTGGGCAGCTGCCATCTGAGGCTTGCCTTTGCCTCAGGCTGGCCGTGGGCAGCTGTGGGGCTGAAGGGACTGGGGGACTCCAGAGGCAGGTGCGCAGAACAACCAGGCCTGCCTGGGGGTGGGCCCGACCTTGCCACACACTTGCCACCCTGGTGGGGCTGAGGGGACTGGGCACCACCATCTTGTGGCTGTGGGTGTCGCCATATTTGAGGGTGGGGCAGTCAATTAGCATATTCCCTCCTTATTGGCTGTGGTCATCACCATCTTTGCAATGGAGTAAGGGTCAATTAGCATATTTGCTCTTTATTAGATAGGATGACACTGACCAGCAAGTAGCTAGCTCAGATGATGGCTGGTGCAACTGCTTGGTGAGGCTGCTTCTACTAGTATGTAAAATTAGACTGCTTACTGTAAGACTACTGACCAGCAGGCTGCTGCTATGGGTACAGAGACTGCTACTACTATGATAGGAAAGATGTATTGTTACCTAGCCAGTGTGGGGCTACCTACTGTATGAGACTTTGCTTTGAAGAACTGTTTTGTCTAGTGGCTCCTTGCTAGCAATGGCTACATGGCCACTAGCTTCTATAATAAAGATTCATATACCCACAACTTCTCATGGCTTCTCTGTCTAATACCTGTTGTTCTAGAAGGTCCAACCTCTGGAAGAGGGGCTAGGACCCTGCAGTTGGTGTAGTGGAGCATAGGATAACGGAGGAACTGAATTCCCAACAGTTAGTACAGCAAGCAGGGTTCAAGGAAGAACTTTCCCTGACAATTGGCACAGTGAGCAAGGTTCAGAAGTATGTGCGGGTTCAAGGAGCAAGTGTTCCCACACTTACGTATTTCTTTTTTCTTCTTTTCTGAATTTTATTACTAACAGTGCTCTAAGATAACATGACATAGTCTTGTTTAACCTCTGCTTTGTATTAGCTCCTCTGGTAGTGAATTGGGTACATGTACAGTGAACACAGTTTTCATTCTAATGTGTGGATAAATATAAAGAAACCAATGATAACCTGCCAATCTTTTTTTAACCTTTCCAGATTCAGAGTAACTTTCCTCTCCCTTCAGGACAATGACATGCAGGGCATTTGCTGATAAACCAAGGAGTTTGAGATAAGGTTCCTTTTGTGGGTGCTAGGTATTATACAAGGTGTAAAATCAGCATTGGAGACTACTACTTTTGCTGGCCACCAACTGTACTACATGGTTTTGTTGTGTTCACTGCCTGGGAAAGGCCTGGGAAATGCCTGAAAGCCACTAGGCTGTCTGTCTACATGGTCTGTGAGGAACATGGGCAAAAACAGATGAGATGTATTTGAAATATGTACTGAAAATAGAAGTTATTGAGCTCATAGTGTTCCTGTGGCTTTTGCTTAAGTGCTTTTATTATTTAAAATAAAATCACAGTTAATTTTTTATTTTTATTTTTTGATAAAATCATTAATAGCAATGAATAAAATAGCTTATGAAAAATTTACCTTTTAAGTTTTTGTAATGCCTTTTTTCTTTTAACTTCTCATTTGTGTGTTCCCCCTACCCAAAGATATATATATATATATATATTTTATTTTGTCTTTCATTTTCCCTTTTAGATTTTTGCTATAATTTTCTCCTTCTCCTCTTCCTTTTTCTTTGTGGTAAATACATTCTACATAAGCGAGATCCACAAAGCAATTCTCAGAGTTGAATGGTGAAGGGGAGCATAGATTCATCCAGGTTTGAGCCAAACCAGCCTAGGAGTATCTGCTCCCAGAGGCGGTGCCACCATTGATAATAGAGAGTTCTTCTAGACTAAGAATGTCCTTTCTGATGTATTGGAAATGATTAATTGTTCTAAGTCATTCTATCTTAGTGAATGCCAGAGCCATATGAAAATTATGTTCTGGATTTCTGTATCACAGGAAAAAAATAGTATGCAAACAAGAAGATAGTGAATTTTATTTATATAAAACACAAGAAAAACTAAAGAAATGGTGAGAACTCAAAATGCAGTTTATGTTAGAAATGTATTCTTGTGCTTTGAAATATTTATATTAGTGGAAAGAATATTTTGGTAGGTTTCTGTTTACATTGAATAAAATTATATTCTTTTTGACTATGCAATGGAATTGAAAAGATCTAAGATTTTACAGCATTGAAATTTACTAAAATGGTAAAAAAATCACAAAGAGATACAATTTTTGGACAAGTTTTATCTTATATGAATAACTTAAATAAAAGGACTCTAAAATATAAAAATAAACATGGATTTTAAAATAATTAAACTAATATATGTACACATTTCAGTAAAAATATATAATTGAGAATATTCTCATTTAGCATAATTTGTTCTCAGGCAAGTCAATGAAAGAAATTAACAATTTCAAATGCATTAAATATAGACTGTAATTTTAAGGGGGTACCAGAAAATGTTATGAAAAAAATAACAAGACAATATTGAACACACTATTTAACCAGAAAAATACCAGTGACATAATATTAGGCACAAATACAATTTTTAAAAATCCACATTTATCTATGTATCTATCATCTATCTAGTTAACTAGTTTATAGATCAACTGATAAACCAATATTTAAAGTAATAATAACTAAGCATTTTAAAATTATTTTATTAACTTTGGTATGACCTACCATCTCAAAACTATATCAATGTCATGGATAATACTCCTCAGATATCTAACCTTCCTAAAGCTTAGTGCCTTACAACAACTTATTATTTCTTATATTTTGTGGTTGACTAAGTTCCATTGGATTCTTGCAAAGGGTCTCTCAATTTACTGTGATGATGCCTGAGAGTAGTGTCATATGAAGAGTGAATTTGGTTGAATATCCAAGATGGCTCATTCATATGGCTAGTAGTTGATGCTGGGTATTGGCTGAGGCTCAAATTAGACTACTAACTGGAATACCTACATGTCAATTCTCCATATAGTTTGGATTTCTTGCAACATGGCAGCTGGGTACTGAAAAAGAGAACTTCAAATATGTGTGCTCCAAAAGACAGAGCAGAAATTGTGAGAGTTCTTATGAATGAACATCATTTCTGCCATATGCTATTGTCCAAAAGCAAGCCAAAAGGCTAGCCAACATTTGAGAAGAAAGAGCTATAATCTTCATTGGTTAAAAGAGAAGAGTTAAAGACAGCCTTCCAGATGGAAAAAAAAGAAAAGAATTCAGAATTATTGGTGAAGGGATTTTTAAAAGAGAGAGCCTTTGCTTGGTTGATATGTATGTAGGTTATATGGTTTTGCTTTTCTTTGGTTAAATTAAGATCTGAATTGAAATAGTTGAACTAGCAAGGGATCCCAAATGGTAGAGGGTTATGAGATATATATAACTAATCATTCTGAGTGTGTGAAAAACAACTTAATTACTCTGAAAGTTTCTGAGAAGGGGGAAGGTACTTTCACTAAAATTAAAAAACATATATATGTTTTACTCTTTGTCATATAAAGTTGGTAAAAATTATAACCCATTAATATTTTACGCATCTGAGTATATCTAACCACTAAGTTCATACCCTTCCTACATTAGATAAAAGGGCTTTAAATATATGCAAATTTAATTGACTAATATATATCATAGAATAGAATGGAATGGCATGGAATGGAATAGAATAATAAATATCATAGAAAATATTCTATTCTGAACAAGCTGTTATTTAGAGAAATAATTGAAACTGGATTTGGGACTAGAAAACTGTACAAGGGAAGACTGGTAGAAGGTTGAGATTATCTGTCATCAAGTGATGCTGTTAAATAGGCTGTTGCATGAAAAAGTCAAGAGTAGAGTTATAAACTTAAAAGAAAAGACTGAGCCATTTATAATATTTAGCATTTGAAAATTGAGCAAGGAATACAAAGGAAGAACTAGCAAGGACATGAAACTGAATTAAGAAACATTTTTTACAAAAGAGCATTTATTGGCTATTTTAAAACCTGCTGATATTTTAAACAGCAAACCAAAAACGAACATTGGATTTAGCATTATTTGTTCACTAGAGGTTCAGTGCATGAAATTCATGCATGGGTAGGGTCCACATGCCTGGCCTGTGATCAGGGCTGATGGTGGCCTTCCAGCTGCCTGCCAGAGCCTTCCTTCATTCCATGCCACTCCCTGGTGGTCAGCACTTGACATAGTGAGTGATCAAACTCCCGGTCTTCCAGTCAAACTCCTGAGGGGACGTTTTACATATTAGCCTTTTATATATATACTAGTGACTTGGTACACGAAATTCATGCACATTAAAAGGGGATTAATTAGAGGAAATAATTTAATATTGCTATTTGCCCTGAAAGAAAATTAATAAAATGTATATGAAAACCTTCCTCCTGTCAGAGTCTGGGGCTCACCATGGGACCCAGAGTCAAGTCCCTGCCCACCCACATGCACCTCAAAATCGCGTGAGACCCAGACCCGGCCAGCTTCCCCCCCCCAATTCCACAATTGGGCTAGATCCAGACCCAGCCAGTCCCACCCTTTCCAAGCCCTGCCAGGCACGGGGCATAGCCTCAGGTCCCCTGGCCTGACTCCAGGATAGCAGGTGTGGCCTGAGGTCCCCCAGCCCAGACTGGGGCAGGGAACATGCCTTGAGGTCCTCCATCAAGCCCCACCAGGTGGGGGGAGCACAGTCTCAGGTCCCCCAGCCCAGCACTAGGAGGGGGGGTGCAGCTTCAGGTCCCCCGTCAAACCCCTCTGGGTGGGGACGTGGCCTGAGTTCCCCTGACCCAGCACTGAGGGTTCACCTTGAGGTCCCCCATCAAGCCCCACTGGGTGGGGAGCACGGCCTGAAGTCCCCTGTCAAGCCCGACCTCATGGGGGGCGTGGCCTGAGGTCCCCTGTCCTGGCGCTGGGGCGGGGGGAGCAGTATGAGGTCCCCTAGCCCAGCACCAAGATGGGAAGCACACCTTGAGGTCTCCTGTCAAGCCCTGCCGGGTGGGGGACACAGTCTGAGGTCCCCTGTCAAGCCCCATGGGGGCGGGGGAGGGCATAGCCTCAGGTCCCTGCTGATTGCTCATTAAGGCTCCTCATGGGAACTTGGCCTTAGCTGTGGGTGCAGCCATCTTTGTGATGGAGTGATGGTCAATTAGCATATTCCTTCTTTATTAGATAGGATACTAGAGGCCCTGTGAACGAACTTTGTGCACTTGGTGGGGGGGTCTGTCAGCCTAGCCTGCACCCTCTTGCAGTCTGGGAGCCCTGAGGGGGTGTCCAACTAAGCCATCAGTCGGACATCGTTAGCATTGCCACGGAGGCAGGAGAGGCTCCCAACACTGCTGCTGTGCTCACCAACCATGAGCCCAGCTTCTGGCTGAGCGGCGCTCCCCCTGTGGGAGCACACTGACTACCAGGGGAAAGCTCCTGTTTTGAGTTTTGCCCCATGGTGGTCAGTGTGCATTATAGTGACTGGTCATTCCACCATTCGGTCATTTGCATATTAGCCTTTTATTATATAGAATATGCTGTAGCCTTTTATTATATAGAAATTTTTCAGTAAAAAAGGAAATAATTTGATAATATAAAACAGAGAACATTTGCTGGCATATGGTCCTTGGGTAGAGGGGCATGAGGAAGCCCTCTTCCTGTCCTCTCTGTTTTCTCAGTGGAATTGGAAGTCATCTCATCAGATGAGAGTAAATATGGAAAAAGGGGTTTAGAGAGTTAACCAGAAAGGAGAAGGGAATATTCATTTCAGAAAGTTATCCTAGAGAATCAAAGAGTGAATGATGTAGGGAAGTGCAGAGGTGTGACAGATTTGTCATGTCATCAATAGTAAAATGAGCATTTGAAGGAAATTCAGTAACTTCCATAGGCTGAAGCTGTCTTATGACATAATGTAATAATATTGTATTCACTAGAGGCCTGTTGCACAAAGATTCATGCAATAGGCCTTTCTTCCCCTGGCTGCTGGCACCAGTTTTCCTTCAGCACCCAGGAACCAGGCTGCAGTGGAGCTAAGCCTTCAGCCTTCAGGCTTGGCTCCGGCCTCAGCAAAGCTTTCAGTCTTCAGTCTTCGCTCAGGCGGAGCCTTCAGTCTTACTCCATGCCTGGGTATGCAAATTAACCCTCCATTTTGTTGGGCACTCCTGATTGGCTGGTGGGCATCATGGAGGTATGGTCAATTTGCATCTTTCTATATTATTAGTGTAGATGATATAATAACTTAATGATACATTGTCCTCTGATACTATATAATAATGATAAAGTAAAAATAGCGATGAGCATGGGCTGAGTGATAATTATATGTCAGGTTCTATTCTGTTTTAAGTAATACTCAAACAAACCTCCAAAAGTAGATGCTGTTACTATATCATGGCTTGACAGTAGAAGAAACTGAAGAAATTAAAGGTTGTGATATAATCAGATTATAACTTGTGATACAGTCAAAATTTGATTAAGATATACTAGATTCAAAGCTCTTTTTTCCCCCCACTAGGTTGAACTTTTATCTAATGGAATAAAATAGCACATTTACATTTCAATACATTTAAATATGGAATGCAATGGAATTATCTTAAATTGGAAATCACTGAATAGAAAACACAAAATTCAAACCTGAGCGTTTCGGTCTTTCTATCAATATCTAATTTTTAATAATGAGGGTTGTGTATTCTATTGGCACAGCTACTTTAATTTGTGTTTTATTTATGTTAATAATTGTTCAGTGCAATAAAAGCTATAATGTAATTAGGTCTGTTTATTTACTCTAGAAAACATTCACTTTTAGTAAAAAACATAAAGTAATACAAAGAATTAACCTAATCTTATATAATATCTAAAATATAGAAAGAACATATTTAAAATAAATATAGCAATAACATTAAGTAATAAAAACAGTACAATCAAAGAGGGCTCTATTATTTACTGCAATTTTTCATGGAACTCTAGGCAGGTATATGTATAAGACATTTCATTTTGCCTTAGGTTATCTTCCTCATATCAATCTTACTTCTAAGTTCTAATAGTCAACATGCACCTGTAAGTCATTACAGCATCATCTCTCCAGATGAAGCACTGACTAGCATTCTTCTCTGTTCCCACTGATGGGAGCCATTTATTTTTATTGTTACCTGAGAATTTTGGGGTTAAACTCTCCATAAAAGATAATACTATGATGATGTAAATGGACAGTCTTAAAAAAAATCTGTCATGTCTTTTACTGTTAGTATTATTTGTGGTATAAACTAAATAAATATTGAAATGTTTGTGAAAATTAAGAAGCACACACCTTGGAAAATGCAGTCAACACTTTTTCAATTCATATATGGTTCTATAGCAACAATTCATGAAACTCTAAAACTTCCTTTGCAGCCAAGAAAAACATTCTTAGAACAAACTGCTCCAAAGAGAATTCATCTGTTCTATTATAAAAATGGTGAGAATCTAATGAGAATGTATCTACTGATCAACAACCTATTTCTACCATTATCTAAGCATCAAATGGCATAGCATTCATGATAATTTTAACATTTGTGTTACTATAGTAAAGTCAGCTTATCTTCAATTTTCATTAAAAAATTGTTTTCCAAATTTGTCCACAAAAAGTAAATATTGAAATGAGGAGTCTTTGTATCATACCAATATTTGTGCTCCCCTACTTGTCTGTATATTTTATATACACCAGGTAAAGTAACAATTAGGGCATTAATTTTTGTTTATCATTAAGGAGCTAAGTATACTAACAAAAATATTGAGCAAATTTTTGGATAATGCATTCAGAATTTTTCTCACACATGGGCCATTGCTGTTTATAGAAGCATGATTGTATTATATTATTTCACATAAATTGCACTATAGAAGCAGATCTTAACATTACTGGAAATTCAATAAGCAAAAAAAATTATGTGGTTGTTTTGACATCCATTATTTAAAGCCTTTGTCAATGTGGGAAAGAGAAAACTGAAGACTATTTAAAAGCAATAATTACAATTTACTGCACATCAGAAGACATGATAGCACTTGAATTCAGCTGCCCTTTGAAGAGGTAGATGAGTTATTTTGCAGATGGCTCTCATCCTGCAAGGCTTTTCTGTTCAACAGAGCTGCAGGTGGTAGAGCAGGCCACAAGAACCAGGGTGGAAAGGTTAGAGTTATATAATTCTCTCAACAGTCACTTAAGTAAAATTAGATTAAGTTCCCTGCCTACATTCCTTATCAGTACTGCCATCTAGAGTGACATGGAAAATATCATTTTGATGAGTATTAAGCTTAGTGCATGATCTCAGTTTTTCATAATTTAGCATACCAGTCCAAAGAAAATAGTTGCATTATTCACTGTTAAAATGGATATACAATAGTAAGACTGAATTATGTAATTAATGCACTTATACAAATTCAATGACAAGTATCTCTATCCATTAATTTTATAAGCAGAACTCATATAATTAGCTTGATCATTAGGAATACATTAAAATTTGAGTATGGATTAGTCAAGATAAGTCAGATAGCAACCAATCTCAAATATCAGTGATTTACAACAATAAAAGTTAATTTCTTGATTAAACTAGATGTAAAATGCAGGTTTAGAAAAGATTTTCTTTTTATCAAAGTCACCCAAGGTCCAGACAGAGGCCTATGACAATCCTGACTATCAGTGGAAGGGAAGAGAAGTTGAGAGTTCCTGCATTAGCAATTAAACACTTCAGCTCAGAAATGACACATGCTGCACAACTCTTCTGATCATCTCTTAACAGCATCTTTTAAGCATGTCCATGCTTAACTTCATAGGTGTGAGTAAGTGGAATTCTCCTATGTGCCTGGAGGGAGAACAGAACCTGAAATTATAGTGATCAGTTACTACAGAGGGCAAATGAAACATTGCCCAAGCCATGACATTTTAACAATATTTTTGATATTTTATATTCTTTTCTTAAAAGTCTTTACAAATTCTTCCTAAAGGTATCACCATACTAGAGGACACAGATCAAGTTTGAGAAAATAGTCAAAGAGAGAAGGAAATAATGACAAAACTTCAGAGAAAAACTGTGAACATTAAGATTTGAGATAACAGTTTAGAATCCTACTATATAAACAGTTGTTTAGAGTAGAGGAAAAGGGACCGATTATATCACTGTCATAACTAGACATCTTGAACAAATTATTGAATAGATTTTGCTAAATTTTGGCTCACATTCTTGTTTTATCTATACAATGTCTTTAATGAAAAAAGTTACAAAAAGAATGACAAAGTTATAGAAAAGTTTTATACTTGTTTTGGGACTGAGGTTCTAAAGTATCTGTTACCAAAATCCTTGCTATGACCTTTGAACTCTATTCCCTTGCTTGAGTAGGTTAGCTAGAAAAAATTAAAAATTTTGTCTAGAAATGTGGATAAGCTGAGAAAACATGTACAAAACTATCAAAGAAGCTATTAAACATACACTGTCACTGACCTACCCTAGCAAAGTTGGCTTTTATTAAATGGCAGATGTGCCTGATTAAAAAATTATAGGTCCCCTCAGGAATCATGAGGGTCATTAAACTCCAAGTCATAAAATCCTCTACTCCCTGAAGGAACATTAACAGAGAACACTTCCCATTTCTTTACTGTAATTTAACTTTAACTACTATAATAGCCAACATGTATTTAAAAGATTTTTAAAAATTGTCATTTTATTCTTTATACACCTACCTCAAATTATTAAATAATTATATTAAGTTAGTATTTGAAAAATACAAATGACCTTAATTATAAATGTGGTCTGATAAGTGAGTCATTTTAAGTAATACTTTTTTCTAAGATTTGTCAGTGAATTCTTAACTTATTTACTTTAAACTATGTATTCATATATATATATATTTATATTCATATTCATATTTGAAAAGAGATTGGATAAGAAAACAGAAGACTATCTGTGGGAAAACAATCTATGAAAATTCATGGATTTATCAAAAGTTAAGAGATAGAAGAATTTGCAAATATTTTCCTAATTCTGAATTTATAGATAATACTTTGCAAACTTAAATATGTATATTCTCTATCAGGGAAGATTCTTCACTTTTTATTTTCTTATTATGTTAACCCTCCTATCTGACATCTCCCAGAGGTTGGTCTTTCCCCACTCCATTTGCAGTTAAGGTTGAATATTTGGCCAGGATTACTAGATAATTTATAGAAAGCTAATGTGGTTAGTGTACACCAGACCAAAAATTTCCTAGTAGCCATTCTTCCAATATCAGTGCAGGCTTTCTACAATATAGTCCTTTTTATTGTAAAAATACAGATTTATAAGTTTTGGCTCCAATCTAATTGGCTGGTATGGAAAGAGGTGAATGCTCTCTGAGACCTCTTTTATTACCACACTAATCCTAATCATGAGCTCCGCCCCCCCTCAAGCCCTGAGTACCTCCCAATGTCCCCATATCCAAACATCATCACCTTGGAAGGTAGGACTTTAGCATGTAAATTGGAGATGGAGGGCACATTCAATTATAGCATCTAGGAGGCATAGAAACAATGGGAATGCATGCTAGAATGGCCCCGTGATTTCTTCAGCTCATCATTTGGCCTTTACCATGTGTATTCCTCTGCTGGGGCTTCTATCACAAAATGCCATAGACTCTAACAACAGAAACTTATTTTCTCTGAGTTCTGGAGCCTGGGGAGTCCAAGATCAAGGTTCCAACTACTTGGGTTTCTGGTGAGAGATTTTTCTGGCTTGCACACTGCCGCCTTTATGCTATGATCTAACATGATCTTTCCTCTGCCTACATTCAGGAGACCTCTGGTCTCTCTTCTTATAATCATACTAATCCTATTAAATTAGGACCACATCCTTGTGATCTCATTTATATTCTAAAAGCCTTATCTCTAAATATAGTCACATTGAGGGTTATAGCTTCAACATATACATTTTTGGAGATCAAGACATTTAGTTCATGATACATGGTAACTAGCAATGTCTTTAAGAGTCTTTGTTTGCCTTCACACCTACCCCCCACAAAAAATCAAACATTTAAGGATCTATTACACTTTTAAATATTATATTTTTATTTGAATATATATTTTCAGCCTGTCTATAACCCTTTGGGATTATACATTTCATGAGTTTATTATTTTTTATGCCAAGTAGTATATCTTTGTATCTATTCTATAATTAAGACTAAAGGAGGACTCTAGTGTTTATATTAGTTAGGTATTTACTGATTGATTTTATTTTCATTATGCATATATTTTTTAAGAATCAGAAAACATTAATTATATTTCTCCTTACTTTCATCTTAATATTAATTTTTATTATTAAAATTTTTCATTTAGATCCTGTTCTCTTGACCATTTTAATATTAATTTCTAGAACTTTTCTAGTTTTACATTGACATATATTTCTTAATTTAAAGACATCTTGCTTCAACAGTACATTCCTGATATTGCAAAAACTTGCTTACTTATAAGGCTAAGCAGGTGTTTGCTGATTCTCTTTTTTAATATAATTTTGATAGTTCAATATAAAAAGTATCCAAAAGATTTATAAAAGTTGATGCTGTTTTATTCCTACTTTAATCAGTCATGTTTAATTAGGTAAGTCTATTAAACTCTTTGATCTTTAGCTTATTAAAAAATAAACTAAGTGAAATCAATATGGCTTTCACTGCTTAAAGTTTTCAATGCTATAATTCTTTAGGTAAACAAAAGAAAAAAATTTAAATTGTCTAGTATAAATGGTGATGAAAAGACACTTGACTTTTGGTGGTGAATACATAATACAATATACAGATGATGTATTATAGAATTGTACACCCCTGAAACCGATATATTTTATTAACCAATGTCACCCCAATTCAATAAAAGTTTAAAACTTAAAAAAAAGTCATAAATTTAGTTGCCAAGTACTGTGAAGTGGAGGCTAAAATAATTCAAATATTGCTTTGGTATCTAATTTGCAAAATAATTGTGAAAAAAAATGTTAAAGCTTTCAAGACAGAAAGAAATAATGTTAGAGATCCTCAAAAAAACAGGAACATTTGACTATTAAATAGAATATTATATAAAAATAACAGAGGAGTATAAATTAGTGCATTGATTCTTGCAGTATATTTGGTATAAGATAATGAACATTTTGAAGTATATTATTTTTTTTATTCTCATGTATTAAGTGATTTAATTATCCAAGAGCCATTCTGAGATAGATCATGTACCTTTTTCCATCTTACAGATGAGAAAATGGAGGCATAGGATGGTTAACTAACTTAGGTTATGACATAGCAAGTGTTAAATCCAATTTTATTCAAGAGTTCTGACTAAAGCTCATGTACTTAACATTTAATTAAAACTGCTTCAAATATCTATAATAATAAAAGCATAATATGCTAAATAGACTGGACAGCCAAACCACCTTCCAGACGACCTTCTGGACAAGCTGGCACTGCGAGGGAAGCCAGGGTCCTGGGTGCCTGCTGGTGGCCACAGGGAAGCCCAGGTCCTGGTAGCCGGAGGGAAGCCGATGCCAGCAGCCGGAGGAAAGAAGGCCTACACTTGCACGAATTTCATGCGTCAGGCCTCTAGTAAATAATAAAAGCAAAAAAAGAACTTGTTTGAGTGTGGAATTCTTTAAAAAAATAGACAAATGCATGAATACTAATGTAAAAATATGGTGGTGGGATATCATTTGAAAGAGCAAGCAATTAAAAACTACGTAGATAAGTCACAAATAAAAATGGTTAAAAAGAAACACATTCTTGAAATAAAATGCCATGGAAATGAAACAGGAATTTTAGGGGTAAAATAGGACAGGTTTTAGGAAATTTTAGAAATTAAGGGAACCATGGAGGAAACACAGTGCTGCAGAGCAGCAGACGGTGTATTTCCATAGAATGAGGGACCTGGGAACAGCAAAAGGTCTATATTCACAAAATAAAGAGCAGAAAGCCCTTCATCCAGAAGAAGAAGAAAAAACCCCAAAGGGAGCAGGAAAACAAGGAAGGAGGGGAGGACCTTTGAGCTCAGGAGTTACTATAATAACCAGTCTAAGGGAGTAGTGACCAATCAAAGGGGATATCAAGGCACCAGGATCTGCAGCCTTTATAAGCCACAGGGAAAAGGAACTCAGTGGGACCCTTTCCCCCTCCCTATGTGGGAGTCCGTTCTGGAGGACTCTTTCCCCCTCCCCAAGTGGGAGTCCTTACTTATCTCTATCTTTGCTATACCACCCTCTGTCCGTGGGTTCATTCTTTGACTCCAGTAGACAAAGAATCCTGGTTCGTCCAAAAATTTCTTATCAGACATATTAAATGTTATTCCATAATATAATAACTAAGGATATAGAGATATGTTTATGATTTGCTTTTAAGACAGAATAGCAGGTTACTCACAGTAGGTACAGTGTAAACCTAATTTTATACGTATCTACACCCAAATGTTAACTGTGATAATCTTGGCAAGCTAGAATTTCAAGTGATATTTTTTCTTTCTGTTGCTATAGTTTTGAAATTTTTAAAATGACAATTACAGCTTTACTGTATATCACAATGAAATATTAATTGAATTTTTTCAATAAAGACAACTCAAATCTTCCAATTTTGGGTCAGAAGCCTAAGAAAGAGTAATGCTTATATGCCCATAGTTATGACTTTCTCAATTTATTTTTAAACAGATTAACAAATTATGGGCAAGATATATTATAGCCAAGTTAAAAACAAACATTCTGCTCAGTGAAAACTTAGAACTGCCACATGATAGAGAGCTGATCGTTTTCTGGCTTATTGTTTCTTTAATAATGTTGACCCTACCAGATGGTGAGTTTTCTATGTGCATTTGGGAAACATGACATAACATCATTTTGAATAGAATCAATGTGGAGAAATACAGTGAATAAAGCTAAATATTGCTGGTTTCATTTTATGCTTCTGGAAAAACTTAGGAGTTGAGATTAAAACACTATTAACTTCAGTAATAATGTGAATCAAAAATAGTTCTCTGTATATCACTATGTTCAAAACCAACAATAAATTGTACAAATGATTCTTGAAGGATTAAGATATATTGCTATAGCAATTTGTTACTATATTACAAACTATTAATATAAATAAAATAGTCCAGTTATGGGTTAGAAATTTCTCTGTGATAAAAACAAAAGTGTAATTTGGGGGGGGGGGAGTATTTCAGGATCAATGTGTTACAGATATTTTATAACATTAGGATGTTAAAGAGAAAAAAGTATTTAATATTTTGTTGTAGTTCTGGAGTTCTCCTTAAAGTGTTTATTTATCTTTAATTTTGTCCAGTAAGTGCAATGGCACAGTGCCTTGCAAATAAATTATATTGAATGAAAGAATAAACACTTTAGGGAGGGTTAAATATGAAATGCACTTTAAGTCTAATGAACAATTTGGTTTTTCTATTCATGGTTATTTATGATATTAAATACGGAGTTAACTTCAAGTTCCCCCATCACATCTATTACTATGACCAAGGACTACTTAAATCTCAGTCCCTTCCTTTCCCTATTTATTCCCTTGGTCTTTATTTAACTCTTTCTTCAAGTACTATCTACCTAAGCATAAATTCCGTGGATTTCATAGAAATCAAGAGAATAGAAAGAGTTGAGAAGAAATGCTACCTAAATCACATACATCTAAGAAGTGGAGTAATGTGAAGGCAGAAAAAAAAATCTCTGGAATTTGCAAAAATCATGAATCTAATAATTGCAATTTTATTAAAATGGTACAAGAAAAAATGCACTGAAAATTCATGCAAGGAGAGAAAAGTAGAGAACAAAAAGTTTATGTAAACTTTTGTGAGATTTGCTTTTATAGAAAGGGAGAAATGACAGCATAATTTAGGAGTGATACAAATTAGGATGGAATATAGAAGAAAATGTTTGAATAAATGTTAATAGAAATACAGTAGAGTGAAACAGATTGATGATATAGGAAAATGAAGAAATACATGGGAAATTACATGCCTTGAGAAGATTATATGGGAAAAGGTTAATAGCATATTTGCAAGGAGTAGCCTTTGAAAATAAGATTTTTTTCCTTAATCAATACCTTAATCTGAAAAATCTTCTTAAAAAGATACACTGGTTTGGTTTAGCTATCATACCCTGCTCCTAAGTTCTGAGGTAGCTTGCCTGCTGTTGAGCAACCTAATTTTTCTTCTGGGTAAGATTGTTCGAAGTAATTCTACCTCTTCTTTTAAACTTTTTTCCTAGTTCCCTTGTCAAAGATCCTATATAATAAAAGCCTAATATGCAAATCAACTGAACGACAGAAGGAAAGTTGGAACGACCAGTCACTATGACACGCACTGACAACCATGGGGCAGACACTCAATGCAGGAGCTGCCCCCAGTTTACAGGCCCCAGGTGACAGTGCCTCCCCCCATTGCCCTGCTGGTCGCCCCACAGATTGGCCCTTATCGCCAGGCAGGCCTAAGGACCCTATCCATGCATGAATTCCATGCATCAGGCCTCTAGTTTTAACACAAAACTACAGGTTGCAGCATAAGCTTTCTTATTCATCAACCACATTATAGCCACAGTTATATTGTTCTTTATTTATAGAGGAAATTAATTCTTGTAAAGAGATTTATCTTTTTCAGTTAGATGAAAAATTATTTTGTAACAAAATTGCCCTTGAGTGCTTACAATATAATTCTACATTTAATTCTTCATTTTGTAAATCATAATCAGGGAGTTGTTTGATACTATGAGGGATAGAACAAACTTCATCAGAGCCCAAACACTTCATTTTCTGTGGTAATTTTGGAAAGGACTGCATCTAAATAGCATGTTGAGGGCCCACAGTGACCATCAGAGCTTTCACACTATCTTCATCTCTGGATGTGTCCACTTGTCCTACATTGACCTTGTCTATGAAAACGTTCAAAAAGCCTATGGGCCAGACACAGGCCAGCAAGATTGATGCTACATAATTTGTCATATAATTCTTACTCTGTACTTTGGAAGCTGTGCACACTGTCATACCTCCTTTATACAGGCATCTGCAACCTAACAAATAACATCTCTTTCGGTAATACAAATTCTCATCTTAAATTTTGGTGTGTGTTACAACCTTATTCCAGACAACTGAGGGTTTCTAAGCATAAAAGCAGTTTTACTCTCTCCTCTTAAACTTCTTGGTATTTCTAAATATAGCCTTATTGTTCACAAATTTAATCATATCTTGCAAAACAGACAACCACATCTGGCAAAACTATAGTGAGATATGTTATAACAAGAGAAATAGAGAAAACAAGTACAGATATAGTTAGGTTTGTAGATTTATTGAAGAGTATATGGTTAGGGTTCCTTCTGATGACAATTTCTAAATTGTCCTACTTGGATTACAAGACAAAAATTGATCTTCCATGGAGTACCCTTAAATAGTCCTTAACTAAGTGCTCTTAACTATTAAGGAACATTAATTTAGAAATTGTCTGGGGTGAAAATTTAGCCACTTCAATCACAAAATTTCAAAGAGACTTGACTATTTCTAAGGGAAATAAATTTTTAAACAAGGAATTTTAACTCGAAAGGAAAAACAATAACCAAAGCATTATACAAACTAATGAATTTTAGTTAATGGTATGCATATTGATATATTTTGGGATGAAATTATAATGATGTCTGTAACTTTGAAATGTACCAAAAAATAAGACAGATTTGGTAGAGGTTAGAGACTCAAAAAACAGACAAGTAATAAGCAAGTGTATTATAATGTTAGTTATAGAATTTGAATAGTGGGAATTTGGCTGTTCACAGCAAAGCTCTTTAAACGTTTCTTTGTGTTTGTAATGCTTCTCAGTGAAGTGTTAGAAAAATAAAGCAAATCTGCATTCTAACAGAAATAAAGAGTTTTACATAGACAGAGACTTATGTGATTGATTATATTTATTGATAAACATTACTATTCTTTCTTATGCCTAGATACAAACTTCTTTGCTCCAGTGACTACCACTGATTTAAGTCCATCTCTGTAACTTGACAAATCTAATGATTCTCTAAATCCATTTCTTCTAAAACTTAGAGAAAAGCAGTAAATAAAAAGAAGAAAAGAGGCTTTGGATTTTCTCAGTCAATAAAGTCTTATACATTGATTGATTAACACATGAACACATGCACTCGATTTGATTTGACTTGTCTGTAACTTGGAAGAAAAGGTAGCTGTCCATTTTTCTCTATTCTCAGGACAAAAGGTTGAGATTTGACCACTGCTGGAAAAAAGATTAATAAGCAGTGGTGCCTATATAATGGCTGAAATATAAAGCTCTAACTTAGAAACTTTACAGGCTAATACAGAGACAAAACCATGAATTTGGTAAATTATCTTACTCTCTTTTAAAAAATAAACTCCTTTTCTTCATTTTTATGATCCCCACCTTTTATCTACAAAGCAGCCACTCTATCTTCATAAAAAATCAAAATTAGCATGTCCTGTTGTATTAAATTACATATATATACTTGAGGCCCAGTGCACAAAATTAATGCATGGGGGTGTGTGTCCCTCAGCCAAGCCTGTACCCTCTCCAATTTGGGACCCCTCAAGTGATGTCCGACTGCCCGTTTAGGCCCGATCCCAGATCCCAGTAGGATCGGGCCTAAACGGGCAGTCGGACATCCCTCTAACAATCCAGGACTCATGGCTCCCAACTGCTCACCTGCCTGCCTTCCTGATTACCCCTAACCACTCTGCCAGCCAGCCTGATCACCCCCTAACCACTCCCCTGTCAGCCTTATTGATGCCTAACTGCTCCCCTGCAGCCCAATTGCCCCTAACTGCCCTCCCCTGTTGACCTGGTCACCCCTAACTACCCACCCCTGCCAGCCTCATTACCCCTAACTGCTCTCCCCTGCTGGTCTGGTCCTGCCTGCAACTATCCTCCCATGCAGGCCTGGGTCCCACCAAAGTGCCCTCCCCTGCAGGCCTGGTCACCCCTAACTGCCTTCCCGTGCAGGCCTGGACCCCCCCAACTGCCCTTCCCTACAGGCCTGTTCCCCCCCAACTGCCCTCCCCTGCAGGCCTGATCACCCCTAACTGCCCTGTCCTGCAGGCCTGGTTCCCCCCAACTTCCCTCCTCTGCTGGCCTAGTCACCCCTAACTGCCTTCCCCTGCAGGCTTGATTGTTCACAACTGCCCTCTCTTGCAGGCCTGGTCCCTCCTAACTGCCCTCCCCTGCTGGTCATCTTGTGGCAGCTATCTTGTATCCACATGGGGGCAGCCCTCTTGTGCGTTGTAGTGACAGTCAATTTGCATATTACTCTTTTATTAGATAGGATACTAGTGGCCCGGTGCACAAAATTTGTGCACAGGGGCAGGGTGTTCCTCAGCCCACCCTGCACCCTCTCCAATCTGGGACCCCTTGAAGGATGTCCTACTGCTGGTTTACAGGGATCGGGCCTAAACCAGCAGTTGGACATCTCTCTCACAATCCGGGACTGCTGGCTCCAGCCGCTCACCTGCCTGCCTGTGCCTGACTGACCCTAGCCACTCTGCCTGCTGGCCTGCTTGCCTCCAACTGCCCCCAGCCACCAGCCTGCTTGCCCCCAAATGCCCCCCCGCCAGCCTGATTACCCCCAACTGCCCCCCTGCTGACCTGCTTACTCCAAACTGGCCCCACTGCTGGTCTGCTTACCCCCAATGACCCCTGCTGTCCCATCCTGGCCTGATCACCCCCCAGCGACCCAAGTCCCAGCCCCTCCTTTTTTTCTTTTTCTTTTTTTTTTTTTTCAGTGCTTCCTTGAGCGGAGACCAGAGTCATCTGGAAGCAAGTATCTAGAATTTATTTATCTTCTATAATTGAAAATTTGTAGCCTTGAGTGAGGCCAGGGCTGGCCAGGAAGCTTGGCTTCCTCCATTGCTGGGGCAACCCAAACTTCCTGCTAGCTCCAGCTCCATGGCTGGCCGCTATCTTGGTTGGGTTAATTTGCATACTCGCTCCTGATTGGCTGGTGGGATTGGCTTGGTATAGTGGAGTGATGGTTAATTTGCATGTTTCTCTTTTATTAGTGTAGATATATTCTTTCTATAACAGTTTATAAATATAGAGAAGTACAAATAAAGCAAAATATAATTTCACTAAAGTCTAGCATTATTTTCTCATTTTTAAGTGATTTGTCCACATTGTATTTATGCATTTATAAATAACTTAATTTACTGTATCCCAACATTTTAAATTAATTAGTAACAGATAAAATGCAGAAATTGGATAGTTTTGAAGATAGAAATTATACATGGAGTGAAAAGAATCTACTAACCTCAATTAAACTATAATGTTCATAAAGCCAGTTTATTCCACCCTTCTCATCATTGTAAACTGCATTCTCATGAATGTAAGAAGGCAGTCCTCTTATGACAAATCAAGAAAATAATAGCAGTCTTAATGAGTTAATAAAAAGAAAATTCTTACCAGAGTACCTCAACCACAGTAAGTGCTCAAAAAATCAGCTATTACTACTAATATTTTGGTCCTCATTGTCACATACAATTAAAAAGATAAGCAGAAAAACTTGCAGCAGAAATAACAAAAAATAAAGCAAGTTCCCTGTGCCTTTTTATTAAAATTAAAAAGGATTTTCCTTATGTCAGCATTTCCTGTTGATCAAGTTTTAACCTTCTGAATATTTCATATTACCCATATCCCATTTTAAACTGCTCATTAAGATCTTTTCTGACATTATTATCAGATTCAAATAAATTTTACATCTGCATTTGAAACACTGACTCTAATGCCACAGTCTCTTATGTAGACATTGAAAAGGCCAAATTAATATATTTGGAAAAATGCCCACTGGAAACAGATTTAGAAATAGATAAATGGTTCTGACACAATTATTAAAATGCCTAAAATCACCTTTTCATGTGGCATTTAAAATGGTAGCTCTTATAGTATTTTGCTCAAGGCTACAAACATTTTACATAAATATTTGTTAATATTGAATGTGTTGCATTTAATAGAATTGTTCACTATAGATTTAAGTTATAAGAAATAGTGAGAAAATGTTAAAATATTTATCTAATTTTTTTTAAATTTGCTTTTCTACCATTTTTTCATATTAATGCAAATCTCAGATTTTTAGTTTTCAGTTTCCATTTCTCTTTTAAAGAATCAGACAGGAATGAATTCAGTGTAGCGACTCAATAAAGGGTGACAACTGAACTGTGATTTGAGTGAATTTGAGAGCTAGAGTTGAGGAAGCAAAACATTTTAAGTCAAAGTGCCTCTTCAGAAACAAAATGAATGCATTTAAAATTATTTTGATCCTTTTATATTAAATCCCAACCATCCACCTATTACTTTTTGTGGAATATTTTCACTGCATAACCAGGGCAGAGGGTATCTGATTTGGTCTCCCACATCATAGAAAGAGAAGGGGAATAGATTTGCTGCTGCAGTGTCTATCTAATGGACAAATGCCTACTTTCTTTAGGGCCAATTCTGTGATTTTATGACCACAAGAAGGAAATTTCAGATATTTCAAATCGAGAGCTATTGACCAGAGAATTAAACAGAAAGTTTACTTTCCCATAAAATATAAAATTATATAAGGTTAAGGAGGTTTTTTGTTGTTGTTTTCTTTTACCAGTTATGCTAGTTTCAAAAGTCTGCCTCCTATTTCTATTTTAGCAGTTTTCCCCAAAATATTAATTAACATACTTAAACTTACAGTTTCCTCATAATTGTAGAACATTTAATTTAGACGTTATTTCCCTCTACTCTTTGAAATTCTTCCTATCTGTCATGTTTAAAACATTTGGAATTCAATTGCATAGTCTCATTTCAAAATATGATTTTTGCAATCAATAGTTATTTGATAAAAGTGCATTAATGGTTTCTTTGCTTTAGTGATTATTTTGAGAGATTTTAGTGAGCTAGATTTCCTGCATCCTTCTCTTTCTGAATATTTTTTCTCTCTCACTTTTGAATGACCTTTGACCAGGTTGAGAATTCTTGATTTAGCACTTTGAAGGTGCTGCTCCTTTATCTTTCTACATCCACATTGCTATTAAGTCTGTGGTCAGTGAGCCTTTTTCCTTTGGAGTTGACCTGCTTTATTTTTCTTGGACAGAGGTATTTTCTAAAATTTCTCTTTCTATTTTTGTCTTGGAAATTTATTACACATCTATTCAATTGTGTTAACATTTTGCTATTATTTTCTCAGCTCTTACATACATTTTCTCTCTCCCTCTCCCTACATTTCTATTAAACATTCAAGATGCTTTGACTCTTGTCTCCATGTACCAATTTTTCTCTTATTCTTCCCATCTCTTCATTCTTTGTGCCAGCTATTTTGGGACATTTCTCCAGCTTAATATTGAAGCTTAGAATTCTTAGTTCACCAAAAACTTTACTTTATATGTGAAACTGGCTTTGTATTGGGTTTCTGAAAATGTTCTCCAGAATTGTCAACATTTGGTGATGGGGGAATCTGCCCTATGTGCCCAATCTGCTTTCTTAAATCCAGTGTCACTGCCTGTTGTTTTCTATCTTTCACGTTATCAAGATATAACTGGAGTTGAATAGAGAAAATAAAAATGATTTTATTGTCAAAATATAGTATATTGAAAATTTTAACTGATGTAGCAACATTAACAAATGACAATCACCTAAAAAATGTCAGAGACTATTCTAGGCATTTAGGATACATAAGTGAACAAAACAGGAAAAAATAATTCTTGCCTCCTGAAGGCATTCTAGTATATAACTATGCATTTGCTGAGTCAGGAAACTACTTTAATAATATGGAAGCTTTATAATGACATTAATATAAAACTACTCATTTTATATATTTATTGATTATCAGTGTTTACTGCATATCCATATAATATGTCACTGTACAATATTTTTAGATTACAGAGATCATAAAGGGAATATGAGTCCTTATTAGAAACTCATGAACAGTATATCCTATATCTGTAGTAAAATAAAATAAAATGTACTCTCAATTTTGTGCATATTGGTTTAGAAATTTTATTTATTATAAATTTACATATTAAATCTTAGTTATATTACACTAGCATATGCTTAATAAACATAAATTATAAAGTTTAAAGCATAATAAAGGTATAGTGAATAAAATGTGCTTTTAAAATTTATTAATGGTATAAAATAGCCTCAAACCTTAAAAGTTTTTCATGTTCTTGGATTTTAATAATCTTTTTAATACAGTGCTTTACAATAACCATTGAATATTTTGAGATTTGTTCTTGATTTGTGACACTCACCCCAGCTCTCAAAATCTGTTGCCCTGTACCCCTCTAATGGTGCCATCTCCAGGAACCTGTCCTTCCTGGCCCAAAGCCCACAGGTTGACTTCTACCATCTGGAGTTTGTTGCTTGCATGCTCCAGGTCTACTGAAATATATGCCATGTTCTATAACTCTTAGTGTCAGCATTCTGATATTGCAAATTATCAACTATCTAATATGATAAACTAATTGGTACTGATGTGATAGGGTTAAAAGAGCAACTCTTGAATAATACTAATATAGAGCTGCCAGATACAGAGCCCTAGTCTTTCAGATTCTATGGTCTAAGTGTGAGAATTTAAGAGAAATATTGAATCGGGCTGTTCTTCCCAGACAATAAAAAATACATTTTTAGAACAAAACAAAATGACATTATGTGTGTTTTTTAATTATTGATTTTGAATTATCCTTTTCTTTAACACACTTTGAATGTTATTCAGCATTTCCTTAGTACCTAATAAAACAGGTATTAATTACTTTGCCTAGTTTAAAATAAAATTTTCGCAAAAATTCATTAAGTATATATTAAAATATATTTTCTGGTAAGTCATTGAAGTAAAATTAAATTATTTAAGTCTATACCATAATATATTAGTTAGGGTTCATTTGTAGAAGCAGAACCACTAGGATATCTATCATCTATCTATCTATCTATCTATCTATCTATCTATCATCTATCTATCATCTATCATTTATCTATCATCTATCTATGATTTGTTATTTGTAAGAGGTATGTGACCTCACAAAGTTGAGCAGTCTCTGCAAATCTGCTGTCTTGGTGGATGATGGTGAAGCTTGATGTCCCAGGGCAGGTAGAGGAGAAGGGAAGATAGATATAATGTGCTGACAAGCAAGAAAAGCTGGAACCTACAAGAATGTTCTGAAGCCCAATAAGATAGACTTTTAGTGTTTGCTTGCTGGAGGCTAGGAATAGTAGTTAACATAATAAATGCAGGAGCTCCATCAAAAGGTTGATGGACACCTTCAACAGGGCTGAAGATTTGCATGTAGTATTGCCTGCTGTGAGACAGCTGAGCGCAGTTCCCCCAACCTGATAATCTTACTGTTTACCCAACTTTACTTTTGATATGTATATCTGCTTTGCTTGAGGGCAAAATGTGTGAATATAAAGCCCTGGGTGCAGAGATTCAAGGAGCTTAGTCACTAGAACTAAGTTTCCGTCTGGCCCTCCAAAATGCTTCCCAAATTCATATATCTTCTCTAGTCTCTTTAATCTATTAATATGCAGCCTCTTTTTCCAGATTCCTGAGCCCTTGTAGATGCTGAGAAAGAGTCCGGCATTTGCTGCCTCCAACCTTGATGGTACTGGTGTCCTTCAGAAGCTCAGGCTGTGTATCACTGAACTAAGCATGCACACACCAGATCCAGGTGTCAAAGAAGCTGAAGGTCAAGGTTGAGTAGCTGCAGGCCCAGCCACTGCTAAGGAGACAACAAAATAGCCATAATACATGAGCTCTGAAAAGACTGCTGTTTCCCCTCTTCTCTATAAATTCCTTACAAGAATCCCTTTTTTATGGTCAATATTAATTGGTAGGCTATAATAAAGGAAATTCTGAAAAGTAAGTTCAGACTAGCCAAATTTACAAAGGACAAAGTAACCACACATAGCACTCTTCATTGAACCACATTATGCTAGTATTTCTGAAATCCTATTTAATAAAAGAGTAATATGCAAATTAACTGTCACTTCAACACACAAGATGGCTGCCCCCATGTGGATACAAGATGGCCACCACAAGATGGCCAGCAGGGGAGGGCAGTTGAGAGGAATCAGGCCAGCAGGGTAGGGCAGTTGGGGGCAATCAAGCCTTCAGGGGAGGGAAGTTAGGGGTGACCAGACCTGCAGGGGAGGGCAATTAGGGGCAATCAGGCTGTCAGGGGAGCAGTTAGGCTTCAATCAGGCTGGCAGGGAGTGATTAAGGGGTGATCAGGCTGGCAGGCAGAAGCAGTAAGGGCCAATCAGAAAAGCAGACAGGCAAGCAGTTGGAAGCCAGCAGTCCTGGATTGTGAGAGGGATGTCCGACTGCCCATTTAGGCCCGATCCTGGTAGGATCCCTCAAGAGGTCCCAGATTGGAGAGGGTGCAGGCTAGGCTGAGGGACACACACCCCCGTGCACAAATTTCCTGCACCGGGCCTCTAGTTTTCCTATATGAGGCCACAAAGTAACATTTCTTCATGCAGTTGCTCATTTTCCATTCACTTTATTTTTATTGTGGTAAAATATATATAACACTAGAAGCCCGGTTCACAAAATTCATGCATGGGTGGGGGGTCCCTCAGCCCGACCTAAACCCTCTCCAATCTGGGAGCCCTCAGAGAATGTCCTATGGATGGCTTAGGCCCACTCCCTGTGGTTCTTTGCTCTCTGTGGACCTGCCTGCTGGATGTCGCCACAGGCCTTGGTATCTGCTCTCTGCAGGGGCCCTGCTATCTGCTCTCTGGTTTGCCACCACAATGAGGGGCAAGCAGGGCCCTACTGTCTGCTCTCTATGGAGGCCTGTGGATCATTGAGGTCCATGTGCTCTACTCATTCAGCGGGGAGCTGGGGTTCCATCGTTGACACGGCCAACTCTGATCCCCGCTACCCCCACTCCTCCATTTAGGGCAACTTCAACTATGGCAGCTGCGTGGCCTCCGGGTAGGTTGCCCTCTCTGCAGCTCGCCAGGGCTGGCTGCTGTGCAGTAGCCATGGGAGGCGGATTTCCAGGTTCCCAGGGAGAGCACCCTCTGCACCAGACTCCCAGGGAGAGCGGAGTCTTAGATGGAAAGCACTTCACTCTGCCTCCCCTTGAGGCTCCTGGGCCAGAGCGAGGGCCCATCCTGCTCAGGGCTCAGAGGGGAAAGCCACCCCAGGGAGTCCTCCTAGCTGGGTGTGAGTAAAGAAACTGGAGCCCTCCTCCTTGAACTCTGTCATCTTTGGGCATGTGAACACATTTTATTTTATTTGATCCAGCCTCACCTGCCCGGTCTGTGCAGCACGCAGCCACATCCACCTGCTCCTGCCGGACGTTACCCATGAGGGGGTCCTGGCTAATTAGCATATTCCTCTCTTATTATATAGGATAAGGCAGCAGATGAGAGCAGCCATCAAAATGGTTAATTAAATTTAGTAATCAAATCAGTTTCAGTTGTGACTGAATTGATTATCAGAATGAGTGATTTAATCATGAATATAGGCAAGCTTAAAATTTTTTGAAATTTTCATGCTAATTTTAATAGCAGGTAGTTTTAAATCAGGTTTTAAAACATGCCTTTTAATAGTTCAAGAAAACACTAAAAGCATAGCATATTTGGAATTTTAACCTCACAGTATTCACAAAGGTAAATTGCCTGTCATTTCTGATTGCAGTGTTTTATTTGGTCATTATTTATATTGTCATTTTAAAAATTACATTTGTCATCAGTACCCAAACAACCAGTAAAATTAGCATTTTCTAGAGTGAACTCAAGAAGAGTAGTTGGAAATAGATTATTTATTTACACAATAGAATTAGATCTGCAATCCTCTCAGCCACTTAAGAAACATATCTACCTAATTTAGTGGGATTTTCTTTATCTTAGACATTAAAATTACTGTTATAGTTAAAAAATAATTGAGAAATAACTTTGAATTCTTACGTTTAATTTCAGAAGAAAATTAAAGCAATATAAAAAGCATTAGCTAAATAGTATATTTGAATTAAAAACGAGAAACAGGAATCTATAAAAGCTGTAGTGCTAGGTGCTGGTTTTTCAGTTCAAAGTCAGAGGGAAGTGAACAAAGGCTTAAATACATAGCCACTTCTCAGCTACTTTTCTGCTTGCAAATATTCCAAATATGTTAAAAACACAAAGAATTAAGTATGATTTATCAATAAGCCCTCCAAATACTAAATATGGATGGATTGATATGCAGGTAGAGAGTTAGACACATCAATAGATGATAGATATATAGATGAGTGATGGAAAGATGATAGATAGATGGATACATAGATACATAGATTAGAAGTGGGTATTAATCTCCCACCCCGCCAATTACATCCCTTAGAAGTAACAAATGATAGTAGTTTGCTGTATCTTCAGGACATGTTTTATCTCTCTGGGTCTTTAAGGTTGCATACACAAATGAGTACACACATACAGAGTTTTTGTTTTTGTTTTTTTAACTAAAATGAGGTTAGGTTTTACAAAAATTTTCCTCTTAATATGTCATGAATATATTTCCTAGTCAGCACATAAGTCACATTACATGTTTTTCTGATGCTTCTATAGTATCGCATTTACAGGAGCATACCACAATTCACTTAGTTTCCTCATTTTGAATATTTAGCTTGTTTCCTTTCTGTTGTTGCTTGTTTTACTATGTAATAATTCCACAATGAGAAACCTTAGTAAGATAATTTTTAAGATAATTGCTTAATTACTACAGAATAGATTTGATAAGTAGAATTGCTTGATCACATCTTTTGCCCATTTTTAACCTACGTAGAGTTCCCACCTACAGTTTAAAGAAAATGTCTTTGTCCCAACATTTTCAAAAGCCTGGAAAAATATCCATCTATTAAAATTTGCACTGACTTTATTTTTTAAAAATATTAATGAGCATTTAAAATGATTAGTGAAGGTAAGCATCTTATCATAAATTTAGTGGCCTTAGCTCTTTACCCAACTGATCTATTTAAAAAAAAAAAAACTTGGGCTCTTAATCTTTTCCTTAGTGATCTTTAAGTACATTACATATATTTGGGCTATTAGTCCTTTTTTTGTATTTGTTTTAACGTTTTATTTGTTTTTCTTTTTTTTTACTTTTAATATTATGGAATTGAACATACATAAAATGAAATTTAACAAATAATTATAAATCATATATCCATTCCATTGTAGAAAGCATACTGTCACTGATAAAAAAAAAAAAAAAACAGCAATCACTCCTGAAGTTCCTTTCATGTGCCCTTCTGACCACAGTCCTCTTTCACCCATAAGGCACATTGGACCTTCACATCAATTACCTTCTAATTGCTCTTATTTTCTTTATAGTTTTACTTCCTACTTTTGTTTCCCACTAGAATATAGTTTTGTTTTCTCATTCCTTCCTTCACCCAGAACAAGGGGTGTGTGTTGAGTCACTGCTGTTTTTTGTTCTCTTCACCTGTAGTCACTGTTTTCTTTCTCTTCACTATCAAGTCTCCCTGTACTCCTGGTACTCCAAAGAGGCACTGACTCTCATTTTAAACAAAGCAAACTTTCTTTGGCTCCCCATTGCCTTCCAGGCCCTTTTCACTTCTCCCCTTTTTATCAAAATCTTCTTTATGCAGTTTCTCATCTTCCATTCACTTTACTTTTATTGTGATTAAAATATACGTAATATAAAATATACGATCTTATCCATTTTTAATTATAATTTTGTGGCATTAAGTACATTCACATTGTTGTATAAGTGTCATCACTAATGATCTCCAGAACTTTTTTTCTGTATCATTTAAATAATCACTTCCCAACTTCCTCCCCTGTTAGCCCCTGGTAATTAACATTCCATGCTCTGTATCTATGAATTTGATGATTCTAGGTAACATGTAAGTAGAATCATTTATTATTTGTGCTTTTATGCCTGACATATTTCACTTACTATAATGTCTTCAAAATTTGTCCATGTTGAAGCATGTATTAGAATTTCATTCCTAATTAATGCTTGCTGATTACTATTGTATGTATGTACAACATTTTATTCATCCATCAATGAACACTTGGGTTCCTTCTACCTTTTGACACTTGTGAATACTGCTTATATGAACATGGATGTACAAATATCTGTTTGAATCCTTGCTTCTATTATTTTGGGTATATTTTTAAAAGTATAACTGCTGGATCACATGGTGATTCTATGTTTTATTTTCTGAGGAACCATCATACTGTTTCTACAGCAACTATAACTTTTTACAACAAAGTTATATGTGCATACTTTCTGTCTGACTTATCTATACTAATAAAAGAGTAATATGCTAATTAGATCTGGAGACTTTCCGGATGTTCTTCCGGACAAAGCTGGGGGCTTAGCCAGCCTGCAAACCTCCCCCAAATGACCCTCAGTCCCTTGCCCAGGCTGGCCCCACCCTCCAAGGGGACCCTCACCCTGATCCAGGACCCCCTTCAGGGCAGACCAGCCGGCCCCCACCCGTGCACCAGGCCTCTAGCTATACTAATAAAAGGGTAATATGCTAATTAGACCAGGAGACCTTCTGGGAGACCTTCTGGACATCCTTCAGTACAAAGCCATGGTGGTGGGGCCGAGGCAGAGGCAGTTAGGGTTGATCAGGCCAGAAGGGGAGGGCAGTTGGGGGTGATCAGGCCGGTGGGGGGTGGGAGGGCGGTTGGGGGCGAGCAGGCTGGCAGGGGGGGAAGTTGGGGACAAGCAGGCCAGCAGGGGGGGCAGTAGGGGGTGATCAGGCTAGTGTGGGGGGCAGTTAGGGGCAATCAGGCCAGGAGGGGAAGCCAGTTGGGGGTGATCAGGCCAGGAGGGGAGGGCAGTTGGGGGTGAGAAGGCTGGTGGGGGGCAGTTGGGGGCAAGCAGGCCAACAAGTAGAGTGGTTAGAGGTGATCAGGCAGGCAGGCAGGAGAGCGGTTAAGAGCCAGCAGTCCCAGATTGTGAGAGGAATCCCATATTGGAGAGGGACATCCCCCGAGGGGTCCCATATTGGAGAGGGTACAGGCCAGGCTGAGGGCCTGTACCTCCTCCCTGCCATGCAAGAATTTCGTGCACCAGGCCACTAGTATAATATATATGGTTTGGGGATTGTAAAGTTTTGTGTAATGAAATCTATTACAATGTCTATTGATGGCTTCTCTGCTACTTATTACTTTGCATATCATCAGCATTTTTCTTTTTATCTACCATTATTATACTTTTGATGAAATGGCAGAAGACACATTTTGCAGAGATATTTGCCCTCACATATCATTATTTATGTTAAGAAATATGTTCCTAAAACTGTTTGGTGCTACAATAAGCAGATTTCTAGAATATTATCCAACAAGACAAAGTACTGTGAAAGGCAATGTAAGCCCCATGTGCCTAGATTTCATCTTATTATTTCCTGTATCCTTGGATCCTACAATACAATGTTGCACAAAGAAGATGCTTAGTAAATATTTGTTAAATTTGAATTAGTTAATTCTGTATTTTATGCTTCATTATCTGTGGTTTAGCTGTGGGTGCATGAAAATCAAACCAGAGCATTTTGGATGAGTTTAGTCACAATATTTTCATTAGCTTTTTTTCCTTTGGGATAGGAAAGAAAAGATTAATGCTTCCCAAAATGTGGCATGTGTCAAATTCTTTCCTATGGCAGGTATTTGAAGAAGATCCCTGTGATACTCACTCCATTCTCATAAAAAAAAAAACTTAGAAAAAATGTCACTATTCAATTGTTATTCTTCAGGGGAGGTATTTTGGGTAGTCATTATAATAGTTAAAGGCTAGTTTTATCTGGAAATGTATTATAAAAATATTTTAACAATGCATGCCCATAAACTGAATCATATCAGGTTTTATAGACCCTAAAATGTGTAATTTATAATCTTAGTAGCATGGTTTTGATGTGGGGAATGAAATTTCATTTTATAAATTTAAAAATTACCACTGAAATAATAAACATTTAAGTGTCTTTAGAGATAATTAAATACAGAGGAGGAAATGATTAATTAAAATATTATAATAATAATCTTGAAAAGATATAGAGGTAACCTTAATATGAAAGTAAGGTGACTGGTTTTACTCAGTGAAGTGAAAATAAAAGTTTGATTATAACCTCTTGAAAGCTTTAAAACAATTGTGAATTTATTAAATTCTTTGGTCTAGGCTTTATGGTCACGGAAGTACATATGTACACAATTTTAAAAATTGGTCTTCTTAATCTAGCAATATAGTGGAATTAATATAAAACTAATTGCCCACTATACATCATCCATAAGTTTTTATTAAATGAAGTACAGAAATATACACACATGTGCTACAAAATATGTTCAAGACTATTCACAGCAGCATTGTTAGAAACAACCTAAATTTATATAAATAGAAGTATGGATATATAATTTGTAATAATCATACCATAGAATACTATACAATAATGAAAATGAGTAAAACAGTGTTACATGTATCCATTCATCTAAATAGACAAGTCACATCTGGAAAATATTGAGGAAAATTAAAGAATAAGTTGAAGAAAAATATATATAGTTTAAAACTTTAAAAACATGCAAAATTATGCATACTATATGTACATGTGTGTATATCTATGTGTGCATCTACATATGTATATACATTTGTGTACAGTATACAGAATACAGTATATGCATATATATCAGGAAGAGTCAATAAATATTGGAAGAAAATATACCAAATTCATATTAGTTCAAATTTTAAATTAGTGAAATTAATTATTACCTTGGCGTGAGGAGTGAAGGAAATGCTATCAAGGAGGAATAAAGCAGGGGCTTAAATTATATTATATTTATAATATAATTTCTCATATTTTAATGTCATATTTTCATATTTCTACAAATGTCTTGTATATTTCACTATAGTTTTAAATAAAAATTTAAATAATGAATAAAATTTCTTGAAAAGTGGACTTTTCCTCCTTAACTGTAATCATCAAGATAAGAAATACAAATTTTGTGGTCCATTCTTATAAAATTTTTAAAAAAGTTTAATTGATTATGGGAGGGAAAAAACTTAGCCAGAATATAATATTTGACCTTAAGTAGACTGTGGTCAATTTTTCTAGTTCAAAATCAGCTTGTAAATGCAAAATAGAAGAGATCTTTCACTCTTTAGCTTTATCTGACTCTTCAGTCACTTTCTTCACATACCCAACATTGCATCAAATCATCCTTGTCTTCAAATCATAAATTACAACATATACTTTGTAATTTTACACAAGATGGTCCATGCAGTTGAGATATCTTGCCCTCCTTGGCTAAAATAGTCCTACATCTTTCAAAAGACACATTTTGGGGGTTAAGGGTAGGTGTAGATTTTATTCCTGAGACCCCAAGAATGGCTACTCTTTCCTTTGAGCGTCAACTGCCTATGATTTATGTCTCTGTTCCAGAGGTCACATGCTGTCCTGCCCTCATTTTCTTTAATGTCTAATTTTTCTAACTTAAATGTGAACATGAAAAGAACAGAAGAGGTGATTCAGACTCTCTAGTGCTAGGAATCTGAGAACATAATTACCATAGGATCTAACAGTACATTCTCACAGCTGATTATTGTGTCATGGCATTCTGAGACTGGATCTTAATGTTTCTAAATATGTGATGCCTAGAAGAGTACTTACTTTGAATACATAAGTAGTTTTTAATTTTATCTTAGGGCAAAACATATAGTTCTTTAGAAAAAATTTACTCTTTTGCAAAACAAATAAAATAAGTTTTCTTGGTAAAAAACAAACAAACAAACAAACAAAACTTCCTTCTGGACTGAAAGGTAACAGACTTGCTTGAGCATGTTGGTAGATTGGGAGCCAGACCTGAGCTCTATAAACACTAACCTTGGTCAGGTTTCAGATTGCTCTTCTGGGCTATAATTAATGTTTAAGTCAGTTGGTAAATTCAAAAATAATACAGCCTGACCTTATCTGCACTTGGGGTAATAAGATCTATTTGAAACATATCAGAAAGCAGAACCTCTGGAAGAGTTGATAATAAAACTGATGGTAACTTTTTAAAATTTCTAGAAGTGTTTCTAGAATAAGTTTGCAAAATTGAAAACCAACCACCATATAGATGTGTGAAAAACATAAGTGTTCCTTTGTGTTTTCCAAAACTTGGATGGGAAAGAGAAACTAGTAGAAGAATGAACTTTCCACAACCCAGGAAATGGGGAAGATAATGGCAAAGATGACCTTATTTTATACTCTCAGCTTGTGAGGTCTGAGAAAAACATGAGTTTAAAATTGAATAATTGAATGGAGAAAATAATTAAACACTCTTTTAAAAATGGTAGCAAGAAAATAATTAAACACTCTTTTAAAAATGGTAGCAAGAAGTCTTGGAATAAACTTTAAAAGAGCCCCATAAGGACAGTAATTTGTTAGCTCCGTATCTACTGTGCACTTCATTCCTTTCAGTAGTTACAGCCTTGAAGATGGGTATTCTGTTACTCTTTTGTTTCCCCACAGCAGTAGATTCATATATGTTATCTTTAATTTAAGATATAAAATAAACAAATGTTAGTACAAATAGAGAAGACTATAATATGTTATTTCGTACATATGCTTTCAAAAGAGGTATGTGTGTTGGTAATGTCTACTTTTACTTATGAGAAAAATTAAACTTAGAGAGATTAAATTACATGCCCCAAAGCATCATGCCCCTTTGAAGGCAGCTGGGAGGTGATTTTATGTCTTCTATAGACTCCACCCTCTATCCTTTGTATCACACTATGCCCACTTTCTAGGTACAAAGAGGAAAACTTTATATGCTACTTCCCTTCAGCCACCCAATTCATGCTTACTTCTGGCCCCTTTTTATATGAAGCATTTGTACTGTAGCTCTCAATTTATCAACATTTAAAGTTGATCCAAGCAGACATTTCTTGAAATTCTTCAGCCACAGAGGAAATAAAAGCTTTTATGTTTCAAAAGGATTGCTTTCCACTCCAAGGCAGGTTGACCTGTATCCTAACCCCACACTGAAGACCCAACAGCAGGAGTTTTGACTCTTGCAGAACTCCCCACCTCACAATCTCACTCTCTTGACTCTTTCTTCCTCTTAACCCAAACCTTGGCCTTGTTTTTTACTTATTTTTTGAACATTATCTGCTCATATTAACTCTTAGCTCTTTGAAAAAATTTACTTGTAGCAATGACTTGAGACCTTAAGCTACAAGTTATGTTTGTTTTTTTCTTGTGCACCCTTGACCCTGACTTCTAAGAGGACAGACACTAAGTTACACTAAAATAAGCCCTATTAAGCTAGAGTCTGGTGCAGGACATACTTATTTGAGTAAACAAGGTGGATGTGTTTATTGTGCCCTTATTGTAGTACATATACAAAGCAAACTATGAAAGAAGCCTTCTGAGGAAGATTTCTCAAAGGTTAAATGCAGATAGGAATAGCTCCCTCTTCCACAACCTGCCTGTGGAGAATGGCTTTGATAAATGTTTCTCCCAATAAAGTTGAGGCCCCTAAAATATTCTTTGAAGTTTGGGCATTTTTCTAGGGTCTGGGGACACTTCTTGTTGGGAATTCCTGAATGGCTGGAGTACGAGGAACTGTCTCACAGTGTGTTGTGCTTATGTATGGTTGAGGCTCAAGGCAGGCAACAAAAATAAGGTATGGAAAATTCACATTATGCAAAGCAGCAGACATAAAGTTTATTTGAGAGAAGTACTAAAAGAAATTACAACACCAGAAATGTATCACATTAAAGACACTCCAAAAATGACACAGAGTGGCAGGAGCCCAGGATGAATGTGACAGCCTGACCTTGGAACTGAAGCTGAGGGATGGACTCCTGGAGGGTGAGCCCTGTGACAGCAGAAGCTCTTGTTTGGTATCACCTACGAGCACGTAGGTCATGAAGACTGGAGATGTTGCCACAGTCAGGCAGGAAGCATGCTCTGGCAACTAAAGGGAAGCCTTTATTCCTGTTTGTATAGCATTAGACAATCCTGTCAGCTGATCATCACACTTTCTCTTTTACCACTTTGGACTACCCCATCCCAGTGAAGGTTCGGGAGAGAGAAGACATGCCAAATCCCTTTCCACTCTCCAAGTGGTTCTCTGATTGCCATAGAGCTCTACCCAAATGGTGATAGAAAACCGTTAGCTGGACAGCAACAGATTAAAATGAATATATTCTTAGTTTGAATATTTACCAAAGAGAGATCCAGTTTTAAACTGAACATCATGTGGTGGAAAAAAATGATAGGGCTTTTAATATCAATCTGATTCATTTTTCATAGTGGAGGAGGAATAAGAAATTGTCAAATGACAACAAAACCCTCGATTTATGTAAGCAAGGCACATTTAACATTTATATTTTAACATAATCCCATTAGACTAAAAGTGTCATATGGGTAGGATATTTGTCTGCTTTTCTGATTATTGAAATCTCAATGGTTAGACTAACACTGGGTCCATATTAAATTTTCAATAAATATTTTTCAAAAAAAATATTGAATTTAACATATCTGGCTCTGACTAACTGATATGCATGACAAGGGATATTACCACAAATATTGAAAGATGTGAAGAACCTAAATGTCTGGAACACCTTTATTGTAATAAATTTTATAATCTAGACAAAATAAACAAATTGCTTGAAAACACAAACTTCTAAGTTTGACACAAGAAATGCAAACTCTGAATTCTCCAATATCTAGTAAAATATTAAATCTGTAGTTAAAAATCTTTGCACACAGAAAACTTCAGACCTATGTGATACCACTGATAAATTTGTTCAAATATTTAAAGGACAAAAATTATACCAATCATAAATTACTTATTTCAGAAAATAGAGAAAGAGGTAATGATTTTCAATTAATTTTATTAAACTATCATAATGATGAAATTTGTTCTACCATCAGTTCTTTGAATAGTATTAGCACTGTGTACAGTCAATTAGTGAAAATTACTCTAGTTTAAAAACGATGCAGTTGGCCAATGTTCAACTTGGACACATTCTGCTGTGTTACATAATGTGAAGATGAGACATTTATATTGCAGGCATCATGGGCTTGGTATTCTAAGAAACACAATGACACACTTGAGGAATCATCCCACTTTATTATTACTATGTTTATATCTCAGAGAGTGTCAAGACCCAGTTTTTCATCTGTGTACTTTCATTAAGTATCAGAGTGATTGGACCTTAATTGGTCTTCAGTAAATATTTGTTGAACATTTCTTTAAAAAGTGTGCTAGAAAGTAGTGAGATGGGTTTTTACAAAAATCTATAAGCTCAAGAAAATGATCAATATTTGCCTGGTAAAATATCACCCCTGTTTCTGAATGCTTGAAGATTCTGAAAGTGTCACATAAAACGGCAAAATTGCACACACCATCTGAAATGCTACCTATAATTCTTCAATCAGTATCTAGGTACCACATTCCCAGGGAATAAGGCTGCTTTGAACAATTTCAGCCTGGGATAATAATACAGTTTGGCTCTTCTTATCACTGGATCAGCACAGTAGCAACTAAGAGCAAATGAAGGGAAATGTTACTAACTTAGATATATTCTATATTTTTCAGACATTCTCAAGAACACATATTCCTTTGTTAGACATCTTTTGAGGTTCAGATACATGAAACACCTTTCATGGCTACAGAAGCTTCTCTACTAGGAGCATCACACTAGCTCACAGACATACATGGTTGTGTGTGTATATGCACATGTGTGTATATATGTGTGTATAGGGGTATACATACCTTCCTAAGTGTTACTCATGGTTTTAGGTACTTCAGATATATTGTCATTTAGATTTCATTTTTAGTCTCAGTTGAGGGAACAGACACATAAAGGTTAAGTAGCTTCTCTTTCTCCAGGACCAATACATACAAGTCAAATTCAAGCACTCAAACAGAGTCTGATGTCAAAGTCCGAGCTCTCAACACTGGCCATCCACCTCTCGGAGTGCGATAAACCCTATGGCTGGTATTTGAATCTAACTTGTCCCCCAAAGTGAGGTGGGGAAGGAGAAGTCCAATCATGGAACACATTTCCGTACTGACTTCTCAAGTCATGACTTTTTTCTTTATAACAAAGTGTGTTATTGAAACACCCCTTTTCAGCAGTGGCATTACCATTTTGAAACCATTCAGATTGGTGTGTTTTGTTCCATGAATATGCCTTGGAACCATGTACCTTGCTTATTTTAGCAAGCTTCCTGATTTTTTAATATGACTTTTTCCAATCCTTAGAGGAAAAAAAAACATCTGCCTTGCACTTATGCAGTGCTTGCATTTCAAAGTACTCCTTATTACCACTCTCCTCTAGATTTGCTATCAGGGAAATTGTGAAATAGAAAGTAAATGTTAGTGTATGTATCTGTGTTATGTTTATACTTTAATGGTCTTTGTGAATCTAAGCTTAAACTTTCAAAGTAGGCAAGAAAAGTAGTTTTATGCTAAGAAATACATATACATTCATAAAAATTAAAATTTATGTGTAAGAGGTACAATATTTAAATATTTAGTGCCGCTTATGTCTACTTCCTCACTTCTTTCCAGTGTAGAATATCTATCTTATTTTATTATGTAACTATCATTTTCTCATAAAAAGGTAAAGGAGTGTTTTGAACAGGAGTCTCATTTACTGGAAAGTCTTAAACCATTTTTTATTCATTTATACTTCCCTGCTCTCGTACCTGCACCCAATGTGGATGCATTGAAATCTACCTGCCTTTGCTTTTAAAAATTCGGATTCTTGAGAGCACTCAACTTGGTCTATACATAATTTATTATAATTACTAACAGAACTTTTTAGTGCCATGCTCAATTATCCATAAAGCATAGAAAAGGGTTATGGATTGTTGGATACTTTTAGGCACATGAAACTGTCATAAGAGGGTACACACATTAGTTCTAGTGAATGGCCACAGACTCCAGGAGAACAAAATAGCTTTACAATGCACAGACGCTGTAATCCCACCAACCAAAGCAAGAAATGTTTTAGTACAAGATCACATGGGAAAATTCAGAAGCTTATATTGGAGCTTACAGTAACAAGGATTGGAATTTTATTATGTTTATAACCAATACTTTTGGATAGAAGAATCCAGCTATCCTCCTATCTAATAAAAGAGTAATATGCAAATTGACTGTCACTCCAACACACATGATGGCTGTCCCCATGTGGTCAAAGATGGCTGCCACAAGATGGCCAGCAGGGAAGGGCAGTTAGGGACGATGAGGATGGCAGGGGAGGGCAGGGGAGCAGTTAGGCATCAATCAGGCTGGCAGGGGAGTGGTTAGAGGTTGATCAGGCTGGCAAGCAGAAGTGGTTAGGGGCAATCAGGAAAGGCAGGCAGGCAAGCAGTTGGGAGCCAGCAGTGCTGGACTGTGAGAGGGATGTCCGACTGCCTGGTAGGATTGGGTCTAAACAGGCAGTCGAACATCCCTCAAGGAGTCCCAGATTGGAGAGAGTGCAGGCTGGGCTGAGGGACACACCCTCCCCCCCCCTGCATGAATTTCATGCACTGGGCCTCTAATCATTTCATAATACCTGTATATCTCGTAGTTTGGTTGGAAAGGCATTACTTTCACCAGGAGTTAGGACTTTGTAGATGAAAACAAAACCATAAGGAATTTGGAAGGAGAGAGAATAATGATGCTGGTAATGCTTGCAATTTCTCCTGGGTATATGGGAGAGTAAAAGTTTAGAGAATGACTAGGGGTTTCTTAGACCCGGAGGAGAAATGAGTGTTTCCATCATTATGTGTCTGTTTGGTGAGAGGAAGCAAGGGCTTAGAGTTATACACAGATTTATTGCCTTTGTGGATAGCCTCTCTATAACTCAATAAAAATTGTCTGATTTCCTTAAATTTCTTCTTCAAGGGCTCAGGCCTGCCTTATTTTTAAAGAGTAGAAATACACATTTGGACTCGGCATATATTTTATGTTTCTGAGACTGTTCAGGATTTGGTTGAATCTTGCTTTTTTGCCCTTAGCATTTCCAGGCCCACGAGGGTTGCTTTCCTTCCATTCTTTTCTCCTGGGTGCGCAGATGCGCCACAGGCCTGCCATGTGTCCATCAGTGATGCAGAGGTTGTCAAAAGCCCTCCAGACAGAAACCTATTTGACTTTTGCTGAAAGGAAAAAAAAAAACCAGTTTCCTTAATATAACTTGAACTTTTCCTTTAAAATAAAGCATAACCATAAATTAGTTTAAAAACCTTCATGGAATGCTTAGAAAACCAGAGGTATTTGAGGGTCATGATAAAGAAAAAGGTGTTTTTAGAACCAACATGCCAGAGCAACACATTCTAATGAGCAATGCCCTCCGCAAAGCCTTTACCTGAGGAGGCTCTTCTTCATTTAGCAGTGCTGCCACAGCTCAAAAATGGGCGGAACCTCCTGGTATTGCCTTCAGAGCTAGTTAATGAACCAATAAGAAAATCATTACTTTATGGTGATACCTCCTAAAGTTCCATGAGGGAAATAGGAAAACAAAGAGAAACAAATGAGTGTGGTTTTGTCCATCCTTAAAACCAACTAAAAAGATGAGCTTTGTGTCCTACCCAGAATATGAACAGCTGAATGTACTTTGAATATACAGTAACAAGAAAAAAATAGGTGAGTCTTAAAGTATATGTACCTAATTGTACAGGTTTCTGTAAAATCTGGCAACATAGAAAAATGTTTTTATTGATTGTACGTGAGTTTGATATTACATATATTCACCTGTGTTTCATGACTGGATGGATGTCTTTTTAGAATCATTAGTGGGTGTGCAAATCATTCTATAATGAAGGTGATCTATTCCCATGTAAACAACTCTAATGGCTCATCATTACCCACTTACTATCATGGTTTAGGCCATCATCAGTCTTCCTTACTACTAGTAGTAGCCTCTTACCAGATCTCTGTGTCTCTAATCCATTGCCTAAAAGTGTACATCTGAATATGGCACTCCTGTTAAAACCTTGCAATGACTACCCATTATCTTCAACATGAAACTCCCTACTTAGTACATTTAAATCTATCACAATTGACTCCCTTATAAAATTTAGATTGATTAATCTACTCTTGCCACATTTCCATTTTTCCTAATTGCCCTCTTGGCTGATGGACTTGTTTCCAGAAAGCACTATTCTCTGCCTAGTTTTAGAACTTCATGTGAGCTTCACAATGCCTGCTACCCAAAATATTTGCAAAGCATGCCACCTGAAATGTCTATCCTTGATGTTCATGTACAGAACAATTATTACTCCCCAGCAGTCTCCTCTCATTCTAGAGAAAGACATAGAAATGTATCTTTCCAGTGATTCTCATTATAGATACTTAGTGTACATTATTTAAAATGCCAGTTTCTTAGACAATCCTAAATTAGGTAACATTGTGCCCCAAAATGTATATGATTTAAAAAGCATTTTCAGGGAACTCAAATGTAGGTTTGGATATCACATTTTGAGAAATCCTTTTGGGATATTCCCCCATGGTCCTTATCCATTGGGAGAATATCCCAAACAAAAATTTTTATATTCCTCTAAATTTTGATCCTCCTCTAAAACTCCTACTATGAATAGATGATTAACCATAACATTAACCAAATAGTAGAAACTTGAGAAATAATTGTTGAATAACTAATTCTCATGAAATATCAACAAGCCTTTTTTTTTAATCTTATTTTGGTAGTTAGAGCACAAAGATGGTTGCAAATAATCCCTTTTTGTGCATGCCTGCATGCTGCATCTCCCACCAACAGAAGAAGCATTATATTCTCTATAAATCCAAACTAATCTTGTTACTGTTTTTGAACAATGCAATGCAAAGTAAGTAACATGTAAAGACTTCTGAATGTAAGCAAGCATTATGAAAGTCTGACCACTTCAGTGCCTTCTCTTTTCAGATACTATTGAAACCCAGATGCCATGCAATGTGAAGCCCAAGCCACAGGGAGGGGCTATGCATGTGCACTCAGGTCAACAGCTCCAAATGAGTTCACAACCAACAGCCAACCTCCGCTGCCTGCCACGTGATAGGGTCATCTTAGACCATTGCAGCTGGATCAAGCCTTCTTCGGAAGACTGCAGCGCCAGCAAACATCAGGAGGGACAGAGACCTTCCAGCTGAGTCCATTAGTGCAGAATCATGAGAGATAACAAAATAGTTGTTCCTTTTAGCCAGCATGCAGTAATAGCAAAATGAAAGACACACACTTTTTTTTTTAATAGCACTGCCACCTCACGTGAGAAACCATCCTCCAATTTTAAAGGGCAATATAATTTTTTACTGTACTCCTTAAATGAATCTAATATATCGTGTTTTACAAAACAATTTATTTTTGCTCATTTGTATTTAAACAAAGATTAATATCATACAGATGCCTCTTCTCCTCGTGTCACAGTTTTTTGGGCCCACTTCGGACATCAGTTGGAGCACAGGCAGCAGTTCCAGCTCCTACCATAGAGCTCAGGTCCTATGCTTTTCTTCATTTTGTGCCCAGTTCTTCTCTAGGTAGAGAGATCGTGCTTGTCTAGTACACGAGTGCATTTTTAACTTTCCTAGGTTGGTTCTTCAACCAATGGACAGATGTTCCAGTCTCCCATTTTTCAGATGGAAAATTCTGGATTATTTCCTAGGGTTTGTATATATCTTGGCAGAAAGAAGATTCTTGCCCACTGCAGCATCCTAGTGGACTCTTTCATTGACTTCCTGCTTCACTCTTCCCCGTTCTCACAGTCCTGCTTCCTGAGTTCATATCACAAATCCTTGTCTTGGGCACTGCTTTCAGGCCAAATTAATATAGTTACTTAGAAGCAAATGTTATGGACTGAATATTTACTTTTACCCCAAATTTATGTTAAAGTTCTAAGCCCCAGTATGGCTGTATTTGGAGATGGAATCTCTAAGAAGGTTGACTAAGGTTAAAAGATATGCTAAGGGTGGGGCCCCAATATAACAGAACAAGTGTTCTTAAAGAAAAAGAAACAAACACCAAAGATCTCTCTCTCCACACTCATACACTAAAGATGTGGGGATGTAGCATTCTGTTTTTCTCTTCCCGAGTCCCTATAGATTTGTCTTGATAGTTTTGACCAGAGTATGTTTTTCCTTGGACCTCTGTTAGACAGAAAGTTGTTTCATAGCCTCTCTCTGTTATCTCATACCTGAGGAAAGCACACAATACCCATAAGGTTTTCTCAGTGATTTTGCTGCTGGCAACAATCATAACTTTAAGATACAAGATTCATTTCACTGAATTTTTACTTTATAACCAGTAGTGTGTTTATGGAATTTCTAAGGCTAGTCCCAGTTCACTTTTATTCTTCATCAGCTTTGCACTCATTACTTTGTCTCTCTTCCAAAAAGATGAAAGTTGTTCCATGAGTTCTTTATTCTCATGGGAGATGTTTTCTTACTCACTGTTATAGCTATTAAGGAAACCCTGAGATCATTGCATGGTGAGACTTAAGTCAAATAAAATATCAGGAAGTCCTGACCTTTATTTCATCCCATCGCCATTATTTTGTTTCTCATAAACTCAACGAGCCTGACGTAGCCCCTCAATATTTCTCCACTATGAATGCTACCAGATGTAAATTTAATGGCAGATGCTTTATTTTAATATTTCTAGCATCATTCTCCACATCAAGGGTTAAAGTTTAGATATTCTATAATTTCAGGTTCTTTTGATTAGATGAAGATCTTTAGATAAGTAATTTCTTAGACACATTCAGGATAAGAATAGCATGATATGTTTTTAACATTATCATACACAACTTTTGCATGTTAACATGTAAACTTAAAATAATAATGCAACATACTGGCAAACAGATAAATAAAAGTATACATTATCAATTTTCTATGTTTACTATGTTAAGAATTTCACTTATGTTAAATGTAATCTTCAAAATAATATTTTGCAAAGGGTATTTCACCATTTCTATTTTACAGTGAAAAAACTGAAGCTCAGGCATATGGACTTTGGCATATGATCTTTCTATCATCTCAGAAACAGTAAATGGTAAAACTGGGATCTCAGTCTATGACCATTTTGTTAAAGGATGTTTTCCTTATACTTATAACAAAATAAAATATTGGTTGATGTTTCAGGCAAGCACAGGGTAAAAATATTTAAGTCAAGAAATCACAAGGTGATCTCCATTCACAGAAGTTATTGATTCTGTGAGTAGAACCTAAGCTTCTGCCAAATGGGAGGCAGAGTGCCTACATCATCTAGAAGTGACGCAAGTATGTGTCTTAATAGAGAGAGCAAGTCTCTGAGAGTTGATCTCAGATTCCTTATCTATAAAATAAATTTTATCCTTTTATAATTTCAAAGCAGAATAAGAAGTTTATGAAACAGATAAAATATTATCTATTCATTGTGATTTTATTTTCATTGTACAGATTTTGAAAATGAGATTTCTAAATGGTGTCTGATTATAAATTTCAGGAAGTTCTTATCATTCACATTTTCTACTCTATTTCTAAACTAGAGACCCAGTGGATGAAAGTCATGCACGGGTGGGGTCCCTAGGCCTGGCAGGTGATCAGGGAAGATCAGGTTCCCCACATCCCCGCCTCCACCCCTCCTCCTTCCCTTGCTGCCTGCGTCTGCCGCCACGCATCCCAGTTCCTCATCCTAACCTGGGGCCCAGCCCCAACCGGGCAATTGGGGCCTGCCGACCAGGGAGAGGGGTAAGGGGAAGGACCTGAGAGGTTGGCCACCAGCCATGAGGACGGAGCCGGCCCTCAGCCCCCTGGGAAAGGGCCGCATCTGCTGACACCCACCCCTGGTTCTCCATCCCAGCCTGGGGTCAGGCCCCGATTGGGTGATTGGGGCCTGCCACCCCAGGGGAAGAACCAGGAGGTTGGCCGGCAGCTCCTGTGTTGAACATCTGCCTCCTGGTGGTCAGTGTGTTGCATAGTGACTGGTCTTTCCAGTCGTTCTGGTCGTTCCAGTCATTCGGGTTGTTCTGTCTTAACGGTCACTTAGGCTTATATATACAGAGATAGATGATTGGCATAGACACTTCCCTTTCTCCCCTCCATTGCTAGAAGTTGAGCTTTCCCTCCCTTCCTTTTTTCTCTCCCTGACTTTGGTCTTTTTCATATTTAATGACACATCATTAACACTTTTGCAGGACTTTGTCTCATTCTGTTTTCCTTTTCCCTTGAAGGGTTTCAAGTGAAAGAAGGAAGATGTCAGGGCCAGGGAGGAGCCAAACTTCTTGTATCGTAGAGCATATTTGGTGGCTTTGGGGAACAAAGATATTGCTAGATGATCAACAAAAAATGTGGGTTTCCTCTTTCTAAAAAGAACATCTTCCTCAAAATACGTGTTGGAGCTGGATACACAAAAAGGCAGTACAGGTATTCATCCAGACAGCTAGAGAAACTACATAAACTTGTCAGCAAATGGAATGACAAATATCACAAAGTTCTGGCACATTCTGGAGAAGAATGGAAGGGCTCTAAATCCTGGTAATAAAAGCTTCTAAGAGGGACCAGGTTAGGGCCTCAATAAAAATTGCTTTAAAAAATAACAAAAAGTTGGTACTTACTTTATTCATATTTCAGTGAATAGAATTATGGGCTTGGAAGTACTTTTTAAAATATTATCTGGTCAAGTCCTTTTTTAAAATAAACACTTAAATAAATACTATGCCCCAAATCATAAAGAAAATTAGAAGAGCAGAGACCACTTTTGCAGTTAGATATCTTGGCAGTTTTATGCTTCCCCTTTGCATATACCATTTCTCTTGCCTATTTTTGCTAGCAGCCACATCTCTTAGAAAGCCTCATGATGGTTTAGGTGCTTTCCTCAGGTACAAGAGGACAGAGAGGGCCTATAAAGCAACTTTCTGTCCAGCAGTGGCCCAGGAACAAGTGAAACCCTATACAAAGCCGTCAAGATAAACCTGTAGCAACTCAGGAAGACAAAAAGCGAATGGTTTCATGTGTTTAAATTGAGATGAACCAAGAGTGATGGAAAATTTGGCTTTTATTCCCCTCATTGGACTTAATCTGTTTGTTTCAATGTTATTTTTTATAGTGAACATGCAATGCTTATATAACAAAAAAGGTTGAAGAGAAAATATTTCCATTTTTATGCCATATAAGAAATTACTACTTCTGAAGGTTTTTGGAGTGAAAAGTGGGAGTTCCCATTACTACCTTCCCCAACAGACCTACAAACCTCATCTCTAAGCCTTCGTCTCTCTAGTCCACTGGATTTTGGTCTCTCTCCAGGAAGTTGGTACCAAGGGAGGCCTGGGAAGGCAGCTTCTAACCTAACCACAGATGAAGTTTTCTCGCCTCTAAATCAATACTCACAATATAGTTCCTAATTAGAGACTTACGGTGTTCTAACTTTACAGATCCCTCTAGTCTGTACCATTTACCCATTGTGCCTGAATTTTATGACACATATCTTACTGCATGCATTCTAGTAGTATCTTGTTTTCTCCACCAGGCTATTCACTTGGAAGTTAAACTTATTTTTATTATCTCTGTATTCTCATCATAATTCAGTTAATAACACAGACTAAATCAGTTATTCTATTTGAAAGAAAAACTGGAAGAAAAGGAGATAAGAAATGGGAAGAAAGAAACAGATGAGAGCCTGGCTGGCAGGGCTTAGTGGCTGAGCATCAACCTATGAACCAGAAGGTCATGATTCAATTTCCAGGTAGGGCACATGCCCGGGTTAAGGGCCTGATCCCCATGTGGAGCATGCAGGAGGCAGCCGATCAATTATTATCTGTTATCATTGATGTTTCTATGTCTCTCCCACTCCCTTCCTCTCTGAACTCAATAAAAATATCTTTTTTTTTTTTTTAAATAAATCTTTATTGTTCAGATTATTACAGGTGTTCCTCTATTTTTTCCCCCATAGCTCCCCTCCACCTGATTCCCCACCCCACCCCATGCCCTTACCCCCGCCACTGTCTTCATCCATAGGAGTAAGATTTTTGTCCAAGCTCTTCCCGCACCCCTCACACCTGCTTCCCCTGAGAATCATCAGTTCACTCCCTTTCTATGTCCCTGATTCTATTATATTCACCAGTCCATTCTGTTCTTCAGATTTTTTATTCACTTGATTTTTAGATTCACTTGTTGGTAGGTATGTATTTGATGTCATTTTGTTGTTCATAATTTTTATCTTTACCTTTTTCTTCTTCTTCCTCTCCTTAAAGAATACCCTTCAGCATTTCATGTAATCCTGGTTTGGTGGTGATGAACTCCTTTAGCTTTTTCTTGTCTGTGAAGCTCTTTATCTGACCTTCAACTCTGAATGATAGCTTTGCTGGGTAGAGTAATCTTGGTTGTAGGTTCTTGCTGTTCATCACTTTGAATATTTCTTGCCACTCCCTTCTGGCCTGCATAGTTTCTGTTGAGAAATCAGCTGACAGTCGTATGGGTACTCCCTTGTAGGTAATTAACTGTTTTTCTCTTGCTGCTTTTAATATTCTCTCTTTGTCTTTTGCCCTTGGCATTTTAATTATGATGTGTCTTGGTGTGGTCCTCTTTGGATTCCTCTTGTATGGGGTTCTGTGCGCTTCCTGGACTTGTACATCTATTTCTTTCACCAGGCAGGGAAAGTTTTCTGTCATTATTTCTTCTAATAGGTTTTCAATATTTTGCTCTCTCCCTTCTTCTGGCACCCCAAAAATTCGGATGTTGGTTCGCTTGAAGTTGTCCCAGAGGCTCCTTACACTATCTTCATATTTTTGGATTCTTTTTTCTTTTTGTTTTTCTGGTTGGATGTTTTTTGTTTCCACATATTTCAGATCTTTGGTTTGATTCTTGGGGTACGTTGATCTACAGTTGAGTTTCTGTATATTCTTTATTTCAGACAGTGTATGCTTCATTTCTGACTGATCCTTTTCCATTTTTTGGGCATTCTCATTAAGCTCCTTGAAGGTCTCATCAAGTTTCTCAGCGGTTTTAAGAAGATTCTTGAGTAACCTTATAAATGTGGTTCTGAACTCTATGTCATCCAGTAGTTTGCTTTCCTCCGTTTCTTTCATTCGTGACATGTTTCTTTGTCTCCTCATTTTGGCTGCTTCCCTGTGTTGATGGAGTGGCTTTGTGTGGTAGGTGACCTATAGGGGGCAGTAGCTCAGCCTCCCCAATCACCTGATGTGGACACTCTTGGTACACCCCTTTGTGGACTGAGTGCAAAGACTTGGTGCAGTTAAAGCCTTAATTGCTATTGGTATACTGGGAGGAATTGACCTCCAGGCCAATTAGCTGTGAGCACTCACTGTGTCTATAATGGAAGAACTGCTGCGCTGAAGACACACTTAGGGGCAGGACTTGTTTCAGTGGGGCTTTGGTGCTCACTGAGTCTGCCTTTGAATGTGTCACTTATGGATGTGAGGAGTTGAAATCTGGTGTCTCACTCTGACCACTAGGTATACTGGCTTCTGGATCTCCAATGGGGTGCAGGTCAGCTACTGTCTGAGGCCATCCAGCAGGAGCTACAGTGAGAGCTACAGTTTTCTCCTCTTTGCTTGGGGTTTGGAGGTTTTGGAGCTGTCTGACCCAGGCTGCAAGTTTGCTAGGTTAAGCTGCAATAGGGCGGGGCTTTCTTCTGCTAACGCTGCTGCTTGGAGCTTGGGTGGGTTTGTAGGTTGTTCAGGGCGGGGCCTCAGGATGTCACTAGGTTAGGGCGTGGCAAACAGCAATGGCTGCTAGTTAGCCGGCTCTGTGTCCCCAAGGGCGTCCCGGAGTCCCGTGCCCCAGTGCCGTAAACAATTATTCCTGCGCGCAGCTCTGCAAGTAAGCCCCCCTCACTGGCAGACAGTCCAGCTTCTCCCCGTAGGAGTTTGGGTCCCCCGTGTCTCCCCAGAAACTGGATTTCAGAGTAATCGGGGGCTTGTCTCCCTTTGGGTTGAAAAAAGCAACGCCCGCAGCCAGCCCGGATCACGCGCCTCCGTACCTCAGCTTTTCAGCGCTCGTGCACGTCTCGATGCTCCTTTCTCTTTCCTTCTAGTTGTAGAACTTTCACTCAGCCAGCTTTCCCGTGGTTCTGGGTGTTAGACGTTTTGTCTTTTAGTTGAATTTTTGAAATTGTTGCACGAGGCAGCAGTTTAGGTGTTTACCTACGCCGCCATCTTGGATTCCTCTCTCAAAATATCTTAAAAAATAAACAAATGAGAGAGAATAAGCATTGTTATATTTGTAATTATAGATTATTTTTATAGTTTGATTAAACCAAACCAAAGAATATTACAACATTAAAAAATACACAAACATTATACCAATGTATGGAAATGTATTTATGAAAAACCCATCGCCATATTACAAAACATACATATGCAACAGAGCTCATGAAACCAGACCTGCCTATACTTTTGGGTGTGCTAACTAGATTAATTTTAAATATAGCTTTTAATAATAAATAACATGAGCTATATTTTTACAGATTCTAAAGTTTTTTGAAAATATCATTGCCATTTAATGGAAATTAAAAATAACTTACTAAAATGCAATTTTCTTTCTGCATGCAAGAAGGTAACATATCAAACCAGAGTAGTCTCACTAGTCACTTTATATTACCCTATATCATGAATAAATTATTGTTTCCATCAATTTTATGATAAAACTAGTTAAATGTTATATTAATATGCTTGATATCTGATAAATTCCATTGGTATTAAATATTAAAGCAAAAGTGAAGGAGAAAGGGAGAGAGAGAATGCTTTTTAGGAAATAAAATAAATTTCAGTATTTCTTCCAGTTGCTGGTTCTTGCATTTTATTATTTAACTAGAGGCCCGGTGCATGAAATTCGTGCAGGGGTGTGTGTGTATGTCCCTCGGACCAGTCTACACCCTCTCCAATCTGAGACATCCCTCTCACAGTCCAGGACTGCTGGCTTCCAAATGCTTGCCTGCCTGCCTGCCTGCCTGATTGCCCCTTAACCACTCCCTTGCCAGCCTGATTGACACCAAACAGCTCCCCTGCTGGCCTGGTTGATCCCAACTGCCCTCCCCTGAAGGCCTAGGCCCCCCCAAACAGCCCTCCCCTGCAAGCCTGGTCCCCCCTAACTGCCCTCCCCTGCAGGCCTGGTCACCCCCAACTGCCTTCCCCTCAAGGCCTGGTCACCCCCAACTGCCCTCCCCTGACAGCCATCTTGTGGTAGCCATCTTGTGTGTTGGAGTGACGGCCAATTTGCATATTATGTCTTTATTAGATAGGATTTACTACTTTGATAGTTGTGTTATATTTACCTTTAATTCTTCTCATTGCAACTTAAGACTTTTCATTTTGTTCTCTCTTAATGAAGACGTGTTACTTATCCTCAATCTTTCCTCAAAACATACAAAGCTCAATTCTCTTTCATCTTCACCAGATACAATGGCTTTCCCAAGTCACTAGAAAGTGTAGTAGTAGAAAATAAAAAAAAGGAAGATAAATTGCACAGTATTTTTAAGTATAGTTAATAATAGAATATTATATTAGTTTCAGGTGTACAACACAGTGATTCAATATTTATATACCCCAATGGATTACCACACTACATCTAGTACCTATCTTTCACTGTATAAAATTATCATAATATTATTAATTTATTCCCAGTGCTGTACACTACACTCCCAGGACTTATTTATTTTAAATCTGAAGCTCATACATCTTATCCCCTTTCACTTTTTTCGTCCATTTCCCCAACCCCCTCCACTTCACAACCATCTGTTTTTTTTCTGTATTTATAACTTTGTTTCTGTTTTGTTTTTTCCTTTTCATTTGTTTTGTTTTTTTTAGGTTCCACATGTAAGTGATAACATTTTACTTTCTATAACTTATTTCACATAGGAAAATGCCCTCTAAGTACATTCATGTTGTCACAAATGGCAATTTCATTATTTTTTATTGCTGAGTAATATTCCATTGAATATATATCACAATTTGTTTACCCATTAATCTATTGATTGGCATCTAGGTTGCTACTATATCTTGGCTGTTGTGAATAATGCTGCTATGAACATAAGGGTGTGTATAAATACCCAGAAATAGAATTTCTGGGTTGTATAGTAATTCTACTTTTAATTTTTTGAGAACCCTCCATATTACTTTCCATAGTGGCTGTATCAATTTACATTCCCACTAAGAGTGCACAAGTGTTTCTTTTTCTCCATATCTTTACCAATACTTGTTATTTGTTGTCTTTTTTATAACAGTCACTGTGACAGATGTGAGGTAGTATAACATTGTGGTTGTGATTTGCATTTTTCTGATGATTAGTAATGTTGAGCATCTTTTCATGTTTGTTGGCATTTGTATGTCTTCTTTGGGAAAATGTTTTTTCAGGTACCTGGCCCACTTTTAATTGGATATTTTTTATATTGAGTTTTATGAGTTATTTATATATTTTGGATATTAACACTTTAATATATGTCATTCACAATTATCTTCTCCAATTCAGTATGTTTTCTTTTTGTCTTTTTGAAGCTTTCCTTTGCTGTGCAAAAGCTTTTCATTTTGACATAGTCCCATTTGTTTGTTTCTGCTTTTGTTTGCAATGCCTAGGGAGATACATTCAAAAACATATTGCTAAGAACAATGTTAAATAGTTTTCTGCCAATGTTTTCATCTAGACATTTTATGATTTTAGGTCTCTAGGCCAGAATTACTCTGACATCAAAACCAGACACAGACACTTCAAGAAAAGAAAATTACAGATCAATATCCTCAATGAGTTTAGATGCAAAAGTTCTTAAAATATTAGCAAACCAAATTTAACAATACATTAAAAAAATTATGCACCATGTTCAAGTAGAATTTATGCCAGGAATTGCAAGGATCCACCAATCAAAAAATATGATACACATTAGCATAACCAAGTATAACAATCATGTGATCATCTCAATAGAGGCAGAAAAAGCATTTGAATAAATTCACATCAATTTATGATAAAAGCTTTCAACAAAGTGAGTATCAGGGAGACATAATTCAACATGATAAAAGCTATAAATGATAAGCCCACAGGTAACAACATATCAATGGTGAAAAAAAAGCTTTTTCTCTAAAATGAGAAATAAGAAAAGGATGCCCACTCTCATCCTTTTTATTCAACATGTTATTGGACATCCTAGACACAACAATCAAACAAAAAGTAAATAAATTAAAGGTATCCAAATTGGAAAGAAGTAAACCTGTCATTATTTGCAAATGACATGGTACTATATGTAGAAAAAACTAAACTCCACCAAAAACTATTAGAACTAATAAGTAAATTCAATAAAGTTACAGAATACAAAATTAATATACAGAAATAGGTTGAATTTTATACACTAATAACAAACTATTTAAAAGAGAAATCATAAAACACTTTCATTTACACTGCATCAAAAACAATAAAATACCTGGGAATAATTTTAACCAAGAGCTTTAAAAACTAGTACTCTGAAAATTATAAGACATTGATGAAAAAAATTGAAGATGATACAAATAAAAATGGGAAGATATACAGTGCTCAGGAATCAAAATAATTTATATGTTCATATTACCAAAGCAATCTGCAGACTCAATGTATTCCCTAACAAAATTCTTAAGATATTTTTCATAGAAAAAAAACAACAATTCTCAATTTTTTATGGAACCACAAGAGACCCAGAGAGCCAAATCAATTTTGTGACAAAAGAACAAAGCTGGAGGTATCATGCTTCCTGATTTCAAAATATACTACAAAGTTTTAGTAATCAAAACAGTATGTTACTGGCCAAAACCAGACACATAGATGAATGGAACAGAATAGGAGCTTAGAAATAAACCCATGCTTAGATGGCCAACTAATCTTTGACAAAACAGGCCAGAACATACAACGGGGAAATGGCAGTATCTAAATATATAAAAGCCTAAGCGACTGGCCCACTGGCCAGTAGCTATGACCTGCACTGACCACCAGGGGGCAGATGCTCAACTCAGAAGCTGCAGAGCTGTGGTCACTTGGCAGTGGTAGTTCTAAGGTGATGCACCCAGAACCACAGAGGAGGGAGCCTGATTTCAGGGTGTGTCACCCAAGAACCATCTTCTTACAATGTGAGACCCCTCTGGGAATGTTGGAGAGCTGGTTTCAGCCCAATCCCCGCAGGTCAGGCCAAGGGACCCCACTGGTGCATGAATCCATGCACTGGGCTTCTAGTCTTCAATAAATGGTGATGAGAAAACTGGAAAGATACATGCAAGTAATAAAACTGTACCACTTTCTTATACCATATATACAAATAAATTCAAAATGAATTAAAAATTTAAATGTAAGACTGGAAATTGTACAGTCTTTTAATCAGTCTACCACATTTATGTACTTCTTTTTATTAAGTCTACCACATTTATGTACTTCTTTTTATGTACTTCTTTTTATTAATAATTTAAGCTATTTAGAATACAGAAACTGATACACATAATTTTATAAAGAGAGAAGCAATTCATAGGCATGTATCTATACTCTATTTTTATTTTATTTTATTTTATTTATAATTAACTGTAGCTATAGTTTTAATTTGAGGAAAAATATTGAAAAACAACCCCTGTGAGGTTTCTTAGTGATCACTTGTATAAACTTAAACATCTTCTCATTGGTGAAAAGAAGGGAGGAATTATGAATTGAGAAATCTCAATATTCTAATAAAATGTCAGTAATTCAGGTCCATTAATTCCTCAATCCAGCTCTCATTACATATGACCAAAAATGTCTACATTAAAATTTGTGAAATTAACAGAATCCTTTATTTGTAGCAATTATTTTAAAAGTAATCTTTTGAAAAATGACAATAGTCTTATATTAAAATAAATTAATGAAACTATGGAATATGACTGTTCATTTGAATATGCAAAAGTGTTGTCCTGTTTCATCGGATGTGAAGTATTCTCTGGGGTTATTTTTATTTTTCATGTTTTACCATCATTAGCTTGATGTCATTGTCCTACACCTGGGCTCTTTCACTAGCTTAGATACCAGCATTTACTAGAGAGTTCTAACCAGATGCAGCAAGTAGCAAAGATGTCACATGCCATGTGGGACTGTCATGCAGTGCACCTGACAACTGGCAGAGCCCCTGGAATGAGATTTAATGGTTAAATGAGTGCAATTAAGTGAGCTGTTACATCTCTGCTGTCCCAGAGTATGAGAATGCTTTATGTGACTCATCAGCCTCATTCCAAGTTACAGACACTTAGAAACTGAATGAGCATAAACAGCAAAAGCCACAGTAAAACAGTTTCACAAAAAATTATAAATATAAAAAATGATAAGCAATTTTGATCGCTGGTTTCTTTTCAGTAATACAGCTTAACATTATACAGTATAGTGATGCTAGAATCATTTCCTATTTAACTTTGCTATATTGCTTACAAGCTCATAAAAATATCATCTCCCTTTGGTAGAGCAAACTAACAATTTGTAAGCCATCCCTACCATCCCAAGGAGGCCAGGGATGCTTTCAATTCCGCTGCCAAACTCAAAACAAGATTGCTAAATTCAGGTTAAGAAAAAGTTCTGCATTGACCTATGTTGCAACTCCTATCCAAAGTCATTTTGAAACAATCTATAGTATAGAGAGCCAGAAGTCCAAGATTACAGAAATTGTGTATTTGGACAATCAGGCCAAAAAATGCTAAAACATTATATTGTTCTTCTCTGATGAATTTTTGTCCTAGGATGGAGGTGGGGTGAGGACGGGGGCCAGAGAGAAAAAAATATAAACCTACTCAAGTCACCAACAATAAAGCCATAATTTTAACTTTTGCAGGAAAAAAAAATCCTAATTTGGTAAACAGAAAGGAAGATTTCAGACAGAAGGCCATGTGAACAACCTTGAAAAGGTTTGAAGAAAATTTTTAAGATAATCTGTGCTAAAGAAAGTAAGTAGAGACAAAATTAAAAATAAAAATGATTAGCATGATGAGTTCAAGCTTTTCTATTACAGAACATAGAAAGTGTTCTCTTGCTCTATTTTTTTTCACAACAGAAAATTACTTCTTTATTGGGAAATGAAAGAATGAGTGTTTATCATGATTTTTAGTTTTTAAAATTTAAATAAACCAAATATGCTATATAAATGGAGTAATATGAATGGGCCAAATCAACACTGCTAAGTTTGGCATAGATATTTTAGATTTGACTAGGTTTGACCTGAAAGTTTATTTGACTGTAAAATTATACTAGTATATGTGATTAAAGAAGCTAAATTAAAAATAAAGGTAAGAAAGTAATGCTATCTATTAGCTCGAAGTCTGATAAATTTAATTACAGTAATATTTTTACATATTGTCTAGATTTCTCTGCCATTCTACAGTCTGTCCCACAAGGAAAATTAGCCATAAGAAAAAATTAAGAGAATATAGTTTTATGAATATCTGATATGTGACAATGGAAACAAACCACACTCAATGAGGTCGGTCAGATGCAAGCATGTGTGGTGTCTGCTGGAGCAGATGGCCCTGTTGATGAGAATTTCAGAGCGTTTACAGCCAGAGTTTAGACTCAAAGTCAGCTCATTGAAAGAGAGAGAAAAAAAGACATAAGCACCAACCTGAGAAAGCTCAAATAAAAGAAAAATATGTATCAAATTCTAGCCTTGGCTCATTTAATTCAGAGACAACCTTTTTAAAAAAAAAAACAAAAAAAAAAAACTTGAGGTATCATCTTTTTTATTTCTGAAAATAACCCGAAAAGTTAAGATCATGATAAAGAATATGATAATTTAAAGACTTAAAGTTCAGTACAATGATCAACCCTACTTTTCATTTGTGAAAAGTGATTTGGTCACTTAACATAGCACTGTGCAAAGTTCATATGCATATTATTAAGCGAGAGAGCTGACTTTTCTTTCTTGTTACACATTCACTAATGAAATGGTTAACAGTTGGCATATGGCACATAGGGCTCCTTTCACATCACTGTAAGCCATGCTACAGAATGCTACATCACCCTTCTAAGACTTTTTCTTCCCCTTCTTTCCCATATGGCATTCAAGTCTAAAATAGATTTTCTGCATACACTCACTATCTCTGTTTAATATTGTTCAGTTGGGAATCAAGTGTGACCAAAAGAGGAGAGCAAGTTCCAGTAAACCTTCAGCTCCCTTTGGGTCTACAGCAGTTTGCTGACCACTGGTCTAGAGGAATCTTTTCTATAGGTATGCATTTCATAGACTGTGGGAGTACCAGAGAAGTCAACTGAAAACTAAACTTACCCATTTGTATTAATATCTAATACCCCATAACAGCAGGACTTTAGGATTAAATTATTTAGGTCTAATCAATCTACTTTGTTCAACTTACCTATCTAAGCAGATATTTGACCTTATAAATGCAGCAGAGGCAGATCAAAGTTTAACATAGGGAATTTTGCCATGACTTCTAACATATAACTAGATTTCAAACCCTAAGACTGCATTGTATCTTATATAATAAAGAGCTAATATGCTAATTAGAATGTCTGTCTGGACAATCTTTTGACGACTATCCAGACGAACTTCCATATGAAGCTGGGGCTGGGAGGGCCAAGCCTCTTACACGAATTTTGTGCATCAGTGCATCAGGCCTCTAGTAGATTTATAAAGTGAATTGAACAATTGTGCCATTAGTTCTGACTGGCAGCCTCATATTCCTGAGACATAATACTTGATTGAAGACATGTTTAGTTAAATACATCTGTTTAAGTTATACAGTAAAGTGTGCTTTGTCCTTAAACACGAAGATTAAAATTTTTACTAGCAATCTACTGTTACTCTCAATTCTAAAGTTTAGAGAAAAGGTTTTGCCTGAAAATTACCCACTTCTGAGGTTCTCAAGTTCATGAATATTGGGAGATGGGTTATTGAGGTTGTTGTCACCTCCTTTAGTTGACTACATCTACCAAGCAGTTTTATAAACATCTTTTGCCCTACTTAAAAATGTAATAATAAATTCCCTTTAAATAAACAAAATAACTATAAGGCAGTTTGTTTTTTTTTAATATATTTTTATTGATTTCAGAGAGGAGGTGTGAGGGAGAAACAGATAGAAACATCAATGATGAAAGAGAATTGTTGATCGGCTACCTCCTGCACAGGCCACACTGGGGATTGATCCCACAACCTGGGCATGTGCCCTGACTGGGAATTAAACCCATGACCTCCTGGTTCATAGGTGGACGCTCAACCACTGAGCCACGCCGGGTGGGCACCTCATTGTTGTTTTAATTTGCATTTCCCTGATGACATGTGTGGAGAATCTCTGTAGGCCATTCCTTAATAGTGAATTGAAATAGTCTTTATTTATGCTTGCATTACCTGTTTCTCAGTTGGAAAATAAATTTTTCTGATTCTTCAGCTATTGTACATTTTATCTTTCCTGGTAACAGAAAAGAATCATTTATCTCCAACTCATTTGTGCATATAAAATAATCTGTATACATAAAAAGCCAGTGTCTGTGATGACCGTGATGACTTAACGATTGGTCACCATGAGGTGCATTGAGCACCTCTCAGTCTCTCCCCTGCCCCGCCCAAGAGCGGGGCAGGATGGGACTGAGGACTGGCAAGTGGGCTGAACCGCTGACCTTTTGATCCCTGCCCCCGGCCCATAGGCTCCAATGGATCAACAATGGTGAACAGGGGAATCGGGATGAGTGGCAGGAGGACAGGGCTGTTTGTCAGGCTGTTGGGATCACAAGCTCATCCCCAGCTGCTCGGGGGCTCAGGCCTGTGGGAAAGCAGGCACCAGTGACTTCATCTCCATACGGTGCGCCAGGCCAGCCACTGATGGAATGCACTGCCCGATCGGGGCCGCTCATTCCAGGGTAGGTAGGTCGCAGGCACACCCAGTAGCTTTCCTCAGCACCTCAAGCCCCAGCTGCAGCAGTGGCAGTGGCAATGGCCCTTAGTGGGCAGCACATTCCATCAGTGGCTGGCCCAGTGCACACGCATGGAGGTGAAGTCGCTGGCGCCTGCTTTCCCACAGGCCTGAGCCCCTGAGCAGCTGGGGATGAGCTGGTGATCCCCATGGCCTGACAGCCCTGCGGTGAAGGCAGCGTTTGGCCTGGGAACTGGCAAACAGGAAGAAAATGACCCTGATCACAGGGGGCAAAGCCCTAGGGAGGCTACCCACACTATTTCATGTGCTGGGCCTCTAGTATGTACATAATTCTTCATCCTTATCATATGAAATCAATATTATTTATTTGTAATAATTCTGTTTTTCCTAGCAGATTATGCACTCTAAAAGTTGGAAAATTATATTTACTTTTATATCCCCACTGTAATATACAATCAGTGCTCAATGAACACTTTTGAATGAATAAACACACATTATTGATGTACATATTAGTGATAATATAAAAAGTTTTATAAATATACATAATATAAAAAGAAAAGTGTTTTAAACTAAAAATTTCTCACTTGTTTTCTATTATTTATTCTTATTATGACTGCACATTAAAACATAAAAGGAAGAAAGATGACATAAGATGCAAAATAAATTTTCTGGCAATTGCACATTACATGTTAAGATGTAGTAAATGCAGTTATTAAGATGATGTTATCTTAATGTGAGTACCAATAAAATGATAACAAACCTCAAAATGAAATTCTTTTATAAAGGTAGAATATTGTTATGAATTAGTATGGCCTTTAGAAAGAAAGACACAATTTATTCATTGATGTATTCATTTATTCATTGTGCAAAAGAGTATGTGGAGAATAAAATAGAAAATACATTACAGCCAATGTTCCTATCATGTTTAAAACTTAGCAGTTGAGCTAAAAACTGAAGACACTAAACAGAAGTTGAATAAAGAAAGGTAACTTTCAGCTCAGTAGAGCATGGAAGGTGTCATAGAAAATAGCAGAAGCATTCTGTGTCCTTAGAGTTGTCTCTTTGCTTCTGGTAAAAAGTGATATTATTTAATTGCAATTTTTTTGGGTTTTGTGGGGTTGTTTTTTTTTTTTTTTTTTTTTTTTTGGTTTTGTTTTTGCTATGTGACTATGTTATTCCTTGAATTGTCATTCTAAAAACAAAATGAAAATACAAAGGGTTTTAAATAACTTTAATTAGGAAACAATCTTGGCAAGTAACAACTCAGCTTCTTTTAGGAAAAATATAAGCTGCTCTTATAGGAAGTGGTTAATAGCATATGTTAAATCAGTAGACCTATATCAAGGAGAATGACCTCTGTCCTAGAGAGCTAAAGAGGGTCAAATTAATGAAATGAAAATTGAATATAAAAGGCATCTTATTTGAGCATATAGTGATTATACATTTGGTAAATGAATTTGGATTTTATTAGTAAACTAGAGGCCCGGTGCATGAAATTCACACACGGGGCGGGGGGGTCTCCCTCAGCCCAGCCTGCACCCTCTCCAATCTGGGACCCCTCAAGGGATGTCCAACTGCCCGTTTAGACCTGATCCTGGTGGGGTAGGGCCTAACTGGGCAGTCGGACATCCCTCTCACAATCTAGGACTGCTGGCTCCCAACTGCTCACCTGCCTGCCTTCCTGATTGCCCCTAACCACTTCTGCCTGCCAGCCTGATCACCCCCTAACTACTCCCCTGACAGCCTGATTGATGTCTAACTGCTCCCCTGCCAGCCTGTTTGCCCATAACTGCCCTCCCCTGCAGGCATGGTCACTCCTAACTGCCCTCCCCTGCAGGCCTGGTACCCCCAACTGCTCTCCCCTGCAGGCCTGGGTCCCCCCCAACTGCCCTTCCCTGCAGGCCCAGTCACTCCCAACTTCCCTCCTCTGCCAGCCTGGTCACCCCTAACTGCCCTACCCTGTAGGCTTGATCGCCCCCAACTGCCCTCCCTTGCAGGGCTGGTCCCTCCCAACTGCCCTTCCCTGCTGGCCATCTTGTGGTGGCCATCTTGTGTCCACATGGGGGCAGGATCTTTGACCACATAGGGGCAGCCATGTTGTGTGTTGGTGTGATGGTCAATCTGCATATTACTCTTTTATTAGATAGAATAGAGGTCTGGTGCATGGGTGGGGGCTAGCTGATTTGCCCTGAAGGGTGTCCCAGATCAGGGTGGGGGTTCCCTTGGGGCATGGAGCTGCCTGGGTGAGGGGCCTGTGGTGGTTTTCAGGCTGGCCACACACCCCCGTGACCCAAGCAGAGGCCCAGGTATCTGGGATTTATTTATCTTCTACAAGTGAAACTTTGTAGCCTGGGGCAGAGCCAAGCCTTCTGCTTGCTCCCTGGTGGCAGCCATTTCTGTTGGGATTTATTTATCTTCTATAATTGAAACTTTGTAGCCTGGAGTGGACACCTGGGCCTCCAAGGGCAGGTGGAAAGCTTGGCTTCCTCCATTGCTGGGGAAACCCAAGCCTCCCTCCTGCTCTCTGTGGCTGCAGCCATCTTGGTTGGGTTTATTTGCATATTTGCTCCTGATTGGCTGGTGGGCGTGGCTTGTGGTTGTGGCAGAGGTATGGTCAATTTCATATTACTCTTTTATTAGATAGGGTAGTTTCAGGAACTAAACTATGCATATGATGATAATTATATAACCTTGTGATGACAGTCAAGGTGTTTAATAAATAATGTCAAAGCACTGAATGGGAATTTTATTTAGTTTAATGATTTAGTTCAAAGATTTAGTCCATTATCACTTGGAGTTTTCTAAATCTATTCTTGACTGCAGTTTTAGGCATTATCCTAATCTGTGTTGTGCCTACCTCTGTTTTAGGTTTACTTGAGGTAATGGCAATAATTGAATGCAAAAAAGAATATTTATAATCAGAAAATGAGAACATCTATGAAAGGGACAATCAGAGTAGACAAAGTATATGATGAATTAGGATAAAGAAAATACATCAAATGCAAGCCATAAAGTCTTATGAAACAGCAATATGTGGGTTATTAATTTGCTTTTGAGCTTCATAGCTGCCAGCACAAAAGGGCTGCATGAATTATTTATGTGATTCACAGTATCAATAAACAAAAATTTGTAATTCAAAAAAAATCACTCGTAATCTTGGTAATGAGACCGAGTCATGTTTCTTCCCTACATTCTGATCTCTATGTGATATAACACAGTTTGCTAAAACATTTCTATAATACGTAGTAATATTTTTCACAAAGTTGTTATGCATTTTTCAATGTATAATGATTATATAATGCTAAGTGTTCAGACAGAAAGTGAAATTTGAACCCAGTAGGAAATTTTTCATTGAATAAATTCAATTTAAGAATAAAATTAGATTATCTACAAAAAATGGTTTTTAACTGTGCATCCTTCTGGTATATTCTATGATTGTTAGTTTTTACACTTGCACTTTTGAGAACTACTGGGTATTAAAGAGTTTAAGATTATGTTCACTGTTAAATTCCAGAACAATTCCAAATGATTTGAATGCTAGCTGAGTCGTAAGTAGATGCAAAGTTATGTTGTGTAAATTGAGAAGATGAATCTGGATTCCAAACTTCTAACAAAAAATAAGTAAAAGAAATATTCATCGTCCTGGTCAATATTTTCCCCCTAAAATGTAGGGTTTTCTCCAACAAGGTAAAAATAGGTAATCAAGGCTCTAAAACTCTATCTCTATACCTGTATGCATAAACAGAATATTTTTAATTTGGAAAACAATTTGAACATTACAAATTTTACTTATAACCACAATAAAATCCTAATAAATATATCAAATTATTTAATGGTGACAATAACAAGAGTTTGAAGATAACAAGAGTTTTCAGGCCATCATCACCCTATTTAATGATTTAATTTGCCAAATTATTTCAACTTTAAAGTATTTATCAGAGGGATGACTTTGGTTTTGTCAACTTGTTTACTGAAATATTTTATTTATGTCAATAAAGTCATTTTCTCTGCATACAAAATGCTTAAAACATATAAATTTAGCATTCAGGGCATAAATATTCATAGAATGAAAATAGTAATATTAGTAGCTACCATCTTGTTAATCGTGGGCCAGACAGGTTCTATTCTAAGCACTTTGCAAGTATTAAATAATTTAATCTTCACAGCCATTGTATAAGTGGGTACTATTTTAACCTTGATTTAAAGATGAGGAATCTAAGGCAGAGATGGTCTAAGCCAGTGGTCGGCAAACTCATTAGTCAATAGAGCCAAATATCAACAGTACAACAATTGACATTTCTTTTGAGAGCCAAATTTTTAAAACTTAAACTTCTTCTAATGCCACTTCTTCAAAATAGATTTGCCCAGGCCATGGTATTTTGTGGAAGAGCTACACTCAAGAGGCCAAAGAGCCGCATGTGGCTTGCGAGCTGCAGTTTGCCGACCACGGGTCTAAACCATTTGGCTATGCTCACAAAATTGCTAGGTGGCTGAGCCAGGATTTAAACCCAGGCAGTCTAAATCCAGAGCATACATTTAGAACCAATTTGAACCACACCATCAGGTGCTGAAGATATTATGATGAGCAGGACAGTCCTGAACTTTACCTTCACAGAATTAAAGGAAAAGAAATTGTATTTAGCAACTAACTTCAATGAAGATGTCTTTGATGTGGAAACTCACACTAGGGGAACAAAGTTAATCTTTAAAAAAAAAGGAAAAGAAAAGAAGGAGGAAAGTGTGGAGTGAAAAAATCTTCCAGCAAGAGAAAATTGAATTTGCAAAATCCTTTGATTCTATGAATTTACATTTAATAGTACAGTGTTATCTTTTTCAGTCCTGTAAATATCAGATAGTGATCTCTATGCTGACTGAGTTAATACATTTATCACTTTATCTTTTACTTCCTACTTCTTCCAGATATAAAGTTTATGCCTTTAGAGTTTTAAAATTATATAGCTTTGCTTGAAAATACTATAGAATATACAGCAGCATAAAATATCTCATAGCAAATTTGGTTCTTTCTGAAATTATCATTAACATTACAATGCTTAAATGATGAAGCATAAACTGTTTAAATGCATGGCACACTTATTTAATCAGAAAATACGTAAGATAAAATTTTCCTTCAAAATATAGACTCATCTATCACCTAATACAGTTGGAAGACCCAGGCTGCAAAGATATGAAATAATATTTTCAATCCAAGTTGAACACAAAGAATGAGAATTAGTCTCAAAAGCAGGTGACCTTGTCCACTGGGAGAGCATTTTATGCAACACAGTGCAAGCTGCACAGTTATAAAGCGAGGGATGTCATTTCTTCATCCTTGAAAGTAAAGGGCATTTTAAAGTCATGCCCATAAAGCCCCCTTGTCTGCCATACTCCAGAAAGCTCAGCAGTACAGAATCAATAATCTGCACTAATACCTCAAATTATTGGTATGAGAAGAAAAATACAAACTCAGAGACCTCAGGGCTTTGTAGTTGTAAATAATGGCACCAATAAAGGAGAAAAACAACAGCAAAAAGTACAGATTTTACAGGTAATATTTCTGTCTTCACAAAATGAATATCTGCATTTTAGGATTCCCAGTTAATATAAGGCTCAAGTAAATTATTCAGTTTTATCCATGTTCACATTTAGAAATGTTTAACAGCAAGTGTTTTGCATTTTCTTAGAAATTCACTGTTTAAAAATAAAAACGAGAAATTCATCTCATTTCTGTGTCTTACCCCTGAGAATTCAGTAGACATAATTTTATTTTAATATAAGTTAAGTACATCACACAATGTCACTCCAAATAAAAATTAGCCTTTCTAACTGGATGGAATTCTAGATTTTACTTGCTGCATTTTAAGTTTTTTAAAATAAATTATTTTTGATAGAGTAAAATATTTTTTATACTTCATTAACTCATATTTATACTTATAAAACACTGAAATATAGTCTTTCCACAACTAAAGTCAAATTTCTCACAAGAGGCATTGAGATATTACGATTTAATGAAACATGCTTTATTTTTCAATGTGTGAAGGGTGGAAGTCTTCTATTCTGTCTTTCCTTCCTAATCCTATGCTTCACTTGATATTACACATTGATGATTATCTAATGAACATTATTAAGCAATACTAAAATAGAATTGAGAAAGAAATGGAAAGAAACAGGCAACATCATTCCCCTGAAAATGCTGCAGCTTAAATTTTGCCCATTGCAGCCAAAATGATCAGTCCTGAGCCTTCAATTGTATGACCTCTGTTTTGTCACAATAGAAATGAACAAAATCATGACTCAATGTTTGGCTAACTGTGGAGGAATTATTTGCAGTCAGAAAATATTCATTATTATTAAGCACTATTATCATAACAAGTATTATTTAAGGGACAAACTGTAAAGTCATGAATAATGAGAGGAGACAAAACACAAGCTATCATTTGGCCAATTCAACCATTCACAATGTTAACGCATCAGTTCTAATGAAGAAAGTGATTATCGGAAGTGACATGCAGATAGAAATGTGTGCTGATTGATTGATAGGTGCTGAGATAGATGAAAGCGATAATATTGAAGATTATGAAGTAAATATTTTGAATGGCAATTTATCAATATATTGTAAAAATAAATTATTCCAACCATTATTCTGAGAAATCTTTCATTTTGTCAAGGAAAAATTTAAAAGAAACAATTAAAATAATTTATATAAAATATGCTTTTTACACAGTTTTGTAATAATAATGATTTTTGAAAATAAACTTTAAAAATGGACACATTAGGTCATAGTTATATGATAGATTGAGCATTTATGAGTATGATAAATACTGTGACTATAAAAAGCAATTAGACATTTTATGAAAACTTAAATAAAATAATTAAAATTATGATTTTATAGACACTATAACTGCAACTATGAAAATATATTTTTTCATAATATATAAAAAGGAGATAGAAATCAGAATAAGGCACAGATAAGTATAAATTAGTGGGTTGATAGAAATAAATTTTATTGTTAAATATTTATGAAATATTGATTTAATATTTCTTTGGTAACTATAAAAAACAGTTATATTAACAGTTTTTAAATATTAAAGAACTTTTCTGATCAAAGTTCTTGTATATTCTTTATTTAGCAAGTGATCAACATGAACTATTTTTCTTTTACTTTAAATTGATTTTGCTCTATCTAATTATTTATATAAACATATGTGTAAGTATATATTTATAGACCAATATAAACTTTCATTCTTTCTTCACTAGAATGTAAATTCCTACAGTGAGAATTCTCATTTGTGTTGTTAGTTGACCTATCTAAAGCATCAAGAACAGTATTTGGCACATAGTAAATTTTAGTAAATATCCATTTGATTAATGAATGGATCACTTTAAGAAGTTATGAACAGCTCTGCTAGGTTTCATATGTTCATATGTACATATGCTATTTTCAGAGTAATAATCCACTTCCCCTTTTTTAATGAATAGGTTGGATTTTATTGTATTGTGTGAAAAGGAAAAACATGTGGGTACAGTTGGATTCTTTGACAACACAGTTATTAAATACTATACTGATAAAATTTGTATGGCAAGTAGAAAATTTAAAACTATGTACCACATATATAGAACATTAGCCAATAGATTTCCAAATATTTAGCATCAATTTGACTGATATCAAATATTAGAAGAAACCACACCAAAAAATGACTGGAACCAGATAGGATTTTTTTGTTCTCTGTAGTTTTCCAAGACAAGACAAATAGAGTGTACTCCTAAACAGAATAACAAGTGAGCATTTAATTTATTACCCCTGCCCCTTTTGAAATATGATTCCTATATTAATACTATAATGCTATAACAGGAATTACATATACAAAAATAATAATATAAAGGGAATATATTAACAGGAAAAAAAAACACACCTAAATGAAGGTAGGCCTGTGAATAATGATATTTTACCTAAAGTTTACTGGAAATCTCATTAACTACATGTCTTGGGTCATTTATTCACAGGCAATAAAGAATTCAGTCCAGAAGATGCCAGATACACTTGCAGCCAAGCTTATCATTAGACAATTTCTTTGCCACAATATATACAGATACTTCTCTGAGCTATTAATTTTATACTATTTTTCATACATATTTGCTTAATGCAAAAAATACAATTGTAGGTCTTAATCTTTTTATTTATTTTAATGTTATCTTCATTATTGAAACTATTACAGATGTCCCTTTTCCCTCCCTTTGACCTCCATCCACCATCCCCTCTCCCCAAGGCCTACAACACTATTATCTGTGTCCATGTGCTATTCATATATGCATATAAATTCTTTGGTTAACCTGTTTCCCACACCCCCTTCTCTCTGAGGATCCTCAGTCTCTTCTATGCTTCTCTGTTTCTGGATCTATTTTGTTTGTCAGTTTCTTTTGTTCATTAGATTCCACATATAAGTGAGATCATGTGTTACTTGTATTTTTCTGACTGACTTATTTCACTTACCATAATACTCTCCAGGTTCCTCCATGGTGTCTCAAAGGGTAAGAGATATTTGTTATTTACACCTGCATAGTATTGCATTACAGGTTTTTTATCCATTCATCTACTGATGAACACTTGAACTGCTTCCAGATCTTAGATTTTGTAAATAGCACTGCTATTAACATAGGGGTGCATCCATTATTTCTGATTGGTGTCTTAGGATTCTTAGAATGTATTCCAGAGCTGTGGGAGAAAAGGAAGTATGTTTTTTATGATCTTCAGAGGGAACATGGCCCTGCTGATACCTTAATTTCAGACATTTAGCCTCCAGAACTGTGAAAGAATACATTTTTATATTTTTAAGTCATCCAGTTTGTGTTACTTTGTTATGACAGGAACCTAATACAGCCCTAGGAATCCAATAAATTGGATAATGACATATAAACAACATATAAGTTAAAGGCATATGTTTTAATCTTGAGTTACCATACTTCATAATGAGCAATCATACTGGGATACTGAACCAAAACGTCTTAATCTGACAGTGAAAATGTTATCTACATCATAGTAACATTTGCCTCTCTTCTTTCCTCCTTCCTCCATTGAGCTACTGTGTACTGAGTGCTACCATAAGAGGTAAAGAACACATCAAACCTTTCCTTGAGTTCCCCTTATACTTATAAAATCACACCAGGTACTACAGTGATTTGTATTTGGTACAAATAAAATGTAAACTGATCTCAGCGAATTAAGGTGCACTGAAAGCAGGGTTTCAACTTCTTAATGCTGACTAAATTTTCCTGTCCATGCTAGTTCAAAGAAAACCAATGGTATCTCTTGAATGTAGATATATGTGAAGAGCAAACATGCTACACACAGATAAGAGTAGCAGGGGAAATCCAAATAGGAATACAAAAAAACATAACGGGCATTTCCTTAGTAACATAGCACATGCAGTCCATGGAAATGAGAATTTTAACTGAACCGGTAAGACTAGCTGTCCATTGGGAACCACAATCGCTGACCTGAGACTGTCAGTTCCCCAAAAAGTTACTGACTGTACTTTGTTTGAAAAGTCAATAAATTAAATGCTTCTCCTTTTGCACCTCATGCCCCAGAGTTGCCTAACAAATTTGACAACAAGGGCATCTTTTAAAGAGTCCTTTACTGTTTTGGTCCAAGTGTATTGACAGCCTGTATTAACTTATTGGATAGCCCAGGAGAGCAATATATGGACTAACCACAGAAAAAGTAAAGTATTTCAGAAATTTCAACCCTGTATCTGAAGATAGAAATTGAGATAATTACGTTGAACTTTCTCTTGGAGGCTCTGGGGAGAAATGAGATCTTTAGAAAATGTATATTAATGTATCTAAAATACAACCAAAAATCTTGAAATGTTTTGTCAACCTGAAAATTACACAGTTTCCCAAAATTGCTAGAATTATGACAGTGATATATCCAGATATGTATAAACTTTCAAATTGCAATTTCTACCTTTATTCATTATCTACAAATTTAATTTATTTTCAAACCCTTTCCTGGTGAGTTTATTTTAATTAGCATGGTTACTCAACATGTTAATAACTTGATTAAATTAACAGGGAGTGTATATTAGGTAGTATATGCTTATGTGTATGTGTGCAATGCTTTCATATGATAGTCTAGGGAATTTTTTTGACATTAATAAACACTAATTCTGATTTTCACAAAGTTGCAAAAAATACAGTGAATTTTAACTGTACTAGTTACTTTTCATAAGGAGAGAATATGTTAGTATTTGTGAGGACACTTAACAACATTAAACTATTTCTTTGTTTACATTGAAACAATTCTGTTAATTGGTGTTTTCTATAGAGGTGTTTACTTTTTATGGCACTTTCAAAACACTCCCAAATTAGTCAACTTTTGAGAAATAATGTAAAGTTTTTTTTTGAAAAAAAAAATGGTTGAATGAAGACTTTACATCTAAATGTTGAATTGGGATAATCATCTACTTTCTTTGTTATGCTTCCTGCCTGAAGCATTTATTTAATCAACTGCCTCTGACTTTTCTAATAATGGAAAGCTTATTTGAGAAACAAGAGAAGGTTAACACATAATTAGACATTAGTAGTAATAAAGATTAGTAGTGCCCCACTAAGCTTGCTCTCAAAAATCTATACTCATAGGGTTTTCTATGAATCAACACCCAACCAAACATATGTGCATTAAAGTGTGCTTGATTATTCTATCATCGCTGGTAATGTTTTCTCTTTGAAATTGATAAACATTAGATTCAGATATGAAAATTATAATCATAATTTATATGGTCAAGTGTTAAACCACTACATTGTCTCCAACACAGTGTTGTTTATATGAAATTTATTTGATGGCTAAACTTTGAATCCAACGACTTCTCTTAAAAATTCTTTTATACTTTAAAACGTTTGCAAGTAACAATATATCACACACACAAACATACACACATACACACATGACATCTTTAATGAAATGCAAATCAAGAGATTTACTAGACTTAAAAAAATCCCTGAAGTGACTAAAGTCTCAAGAAACACTCTAAAAGCTATTACAAAATTTAAAAGAAAATTTTGATCATTAGTGATGATTTTATGGAGAACTAAGATGCTTAGTAGAGACAATAAAGATATGAGAAGGAAATAAATTTGAGAGAGGGAAAAACAAAATGTGAGGGAAAAGAGAACAGTCTTGCATTACATCATTTTATATTTATACTAGAGGCCCTGTGCACAAATTTGGTCATGGGTGGAATCTCTCAGGATGGTCTGCGGGGATCAGGCTGAAACCCACAGTCCAACGCCTCCTTCAACCCCTACTTGCCTCACCTGCTTATCCTGGCCCCACTGCATCTGCTGCGGGCTCGCACCCAATCAGTCCCAATTGGGAGAGGCTCACGCCACTGCAGCAGTGCTTGCCAGTCGTGAGCCCTGCATCTGGCACCCTCCCGAGAGGAGTGGCCTGCAGGATCAGGATGGAAACCGGCTCTCCAACATCCGCTGAGGGGTTCCACATTGCGAGAGGGCACAGGCCAGGCCAAGGGATCCCACCGGTACACAATTGGGGCCTGGGAGGGACTGTGGGAGGGCTCCAAAGCATGTCCAACCCATCTCGCTCAGTCCCCATCAGCCAGACCCCAGCAGCAAGCTAACCTACTGGTTGGAGTGTCTGTCCCCTGGTGGTCAGTGCACATCATAGCAAGCGGTTGAGAGGCCTTAGCATATCATTAGAATATTACGCTTTGATTGGTTGAACAGTAGACTGGTCACTGGACACTTAGCATATTAAGCTTTTATTATACAGAATATTCTATAGCTCATGTATTTTGCATTAAAAATAAATCTCATGGTGGCACCAAATATCCACTGTAGGCCTTATCATATGTCCACTCACTTCCAATTCTGTCTTCTGAGCCTGGGCTGCTCTGAAGCTGATCTAGATATGCTTCCCTGAGGCAACTTGTATCAGGGCATCAGGAAAGATAACAACACCGTTTTCTTCAGAGCACAAAATAGAACTAAGTATTAGAGTTCCCTCATGGTGTTTATCACATTGCTACCAATATCTGACTTTTTGCAGTCTGATCAATACTTACTTCCCCCATAGCACTGCTATTGTGATGCCTTTTCATATGCATAGATTTTCTAGATGCCATTGTCAAATAAATCTAGATGCCTTGGTCGATTTCTGTATACTTTCACTTGCTTCTTGGGTGTGATCAAGTTTTTTACTTTGTCAAACGACATGAGAACTCGTGATGCTATTTTTTTTCTGTTTCCAAAGTGTGTACACATGCAGGGCTGCGAGTATAACTCCTCGTCTCTCTACAGGAGGCAGCTCCCTCTGCAGTTCATTTTTTATCATTGTCTTGGAGAAATAACATTCGTTGCCACTGCTCACACAAAAGAGGTGGGGAAAAGAAAGCCTCCCTTATTGTCTGGTAGTGTCTGTTTCCTATCAGGGTTTCCAGGTCATGGTTATATATTTTCTCTTCTCCTCTGAACTTTTGGTGAGGGCTTGCCCTCCTCATTGTTCTCATTTATATCCATTTTGTTTCTTAGTTTCTCTTTTCCATTCGAATCTTTATTTCATAATTGTTTTATTCACCACATCTCACATCTCAACATTAGAGTTTCCAGTCACAGACGTCCCACTTGCCTCTCCACTCTGCAGGCTTCACTGGATGGTCAAATTTTGACAACTTCAAAGTGATTTTAAACCAGTATATCTGTTTTCATATTACACATATTCTGTACCCAAGACCCCTGGTTGTTAGTATTATATGCTGTAATTTATGGGGCATAGGTGTGGAGCTTTTGCAGAGACTCAAATTTAGAGGTGGCTTTTTCTTCTAAGCAAATGAATGATGATAACTAACTCTCAGAGAACCAAAATTTGGAACTAAAGAGGCTTTGTTTTTGTTTTTTCCCCATGAGCAACTTAAGACAAAAAGGAGAAAGAAAACAAATAATGCCTGACACCCAAGAAACATTTAGTTTCAATTTTTATTGATTTTAGAGAGAAAAAGAGAGAAAGTGAAAGAAACATCAGTTTATTGTTCCACTTATTTATGCATTCATTGGATTCATTGGTTATTTCTTGTATGTGCCATGACTAGGGATAGAATCTGCAACCTTGGCATATCGCAGTGGTCGGCAAACTGCAGCTCGCGAGCCACATGCGGCTTTTTGGACCCTTGAGTGTGGCTCTTCCACAAAATACCACAGCCTGGGCGAGTCTATTTTTTGAAGAAGTGGCGTTAGAAGAAGTTTAAGTTTAAAAAATTTGGCTCTCAAAAGAAATTTCAATCGTTGTACTGTTGATATTTGGCTCTGTTGACTAATGAGTTTGCCGACCACTGGCATATAGGAACGATTCTCTAACAAAGTAAGCTACCCAACCTGGGCCATTTAATTTTTTATTATTATTGATTTTAGAAAGAGATAAAGAGATAGAGGGAGAGAAAAATCAACGTGAGATAGATTGATGTGGCTACCTCTCTCAGGTCACATACCCAGAATTTGGATCAAACCCCAAATCTGGGTATGTGCCCTGACCTTGAATTTAACCCGTGTCCTTTCCATGTACAGGACAATGTTCCAACCAACTGAGCCACACTGGCAAGGTCAGGGCTATTTAATTTCAACAAAATTTAAGGTAGGACAACAGGATCAAGTCCACCCTAAATCATGATGTCTGTTACATGTATATAAAGATATACATACAGTCCTTACATAAGTTCAATGTCTTCTGGCACAACATGTTACTGTCTAGTGGAATACATTTTCTGTTTATGTCTCCCACCCACAAATTCAATGCCTTTTCCATCTTTACTAAGCACTTACCATGCACTGTAACAATAACTTTTGTAGTTTGAGGTACGACAGCAAAACTAGCAGAAATTTATTTTTTCTTCTTCACAATTTCATGGCCACAAGAGTCATCTTTATTGTGAATCTTAGCAACCTCTGCATGCTATTTTTTTTTCTTTTCTTATTAAATTGAGAAATTTTACCTTTTCATTTAAAGGAAGTGTTTTAGGACTCTCTTTGGCATATCTGAATTGCCGGTACCACTACTCTCGTGCTTTGGGAGCCATTGTTGGTAAAATAAGGACTACTTGAATACAAGCCCTGCAAAAGCATGACAGTCAAGCTGATAAAACCCAGACAGTTATTAACTGACCTCTGGGCAGTTACAGGTAGCATGTAGAGCATTACAATGCTAGACAAAGAGATGGGTTAATGTCTCAAGAGTGAGGGAACAGTTCAGCACAAGACTTCATCACAATACCCAGAATGGCTTGCAAATTAAGATTCATAAATTGTTTATTTCTGGAATTTTCCATTTGATATTTCAGACTTTGATTGACTGTAGATAACTGAAACCACAGAAAAAGAAACCATGGATAGCCAAAACCAGTTTGGCTCAGTGAATAGAGCGTCAGCCTGCGGACTGAAAGGTCCCAGGTTCGATGCTGGTGAAGGGCATGTACCTGGGTTGTGGGCACATCCCTAGTAGGGGGTGTGCAGGAGGCAGCTGATCGATGTTTCTCTCTCATAGATGTTTCTGACTCTCTATCTCTCTCCCTTCCTCTCTGTAAAAAAAATCAATAAAACATATTTTAAAAAAAAGGAAACCATGGATAAAGGGGACATTACTGTGTGTGTGTGTGTGTGTGTGTGTGTGTGTGTGTGTAGTAGGTAGATTATGCTTTAACATCAGTTCCAAATCAATATGTTTGACCAACAATTTTATTTTTTAGTTTGGACTTCAACAGATATGTTTTTAAATCCTAAATGACACAGCCATCTTTTCAATGAGAAATATAGAACAAATAATCTTCATACCTAAAATGTTAGTTTTTTACATTTCTTCAACTATTGAAATTTTCATTGCTCTTAAAATTTCAAATTGATAAAATGATTAAAATATGGCTTTTGGTACAATTATATATTTCTGAAATGAAATCCACTCACCTTGCATTTTTATAAAAGCAAATTTTAAATAATAATAAATAAAGGTACCAATATGAGTTTTATTCATAAAGGAGTTGGCCATAGCTCACCCTGAGCAGATGGCTAATGGATGCTTTTACTTGAAGGCTGCATGGTTAGTTTCACTCAAAGTGATGGCTGCTTCTTATTTTTGCATATGACTATCAGCTACCATGGGACAGTGACAATTAGAAGCAGCAGGACCTCCAGGTGTTTCTCAGTAATTATCCAGTTGTGGAGTGTTTACCTGGACAGTACATGGAGGTGTCTTTTTTATCCAATAATAAATATTTATGAAGATTACTTCTAAATAAAGAAACATAATAGCAAATGAGAATAAAAGAGGTATTTGAAAGGAAAAAAAAATCCATCTTAAAATCTTCAAAAGAAGCATCAGAGGACTTTTCTGTTAAACACCACAACATCTGAAACACTGTGGAAATAGGCCCAGAAAAGGCAATGGGCCGTAAAGAGTGATGGTCAAAACTTCAACCAGGGAACAGCTGGCAAGGGAACTCACAAGGGACGGGGCCACAGTTTATTTTTCACTCTCTTTTAGTTTTAGGTACCTCTGACGAATAAAGAACATAAAACTGAAATTTTTTTGGTTTGTTTTCTTATTTCTTAGAAACCAGGCATTTTGTAGAGGACTATTAGTCTCCATGTTGGTCTTCCTGAGCATATTGTTGGTAGAAAATGCACTCCTCAACCCTGGGGCTAAGAGGTGTGACCCATGGTAAAAATGGAGTCCAAAAAGGGATTTGGCTTTTGACAAATCTAATAAATATTCAAGATATTTCAATGCAGTGTTTGATTCCATCATATGAAAAGGCACAAACATTACCTAAAGGGGTGTAGATCTAAACCTTAATTATAATTGGGTACTTTAATTCATATTCTAGCTTATCTGATGGCATTTGAAGATATAGGGTTGATAAGTAGTATCTTCATATGAACATTAACATCTCAAAGGATTCATTATTAGTAGATATATTTATAGAATGTTTTAGATAAATAATTTCAAGACTTTAATTGGGGTACAAAGGAGGCCTCCTTGTTTGGAGCAGGCACTGTAACCAGGCTTGGTCAACACAACTCTTTGAGATAGTTAGCATATCAATTTTGAAGATGAAGAAACAGTGAAATTAAATCACTATCTCCCATTTACATAGCCAGGGGTTTTCATTTGCATAGTAAACAAGTGAGAAACAATGATATTAGAGCCAGATTAACTCCTGGATGGAAGAAGATGATATGTTCATTTTTGTGTTGTGAGTCCCACCTCTTCAACTCACAGCAAATACTTTATGTTGTAAGTCACACCTTTTCAACTTGCAGCAAATATATTTGAAAAATAACCCTAGCTAAAGCACTTATATGGAAGTTGTAAATATATTCACTACTTCCTCTCTTAAATAAACCATCCGAGCTTTCTCCTCACCCATGTCATTTGTATATGTAACTGAAGTTGTCAATCATTACAACTATGATTTCAATGTCATAATCATGATAACTTTTGACAATTCTAGTTACATTTTTTATTTATTAAACTCTAAATTACTCTATGAAGCTTATACTTCTAGTGAAAAGGAAAACAATTTTAAAAATATTTTTTGTTGTGTTTAGTAAAGTTTAATCCCTTTTTAATAGAACTGACTGAAGAGGATTAGACACATGTGAAATGAAATTAATATTAAACACTTACGAAAAAAATAAATAGCTTTGTCATTGGAGAGCATAGGGAATCCAGGAGTCAAAACACTAAAAATGGCAAAAAATAGAGTGGCATTTTATACATCCTTTCAAATTCAACATCAGATAAAAACAAGAAGTTTACAATGTGATTTTGAGGAAAAATGTTACAGATAAATAATTTATGTGAATGATGTTCTGATTATCTGTGAGAAAAAATTCAACATTCTCAAGTAATTTAACTCAATTAATGGAGAAAGTTACATGTCAAATTCTATCTGAGGCTGAATTTACTGGTTGACTGACTTTATTACCCAAAGCTGGCAAAAGAACAGATATAATTTCCTTGTATTGATAGTTATTTCTTTAGTAAATTAAGAATGTCTCAAGATAAAACTACTATTAGTAATTCTGCTGCTATTACCACTATCACTAACATGTATATTACCTTGTGATAAGCCAGTGAAGAATTTTATATAGATTTATCTTTGAATCTTTATACTGTATACAAATAATAGTTACTATTATTATTCCCCCTTTAAATATGAGAAAACTGAGGCAAAGGTTGATTTGGAATCAAGATTATGTCTGTTTCCTTGATGCCAGTGACCCTGCTCAGCTAAGACAGTGACAGCAAATTAATAATATTATATCATGCTATAGACTGAATTATTCATAAAATATTGGTTATAGAATGATAGTTACATCTTCTTTTAGAAGTGACACATAGTGTGTACTCCATGAGCTTTGCTGTCAAAAAATTCACATTTACTTCCTAGCTCTGTCATCTACTATATGTTTGATTCTAGAAAAAAAAAAATTAAGCATTCTTAGCCTCATCAATAAACACTTGCTACCAAACTTAGTACAAGGGAGAAGTTTCATAAACATTTATTGAATAAATTATTAAAAATTTTTATATACTCTTAGGGAGGTGAGAATAAAGTTAATCAATTCTATAGTCAATATCTCTACAACCATTTCAGTTTTTACAGGTATTAAGTATAACACCAGTAAGGTTAAAAACTAACATTTAGTGTTTAATGTATTATTTATAACTATAGAAGTAGTTACTATTATTAAGAATTGCGGAAGAACTATGGTTTTTCCAATTTCAGAGTCAAAGACAAGTAGTCTATATCCACTCATGTCACAAGCACCCTTTTCTGACCCTTCTACCGAACAATACAATAGACCAATGGAATAACTGAAGTAAAGAGAAATGACATGACTGCCATTTTTTCCATATTATTTTTCTTCTTTTCAAGAATGCTGAGTTCTCTACAAGGAGTTTCTTTACTCAACACACAATCTCTTTTCCATTCCCACATCTTCACAAAAATTACTGTTGTCAAAGGGAACTCATTGATTCCAAAACCATTGCATGCTTGTCCCTTTGTATATCACTTGCATTCTCTTGGTATTTGACTCTCTTTTCACTTAGTTTCTGAGCCCTGATGATCGAGTAGAAAACTCAAGAAGCATCCTTGAATCACACCTTCAGAATCTTTACCCAAATCAACAAAAAACATACCATCTTCCTGCATAATTATTAACTCTGAAATCTAACTTTGTGGATGTCTTTGATAACCTTAATTCTAACCCCCACCTTTCCTACCTGCAAAACTCTTTAGGAAGCTCAGCTGCATCCTGCACACCCCACACTGGGAATTGAACCCACCACCTGGGCATGTGCCCTGACCTGGAATTAAACTGTGACCTCTTGGTTCATAGGTTAATACTCAACCACTGAGCCAAGCTGGCTGGGTGAACCGTTGTCTGTTTTGTAGCCATATTAATCTTCTAAAACACAATTTTGACATATCACAATTTTGTGTAAACTAAATGGCTGACATATTCTTAAAGATGAATTTCTAACCCATTTGAATGCTAATTATTGTTGTATTATTTTTCAGTTTAATTTTAACTAAAAAAGAAACTCATTGTATTTACTTCATTAACTGGAATTTGTGGCACTCATTACATTAACACATTTTCTACTCTCCTGTCACCCAGAATGACTTGTTGAGTCACAAATTATTCATGCTCACAGCATAGGTCCTCTCTCTAGTTACAGACTGCTCTTTTACCTAGCAATGCCTGCTCCTTAACTAACTTCTTTCATTGGCTAAGCTCATCTGAGCTTCAGAGCTCAGTGAGTTCACTTTATTGCTTCTTCTCTGAGGGCTTTTCTGGGTCTTTGCTCCACAACCAAGAGCAGTACTGCTCTGCTGTGCACTAAGCCACTACCTCTCAGAGTATTCATCACATGGTATTGGAATTATCTACTCATGTTTCTGCCTCTGGCCTGCAAGCTCAGGAGCAGGGCATGAATGCTGTGGTTCTTAGTATCCCAAGAATTGAATAGCATGTCTGGCATAGAACTTGACTCAATAAATATTTGTGTAATTAATGAAAGAATTATTGTGCTAGAGAGGTTACCAAGTGACATCTGAATAAGTACAACCTGTGTAGAGATCTAGAGGTGGCACTGTTTAAGGAATCAGTCTGATTGAATGATAAAGCAAGAATAGTTTTTTGGAAGAATTTTATACCATGTCACAAAGTAGAAGGGGAAATAACTGATAACAGGACAAATAATGGCTGAAATAAAGGTACATGGAAAAAAGGGAGACACTGGTTTAGCTGTAGTGTTCAAGATGCTCACAATTACAAAGACATCAAAAGACTTGAAAATATATTTATTTTAGATTAATTCCTATGCAATATAATTCATTGCCCTATGCTTTCCAATACACACCCTCAGCTTTGTAAAAGAGATTCTTAATAAATATTAAGCTTTGAATCTTTTGAAGATCTCTAGCCACACATTCCTGCTGTGAAAGCTGTTAGCGGGTAATATTTCCTAAACATGACATGTTAAATATTACACTCTAACCCAATGGAATGAATAATGTGGGTATTTAAAACATCAGAGTTTGCTATTTTTATTCAATTCCTGTATTACCTTTGCCTCATACCCGGCTTGCAGACTTAACATCCAAAGAGAAAAAGCACAAAACCCATTCTAAGACTCTTCATTATAAGAAGGTATGTCAACTAGTCTCTGTAATGAATGCACTTTCTGTTACTACAAAAGGGTTCTCCTTTTCCATCATCAATTTTCAATCTTAGAAACACTTCCCAACTTTATGTGAGAGGTACTCAAATAAAAGTTGTAAAAACAGCCTCTCCTCAATGTCTCCACTCTATTTGATTATTTTAGGGAAAAGAAAGTCCATGTAATGCCCCCTTTTCTTAATTTTTTTGGCTGACCTCCAAAGGGTAGCTGTCAGCTAGTGTTAGCTAAGTAAGTATGAACCATGGCCCATGGCCCATTTACTGTCAGTCACTTGGGTGATAATATGTCCCCTGTTTTAGCATTGCTTAACACCAGGAGTAGGGACCATCAATATAATTCTCTTCAGTCTGATGCCCAGACATCAAGAATTGTTATATAAACAGACACAGAAGCAGTCCTTGGATACTCTCTAAGTTTAAGAAGTATTTTATTTAAACACAATTAAATCCCATCTTAATATAGTCTTTATTTGTGTGTGTGTGTTTGTGGTTCTGTGTTCTGTCTCCTCATTTAGACTGTCATAAGATTAGTGATGAGATTTCCACCTTATATTTTGGTATCTTTTTTAGCTCTTTCTGAAGTATCTCATCTGCATTAATTTTTTGAATATATACAGAATAAAAATGGAAAAACAATCCTGCTTGTAATTCACAGATGCACATAGTTTTATAAATTATCATCACAATATTTTCTTCCATTTGCAAAGTAAAAAGAGCCTAAGGAAGAAAATATCACAAAATTTCCCATTGATTATAGATTATCCTATTGAAATACTCTGAATCTATTATCTTTATTTGTAGCTATAAAAAACATGGAAGAACATATAGATATATTTTCAGCAAAAACAAAATCATATCCATATTTAATCTTAAAAATAATTTCTGCCATTTAATATACAATATTTTATTATTAACAATTAAATCTTTTATTCCAAAATGTCATTAAATGTTGATAGACTGAAACTTATGCCTTTCTGGATTTTCTCTCCATCAAAAAAATGCACATAGTACTGTGTTACAGAGGAGTCAATTCGCAACAACAAAACAAGTTGCAAAAACGATAAGAAACTAAAAATTTATGTAAAAAAATCAATCTCTAAAAAAAACAACTAAAAGTTTTATCTTGGATATCATTTAAGGTGAGGCAAGCTTACATTTCCCTAGACTCCTTAAAAATAACATTAGAACAGAAAAAAAATACCTTTTTTATTTTTTTCATTTTTTATTGATTAAGGTATTAGATGTGTACGTATCTTCCCATTGCTCCCCCACCTCATCCCATACACGCCCTCACGCCCCCCCCCCCCCAATTTTGAAAAATCTCTGTTTTCAAAAACAAAAAACATGATGATGAATAAAATACCTGTTTTATCAAATTTGGAAAATATTTGCTTACTAATTCTTTAAGTACTTAAGAGATTCCATTACTTATATCTTAAGCCACCTGAAATTATATGATATCACTTAAAAGTAGGCTAGGAAAGAGATAAAGTCATACAAGCAGATACTAGAATGATGGTTACTGGGGCTGAGTGCTGCAGAGAGAGAACGGGGAGGTGTTGCTGAAAGGGTTCTAACTTCCAGTTACAAGTTGAGTAAGTTCGGGGAATCTGAAGTACAGGATGTTGACTAGAGTTAATAGTACTGTGCTATATACTTGAAAGTTGCTAAAATAGTAGATATTAAACATTCTCAGCACAAAAATGAAATCATAATTATGTGACATAATAGAGGTATCAGCTAATGCTATGGTGATAATCATTTTGTAATATATGAGTGTATCATATTACCATATTGTACACCTTAAGTTTACAAATTGTTATATGTTAACTGTATCTTAATTAAGCTGAAAAATAAAGACAGATGCACAAATTGTAAATTAAGTAATAAGTGTTTCAACTTTTTAACTTATGATTGTACTTTGGAAATCCTAACTTTTCAGAAGAAATTTGTGATGAGATGTTTAATTGGATGAACTTATACTCAACATTGAAATAGAATAAAATTGGCAGGGTTTACAATTTGCAGCAACTGAAATTGGTGAAGTTTTCAAATGAATCACAAAATAGAGACAATTCATTTGATGAGTTTTGTCATGTAAAAATATTTGTCAAAGGAAAGTATTTTGAAGGAACTCAAAAAGACAGTATATATGAAAATACTTGGTATGAAGTAGTCACACATTTCTGAACAGAAACAAGACAATTAAGATGTTCCATATTTAGTAGTATTTTCTCTGAGCATATGAAGCATCTTAACATCTAAAGAGTATTTGTTATTTTAAAAATACTGTGATCCACAAAGAAAAGTCAATTAGAGATATAAAGAACTTCAAATTATTATTACTAAAAGGTAACTGAAAAATGTGAGGATTATATATAGAAAAGATTCTTGCAGAAAACACTGCTTATTTCTAGCAATGACATGTTATGACAGATATGGTTAAGAAAGTGAGTTAGTGTATGGAATATTTACTAAAATTATTTTATCTTAATTATTGATATTCAATAGCTAACATATTTTCTTAAAATTGCTGTATTGGACTTGGATATATATTTTTACAAATAATTTTAGTTTTGAAGTGGTTTTTTATTTAGAACTAGAGGCCTGGTGCATGAAATTCATGCACTGGTGGGGGGAGGGGGATCCCTCAGCCTGGCCTGCACCCTCTCACAGTTCGGGACCCCATGGGAACAGGCCTAAGCCAACAGTTGGAAACACCTCTCACAGTCTGGGACCCCTCACTCCTTACTGCCTGCTCGCTTCTCCTTAGCGCTTCCATGGAGGCAGGAGAGGCTCCCCCCACCACCAATGTGCTCACCAGATGTGAGCCCTATCATTTTGTGTAGTTGTCTTTGGGCCAACTGCTTTCTTCCTTCTCATTTAGGGTGAGCAGCATGTAAAGGCAGAGCGTGCTGTCGTGGAATGCAGAGGGTTACCCGGAGCTGAGGGGAGTGGTTGGGCCCACAGGGCGAGAGGTGGACACAGAGGATGCTATCTCACCCAATTGTGGGGCGGGCTGGCCAGCCTTCATCTGCCTGACCCCACCCAGGGAGAGACCAGCAGGGTGTCTGCCTCTCCATCCCCCATCCTTCCATCTGTGACACCTGTCACCCTTGCCAGGCCTCCCCCAAAGTGAGTTCAACTCAATCCCTGAAAGTAAAAGGGCATGGGGGGGGCGGGTTTCCACTCCAGGGCCCCCTGATTCCCAGCGACAGGACCTGGTCTCAGGACGGTGGCCATAGCTGCAGAACACAGATCTGTTTCAGGAAAAGTTGGGAATGCAGACTTTTGTATGAACCCGTATTCCAAAAGGTGGCAGTTTATTCACATTGTGGCAAAGACATCTTCAAGAGTAACATAAGTGGGTAAAGTCAGAGCCAAACTGGACCATTTCCTCATCCAATCTCTCTGAGGCGTGTGGACAAAACCAAGTCTCGGCTTTTCGCAGGACACTTCCGGGGTTTTTTTTAACCCTAAAGGACAGTAGTCTGTCTCCATTCTTATTTCTTGGGATGTTTTCATCGTTGGAAAAAAGGATACATACATTCAGACAATCCTCTCGAGAAACGAGATACAATATTCCAGTTGCACCCATGTGATGACGACAGCACCCCTCAGAGGAAGGGAGCCAACAGATGGGGAGCAGGGAATTCTGAAAACCAAAGCAAAGGTTCAGAACACAGAACAAGTCCTTGGTGTTCTGCTGAGAAACCTGGACTCCTTCCTCTGCGGCCACACAACTGCCACACGCCAGGCAGTCACTCAGAAATACCTCCGCATCGTCCAACTTATGGAATTCCCTTCTCTCCGTTCTCCTGAGCTGGACTCCGACGTTGACTGCAGCATTCTCTTGGTCATCATTTTGTTTTTGTTTTTGTTTTTTTCTAAAACGTTACAAAGTTTATATGAATATCACATACAAAGATGCAGCCTCCTTTGCAGGAACAGGGAAGGAAGGGGTGGTTAAGTAAGGCACATGGAGCTGCAGCAAGCACCAGCTGCGGGGAGGGCCAAGGGGGACAGGAGATAGGTATTGGGGGCAAGGCCCTAGAGCCATTGCTGGGGCAGTAGGGATCCCCTCTGAGTGCCACGTTCTGAGGCTGAACTAATTGGCCAAGCTAAGGCAGAGGTGAGTGGCCATATCAGCCATCTTTGGTGCTGTCTACCCTTTCTCACCCCAGCTCTGTTGTAAACCTCAGAGCCCTGGATTCCAAAGGCCCCATCCAGAGCAGAGGCCCTGGAAGGGGGTGAGAGGAAGTGGATAGGGCAAGTTTGAAAGCTGATATGCCTGTGTGCTGAGGGATAACTGGAGACAGTGGCAAGAGGTAGCAGGGGAAGGGCTCTCATACATACCCTTCCGTGGGGGCCACAGGTGAAGGAGGCCAGGGGAGCAGGGTAGGGATGGGGCATCATGGCCCCAGCCTCTTAGGCATTCTCTCTGTCATCTACAGTGTACATGGAGGAAAGGGCTGCCTCTGAGGAGAGGCCAAGCCAGGCCAGGTGACCATCTTGAGTTCTGGCTGAGGTGATGATCCTCACCCTGAGATGCCTTCTAACTGGTGATGGACCCAGGCCTGACTCCTGCTGCCGCTGCTGCCTCCGCAGCCACCGGGACCCAGGTTTTCGGTCATCTGTCCGGTTGTGACGGCCCTAGGCTATTATTAGTATAGATTATTTTATAGGATATTCGATAAATAGATATTTTAAAATTATATAATTTTGATTATTTTCAATATTCTCTGTTACTCATGTAATCACATGGTTCCAACAATGAAGTACATGGACATTCTCACTCTCAGACCTACATGTGCAGCTTCAGGAGCTCCAGTGAATATGCTCTGCTGCCCCTTTCTGTTTCTACCTGGGTTACTCCCACTCCCAGGAGACAGCCAGGGGGCAAAGCAGAGAAGAGCAGCCTTCTGTCTTAATCTATGATATCAGAGCCGAGTCCTCTGAGAACCACAGATTTTCATGATGACTTTATTTATTTATTTTTTTTAAGACTCAATATTATCACTTTATTCAGGAGATAATCAAATACAATACAGGGCCAACACTGAAAAATAGCTGTACATAAATTTATATAAATCGGCTACATTGTGCAGAAGAGCTTCAGTCATTGTAAACAAGGAGGGTGCCTAAGTGACTGCAGTGTTCAGAGCAAGTGTCCCCACACTCCCTTGAGTGAAGATGGTCCCAGGTGAAGGTGGCCCTTTTAGCAGGAAGAGGAAGCAGTGCCAATGCACAAGGCATGCCTCCTGGCTGGCCAACATTCAACGGTAGGCTTTGTTGAACTCCTGGAGTGCCCAACGCCTGTTCTCAGTTGTCTGCTTGAGTAGGGTGTACTCTTTCACCAGCTTGTCAGACTCCTCCCCAAGGACCTCATAGGTGTTTAGGACTTGTTGGGACTCCTCCATGTCCTGTTTTTGTAGCCAAATGGCCCCCTCCAAACGGTTCCTAATGAGACGATGAACTTCTACTTTCTCAGCAGTGTAAGTATCAGACAAAAACTTTAGCTCTTCCATCCTCAGCTTAAGGATCATGGCACTACACTTGATCTCCAGGTACTGGGCATTGATGCGGTCTAGCTCAGACTGAGTCTTCAGCTGGTGCTCCTGAAGCAATCTGTGCAGTAAGGCGAGGCAGCGGAGAAGCACCCGGGAGTAGGTGGCTCTCTTCTTCTCCAGCAGCACCACCTGCTCCTTCTGCTGGCTCTTGGTATCCTGGCACTGCTGCTTCTCACTCACCAGGATCTCTGCCAGTTTCCATACCTTTGCTGCCTTCAGGGTTTCATGATCTGAATCGGAATTAGGATCATAGTAGCAAAGCAGAGTGAAACACTTCTTGAGTTGCTCCTCCACTTCCAGTGGGAGCTGAGCTCTCATCCACACAAAATCCTCTTAGGGTGGCAGGAGCTCCAGAAGGTCCGTGTTCTCCAGTCCTAGCAGTGGAGGCATCACCCTCTCCTGGTTAGGACCTAAGAGCTGTGTTAGTTGAGTGACAAGTAGCTGCTGTTCAAGGGTCTCATGAAACTTTTTGTCCTCAGAAGTTAAATTTGTGTCTTGTATCTTCACATAGTAGTCCACAGCAGCTCTTGGATGACTCTGTAAAATCTCAGACCTCAGCCATGTTGTCTTATGCAGTCGAACATCCTTCCATGCCTGAGCCTGTTCCTTTGCCAGGGAGAGGCTTAAGCCACTCTCGTCCATGTGTTGTGAGAGACTCAGCAGCAGTTTGGTGAAGTGTAGATTCTGTAACAGGTCCTCTTCACTCAGGTTACAAGGAGGAAGCTGTCTGCTGCACACTTGTTGGAGTATTTCCATCCCTTCTCCAGGTGAACAGAAGTCCCCAGATGCCATCTGATACTCTTCTAGAGCCCGAGATGAATCAAAACGCGGAGCGCGTTCTCTGGCTCCTACTTCCCTTCCGCCTGGGCAACCAAGGATTCCCAAGGGTGAGGCGGCCTCGGCCCGGGACTGGCCGGAAGGACCCTCCCGGGGCTCCTCTTCCCCGCGCGCTGCCTACCACCTGCTAAAGCAAACCTGCACCCTAAGGGCGGCTGGAGCTCCCCGGGGGGTGCGGAGTGAGCTGGGGACACCCAGCCCCGCCCGCGTCCGGGCTCAGGAACTTCCCCCTCGGCCGGCACAAGGGTGGGCGGCACTGGGCTCTGGAAGGCCGAGGGGGTGGTCGGAGGCTCTTATGATGACTTTAGAGCCACCCTGAAATATATGATCAAATTTCTGGGAAAACAGTTGATATCTTAGGATGAGGGGACTAAGCAACAGGGGCAAGACTAAATCCTAAAGACACACAATAGGTAAATGCTTACTAAACATTGTGACTTTGAGCTATGACCATTGATTTATATTTTTGTTTAATATCTGAAAGAAGACTTGAAGTATCCAGGAAAATGGTGATATACGGGAAGATCTTTTTTTAAAAAAATATATTTTTATTGATTCCAGAGAGGAAGGGAGAGGGAGAGAGAGATAGAAACATTAATGATGAGAGAGAATCAATGATTAGCTGCCTCCTGCATGCTTCACACTAGGTATCGAGACTGAAACCTGGGCATGTGCTGTGTGACTGGAATCAAACTCAGGACCCTTCAGTCTGCAAGCCAACACTCTATCCACTGTACCAAACCAGCTGGGGCTACAATTACTTTTTAAATTTGCAAACATTGTCTTTATTATTTAAAAAATGTTTTTAATACTTAATACTGTCAGACACATGTACACACACCAAGTGTCTTCTTTTATGTTGTATATAGATGAGAAAATACTAAATGGTAGATAAGTGAAGTAAAGTAATTCCTAAAAGTAGTTAACCATCTTTATCAAACAAGGTTTATCCTTAAAAATTTTCAAATATAGCTTAAGATTGTTTTCCTCCTTAATGCTTTGACTCCATCATCTTCCGCCATCTAAGTATGAGCCTTAGCTTCCATGAACAAAGCCTCATTCTGAAGAAAGAAGTCCACTGAGTTGCTGGAAAAAGTTTCTAAATTTACTCTCCTCCACTCCAACAATAAGTAACTTCTTAGGATAGTTTTTGAAACATCCTGAGTCAAAGTCAGAAGGAACAGAACATCCTACCTAATAAAGAGGGAATATGCAAATTGACCATCACATCATCAAAAATTATGGTGGCTCCCATGGCCACAAGAGGCGCCCAGTCTCCTCAGCCCTGCTGGAGTCCCCCAGTGCTCTCACCCCCACCAGGGAGGTGGCAGGCATATGGTGTGGCCAGACCTGCCCTCAGCCCCCTAGCCACCCAAGGCCGGCCCGAGGCGTAGGCAAGCCTTGGATGTAAGCTGCCTAGCCAACACCCGAGGCGCAGGCAGGTCTCGGATGTCAGCTGCCTACCCGCCCAGGGTGGGCCCGAGACACAGGCAAGCCTCAGGTGGCAGCTTCCCAGCCGCCCAAGGCCTCCCAAGGCTCAGGTAAACAGGGCTGGCCAAAGCTTGTGCTGTCAGCAGTGGCAGCAGCAGAGGTGTGATGGGGATGTTGCCTTCCCCTGACTGCCAGGTCACCTCCCACCCCTGAGGGCTCCTGGACTGTGAGAGGGGGCAGGCCGGGCTGAGGGACCCCTGCTCTAGTGCATGAACTTCCATGCACCGTGCCTCTAGTAAAGAATATAAAATCAACCAAAAACATCAGAAAAAAGCAAAGTAAGTCATAAGCAGAATTGTTTTCCCATCACTTGGAAATACACTAAAGTTTCAACCAGATGGTGAGAGAGAGAACAAATCTTGGTTCTTCTGTGTCCAAAGTTTAAATACTGTCTGAGACTCTGAGTTAGGATTTTGAGCCCTCTCCTCGGGGTTCTTGAGGGCATATTACAGGCATCATGAAAAATTTCCTGGCAGGTACCCTTAAACAATTTAAGGGATATTTAAGAAGAGTTCGTACTTTGTTACCCTGAAGGTGGCCAGCAGTGGGCTTCCAGCCTCTAGGTGTAGACATTTAGTCTGCATGGCTGTAGGTCATGTTCCAGAGGGAGTGTCTTTGCAGAGGGGCTGGGGCAGCCCAGAGAAGCCTGCTTATCTGAATGTGGTTCTGGGATTTTTTAAACCAGCAATGACTCAGGGAGAAAGGGGTGAGTTTAAATCAGTGTTGAGAGAGGAACTAGTGGTTAAGACACTGGAGAGGGTGCAGATCCAAGGGGTCTAGATTTACTGATCATGTGACTAGAGGCAGAATAGGGAGCCAGACACAGGTGCCACAAAACAAGACCCTGGGGAACTGAAGAGTCGAGTCATTGGTTCAAACACCCATCCACTGGGAGTCTTATATGTCTTCCAAATAACTTAAATTACCTCCCAGGAGGAAGAGAAGCAAGAAACTTAAATCTATATCGATATTTATATTTAAAAAAGACCTCATTTCTGAAGTAGAAATAAATGACCTGCCTTGACTTATATGATTGGGTTTTTTTCCCCCTCTCACTGTAAAAAGGGTTTTGCAAGTTCCATTGATTTCAGATTTAGAAAAATTGTTAAACCTTCACTCTTTTAAGTTCAAAATTTGTATGCCTGAGATTTATGAGCCTTCTAGCTTTTAAAGCCATACTCACTGAAGACCATGTGTTGGTGAGGCACTGTGATGATTTATAAAATATTAAAACTTTTAGAAATTTTGCTTCATGTAATGTTAAAAAGAAAAGTTTAGAGACATGTACTAGGATGTTCATTGCCGAATTCATTTAATGGAGAAAAATCACTAACAACTTAAATAAACATGACTGAGGAATGAGTAATATTTTAGTGCAGTTTCTCAGTTATATTTTATAAAAATATTTAATGCAATAAAAAATCTAACAATTTTAATTTTAATGCAATAAAAACCCATTGTATCATCAGATGGTCCACAATCAGCTTTTCTCATGCAGCCCCAAGAACTTTCTGCAGCTGATCAAAATGTGGAAAACCACTTTCACATGAAAGTTCCAGGTGATACAAAGTGTGAACAACTGGATGACTTCTTAAGAGCTACTGAAGGAGAACTGCAGACCAAGTCTTTACTGTCTGGTTCATCAAAAGAATGTGATTATTCGGTGGATGTCTTAATTGACAATAGAAAAGAAAAGAAAAGTCAAAGTCAGGATGTGCAAAGAAAGTCAGCAGCAAGTAGCAGTGGTGGGAGCTGTGAAAGGAAATGTAGAAGACGACACTCTGTGTGTTATCCTGATGGTCAAATTTTACACTTAGAAACTGATGGAAGTCACAAACCTTCCTACAGTGTGAGCAGCTCTGTTGAAATTAGTTTGGAAAATTCTGAACTGTATAAAGATTTATCTGACTCCCTAGAGCAAACCTTTCAGAGAACAAATCGGGAAACAAAAGTCAGAAGTAGCACAAGGCTACAGAGAAATTTGGAAAATGAAGGACTTGTATGGATTTCACTTCCACTTCCTCCACTTCCTGCCCTTCCCAAAGAACCAAAAGGAGAACAATGCATACATTAGGCAGCAGAGGACTTGAAAGTATGTCCCCCAGAAGAAAAGCTGTGTCCAGACAACTATGTCCACTCTACCCCACATCAGATCAAGAAAACAGTGAGGGCTTAGCAGCGAATTCTTCCACTTTCCCTCGGAGGAGGAGGAAGAGCTTTTGTACATCTGCACTTGCAAACACTGAAAATACTAAGTCAAAATGCTAAACAGGAAGAACCTTCTCAGCCAGAAGGGAGAAAGCTCTCTAAAGGACATCGAAAGCATTAACCATATTGGAGAACTGGGCAATAATTGACATCTGTGGAACTTTTGGCCAGAGAGAAGGTAACTGTCCATGCTTAAAAATTTCTTCCTGGTTCCTGTTATCTGTGCGATTTCAGTGTTTTCAAAGTTTCAAATAAAATCACTTGAGTTGAACCTACCAAAAAAAAAATCTAACAATATAATATTAAGTATATGCAGAATATAAAAAATGTTGGTTGGAGGGAACATAATTTTGTATTTTTAAAACATTTTAATATTTAAAATTTAGATATACTATATGATAATATTTTTCAAAAGTAAAAGATGTATAAGATGTGTATTCCCCAAGATATTATATTCATTTGTTGATAACAAAATATGGTATAATGTGTGGTTTCTGTGACCCTAGATACCGCATATAAAACCTATTTCCAAAGTTGCTTTTTAAAATACAATGATTTAATACAAATTTACTAAATCCCAGAAAAATTCCCAAATTTGCACAGGTGAAGTCTATAATTATGTTCTCTTTCCTGAGTTCACTCAGTATTCCTTGCCTATTTCACTCAGTCTGGCATTGAACCACTGACAATGGACTGCCTTTTACCCACCTTGGTCAAATATGAACAGTTTTTCTCCTCTTCTCAATTGCAGGCTCCTGGAGATCAGACTAGACTTGCAGGAGTCCTCAAACTACGGCCTGCGGGCCACATGCGGCCCGTCGAGGACATTTATCCGGCCCGCCAGGTGCCACTGCCTGTCCTGCTTAGCAGCCAACTCATCTCGGGCCCGCAGTGCGCATAGGAATTTGTTCATAGTTTTTTTTTTAAACTATAGTCCGGCCCTCCAATGATCTGAGGGACAGTGAACTGGCCCCCTGTTTAAAAAGTTTGAGGACGCCTGCTAGAGCAAAGCCTGAAACAAAAGAAATATTGTAATTTTTGAGCTGTCTTTTCCCCACCTCCAAGCTATGTCTAATATTATGGGCCAGATAGTAAATACTTAATGCTAATGGCATGTTATATATATATATATATATATATATATATATATATATATATATATATATAGCAATTGTTTCTACCTGCCTCTCTCTATTTTCAGGAAATTCAGGGTTAGATATCCTAAAACATTTTTCTCCTTGACTTACAAATAAATGTCATAAAGAATTAATTGTACTCTTCAGAAATCCAGTAGAGTGCTCCCCTGACAGCATAAAGTTCTCCTTTCTGAGGTGCAATATCAGCTCGTTGTGTTTTTAACACTTATTCCAGAACATTGTCTGTGAGGCCCTCCAATTAAGACATTCTACACCTCAGATAAAATAGGGGATTACAAATTTTTTTATTAGAGTTTGCATTCAACACTTTTTTTTTTTGTATTAGTTTCAGGTGTTTAGCCCAGTGGCTAGACATTCATATGGGTTACAAAGTATTCCCTCTGATAATTCCAGTGCCCGCCTGGCACCATAGATAGTTATTTCGGTATTGTTAACTATCTTCCCTATAGTTTATCTTATAACCCATGCCTATTTTATAACTACCAGTTAGTACTTTTTAGTCCTATTACCTTATTTTACCCTGTCCCCCCAAACCCCTCTCCTCTGGCCTGCATCAGTTTGTTCTCTGTATCTATAAGTCTGTTTCTATTTCATTCATTTATTTCATTCTTTAGAGTCCACATATAAATAATTTCACATGGTATTTGTTTTTGTATGGCTTATTTCCCTTGGCATAATAACCTCTAGGCCCATCCATGCTGTTTCAAATGGTAAGATTTCATTCCCTTTTTTTTTTTTTTAATGGGTAATTAGTAGGCCATTGTTTAGATGTACCACAACTTTTTTTATCCACTTGTCAATGATGGGCCCTTGGGTTGCTGCTGTATCTTATTGTAATAATACTGCAATAAACATGGTGGTGCATATATTCTTTCAAACTAGTGTTTTGTTTTGCTTTGGAGGTACGCCCAGAAGTGGAATTGCTGGGTCATAAGACAGTGCTATTTTTTATTTTTTGAGAAACCTCCACATTGTTTTCCCTAGTCGCTGCACCAATTTGCATTCCAACCAACAAGGGTTTGAAGAGGTCATTTAATTTTTGTTGTTGTTGTTTGAGCTCAAAATTATTCTGAACTTCAATGTACAATCAATTTCTACAAATATTTCCTTGATTAAGGGCTCCATCACTGAAACCTCCTGTCTACTTTCAGGATTGTGTACTGTTTAGGTGTAGCGTAGTCTCCTTTCAGGTTGTTTAATGCCATATCTCTTCAGAAAGATAAGACTATTTTGGGAGAATATAATCATTCTTCTTGTCCCTATAGCTATCTATCATTATCGCCCCCCCTTGAACCATTAGAGAGTAAGTTAAAAATGATTCCCTTTTACCTCCTAAATACTTGTGTTTATTTTTTTAAGACTAAGAGCATTTTCTTGTGTTTCTTACATAACAAAAAGACAAATATAACATTTACAATATTAACATTGATTAAAAAGTATCATCTAATCTAATATATATATATATATATATATATATTTTTATTTTTTTTTACCAATCTTATCCTTTTTGTATTCATGTATTTGTGCATGTATGTATGTATTTATTGGTCGAGAGCCCAGTCTAAGACATTACATTTAGTGTCATGTACTTTAGTCATATTTATGTGGAATAGTTCTGTGTCTTTCTTTCAAGACTTTGATATTTATGTAGAGAAGATTTACTCTGAAATTACACAATCTCTTAATAAAGTGTGTTATGTTACTCACATGAAGTTTATGAAGAGGCCTCAGTTGCTAGTACAATTTCAGAAGGTAAGATATCATGGCCTTGAGTTTAAAATTTTCTGGTATCATCTTCTAGATTCATTTTGATCTGTCCTTCAGAGAGTGAAACCAATTTGAATTTCCATGTGAACGCATATATCTACAGTCAATTCTTTGATAGCGTAAGGGTGGGGGTGCATAGGAAAGTAGGGCAAGAAGTGAAAAAGAAGACTAAAAGATGGAGGAGGGGGTTAGGAGAAGTAGGAGCAGGAGGAAGAGAAAGAAAAGAGAAGAAATAGTATCATTTTCTTAAAAATACCTCAGAAAGGGCTATCATATTTATCTGAGACTTAGCCTGAAAAGTTTTCCACTTTCAAAGATATATTCAGCAAACATTATAAGTTCTTCCTTTTTCCTCCAAATAAAAAAGTCAGTAAATTACAATCCTTCAGGTCTTCCCAAAATACTGCAGGAGAGAACATTTCTCTTGGATAGCCAATTTAATTACTTCAGGAGTGCTCGTTGCTATAATATTTTATGGTAAATGCAAGTGCTCTAGAGGTTTACAAACCTGCTGGGGAGAAAAATTGGTGAGGATGCCTTAGTTACTTTTCATAAGTTTTGTGTAATACTAATGATACTATAGCTGTGCTTTGAAAATGTAAAGTCCCCATGCAGTAATACCAGGTAAAAATGGATTTAGGAAACACTGGAACTTAAAAGACCCCAACGGTAATATTAGAATGTATTGCTGTGTATATTATTAAAATACATATATTAAACAATAATATTGGCATTCTGTAAGTCACTAGAAAGCATGGTAAAGCATCTTAACAAACCAAATTAGTTAAATTCATGTCAGTGTCACAGTTCTTTATTTTTTTTACAAAAGATAATTAAAACATTCTTTTGACTGTTGGGACAACAGAGAGAACAAAATATCTTTAATAATTTAGAAATGAGTTATGAAATACATTTTAATTTTGCTCTCTCTTGAGTTTAAAATTTCCTTTTGTTTTCCCTCATTACACTATGAATCTCTTAATCAGGGTCAAGACCAGGCCAGTAATTCAATTCTTTATTTCAAAGAGTAAACATTTTTCAATGATTACTGAGAAAATTTAATTTTATTCTGAGAATGGTTCTGAAAAAAATATTTTCTTTCTTGTTCTGCTTACATTTATTAACTGTTTTAAAAGATACTTAGCCAGTGAATAGTGATTTTGTTAATATGTGCTATTTCTCAGCTGAGTATCTCCTGAGAACTACACTTAAGATGCAGTAATTATTTCTGTTATTTTTATATAAATTACTAAAACATATATTTAGCTTTACCAACATAGTGCTTTGGGCAATTAAAAAGACAAACATTGTTGATAACTGTATTTTGAAAACACTTTTTAAAATTCTGGACTGTTTACAATGTTTCCCTGTGTTCACAGTATTCCTGATGGCAACTGTAAAAACATTGGCTTAAAACCTTCAGAATTGCTTTGTGGATCCCACTGGTGGATATCATGACCTCTTTTACCTTGTCAAAAGGGTAAACTTGTCAAGCTCACAGTAGTCAATACTCCGAAGAGCATCCCTTCAGCCCAGAAACATGGACCAAGCGGGGACTTCAGAATGCAGGTGTGAGATGTGCAGACCTGACAGAGACAAATAGTTCCACGACTCACCAGCTGATCAAGGACAAAGGGACACTCTGCCACTGAAGCGGAAGCCCACTTAGATTTCTCCTGCATCACTTAACGATGCGAACAGACTTAATTCTTTGAAGTGCCTGATTTAAGGAGCTGAAGAGCAAAGGAAGCCTTTTGCTTGATCTGATCCTTGTCATTAAAAGAAGCAGATGAGATAAAACACTTTCTATTTTTATCTATTGATGTATTTTTCAGGTCATTATTCGAGTATGTTCATCTATATTTTGCCCTCTGCCCTCATTTCAAAGTTTTTTTTTGTCTGCTTCTGCATGTCAATTAATTTGTTGATATATCCTTTAGCTGATTACAGATAACTTTTTCAAATTTGAAAAATAGTTTCTTATTTCAATTGACATATAATAATTCATTTTGCACTCCAGCTTAATTAAAAGTCCCCACTGAAAATATCAGAAAATTTACTGACATACATTAATATGTTTTGATGTACTTTCCAAAGTTAAGTATACAAACAGGACATATGGATCTTATTCTTCTCCAAACATAGTTCTCCCACTAATGTCTCTCAGGTAAAATTATTTTCCTTTTTCCCCTTTACAATCCAGATTCACTTTATGCCATCAAATTTCTAGGTAGTTTTGATTAAAATGCTATTCCACATTATAGAATTTCAGCTACCTTCTGAATATTTCTGTAAATTCCCATAGCCAGGAAGAGTTGTGGCTTATGATCCCCTGTCTTTGAACTGCTGCTCCTGCTTAATCATTTTAGCTTATGGGTCTTATTGCTGTCCAGGGCACGAAGCTCCTGTTCTTAAGGGTGTCAATAGAAATGTATCATTCAAGCCTCCTCTACAAATACTTCACTCTCACACCACACTTCTGTGAAGGCACTCCATTTCCTGAAGGTTTTGGAGAGCTGGGGAGATTTACAACACAAGTATGCTAATAGCATCATGATATTAGACACCAGGTTTTAAAACTACTACATCCATAGCCCTATACTTCTCTGAAATTAATTCCCTCACCCTTCTCATGTTTCTTATGACTCTAACCTGTCTCCAAACTACTATTCATTTTTAATACAGAAAAATTTATGGATCATTTTTATTTAGTTCCAGCCTACCCATTTCCACAGAGGTTTCAACTATTATCCCAAATGGCTTATTATCATTGTCATTAATGAACAATGACATTTTCTTAAGTAAAAATACCTTCATCATTAAAAAGATAACAAATGCTGACTGTGAAGATTATTTTTAAAAAAATAGCCATTTACCATACTTCACCTCCTGTGGTCAGAGACCCTGATTACCCATATGAACGTACTTCCCTTTCACTATACACTTTATGTTTAGGTTAGCTATAATTGAAGTAAAGCCTTAAAAAAGCAGTAGCTTGTATTTTTTAATCTTTCCTCTGACTTTCAGCTTGAAGGACAGCGGCAGCTTTCATTCCCAGCGTTCTCACTGAGCTCACATTCGGTTGTAGTGACGGTACAACTATGAGCATCAGTATCCATATCCTCCCTGGGAGTTCAGCCTTGGTGCCTATCATGTTTATAAAGTTCAAATAAATGCTGTGGGATAAGCTACAGATTCAGGAAGCAAACCTGTCTTCTTGAGATGAAGACAATCAACACAGGTTATCTGCTTTTAGATTATACCCAATTTCCCCTTTCCCCCTGTTTATTAGTATGTTCACTTCTGTTGTTGTGTCCCGGCATAGCTTATATTTTTCATTGAAACCTACTGCAACTGACAATATTCACATCTTAGTATGTTATGAAGCAGTGACTCCTGATAAACCACCAGTGGTGTGTAGATTATCTTTATGGAAACACTCATTCATTTTTTTCCTCCATAAAGCTTAAGCACATAACTAAGCCATATTCCTAGATCTTGATACTGGTCATGATTTCCCATAGCCAGGTCTTAAGAGTTGGAGCCAATATCAAATGTGATTGTGTCTGTCCATCAGCTGGAATAAAATGTATTGTGGTAACTTGAAGCCTGATGCATGAAGATTTGTGCAAGAATAGGCCTTCCTTCCCCTGGCTGCCGGCACACCACAGGCTGGCTCCTGCAGCCTGTGCAGCAGCGGTGGCAGTGGCAAGCCCTGAGAGCTCTGGCGCCACTTCCTCCTCATCCCCCTTCTACGGAGAGTTCCTCTGTGCAGCGCTGGTGCTCCCAGGGAGGCGGGGAGGGGAAGAGGTGGGAAGGACTGGAGAGGTAGGGTGCGTGCGTTTCACTTTCCCATTGTGAAAGTGGGATGCAACTGGTCCCCTTCCTCATCCTCCTGGCCACCCACCCTACCTCCAAGCCATTGGAGGTAGGGTGGGTGGCCACCCTACCTCCCCTCTTGATTTGGCCAGATAGGGAGGACAGAGATCTGATAATTTGGGTTACTGTGTAGGTGGCCTCTTTCATCTGTTCAAAACAAAGCTGAGCCGCCTCCCGCTGCTGCCACTGCTGCCACCATTGCCCCTTGGCTGGCCCAGGACTCCCAGGGAGCGCTAACTGTGCACCAAGTGAGCTCCCATGTACATCTGTGCCCTCGAGGCTGCTCCAACACTAGGGCTCTGTTTACCAAAGCAGTGGGGCAGGGGTGGAGTAGAGGGAGATGAGGGAGATGCCAGACACCGGGAGCTACAATCTCAGGCACCAGAGGGTTGCCTCTGAGGCCGGGGTCTGGTCCATAGGGAGGCTGCAAGGATGATTGACAGGTGTGGAGCATGGCAGGGAGGCCCTGGGGAGGGTCGCTACGCAGAGCGGCTGGGAGGGGTGGGGCACCGCCATCTTTGTCGCATTAATTTGCATGCTCACTCCTGATTGGCTGTGGGCATCGTGAAGTGATGGAAATTTACATATTTCTCTTTTATTAGTATAGATAGCTTCCATTACTCCACTTAATTTTCAACTTTTAGCTAAAACTTCTGGAAATTAGTGATTTTATTTTAAAAATTAAAGTCTGCTGGATAGATTAATAGAGCTGTATTAGAAAAATTACTTAGCCCCTAGGAGTCTCAATTTCTTTCTCTAAAAAACTGGACTAGTCAAGAAGGTTTCTAAGGACTGTTGTACATGTGAAATCATAGCAAGGGTCACTAACTCAGTTGTCACTAACTCAAAAGTAAATCAAACAGGAGTAAGAGAGTAGGAACTTGAAGGATTTTTGAGACCTGCAACAGACAAAGGTATTCAAATAAAACTTTATCAGCCACACAAACTTTAAGGAAAAAAATATGGCCACAATTTACTTATAACTTAGAAGAATATTTAGTATGCAGGAGGTTCAAAATGTTAGTTCTCCCTTTCACTTCAATTTTCCTTCTACCGGCTATTCTTATATATTTGTAATCCCGGGCTTATGAATGGTAATCAAAGTGAAAAATAAAGATGACCAAAGCTTTTTCTATGTTCTTAAAGATCAGTGAAATTTTGGGGGGGCATGTAGCAAGTAAAATATAACGAGGCAAAAGCACAATGAAAATTGAAGAGTAACAGAATATGCCACTCCAAAAGATGAATGTAGAAGTTTGCAATATGCCATCCAAAAATCTGTTGCTTTAGTATGTTGATTGTTTTGAACTATAGATCCTTGGAAAACAGCAGATACAGGAAGGGGCTTTTTTTCTGAACTCTTAATGCAAATTGTCCAAAAGGAACGCAGATGCTATAAATACCTTCCCTGGGAGTTTCCTCAACCAGGGAAGATTGACTCTGATCACAGAAGAGGACACTAAAAGTCAACATCACACCCAGGCAAACTTTGTAACAAATTATCATACTTCCCATTATTCTTTATAGAACCCATTCATCATTACTCTCCCTTAAGAGACCTACATTCCTTTGCCTCTTTCTCTCTTAAGGTCATATGCAATCCTGAATTCCAAAGCCATCTCTTTGAGTTATTCATTTTTCCCCTGGGTATCTCCCATGTATGTATGAGGTATATATGTTAATAGGCTTCCGTTTGTTTTGCTTTCATTAACCTGTCTCTTATTACAAGGCTCTCAGCTAAGAACTTAGACAGGTAGAGGGAAAACAATTTTCCTCCCCTACAAAATACAAGCCAATGCCATATATACAATAAAATCACTGAAGTGTTTACTTATTGAAGTGTGCAGGGTGGATTTCATAGGGAAACTGAAATTTGAGCTGGCCCTTGCAGTAAAATAATGTAACCTATGAAATAAAGCGTTGTCCAGGGCATTCAAAATAGCCAGAACCATTTGTGCAAAAATAAAAATTGAATATACACGGCAACATGATCAATACAACCCTCTTCAACAAAGAATTATCCAATCCCAAAATGTGAACAGTACTGAGGTCAGGAAACCCTAATTAATTTGGATCACATTTGTTAATATCCCATTAGCCAAAAAGGTGAACATGGTCTACCCCAGTGGTTGGCAAGCTGTGGCTCGCGAGCCACATGCAGCTCGCAGGCCATGGTTTGCCGCTCTGTTGACTAATGAGTTTGCCGACCACCAACCTAGACTCTTGATTCCAATAATTACAGGCTGTTGTTCCTTGTGATTAATCCCCTATCCTAGTGGGCGGCAAACTCGTTAGTCACCAGAGCGGCAAACCACGGCTCACCACAGTTTGTCGACCACTGGTCTACCCTATTTCAAGAGGTAAAAGAAAGAGATTCCATTTCCTGATGAAAAAAGAAAAATTTGTGGTTATTTTTGCAGCCTGCCATTGCAATGATAATGTTAAGTTATTTGGGGGAAAGAAGCAAAAAAAAAAAAGACAACAATACAGCCACAGAAGAAACAGCAGGAGCTGAAGGAACAGTTTAGAGAGGGTTGAAGGGTTAAAGAGTATTCAACAGGGCAACAAAGAAAACAGGGAGGTTTTCTTTAATATTTTGCTTTCATTTAATTAGACTTTATTCACATCTACACTAATAAAAGAGAAACATGCAAATTACCGTCACTCCACTATGCTACCAGCCAATCAGAGTGAGTATGCAAATTAACCTGAAAACATGGCAGCAGCTCCCTCGCACCACTCTGGGCCTATGGGGGTATGAGAAGTTGGGTGCCAACCCCTGAGGCTGGCTGCAGCCTGGCAGATGAAGAAGCCACCTGCCCCATGATCCCAGGCTGCAGCCAGCCGGAGAAGTTGCCCACACTGCATCCCAGGGAAGACGGAGAAGCCGCCCACCTGAGGTCCAGGTGCCAGCACCTATGGCTGGCTACAGCCTGGTAGATGGAGAAGCGGCCCACCCCGAAGTCCCGGGCACCAGTACCTGTGGCTGGCTGTGGCCTGGGAGACAGAGAAGTCGCCCACCCTGTGGTCCCTGGTGTCAGTACTTGCGGCTACAGCTTAGGCGAAGCCACCTGCCCACCTGCCCACCTGCCCACCATCCCCTGCAGCTGCAGCCGACCTGGGAGCCTATGGCTGACTAGAGGGAGGGAAGCCCGGATCCTGGGTGCCTGTGGTCGGCTGGAGGAGGGAATCTTGGATTCCAGATGCAGGGCTGAGGCAGAGGTGGTTAGGGGCAATCAAGCCAGCAGGGGAGCAGCTAGGGACAATCAGGCTGGCAGGCAAAATAAATTAGGGGCAATCAGGCAGGCAGGCGAGTGGTTATGAGCCAGCAGTTCTGGATTGTGAGAGGGATATCCAACTGCCGATTATCCCCTGAGGGGTCCCAGATTGGAGAGGGTGCAGACTGGGCTGAGGGACACCCATCCCACTCCCCTCCCTATGCACGAATTTCGTGCACCGAGCCACTAGTATATATACATATATATATATATATATATATATATAATTAGGTATAAATTTTTCATAGCTTTTAAGAGAGGTCTGTCTTTCAAATGGGGTTCTATATATTTGAAGCACTAAAATTATCTATACCAATAAGACATTAACCTATATATACAAAGTATGAAAAACTTAATGTGGTATGGAAAACAATTATAATTAACCAATAAACTTGTCTATAGTAATTACTGAGGTATTCATATAGTTCATTAGCGATAAATCCTTTTTATATTTTTCTCTACCCATAAATGTGATTATTGATAAAGGATAAATTAAAATCAATGTGTCTTACTAAAAGATCAATAATTACTGACAAAATCATAAACAGAGACTTTCCTGAGGGAACTGGTTTGTTACATCCATTGTCCTATGAAGGAGTTCCTTAAATCTTAGTCTTTTGAGTAAAGAAGGAAATAGAGAAACAATAAGGAGAATTTAGCTATTTAAACTACTATTAAAGAGATTCCTTGCACACAAATTGTATTTAGCATTTTTTATATTTTTATACCAGGGGCCCAGTGCACGAATCAGTGCACCTTGAACGGAACTGTGGGCCATAGGCTGCGGTGGGAACAGGGGTGGATCTCAGCCCATCCTCCATACCCCCTACATGGCCCCTCCTGTCGTAGCCTCAGTCCCCTGTCAGCAGGCACCCTGCTCCCGCCGTTCCCACGCACTGACAGTGTCAGCCCTGCTCACACCCGCAGACAGTGTGGAGAGATTGGGGCCAGCACCAGCAGCAGGTGCAAGCAGCAGTTCTGGTGTTGGCTGCAGGTGCAAATGGGTCTGGCACTGGCAGTGGGTGCAAGCATGGGGCTGGACCGCAGCTCACAGGAGCAAAGAATTTTCAGTAACCACCAGAGGCTCGCCCCAATGACAGTGACCAACACCCCACCTTGGTCTAGTGCCCCAGCTCACCTCCTCTACCATCCCACAGTAGCCAACACCTGCCATGTTTCACATGTGCCCCCTGGTGGTCAGAGCACGTCATCACAACCGGTTGTTCAGTTGTTCCACTGTTCGGTCTATTGTATATTAGGGTTTTATATATGTAGATTTAGTGATCTAGCTATAACTATCTGATGTAAGATACCTCATAATAATGACAATATTTTGTCAATTTTTATGTTTCCATATATTGGGGTTAGTGTCAATTATATAAAAAAGTATGTAATGTTTGATAATTATTATTATCATCATTATTATTACTGATAGAGTTTATCCATAAGCAGCTAATAATTATATAGAATATTACATGGATGAAGTACATAAAACTGCTGATAACCATTTTATGCCTGTATAAATTGCAATAATTTATGGTTCAAGTTAATATCATTAGCTAACTCAAATTAAGATAATCTTATAATTTTTAAAAGGTTTGACAAATCTAAATGAATTAGTTAAAAATTCTTGCTGATGATATGGAGATCCTAAAAGGACAACTTCTTTAAATCTTTATTATGCCAAACATATGTGATCATGTCCTGTGCAAAATTAAGATTTCAAAAAAGATATTACACATATACCACTGAAAATTAAAAACTAAAAAGCCACTGTAGGAAACATTCTTATCATTTTAACCCATAAACTTAGCACCACAAAATTGTAACTATATATATATGCCTCTCAACCTCCAACACATGTGTACATGTACATTTTAATAAAGGATGCATTTGCTCATAGAAATGTAAATATTATTTTTCTAAAAGAGATACAGTTTCTCCTTATGACATCTTTGCTTCAAAACTTTATGAGAAGCAGTGCAGTTTATTGAGAAGAAGACAGTATCTGGGTTCCCACAGACACCCCCTCATTTTTCATCTTAGCTCTGCTGTGTCTTAGCACTAGTCTAGATCTTTATCATTGTTAAGTACATCCTCAGAGGTTTAGCTTTCTAGTGTATAAAATGCAACAATAATCCTGAAGCATCTATCTTATATAAAAATTGAAATTTTAACCCTGCTATTTTGGCTTCTGTAGATGCTTGCTTATTTAAATAATAAGGAAGATAAGACTATTCCCATTCCAGAGAATCCATAAACCTTCCCCAGATGAAGTTATCAGTGCTGGCGCCAAGCCAAGCCTTTGGTTGAGGTCTCAAAGCCCCAGCATGTAGGGCTCTTTAAGAACTTGCAAAAGGGGACCAGAAAAGCCCATATTTGGGAGACAAAGAAGGTAAAAAGATATAAATAGGAAAACTTCCTCCATGTTGGGGCCCAGAATTTGAAATACAGTTTTCTCTCGGCCCGTGCGTAATAATAATAATAATAAAGTGTAACTCCACTCTCCAAGCATTGCTTGGTTCTTCTCCAGTCTTCTGTAACAATCCTACCCTACATTTTTGTTTCACGCAAGCAGTCAGCAGCTATGCACCACTGCAGGTTGCCTAGGACCAAACCAGAGAGGGTCAGACCTGCATTGCCACCATGTGCCCACCATCCAGATATCATTGCTGACATGTACACATAAGGAACATTTAGACATTGAAACGGGCACTCAGAACTGTTGGACATTGAAATTGGGACTCACACATTTTTGTTTTGTTTTGTTTTGTTATTATATGTTTATTTCTAGTCTGCAAAGGCAAAACTTTTTAAAGGAAAGAAATGGTGGGAAAAAGATACAGAGGCAAAGAAGCATTGAACAGACTGTCAAACTACATTGGGAAGACAGGGGAGGTTGGGCGAGGGGGGCTGTAAGAGACCAACCGAAGGACTTGTATGCATGCATATAAGCACAACCAATGGATACAAGATACTGGGGGGAGGGGGAGGGCGGGCAGGTGAAGGCATGTACTGGGGAGTAGGGGAGGTCAGGGGGAGGTCAACGGGGAAAAAAAAAAGGAGACATATTTACTACTATTTGTAATACTTAAAACAATAAAAAAAAGAGATAAAGAAGAGAGTGTAAATAAAGTAATTTTCACTGTGTTAACATATAGTAAATATATGGTCAATTAATACAATTAGTTTATTAGTTTCTATTATTTTTGCAAACATTTTTGTATTTGAAGTAAATATTTATCTGATTCTAATTAAGTTTTCTATACTGGACTTTATCTTAGCTCCTATCTAGATCCCAAGATTTCTAAATTCTTATAGTATAAATTGAGAGAAATCTCGAAATTTTATCAATGTTAATTTGCCAAATTATCTCACTCCTTTCACTTCTCTCATCCCACTTTTTCCACTCTAAAATTTTCTTCCTCGCTTACCTGTGTACTTAACATACCCTTTAATTAAATATCTTTTAACAATTAGAAAATAATTTAATATCTTTAATTTTTACCTTTAAAAATAAAGTGTTGAAGTTACACAATGAAAAATACATTTAAGAAAAGTTATCTAGATGGTAAAACTGTCTGAGTTCCTGACTGAAACATTCTGTATGTTTCAGCCCTGATGTCTGAAAAACTATGTAGCTTCTTTGGCTAGCACTTGGGAAAATACTTGCTCTGTTTTCGCAATGTCGAAGCAGTTTGTCTCAGATGTGAGAGCCAAAATGATCTTTACTAAAGTGCCTTGTTCATTATTTCTACCCCTAATGGAAATATGATGAATAACTGATATTCTTTTCATTGATTACTTAGAGTGTGTTAAATAGTCACATTATAAAACTTGAGGGACAGAATCATAGATATTTGCAGACAACTAATAACCCCCAAATAAAATATTTCTGCACAAATCTTTGGTGACTGGTTATGGCAAAAAGGCAATATGGATTGATAGGCTCATTTATCTCCACCTCTTCAGAGACTAGTTTATATTTTTCACCGACTACATTAATACATTCTGCATGTTTGACTATGAATAGACACTGCTATGAGATACGTTTCAACAGCCCAGAACAGTTTAATATCATCAAGGTTACAGCTGTACTTGTTCATAAATAATTCATTTAAAATGCATTTTTAATTAAAAAGTAGGTCATATGATTCATTTTGAAGTCCTATGGGTGGTTAGAAGACCATCTGGGAATGATTCATTAATACCTTTTCCAAAATCTACAGTTTGCAACCCCACATTTGTTCATAAATGAACTGAGTAATACCACCTACAATTCCCAGGCTTTCATTATAAAATTCGCAGAGGCACCTTTGGCTAACACCTCCATGGATTTAAAAACAATATGGGCTCATCATACTCCAATACACAGATATCAGCCAAGTGGTGCTTGGAAACCTTTGCCCATTTGTCAGGCTAAATTGTAGTTCAGACTTGGCAGCAAGGAAAATAAGGCATTGTATTTTTACTTGCATATAACATTACGGGTAACTATAAACTGACACAATAAAATAGAAAATAGTTTAGGATATCTGAGCTTACACATATCTATTGCTGTACTTGAGGTCTTTGGGGGACATGATTTTAAAATGGAGTAGCTATTGCAAAGCCTATTTTTGCTCTGTTTTGAAAGACTACTGGATAATGGTCAATAACCTGACAGGTGAATAAGATTTTCATAAGATTTGGCATTTGAGAGCTCACATAAACTATTTAGAAATCACTATAGCTCCATGGAGTCCATTGCAAAGCTGGTGGCACTCTAGTGGCACCCACCGTTAATGCACCTTTAAAAGAACAAGTCATCTGAGCATTAGTTCCCCAGGCGGGGATGCTGAGAACATGGGTTTGAACCCTATAAAAGTACCTTTTCTTTGCAGGAAAAAAAAAAAAAAAGCAAAAACCAAAAAACAACGACAATGCTTAGTTCAAGCCCAGAAACATATATATAAATTTATTTCACAAGATAACCTGGCTTAAGTAATATGGCTTGTACCATCTCACATGTCTTTTAAAACTCTCCCTCTGTGCTGTGTGTGTTTTTTTCCATCTCAACATATGAAAACCTCTAAGACTTGCTCATCTTTAAAATATTAATTATAAAAATACAAACTACCAATGACCTTGCATTTATTTCTGTATACTAAGTGCATAACTATGTTTATGCCTTTTTAAGACAAGTTGATCTCCACTTCCTTGCTTATTCTTCAAACGAGAGCAGACTAATGTCTATACCACAAATATTTCATGCTAAGGTCAATCAATGATAGATTTAAAATTCACCAAAAGCGTAGAGGACTTTCTCTAGTCCCAGTGCCCTTGTGCGTGACACTCTGACTTTACATCCTCCGTTGCTGATATGACATTACTTTATCCTTCTACCACTTTGGTAGCTCCTTTTTAATCCTTCCTGTGAAATATTTCATATTCTTTAAATGTCTGTTTTCTCTTTTCTATATTATCTCCTCTACTCACTGTATATCCTGGACAGGCATCCATATACAGATTTCTTCAGAAACAACTGAATACACATCTTCAAATCATAGGCCCTAAAAAGATCCCAATCCATTTATCCAAGAGCTTATTGCAGTCTCCTCTTAGTTCCAGAAACAACTCAAATTAATGCTTAAAATAGATACTACGTTTATTTCCTCAAATTCTTCCCCCTCTCTCAGTAAATGACATTATCACTTATGCTCACCCAAGCCACAGAGAAAGTGGAGTTGTGTGAGCTATTGTCGGAGCACAGGCTGCTTTCAGTCCTCTCTAAATACAGCTGTGCTAGCTCCTCCTTCCAACAATCCTACCAGGGACCAGAAATATACCCCTTTTCTTGAGGCTTATAGAAGTCTATTCCGTTACGACTGTGGGAAAATTCCACAAGAGATAAACAAGACAGAGACAAAAAACAAATTCATTTAATGAAGAGATAAGATGGGCCTCTCTCCAGCTAGGTGAACATTAATCTGAGTGCTAGCTCCTGAGCAAAGGAAGATTTCATCAGATGCCCATGACAAGAGGAGCTAATATAGATCTGGGCACAGAGAGAACAGTAGCAAATGATGTTACAATTTCCAAATAGCTCTGACAACTGAAACAGGGCTCTTCAAAGAGATCACTTACCAAAAAGTTGTCTATATGACTCATCACCTCTAACTTTATCTCTGACTATTAAACATCTTCACCCCCTTTTTACCCTCCCTTATTTCTTCATTACGGTATGAAACCAAACCAGACCAAAATCTGAGCTGCCTTCTGTTATCCTTCACACTACTTCTCTGATAAATAAATACAGAACTATCTACTAGGATGGGAGAAAAGGGAGTAACAGGAAGGAGAGAATCAGATAGTACATTTAAATAATTTCCTGCCGCACTAGCAAGTATCATCCTAACCATTCTTCTCTCTTCATATACAATTGCTATCTTGCCCTTTTACCTGCTGAGTGCTAACAAGCTACTAACTTCCAAATCCCTCTGTCATTACTGACAATATTAGCACTCAGATGGCTGTGTTCATTTTACCACTAATCCTAACTCTTAACATAATCTTAGACTCAGCAGTTCAGTGTCAACCTCTGAACCAGGAGGTCACAGTTCCATTCCCAGTCAGGGCACATGCCTGGGTTGAGGGCTTGATCCTTAGTGTGGGGCATTCAGGAGTCAGCCAATCAATGATTCTCTCTCATCACTGATGTTTCTATCTCTGTATCCCTCTCCCTTCCTCTCTTTCTAGAAAAAATCAATAAAAACATATATATTTTTTAAAAAGTAGTGTCATTAATGAATCGCAATAACCTAGATTTAGAGGTTATGTTTATAAATTATGAATAGCACACAAATCTGTTCACTACACTTCTGGATGATTAAGGACCTCGAAATGGACTAGAAGATAAAATAAGAAGATAGAAATAAATATGACAAATGTGAAATCTTGAGTTTTAATTAAAACAAATAACTTACACAAATATAAATGAAAGTATCAGGAAGAACTTATCACTCCAAAAACTCTAAGAGTTTGGCTAATGAAATCAACATTTCAGTAAAAGCTAGCATGTTTCCAAAACAAACAAAAAATGACCTAATTAATTTAATTAAATGAACCCAAAGTACAGAAATAGCAATGCCATCATAAATGGGATTCATAGAGGCAAAACTTGGTGATGTGTACTCACTACTTCATAGAGAAGAGAAAACCTGAATTGGGAGCAATTGGTAATCTTATTATCCTGGGAGATAATTTCTGTTGCTCATTAGATTTCTTGACATGGATGAAAGAGCTGTCAAGATTTTCTTCTACCCTGTTGTTTGAATCAAAGCTCATGAACTTACTTTCTGATATCTAATCCAGTGTTCTTGACATAAAAATACCAGTGAAGTGGGTGACTTCATTAGAAGGCAGACATAACCTAGTTTTCTAAGTTTATTCAAAATGTGTATTATTTATTGTACATGAAGAAATTGGCTTTTATATGCTATAATAATCTGACATTTAATAAAAACATGAGTGAAACAAATTACGTGGAACTGAAAATATTGTTTCTCGATATGTCAAGTTGAAAACAAAAGATCTCAAACTGTAGCAAATTCTTCTAAAAACCTCACCTACTGGGATAACAAATTCAGGTCACCTTTCTTAGCAAACATGTTAATCTTGGTGTACACATTTGCAACAACAATGTAGAAGACTTGGATTCAATGGAATGCATGTGAAAAAAATTACCAAATTGTAAAAATTAATTGGTGACTTCTAAAGTAATTAAATGTAGTACCAAAAGGAAAAGAAATAGCCATCGGAAAGACCACACCCGGTGTCCTGTATGGAATTCTAAAGTTACTGGTGTAACAATTTCTTCATGTACAATAAATAAACTTAGAAAACTAGATTATGTCTGCCTTCTAATGAAGTCACCCACTTCACTGGTAGTTTTATGTCAAGAACACTGGATTAGAACATTTAGAAGAGAATTACTGTGGTACCTATTTGTAAATATTTGAAGGGGCATCAATTGCTCTATGTGAATCTAAAGTGATGAACCAAGAATTGTAAGTGCAAGCAAAAGGGGAATAGATTTTAGTTGTCTCAATAAAATGTGCTGCCTTGCAGGGTGGGAGTTTCCAAGATGGGAGCCAAATTAAGGGGCCCCTTCAGATATATCTTAAACAATCCTTACATTGAATAAAAGTTGAACTAAATGACTTCTATGTGACATTCCAATTTAGGAGATTCTATTTTTAATGTGTTTGGTGAAATACCGTAAAGGAACCTATATATTCTGTCTCTTGGTTTAACTTTTTCTCCATTATTTTCTCTTCTTGTCATTAGCAGTTGATTTTTTTTTCTTTTCTCTTTATTTTAGGACATGGAAAAGATATTCACTTCCCTGTTGGCTTGCTGTAGATTTCTTTGCATAATTGTGTTCTGATTTGAGTTGCATGACAAAGAAAGAAACAACTTCAAACAACATCAAATCATTACTTTCCACCGAAAACAATCACTTACATACCAGATAAGGAAAATGTCCCTAAGTGTATCTTGTTTTCTTAGTTCTGTGCAGTAGTGTTCCATTACTGGTGATTTCACATTTGAAAACTAACTCACACAAAATGTGAGACAGCCAGTACTAACTGTTCACTCAAAGATTTTTATGAATCTGCCACAAGCAACTCCATTCCTGATATGGCAATTAGGGGATAAGGGGATACTTCATTAATCATACACTCAGGAGAAAATGGCTTAAGCTTTTGTCTGTATCAAACAAAACACCAAACACAAAAATGTTTATTGTAAAGTACTATGCCTCATGAGAATGAAGAAAATGGGACGTAAACTTAGCAGTTTAATTTCTGCAGAGCCCTACTGCATTTGAAACCATTGTTTTATATCGTTACTTCATGATACACAAATCTTGAGTCCCCGGGTGACAGACTAATAGTGGGGGAGCACTAATCGTGGAGGCATAGGCAATTAAAGCGCAGAAGCCAGGGTTGGTGCCGAACAAGTCACTGAACACATGATATGCTGGCATGATATATGCAACAAATCCAAAGATCTGGAAGCAGAAATCTAGTAACAAAAATGGTACATGCGATTTCTGCATGGTTTAACAAACTATAAACAAACAAGAATAAACCTATGCTTCTTTTTAATACTCAAATGCGACAATTTTTTTATTCTAAATGAAGAAAATGTATCAGCCTCCAAAGATTATATGTATATCTTGCCTTATAATTTAGTATCTTTCCACTATGCCATCTTGAATTTATTACTTTAAAATTCAAAAAATAATGTATTTATTTAAAATGCTATAGATAATGGACAACATAAACTGATGAACAAAAACAGAACCGGAGACAGGGAAGCATCGATCAGACTGTCAAACCTTAGGGAAGGTAGGTAAGGGGGAGAGATCAACCAAAGGACTAGTATGCATGCATATAAGCCTAACCAGTGGTCACGGACAACAGGGGGTGGGGGCATGCATGGGGAGGGATTTGGGATGGGAATGGGGGGATGAGGACAAATATGTGATACCTTAATCAATAAAGAAATTAATTAAAAATACTATAGATAATTTCCTTTGATTTTGGAATTAAAATATCCAATTATTTATGAAAGTATTATTTTGGTTTAAAAATTTAATATTTATGCTATCCTTAAAGTTGGGTCAAATGTATTATTTTATTCTAATACCCAAAAACCTAAATATTAAGTAATTAATTAACTTTGCTGTTGTTCAGAAGAGCACACTCGTAGAATCTCTTAAATGTAGCAGACATGAGCAGAGTTCAGGATTTTCATGAAATTTATAAAATTGGGTTTGTAATTGTTTTCCATACACTACTTTAAATGATCCACTTTTCCTTATTCTGTTTCTCCCTTCTTCCCACATTCTACTTCCAGATTTGGGGAACAGAAGCAACCTAACTATGCACAGTCTCAAAGATGCTCTTAATTACAAGTGCAAATTTCCAGCCCACAGCCTCTGCCCCCACCTCCACCCCTTCACCACTGCAGGCCAGAATGGAGAGTGGCTGGACAGTTCTGAGCTTACTGTTCCTACCCTTGACTTGAGCCTTCTCCTGCCACCTACTCCTAGTATTAGAGACTGTCAAATGCATACACAATCTTGGCGTTTGAGTGGGGAGCAGTGAGGTAACAACACTGAAGGATAAATGTGATCATAATTGTACACTTTATCCTGTGGTCTTCAAGGATCCAGTGAAGGTTTTAAAGGATATAAGTTAATGATGAAAGTGGCATTTGGGAAGGATACATTTTCAATGGATTGCAGAAAGAAATGAGTATGAAGTGAGAATGTATAAACAGAGACACCAGCATACAAAGAACTAGTGTGTTGTAGAGAAAATGTAGAAGGATTATGATCTCTGCCATGAAGTAGTTTGTACAGTAGCCCCACTCCCCCATTCATGGTTTCTGTCTCCATGGTTTCAACCACAAATGGAAATATTAAATGGAAAATTGCAGAAATAAACAATTCACATTTTAAATTGCACACCGTTCTGAGGAGTATGATGAAATTCCACTCCATCCCACACCATCCCTCCTGGGAGTGAATCATCCCTTTTCCAGTGTATCCATGCTATATATGCCACCTATCCCTTAGCCACTTGGTTATCAGATCAATTGCCATAATATCACACTGCTTGTGCTCAAGTAAGCCTTATTTTACTTAATAATGACCAAAGAATAAGAGTAGCAATGCTGGCAATTCAGATATGCTAACAGAAGCCCTATAAAATGCTTGTTTTAAGTGAAACAGCATGTATATATAAGAAATACATAGTATATATAAGGTTCAGTACCATCTACTATTTCAGGCATCCACTGGGAGTCTTAAAATGTACCCCTGTGCATAAGGGGGAAGACCATTGTAATTTTTTGAAAGGCATTTCTTCTGTTCACTGGAATTAGCTGAATACTGTTGTTATAAAATAGTGGTTCATTTCATCATGTAACAAAAATGAGAATGATACAAAAAATGTGAATATTCTGAAATGTGTGAATGACAATATCCATGTTATTGTTAGTCAGCAAAAGTAAAATGCCAAGGAATGTTACCTTACTGAACTTTTGAAACTCTATAACAAATACCAAATAAAAGGAGGAAAAAAAGTATGGGAGACACTAAAGCCTTAGAAAAATATTGAAACTCCATTATAGAATATCAGCTGTTTTACATACCCAGACATCTGTCTGGTGATTTCCCTCTGCATGTATTTGTTTAGGAGAAAGGAATCGGAGAATGAATGTGAAGCAGTTAGAGTTCAGGGTTAGAAAAACAAGGCAAGTGGTAGATACACAGAAGTGCCCATGTTGGACAGGGCTTCTACTGACTGCGTTGTTGTCAGAATGTACAAGGATAACAGAAAAAATAAGCATGAGAACAGCAGTCTGGTCCACAATGCCTTTAGAGAAGAAAGCCTTGGTTTGTGAATAAATGCTCTTTGTGTTTCTGGCTCAGATTTGCCTTGTCTGCTACCTAATTCAGCCCACATTTTACCTGTTGGCTGCCACTTTTTATATACCTGCTAGCACTCTTTATTCCTTGGCAATGACCAGTTAGGTAGCATTACCTAAGGCACCACTACAGTGTCAGTTTAGCTGGTTAGAACAAAATGCTCAATAATTTAAAGGCACAAGGGGTGGGAGGTAGTTTAATTAGGTAATTTGGCTTTGTACAAAAACTTCTCCCCTGCAAGGCCTGAGGCTGTCCTTGGGACAGGAGTTGTGCTGACACACAACCACCATCTGGGAAATCACTCAAAGGCCCTGCTGGGATATGAGGGTCATTTTAAGGGTGTCATCCTGTGGGAAGGCCACATTGTTTTTCCACTAGTCAAGCTGTCTGGAAGTTTGTCTTGTTTATACAATCCTTAGATGTGCCTATGTCAACCTATAATTTGAACAGCTACTTAGCTAATCTGCTCCAATACCCCTGCTTCATATATGGAGGACACTGAGAACCACTCTTAGCAGGTATGTAATCACACCTAGCCCTGGACTCGGTTGGGATCCAATATTTGTAGAAAAGGTCAAAAGGTGATGTTCATAAGTGCCACTCCACAGGCAGCCAAGAAGCCCTACACAAGTGTTGCTAGAGTTCTATTTCTCAGAGCCATAAAGAATGAAAAGGCTTGCTACTAACACCCTTGGCAGACTTTTAGTTTGGTTTCAAACTTGATGTTATATTGACATCATGTCCTGATGTGTACACAGCCACATGCAAGGACAGAAACACTGGATTGTTTCTTTATGTCTAGTCTGAATTAATTTCATTTTCACCAATATTATTTGATGACATTGAGGCATGTGGAAAAACTACTTTTGTATGAAGAGTCAATGAAAAATTTTAATTGTTTATATGGCATATTTATATATTATTCTAGTGGCCCAGTGCATGAAATTCATGCATGCGGGGGGGGGGGGGTGGTGTCCCTCAGCCCGGCCTGCACCTTCTCCAATCTGGGAACCCTCGGGGATGTCCAACTGCCTGTTTAGGAGGGATCGGGCTTAAACCGGCAGTCAGATATCCCTCTCTCAATCCAAGACCATTGGCTCCTAACCGCTCACCTGCCTGCCTGCCTGATCGCCCCTAACCACTCTGCCTGTCAGCCTGCTCACTTGCCGGCCTCATTACCCACAACTGCCCACCACCCGCCAGCCTGATTGCCCTCAACTGCCCCCCCTGCTGGCCTGATCACCCCAACTTATCCCCCCCACCCCGCCAGCCTGATCGCCTCCAACTGCCCTCCCCTCCTGGCCTGATCGCCCCTAACCACCTCTGCCTCAGCCCCGCCACTATGGCTTTATCCTGAAGGACATCCATAAGGTCTCCTGGTCTAATTATATTACCCTTTTATTAGTATAATTTGGAAACATAACATTTTATAAAAATGTTAATTATCTATGTCAACCAAGCTAATTATAAAATTAGGAGTTCATAAGTGTACCTATTTTATTGAAGAATACAGAGGTATATTTGAACTTAGCAAGGTGGGAAAATAAGAGTCAGCTATTTTAAAGCAGATTTTATTGAATAAACACCATTATTTCCTTTGTCTCAAAGCAAATAATCCTAGTGGGTAGAAGACTTTGGAGATAAATTGGCCTCTAAATTATTATTATTTTCATAATCCAAGAACATGATATACTGTCTAGCACATCATAGTACCTTAATATGGAAGATCGGATAGCCTACAAATATCAAAATATGTAGCAAATATCTTTTAAATGCACAGTTGAGTTTAAAAATATATCTAGGAAAATCCCCAGGGGCCAAACACTGAAGATAAAACTGTGGAGGAGGTGGGTAAAGGATTGTTAGTGTCAGTAATGTAGGATTGTAGTTGCTATCACAGAAACAGACAGAAGGATGAGTATTTGGGCCGGCAAAAGGAATTACACTTAAGATCCACAATAAAGCTAAGAGCAACCAAGGGTAACTTCTTCAGAAACTGGTAGAGTAGGGAAGAGAAAAGAAAAAGATTACCTGCAGCAGAAAGAAATGTATCTCTCTTGGGTTGGTCCTACCATTATTCAGATCTTTCCTTAGATATGTCCTCATTCAGAATTTTTTGGGTGAAATGCTTTTGTGGTTAGACCAAAAGTGTTCTCTTTTTGTTTATTTCCAATGTCCAAATGCGTTTATTCATCAAATGTATTCATGACTACATTTTTTTCAGGTTTGGGTTTATGAAATTAGAAAATACATGAGCAATTCAATCCAAGCAACCACCACAACAGAATAAAACCTTAGTTTAATAGACCCCTCAGATAGAGACTACAAAATATGCTTTGAAAAAAAAGTATAATACATCTTTTAAAATTTAAAAATATATTTTGAAATTAAACACTCAATGATTCAATTAAATAGCAGGTTAGATCCCATTTAAAGAAACATTTTGTAAACACTAAATAATTCGACCAGAATGCAACATAGGGAGATAAAAATGGGAATATACTGAGAAAAGAAAATAGAAGATGCACATGAAATCAAAGGAGAAACAGGGCCATGTTGCAGGCTAAGGGAAAACTTTACCTCACCTTTAGTGACATGAGAGCCATTGTTAGGTTTTAACAGGGAAGTGACATGATCTGAAACACACTGTAAAAATGATTACAGTGAGAGTTTTGAAAACAGTCTGTTAAGAAGCCAGGGTATAATTAGGGAGACCAGCTAAGAGGCTGTTATAGTAATCTGGGCTTACACTTTGGTATTGCAACAGTGGAAGTGGTTAAAAGTGTTCCAATTCTGGGACGATTTTGAAGATATGGCCAACAAGATTTCCTGACTGATTAGTTCTAGAATGTGGTAAAAAGAGAAATCAAGGATGATTTAATCATTTTTGGCTTGAGGAAATTGAAGTATGAAATTGGCTTCAACTGCAATGAAGAGGCTGCAAGTGAAGGCCATTCGGGGAGAGAAGAGCAGTTTTGTTTTAAAGATGTTATGTTTGAGAAAAGAAGTTCTAATGTAAAAGAAAGTTGCTAGAACTGGGATGCTTAATGTGTTTTTCTGTTATCATTTGACATTGCCCTTAGGTTTGTAAATAGGCCCTTCATTAAACTCTCTTCAGTTACCTTGTTTGAGATTTCTGTTTCCTGCTACAACTATGAATGATACAATTATTAAATGAATAACTAATAAATGTAATCAATCTCTTTCATCCATATAGGTCCTTAATGTCAGAAGCTTTTCACGTGTATATTTTGACATAAATTGATTTTCAGAACTAAAAGACAAGTTCACTAGATGCTACATGCATTTATCTTAGCCAAATTCTGAATAATGTAATTAATATGTGCTATTTTAATGAAACTTTCATCAAAAGAAAATAAAAGGGCATTTAACAGATTACCTGGAATTTCACATTAACTTACATGTCATGATCTACTGCTTTGGGAATAATTATGGACAAACTATGTGTGTTTTTTGTTTTGCTTTACTTTGTTTTGTTTTTCACCCAAATAGAAAGTCATCAATGACATGTCCCAACAAAGTCTCCGAATGCTATTGATCACATGCTTATAAAGAGAGAATAGGTTATGTTCAAAGTTATAATTAACTGATATGACATGCAGAATTGGATATTTTGAGAAGACAGATGCAAAAATGTGGAATTTGTCAATTAGCTCTATAGAAATAAAAAAGAAAAAAATGCTTGAAGGTAATGGATGTCTAGACTCTCCCAAGGGACAAGGTACAGTCTTTATATTTTAAAAAATTTAACCTGTGAATTAATACACACCTCTGAGCCCTCATCCCTCTTCCCTCTTTATGGGATGAAGTATGATGAGGCAATGGGAGTGTTCCTTTATCCAAAACAGATGCAACTCATGTTTTAACAACCTACTCCAACATTGCCCCATATAGATGTCATGCTCAAGAACTCATTTGCTCTCCAAAACTCAAAGAGAAAGAAATAAAAGCCATACTTTTTATAACTACATTTATATTGAAATTTAAACACGGAAGTGAAAGAGATTTACATAAAAGAATATGACCTACATGATATAACGTACATGAGTGAAAATTGCTTCTCAGTTCTTCATAACATTTTACTCTGACTGGCAGGTACAATATAAAAACAATATGCATGCTCTGCTTTCATTTAGATTCTCACTCTCCCATGTCACATTGGATTATACATATTTCTTAGTGTTTTGCCACAGCAATGATCACTTCAAAGCATATTAGCGCTGTGCCCTTATGTGATGTAAACAAATATGTAGCAGAACACTGAGTTTTTGCTTTAACCTTTGGTCTAACATGGCTTACCCTAATGCTATTGTTTCCATTTATATGTAAAATACCAGTTTTGCAGGCTACACATATATCACATTAGATAAGAGCAGCACTTTATATAGACCAAGTCAACAAAGTATTGTCAAATAGGTTGGATACTCTAAGAATTGAGAACTAGTGTTGTTATTTAATAATATACATTTAATTTTGACATGTGAGTTCCTAAATATCTACTAAGTGCTTAATACATGCTAAGCAATATACTAATTAGAGGGTGAAAGAAAATGAATATATTTCATATGGTTTAATGGGAAGTAAAAATATATAAATCATAAGCAAAACATTTCCTTATACATGTTCAATATTAAAATGGGTATAGACAGAGTGGGATAAGAGGCCATGGTGGAGGCAAGCATAACTAACCCTGAAGCTTCAAAGCCAGCTTCTTGAAAGTGATGAGTTTATATTATTTGCCATACTTTCACACAAAATGTACCTAAGGTACTTTAGACTCTATAAAAATAACACAATCAATGCTATACTATAGTTTACCAACTTTTAAAAATTTTCAAAATTATTAGATATGATTCTTTAAGAAAATTTTCTTTCTTGAATACAATAACCTTAGAATTAATGTCTAGAATTATTTTCAATGATTTATAAAATAAATTATTTTCTCTTTGAATTATTTTAAGAATGAAATAAAACTTTTATGGATAAGTAAATATGATACTTCATGCATATTAAATTGGATATTTCCAGCAAGGATTTCTATAAGAGCCTATAAGAATAATTAATATGGGAAAAACGACAAGCCCTAAACTAGGGTAGTAAATGTCTATGTGGAACTGAGCCGAAGTAATCACTTATTAGTATTTACTAATTTTGCCTACTTTCAGTGAATTGTGAACAAACAGATAAAAATAACCTAATTTTTTAGAGAAAGAATGACTCTTCTGATGAAGTATGAGAAATTTTGAGAATTGAAGAAAATTCACACTGATCATTTACCATAAAAATTGTGTGAACTACTGGCACATTTCAGTGTATTTCTGAAGTATTTCTTCATTCTTTATTTCTCTGAAGATAAGTGTACTAATAAGTAGCCTAGGCTCAAAGACTGCAACTTATAGAGAAATTGCTTTTAAATCTAAAAATGTGAAAGAGGAAGTTTCAGAAATAAATTCTCTCAGGGAAGAAAAAAGTCCCATTGTTTATTTTCAGTGATATTTGTAAACAACATCAACTTCTAAAATTATTTCCAAAACATTTTGCTCCTCTTTATTGTTTTTCTGTGTCAGAAGACTTATCCAAATGGACTATTTAAAAGCATGAATCTAAGGACAGAAATAACCTGTGTGGAAAGGCCCCTCAGTGTATGTAGTGAATAAGCTCTCACTCTGGATAAACATAAAGGTATTGATTTTCCATTTTATTTTCTAATATGAAATTCAATCTTTGAAAAAGACTTTGTTATCTTAAGTAATGTTTTTTTCAAATGCCTTAATTATTTCTCCAATTTAATTTGTTTTTCAAAATATCAATTAGGTTAAAAGCAATACATTTAAATATCCTTAAAAAGTTGCATTTTTTAAAGAACAAGGTGGTTGATTCCATAATTCCCCTCCAATAGTTTCTAAAATGAGTTTACATTAGAAAAAAATGTTGTGAATGCACAAATAAATGAATTTAACATCTAAAAAACAAAATTCCTATAAAGAGAGATGAATTAGTGCAGTTATCCCTACAATATAAAGTGCAAATGGTAGGAAATGGAAAGTAGAGGCAAAATACACATGCAAACATGTAAGCTTTCATTCAATGAACTTTTCAAAACTTGTCATTTGACTTAATGTCATTTACATATTGTTTTAAACTACATATTTGTTTCACACAGGATACATATCCCTGAAAAATGCCCTAAAACATTAAAAGTAAATCATTTTTCTAGGAACACAAGAAAAAAAGCAGAGAAAATGATGGTGAAGAAAAACGTTAGGCTTCAATCTATCAAAGGAAAGCATTGTGTTCTTCAATTACTCTGAGTCTGAAGGGAAGAAGTAAGTACAGAGGCGTTACAAAAAAATCCTCATCTCTTAACCTGCTGTCATCTCATACCTGCATCTGATAGGACCCCTCAGCTGCAAGCAGCTCTCATGAAAGCAGATAAAGAGGGCAGAAAGATCAGCACCGCAGCCCTTCTCCTTGACAGGTGACTATAAGTGGCACTTCTAATGCTGTTACTAATTTATTAAGTATTCCAAAGTTAGAATTTAATCGGAATATTTTTGTCACATTATCCATCACTAACTTAGAAGAGATGGAATTTTCTTAAACAGACGCACAGTGCAGTGCCTTAGGCAGGCTTTTAGTCATTTCAGTTTGTCACAATGGACTAGTTCCATTTTAATGATTTAGTTAATTGTGTGACAAGCTATGAAAAATGGAAGTGACCCAATACCTAGTCCAAGGAATATGCCAAGGTCTAGCAGTTAAGTTACTGAGAAGCACTCTAATTTGCAGTTGAAAAAAAATGTTCCCAATTTTTTCTTTATAAAATTCAGATTTCATATGTTGAGCAAAAGTCAAGTTAGGGAATTGGAGTTCATTTATATAAAGATGAGATGAACAAAAAAAAGTCACATTAGCAGTTTAAATGATGGAGTTAAATAAGATACAATTTAGGTGAAAAGATAATTAAGTGTTGAAAATATAATGATCCATTTGACAAAGGGGGAATAGAAGGTGCATAGAATTCCAAATACAACCTCCCCATTTAAAATCACATTTAGCATTCCTTATAAGTGAAAAATATGCATCTGAGAGTACTGTGTTACTTTAAGTCTCAACCTATCATTTAATTAATGCACACATCCTAATATATAAAGAGCCAGGGTCCGTACATCCAAAACGACTGGAGGGACGCTGAATGCCAGGGTGCATGTGCAGCAGGCTCGGGTGGGCAGGAACTTGTGATAGCGGAGACAGTGTAGGAGAGGCGGTGTCTGGGGGCTCTGAGTGAGTCCTGGGTCCCTGCAGCAACCAGCCCTGAGGCACCCTCCCCAAGCTGTTTCCCACAATGCCTGTGGGAAGATCTCACCCTCGGAGAGCCCACAGTGGCAGTGTGTCCTGGGGCCGCAGTTAGGGGCAACCAGGCTGTCAGGGGTGGGCATTTGGGGGTAATCAGGCCAGCAGGGGGGGAAGTTGTGGAAATCAGGCCAGTAGGGGGAGGCAGTTGGGGGTGATCAGGCCGGCAGGGGAGAGCAGTTGGAGGTGATCAGGCCAGCAGGTAAAGGCAGTTAGGAGCAATCAGGCAGGCAGGCAGAGTGGTTAGGGGCAACCAGGCAGGAAGGTGAGCGATTAGGAGTCAGTGGTCCCAGATTGCGAGAGGGATTTCGACTGCCGGTTTAGGCCTGATTCCACAGGACATCCCCTGAGGGGTCCCAGATTGGAGAGAATGCAGGCCAGGCTGAGGGACCAGCCATCGCCCCCCATCATGCACGAATTTTGTGCACCGGGCCTTTAGTCTTATATAAAATATATACTTTATAGCCCTAACCAGTTTGGCTCAGTGGATAGAGTGTTGGCCTGCGGACTCAGGGGTCCCAGGTTCGATTCTGGTCAAGGGCATGTACCTTGGTTGCAGGCACATACCCAGTAAGGAGTGTGCAGGAGGCAGCTGATCGATGTTTCTCTCTCATCAATGTTTCTAACTCTCTATCCTCTCCCTTTCTCTGTAAAAAATTAATAAAATATATTTTAAAGATAAATAAATAAAAATAAAATATATACTTTATAATCACTGTAGAGTCATGGACAAGGATGTTTTATGAAAATCATGCATCATAGAAATATCAGTATCAATAGAAAATAATAATAACCATGTATTTACTCATCTCTAATGTTACATAATAATTTTATTGGTATTGCTGATTCCTTCTTTCAAAGCATTACAATTTTTCATGCCATCATAGCAGAAAAGTAAGAAAAAAAAAGAAATGACCATTAATAAGTCAAGATACAGGAAGTAACACATCTTCACATTGAAGTCAAAATATCATATTAATCTCTGTGGTATTTTGACTATAAAACATTCTATAGAGTAAGAAGATCTGGGTTTAAGTAACTAATTGAAGCAGTTTAGGTAATCTCCCCAAGCTGTGGTTTTCTGCATTTGTCAAGTTGGGCTAATGTTATTTACTTTACATAATTATTGTGACAATTAAATGTCAATTTGTGTAAAAGTAATGATATAGGTTTATGTCAATAAGGCTGTATGCTATGCTGGCAGAAATTAGAAAGTGAAGTCAGGTAAAGGGCAATCTCTCTGGCACACTGAAGGAGGTCACCAGGCAAAAGAATATCACAAGTATATTGCAACCCATTCCAGGTGTCACAAACTACAGAGTGACCATGTAATGATTCACTGAAGATACTATTGCAACATCCAGAAAAAAATAATAGCACCTATCCTACAGAAACATCAAACTATTATATAATCTAAACAAAACAAGTTATGAGATAAATTACTGAACTGGCAGATGAATGGATTGGTGATGTATCACATCTTTTGCTTCTCTATTTTTATAATATATAGAAATTCTGGGCTCCTAGCTTTTAAGTGGTATAGATGTGAATTGAAAGTCAATGCTGCAATATGGACAGTGACCTGGTCACAACAATCCAAACTCATAGCAATTCTATGACAGCCAACACATCATCAGTTTATAGTTTATATTATAGTCATAGATAGTAGTATTGTATAAATGACTTTCTAAAACACTGAGCAAGAGACATACATTATAACCATCTTTAACCAAGTAACTTATATTTAAAAAGTGCACGATAAAAAAAGAGTGCATGATTGACTCCATTTATAGTTTGTTCTTAAAAATTAGGTATATTTTTTCAAGTTATAAATTTCATACACCATTTTTTATCTTTAAAAAGCACCATAGAAGACAGGATTTTTTAAAATATATTTTATTGATTTTTTACAGAGAGGAAGGGAGAGGGATAGAGAGCCAGAAACATCGATGAGAGAGAAACATTGATCAGCTGCCTCCTGCACACCCCCAACTGGGGATGTGCCTGCAACCAAGGTAAATGCCCCTGACCAAAACCGAACCTGGGACCCTGGAGGTCGCAGGCCGACACTCTATCCACTGAGCCAAACCAGTCAGGGCTGAAGACAGGATTTTTATTGTTTAACTTTAAGCCATATAATTTGAACAAAAATATTTTAAGCTGTATTAAAAAATGTACATGTTCCTTAAAAAAACCAGATGTGTGTAAATATTTTTTTAGAGTTTACATTGTATTTCTACTATACCTGTGTATACATAATAAATGAATTCATTAGAATATCCACATCTATATATAGAATGTTTTCCTAAGCATTTGCCTATAAAGTCTCCAGTTCCATTGTTAAAATTTTGTTGAAATTTAGTTCATTAATTATTCTAAATATTGCAACATTATCCTTATAATTTACTTACAGTTGACTTCTCTTCCAAATTAATTCAAATGCTAATTGTGATCTGTTACTTATCAATCAATCAACTTACTATGCATCCAGAACCTTCCAGGTGCTTATTTATGCCTCATTTATACCTCCTGACCAAGAATCATGTGTTGATGTACCAACTGGAGCATTAGCATATAATTATTAATGATACCTTGCTTACTATTGCGTGAGCCTTCACATCTTCTGAAAGTTTTAGTTGCCATTCATTGTAAATGTAAGGATATTAGGAAAAGAACTTTCTCTGTGGAGGACTTTGCATTTCAAATTTATTTATTTTTTTAGGTAAAATCATTAAGTTATTGGATAAAGCATTTTCTTCTGTATTTGTTTCTAGGAACCATAGCTAAACTGTTCCAATATGGTTACAACTGCTCTACATTCAGCAATTAGATGAGGGAGCAGGGTAGGTGACCTCCAAGACCTACCCAGTTAACAGCCTGGAAACAAAGAGCAGTGGTACAAAACTCCTCTCAAACTCTAAAGCCTTGGACCCACACTTCCTCTTTCTCTTCTCTGACCCTTGTTATTGCAAACACTGACAAACACCCAGGGATAGTTTCTCACTTGGTATCCCAAATAATAGAGTGAATCATTTGGTACGAGCAACGGCTGTAAGAAAAACAAAGAAAGATGTCAGGTAGGTAATCAGCTCCTCCCTAAGTGACATAGCATCAGGGAGTGAAAGAGATGGTAAGTAAATGCCACTACCACCATCAGGATATTTCACCCTTCTTGTGTTTTAATTTGTTTCATTGATGTTTGCACATAATGTCTCAAATTCTCAGTCTTCAAAACAGTGTTTCATGAATGGAAAATATAAGCAAACCAGAATAATTAGAATTTTCAGAACTTGAAACCTGATAGAGTATAAAATCAGCTATGCAGATTGTAAGACAGTGTCATTCTGGCATAAAACATAAATTCTAATTTTCTCTGTGACAATGAGAACAATCAGAAAATTATCAGCAAAATGGAAATAGAAAGAAACCTTGAGCATCAAGCTCTAGCAAGTACCTCTTTTCCATATCACTATGAGCTCCTTTAAATATTTTATGCCCCCCATCCTCAGTCATTACTGTTTCCTTTTCTAACATAGGTTTACCTGGTAATTTGCATCCACAAAGTTTCTCTCTCTCTCTCTCTCTCTCTCTCTCTCTCTCTCTCTCTCTCTCTCTCTCTCTCTCTCTCCCTCTCTCTCATCTTTCTTTCTCCTTCCTCTCTCTCTGTCTCATCAGTCCCTCTCATAACCTTTTAGGAGTGTGACACACTGGCAGTATCCAACTCTTCTTAACTCATATCCATGAATGAATAACTCCAATCTGACCTCACCACCATGAATACTAATTGCTTTCTCATTCTTTCAGAATCTGTACTTTTGTGCTGTTGTGCCAAAAAAACTGAGATTTTCTCTAAAATATTTAAAGAAATATTTAAACTTGGCATTTCTCTGAAAAATAAATCAATATTACCCGTCTTTTGAGTATAACATAGCCACCACCACCACCTTAATTCAGCTGTACTTTTCCCTTCATAAAAAATTTTATCTCCTGAAAGCTTTAAATATTTACTAGAAAATTTTACACTACCTTCAAATGTTTTTGCAAGAAAGAATGTGAAGATAGAGATAGACTACATAACTGTTTTCTAGTTCACAATGTATAAAGAAAGTGATAAACCTTGGTGAAAATTGCCAGGTAGTTAATGAGGAAAATAGTACACATAGGCCAAACCCTGGGAAACCAGAATTTATAAAGAAAAAAAAAAGATTAACTCATAAACTAGAAACCTAGCCCCATAGCTTTTGCAGCTCACTGCTCCCATTTTGCTTTCACTTCCCTTTTACATATTCTGCTGGCACTACACCTCTTCTAAATTAGAGTTAAATAAATCCTCCGAATTTCCCAATTACTGGAGCTAAAGATGAGAACAGAATAGTACTGAGTGAAGAATTCCCAAATTCTCTTAGCAGGAAGCGAGCAGAGGAAAATATTTTCCAAGAATCTCTAATTGAAATCTCTGATCCATAATCCTACAGAAATATCATGATACATACTAGATAATCCTTGGGGTGTCATTCAGTTATATGCATGTAGGCATATTTAGTTTAATCTGAGATCCAAATGCCAAATTTTGTTTCTGGGTTCCAAGCAACCAACTTCCAAATGACTTTTGAGAATCCAAACTATTGACAAATTTGGGGTTGCTCCTACCTGTATTCGTTATAGGATTATCAAGAAGACTAATGAAGTAGTATATTTGGAAGAACTTTGAGAAACTACTTAAGAAAGCATTACATAAGTGCAAAGTATTGTAAAGAGGCAGTGGAAGAATATGTGCTGGCTGAGAAAATCATTGGCAACAAGGAGAAGGCAGCATTTCTTGCAGCTGGACAGAAAATGTGGTGAGGTAACACCGAGCTAGATGCATGGAAAGGGGATTTAAGTTTATTGGAGGAGGATAAGAAATACCAGCAACTTGGAAACAAGTGGAAAGCAGATTTGACTGTGTCGAGAACATTCTTTGAGAATACCTGATGAGATTTCCAGATTGTCAGCTGTGGCAATTCACCCTAAATCTTCTAAGTGCCAACTCCTTGCTCTTGAATTTCAATAAAAATGTGTTATTAAGGGATATGCAGGTGAGTATTCATGTCTATATGTGTATGTGTGCATGTATAATCATTTATAAAAGCTAAGAATCATGATTGAAATTATCCAGAAAAGATACAGAGTTTACAAAGAAAATACTGCTCAGAGAAGCAAGAAAACATTATTTTAAATAGCACTGAAAACATTAAGTAATTTAAATTATATTTTCTTACTGACTAAAATAATATTCAAAGGGGTTCCTTTTTTCAGATATTTTTAAAGGTCTTTATGTGTTTAAAGCTGGTAACATAAATTGCTATCTGAAGTTTTATCTACACCTGTGATAATTTACTTTTAATTATTAATTATATCAACCACCAAATACTCTAGGTACCAAAAGAAGATATGGTCCATAGTCAGTAAATATATATGAGATGAATTTTCTTAGGGACTATAAAACACAAAATAAGTATGGGCTTTTTGGTAAAACTGGAATGATGAATTTATATATTCATTTGTTTATTTAATTTGTATTTATATTAAACAATATTACACAATTTTTGTTTACTCCACTTTATATCATCACATCAAAAATCTTCTCAGTTCCAATAATCAAGATGTGGGGGAATATGAAGTGGTAAATAAATAATTGAAATGTAGGATATCCATGGTGTTAAATACTAAACAGTAATAAAAAAGAGTGAAACAGCCAAAACTGGTTTGGCTCAGTGGATAGAGTGTCAGCCTGTGGACTCAGGGGTCCCAGGTTCAATTCCGGCCAAGGGCATGTACCTGGGTTCTGGGCAAATCCCCAGTGGGGGGCGTGCAGGAAGCAGCTGATCAATGTTTCTCTCTCATCGATGTTTCTGACTATCTCTCTCTCTCTTCCTCTCTGTAAAAAATCAATAAAATGTATTAAAAAAAAAGAAAAGAGTGAAACATAGATACAGGTTACAACATGGATAGGTCTCAAAGGTATAATTCTATGGAAAATAAGCCAGATGCAAAATACTAGTTATTAATCTAGAGTCTTCTCAGAAGTGTTTTTAAAATTCAGCTTTTTACAGTCATATGAGGAAGAAAGAAGATGATAATATGAAGTACTTCCTACTTAGAATACTACAGTTTACCACATAATCTTTCCTATTATAAAATTAATGAAAATTAATAGTGATAATATGAAAAAGCCAAGTAATTTTTAAGTCCAAAAGGTAAATTATTAATATGGAATAACACGTTACAATGAAGAGACAGTGCTATAACTCAAACTACTCTGTTTTCCTGTAGTGTTAAAACTGTTAGAGAAGTTGATAGACATTCATTTCCCTTATTATCATAGGTAGGTTAATACTTTGAAGGAAATACAAAATTTAAGAAAATTTAGGGATGAACAATGTATTCATATGAGGATACATTTGATTTCCAAAGTGATAGTGAATTGTGAAGGGAGAAATACATGCTTAAAAAGATGACACTGATATTGCTTTCAGGGAAAACACACCATGAAAAGAAAAGAAAGCAAACAAAGCAAAGCAAAGCAAAGAAAAGGAAGGGAAGGGAAGGGAAGAGAAGAGAAAGGGAAGGGAAGAGAAAGGGAAAAGAAAAGAAAAGAGAGAAGAGAGGGAGAGAGAAAGGAGAGAAGTGAGAGGAGAGAGAGAGAGAAAGAGAGGGAAAGAAGGAGAGAGAGAGAGGTGACTTAGAGATAATAGTAGGAATACAGATTCTTGCCATTTTTAAGGAGTATATCTATTTTAACTTTATAACAGGAAGGAAGTGATAGATTTTAAGATGCATATGAAAACAGAGATTCTTTATTATCTATGCTGTTTAATAGAGAAATTATTACATTTAAATGAATAAACTTTTAAAGAAAGGATTCTAGAATATTTCAAAACATGTTACATTCAACCTCAGATATATTCAACCTAGGAGAGATTATTTTTCAAATTATACCTGTAAATATGAAAACAGGGAATATCTGAGAACAGGAAGCATCATTTATCTTATAGATTATCTAAATACTTCCCTATTCACCAATGCTCTGTAAGTTCTAATGAATTAGCTATCTACATTTTCACTTCATAATGATCATAAATTCCAAGTCAGTTGCAGGGCTAATTTAGAGTACTTGTTCCTTCCTTTGAGAAAGCACAGATTGGCCACAGATCTGTGATGCATGTATGAGACCTTCACCATGCTCAAGGAGGCTGTGTGTGAAAATATGTAACTGAGTCCATTCTTCAATTTGGCAAGAACAGCCTGTCTAAAAAGACACATGGCCATTTGATGAGCTTCCTCTGAGACATAAAATTTATGCCAAGAAAACTACATCCAGTTCAGTTACAGAGATGTAGTGAGTACACAATACAAATTGGCTTTATTCATTTTGTTCTCCAAAAGTACTGCAGGTCCAAGAAGAAAGCCTTCTCTCACCTTTGTTAACTCCCTCACATCTATCTCAAGCAGTAGAAACATAGTCTTTGATAAAGGACCCTCCTTTCCATATCCCTGTGGATGGTGTGAGGCTCTGTTTAAAATTGCCATGATTAGTTTAAAAATATCCCAGACACTTGCCTGAACATGTGGGGGAGTTTCATTCTTCTTTATACACAGGCAGTCAGTTCCCCTTTGAGGCATGATATTAGCTTTCTCTTGGTTCCTTGACATAATCTTGCTTGTCAAAGTGGAAACTTCTCTACTTCTTTTAGAAGTACTTTTCTGAATCTCTCTGCCTCAATGACTCTCCCATTTCAAATGTCAACTTAATGCATTCTATTTTTTATTTCCTGCGCTTTTAGATTCTTTTTCTTCCTGCTATATCTGTTTTTCTTGCAGGTTATACCTTACCTTCAAGAATTTAGGAAACCCTGTTTTTCTAATAAAATATATGAATTTTAAGAAGTAAGCAAAGAGCCTGCCAGTGTTGCATAGTGTGTGAGCATCAACCTATGAACTAGGAGGTCACCATTTGATTCCCAGCCAGGGAATGTGCCCAAGTTGTGGGCTCTATCCTCAGTGGAGGCCTGATGCAGGAGGCAGCCAATCAATGATTCTCTCTCATCATTGATGTTTTTGTCTTTCTCTCCCTTTTCCTTCCTCTAAGAAGCCAATAAAAATATTTTTTTTAAAAAAAAACAGTAAACAAAGAAACAATCAAAAGAACTCTAAAATACACTACTGACACTTTTAGCTTTCAGGTGTAGCTTCAACCAATATGTAATCAGGAGAGATGTGACATTCAATAAATCTTATATTCAAGACATGAACTGAAATTATCTAAGTATAAAATAACTGAAGTGAAGCGTGAACTCAAGAAAAACCTGAGTTTTTAAATATGTCTTAAAGAATTGCATTGTTTCTAACCCCTTACTTTGATATGAGCTTTGCAAGGAACTACAAGGCACACAAAATTGACCATCTCTAAGATAAGTCTTTCTAATAGCAAGAAAGAACCACATTATGAAAGGTAAATTCTCTAAACAAACATGTAGAATTACTGAACAATGTTTGAATTCTTGTACTAAGAGAAACAAGCTTTATAATTTTCTTTCTGATGAAATATTTTTTGTTGACCACATATGAAAGATATTTGTTTCAAATGTGTGAGGACAAAATGTATTTAACATAAAAACTCATATTTAAATATATATTAGAGAATAATTTGAGGAAGAAAAAATGGCGGCGGAATAGACAGATATTTCCTGAGCCTTTTCTCAGAGCGGATAGAAAGAACAGCTGAGGGTTGCACGGGGAGTGTTTGTTGGTGAGTTGAGGGACAGCTATACTCCAGGAGATGGTGGGGGACTGCTGGATGAGGGTCCCCTGACTGGGCAGCCCCCACTGCTGCTGGGTTCCCTCCCGGAGCAACTGGTTCAGACACAGAGACCACAACATCTTGAAGGGGAAAGTGGATGTTATCGGAAGACTGAAAATCTACAACTTTGGCACCCACCAAACAGCTGCAAACCCCAGAACACGGGTCCCCAATTAGCACAAACACGCGGATTCAGAAGAGCTCTACACTCCATCACGGAAAGTTCAGATTTTGCCTGGGATAAGGTGAGATCTCTGGTCCCAACAGAGAAACACAGCCACTGTGGGAGCTGGAAGACAGGGGGAAGTCTGCGCCTAAAAGAATCCCTGGCTGTTGGGGCTGGCGTGATCCGTGAATGTGTAAGGGGGTCTTCAGAGCTGCTAACAGAGGGCATCTCTAAAAAGCAACCCATTTGATCTGACACAAAAGGACAGCCTAAAAACTTTAAAAGTGTGCTGGCTGCTTAGACCCAAGGGGGAAAAAAAGACTGCACAGACTTGCACGTAACCCCGGCGTTCACACATTTATGCTGGCTCTTTTTGTTTGTTTGTTTGTTTCTTTTTCCTCTTTAAATCCTTGCTTCTGATTACTAATCCCAATACATAGGATCATCCAACTGGTGATACCCTAAGAGACTGCAGGGGAAAGTTGTTTTTCGGGAACCTGGGGATGAGAACGGGGAATAACCATCAGAGAACCAGCTCTAGGGCAACTCACTCCCACAAACCGGTATTGAGTGCCACAGGGAAAACAGGATCTAAGCACTGGCTAGAGAGGACCTATAGACTTGGAGATCAATCCAAAGACACTGCCACCCAGGGGTTGAATCACAAATTGACTCTTGTGTAAACACAAATAAAGGAATAAAATAAATTAAGACACACTGCCTGCTTAAAAATCAGGACTGGCTTACAACACTGAGGAGCAGTGGAACACAGAGAACTGCAATACTGTCCTGACTGGGAAACAGGCGTGCCAAACAGAACAGTAGAGCAAGTGAATGACCTTCACTAAACACATTTTATTTTTATTTTTTTCATCTTTTACTTAAGAAACTAATTTTTTCTCTTTTCTCCTCACTTGATTTTACCTTTTTAATTATTACATTTTTATTTTCAATCAGTATTATTACTACTACTATTTTACCTTTTTTTTTAAAAAAAAAAGTATTTTATTTTCTCTTTATTTGACTTTGGGATTAGTGTTCTACAGTCTATTTTCATCTTCCCTTTAGCATCATTTTACAATATCTCAACTTTACCTTTATGCAATCACACTCTTCCTAACTTTTCCCCTTTTGTTGTCCTGTTTCTCTTACCCTTTTCCTGCTTTAGATTTACCCTATTCTTTCTTTTCGCCCCTGTTAAAATTTCACCCTACTTATATATCTAATTTCCAATCTCCTGCTCCAAGTCCATACATACCTCTCTCTTCTCTGTCTTCACTATCCAAAAAATTATTTTTTCTCTGTCCTTTTGTTGTTGTTTGCTTGTTGTTGATTATATCGATTTTTTAATGCTTGTATGTGAGATAGTTTTGCTTATTCTTTTGTTTGTTTGTTTGCTTTGTTTTTTTGTTTTGTTTTGTTTCTGTTTTCCCTCGCCTCACTTGATATTAGTTATTGTTTGTAGTTTGTATTCATCTCCAGGTACTTGTTGCTGGCATTTGTTGGGATTAGTGGCTGTTCTATTGGAGTTTTCTCCCCATATATATATAGTTTGTTCCCCTCTTCCTTCTTATTCTCTTTCTTTTCCCACTTACATTTTTTCCCCCAATTTCATTTTTGCACTCCTTTTTTTCTTTTTTCTCTTCTTCTTTCTCTCCAATCCTCTAATTTGCCATTCTCTGGTGGTCACCTTTATTTGGGGTTATTAATATCGTGAATACATTTCTGTTCAGTGCCTTGTGCATTGTACCTGGATGTGTTGTATTTTGTGACTTTAAATGAATGCAAGAGAGAGAGAACTACATAACCAGACACCTGGAGAAGAGAGGCCATGGGAAGACAAAGAAACAGCCTGCATATGAAAGAAAAGCAGGCATCACCAGAAAAGAAAGTAAAGAAAATGGATGCAAGCAACGTGCCAGAGAAAGAATTCAGAGAAATGGTCATAAGGTGGCTGAAAAGAATGGAAGACAAATTCGACAATATGTGTAAGAACCAAGAGGAAATGAAGAAGAACCAAGAAGAAATGAAAAATGACATCACTGCTGTAAAGAACTCAATAGAAAGCATCAAGAGTAGACTAAAAGAAGCAGAGGACCACATCAGTGAGCTAGAAGACAAGGTAGGAAAAAATACCCAAGTAGAGCAGCTTCTAGAAAAAAAATTTAAAAGCAGGAGGAGAGCCTAAGGGAACTTTGGGACAACACGAAACAAAACAACATCCACATAATAGGGGTTACAGAAGGAGAGGAAATGGAGCAATGAATAGAAAACCTGTTTGAAGAAATAATGACAGAAAACTTCCCTGATATAGGGAAGAAGAAACCCTCACAAATCCAAGAAGCTCACAGAGTCCCAAGCAAAATGAACCCCAAAAGACCGTAGCCAAGGCGCATTATAATTAAATTGGCAAATACCAACAACAAAGTAAGAATCTTAAAATCAGCCAGAGAGAGACAGAACGTTACCTACAAAGATATCCCCATCAGAATAGCAATTGATTTCTCAACAGAAACTCATCAGGCCAGAAGGAAATGGAATGAAATATACAAAGTCATGCAAAGGAAGGGTCTGAATCCAAGAATACTGTACCCAGCAAGGCTATCAATCAAAATTGAAGGTGAAATTGGGAGCGTCACAGACAAAAAAGGACTAAGGGAATTTATTACCACCAAACCAGCAATGCAAGAAATGCTAAAGGGTCTGCTGTAAATAATAATAATAATAATAATAAAAAAAGAAATAGGAAGCAAAGAAGGAACACAGGGGTAAAGAATAAAAATGGTGACAAATAAGCACGTATTGAGAATATGTTTGTATATTTTCAGAAAATAACTCCAAGACCATGTGGATTTCTGCAACAGAGAGGAATTGACAGGACTGCTCCATCCATGAAGACAGAAGAGAAACAGTCCAGAGATGGAAGACGCTGATGACGCCTTGCCATACTAGCAGTCAGCAGCTGTGCATAGCTGCAGGCTGCCTAGGTCCAAACCAGAGAGGGTCGGACCTGCATTACCACCATTTGTTCACCATCCAGAACTGAAATATCATTGCTGACATATACACATAAGGAACTGTTTGACATTGAAATTGGGACTCAAAAGAACTGTTGGTCCAGAAAGAAACTCACTACAGACTGATTCATTTACCTCTCAGCATAACCATTATTGCTTGTCTCATTTTCGGTTCTTATAAGTGTATTTCTAGTATCACATGATCTCACTCATCTGTGGGAAATAATGAACAACATAAACTGATGAACAAAAACAGACCCGGAGACAGGGAAGCATCGATCAGACTGTCAAACTTCAGAGGGAAGGAAGGGGAGGGTGGGGGTAAGGGGGAGAGATCGACCAAAGGACTTGTATGCATGCATATAAGCCTAACCAGTGGTCACAGAAAACAGGGGGTGGGGGCATGCATGGGGAGGGGTTTGGGATGGGAAAGGGGGGATGAGGACAAATATGTGATACCTTAATCAATAAAGAAATTAATAAAAAAAAACAAATAAGCACATATCAATAATAACTTTAAATGTAAATGGATTAAATGCCCTAATCAAAAGACATAGGGTAATGGATTGGATAAGGAAACATGACCCATATATCTACTGTCTATAAGAAACCCACCTCAGAAACAAAGACACATACAGACTGAAGGTGAAGGGATGGAAAAAGGTTTTTCAGGTGAATGGAAATGAAAAAAAAAGCTGGGGTAGCAATACTTATATCTAACAAATTAGATCTCAAAGTGAAAGACATAACAAGAGATAAGGAAGGCCACTTCATAATACTAAAAGGAGCAATCCAACAAGAATAAATAACTCTGGTAAACATATACACACCCAATACAGGAGCACCCAAATACATAAAAAAATTCCTGGATGATATCAAAGGAGAGATTGACAGCAATACAATCATAGCAGGAGACTTTAATACCCCACTATCACCATTGCACAAATCCTCTAAACAAAAAATCAGCAAAGAGGAGGCTGAAAAATGGCAGTGGAATAGAAGGACGTGTCCTGAGCCTTGTCCCGGAGCAAATAGAGGGAGCAGCTGAGACGAACGGAATCCATCCCGAAATGGCAAAGGAGGCACAGCTGGTGAGACAGTTTGCGGCTGGGAAGAGCAGGGATCCCCCGGATAAAGTGGTTACCATAGCCTTAAGAGAAATTGTTTCATGTGACAAAAATTTTTAAATGAAACTCTCTGTAGCCTGAAAATTATTTTGGAAGGAAACAAAGAGAAGTTTCCTTCAAAAGTCATAAGGATTATAATTGGAAGTCAATATATTTGGCCTCTTGAACTAAAGTAATTTGTGTTTTTGCCTCCTGACAAAGTTTATATAAAGCTACAAAAAGAAATTGACAGCCAGTTTGAAAAGGAATTGCCAGGGCCTAGGGCAAAGAATATCCTTACATGATATTATTCTACAATGTCATTATAATTTTAGATATTTTACAACAGCATATTTTACAATTATCCCAAACAAACTTACAAACTAATTCTTTGAATGGTTGGCAGCAATTTAAAAAAAAAAAAGGACATGAAAGGATTTAATCCCTTGCAGAAGGAATTAAGGCACTGGGAAGGCACTTGAGCATCCTATATTGGCCCCTCTTGCCCTTTGTGCCAAGAGGGACCCTCTTCTCACAATCCAATTGCCCTCAGCTGTTACCTGAGCTTTCTGTTCATGCTGAGCTTGAAGCCTCCTGGGGGTTGGTACCATGGATCTGTCTCACACCCAATTGTGTGAGCTGGGCCCTCACTGGAGAAGAAACCCGAGTTCCCCAAGATATGTGATCAGCACCGGGACCCTGCCAGCAGGCCAGGGGTTCCCAAGACAGGTGCTGGGTGTGGAGGCCACGAGGGCATAGGCTACCAAGGAGACAGTACTGAACCTCACACCACCCTGCTTGGCCCCAGAGGATGGCTGGTTAGCCAGAGACAGGTAAGATTCCTCAAGGAAGGAAAAACCTAAGACAGGCACAGTCGCAGAAGGGCCATCAGGAGAGAACTTGGGGGGCAACAGAAGTGGGACACAGACCCTCACCCCCCCCCCAACATTGCAGGGGCTTGAACCCTCACCCCTTCTGAAGGAAGTCTCCTGCCCCCATGGCTGCTTTGCACTTCCCACACCCAGCTCATATCGGGACCCAGGCAACAGAAAGAGACTTGGCCCAGCTCGCATCAAGATACAGGTGATAGACAGAGACTTGGCCCAGCTCAGATCGGGACCCTGGTAACAGACAAGAGACTTGGCCGACAGCATCTGCCCTATATGTAAATTCAGCCTAGCATCTGGAATGCTCAGGGCCCACTCAAGAATGCAAATAATCCTTCCCACTAATATTTATAGGGTAAACTAAAATTTTTGGTAGAGTATTAAATTTGACAGTAAAATAGTAATCAAGTTTTCAGATTAATTTAAATAGGCTAATTGAAATAAGTGAATATTCAAGTAAAGTTAATTGTACTGGACAAAAAGCTGTTCTTAAATTAATAACTAAAATTTCGATTGGGAGTTCATCTTGTGGTAAAATTCCTGAATATGCAATGAACCTAAAGCAGTCATATGTGTGGGCAAAAAAAAAAAATTTTAATTTAAAATTATCAAGACTGCATTATAAAATTTACAAAAACCTCCATTAAAAAAAAAGGGGGGGGATAGTAGGGCAATATCATGTAAGGAAAAATATCCTGTAAGTAAATTACATCTAGAAAATTTTTACTTTACAAAATTAATTTTCATTAGTAATGCTAACAGCAAGACGGCCATTAAAAACACACATGATGTCTAAATAAGACAAAGGAAAATCGTTTGAACAAAAATAAAAAGGATCCCAAATCAATTATATAGAAAAGATTCCTTTATTAACTTGTGGTCGAGAATATGTTTGTATATTTTCAGAAAACAACTCCAAGACCATGTGGATTCCTGCAACAGAGAGGAATTGACAGGTGTGCTCCAACCACAAAGACAAGAGGAAAAAACAGTCCAGAGATGGAAGACGCTGACAACGCCTTGCCACGCGAGCAGTCAGCAGCTGTGCACCGCTGCAGGTTACCTAGGACCAAACCAGAGAGGGTCAGACCTGCATTGCCACCATGTGCCCACCATCCAGATATCATTGCTGACATGTACACATAAGGAACTGTTAGACATTGAAACGGGGACTCAGAACTGTTGGACATTGAAATTGGGACTCAAACATTTTTTGTTTTGTTTTGTTTTGTTATTATATGTTTATTTCTAGTCTGCAAAAGCAAAACTTTTTAAAAGAAAGAAATGGTGGGAAAAAGATACAGAGGCAAAGAAGCATTGAACAGACTGTCAAACTACATTGGGAAGACAGGGGAGGTTGGGCGAGGGGGCCTGTAAGAGACCAACCGAAGGACTTGTACGCATGCATATAAGCACAACCAATGGATACAAGACACTGGGGGTGGGGGGGAGGGGGGGCAGGTGAAGGCATGTACTGGGGGGTAGGGGAGGTCAATAGGGGGAAAAAAAGGAGACATATGTACTACTATTTGTAATACTTAAAACAGTAAAAAAATAAAAATTTTAAGAAAAAGGAAAAAAAGAAAAGAAAAACTCTGTGCCACAAGAATGGACAACTGGACAAAATACTTAGAATCTCTGTCAATTCAATTCAGTAAGCATCAACTATATATCCAGAGATGTGTAGCCCAAAATAAATTTCCAATTATAAGTTGACTTTTGAAGATTTAACTTCAGGGACAGCATGAGATTAGTAAATTATGGTTCATGGGAAACATAATAATTTGTTTCTTTTAAACTTTTTTAAACCAACCACTCTTTCCTAGAGTTCATGTGCAGAGAGATGAGCTAGCCATAGGGGGCATATTTGTCAGAATTCTTCAGATTTTTGCAAAATTCCCTTGCTTAATTCCTCTTTTTTAGTTTGCAGATTGCTTTCTATTTGTGATGAGTTTGCTTTCTTTTCCTTTGTAGAATATGCCCATTGACATATAGAACTAATTTTTTAATATAATTGAATAAATTAAGCTTTGGTGGTAAAAACCATTCATTCATTTTCTGGGACAGTTGAATTTTCACACAAGAGGCAGCTGGGGATTTATTAAGCACATTGATTCTTAATCCATCAATAAGCAAACCAGGCTAATAAGTGTATCACACTTATTAGCCTGGTTTGCTTATTTTCCATATTGTTTCTGTCTAGTAGTTGGACTGATTGGCTAGTTATTGAATTGGTTTTAACTGTAATAATATAAATCCCATTCTTCCCTATCCCTTTTACTTCTGTTTAGCTGAGAACCAGAGTTTGAGTGGGGGGAAAAAAGAAACAGAGACTATAGAGAGAGAAAGACTGAGACTATGCATTGCTCAGAGGTAAATTAAGAATCTGTGTAATGGGATAAGAGCATGCCATAACCTATCCCTGGACTGAGACTCATCCCTGCTATTCACTAAGATTTATGACACCCAGGATTTAGGGCTCCCTGCCTCTCCAGCCTGCTGGACCATGCGGACTGCTTGTGCTTCTCCATGAAATCCCTGCTTGTTGCATCTGGCTTGATTTCTCTGACTATCTGACTTGACTTTTCTTTTATGATGTACCTGAAGCCCCTCTTGATCAGCAAGTCTTCTCTGAAGCTTATTTCTCTAAAATTTCTCTTATCTAAACTTGTAAAACATTTACAGGATGAAACAACAACAAACAATTTCACAAGACATATACCCTCCCTGTTCAAAGACAGTAAATATAGAGATTTTTGCAACTAGATATGTTATTCCTTATGTCCTATACATAAAACATTTTGGACATTTAAAAAAAAATCAGCAAAGAAACATCAATCCTAAATGACTCACTAGACCAGATGAAATTAATTGACATCTTCTGAACATTTCACCCCAAAGCCACAGAATATACATTCTTCTCAAGTGCACATGGGTCATTTTCAAAGATAGAGCATATTTTGGGTCATAGGCAAAGTCTCTTCAAATTCAAGAAGATAGAAATCATATCAAGCATCTTCTCAGATCACAGTGGCATAAAACTGGAAATCAACAATAAAAACAACCCAAAAAATCAAACACATGAAGACTTAACAGCATGCCATTAAACAATGACTGGGTTACCAGAGAGATGAAAGAAGAAATTAAAAACATCATGGCAACAAATGACAATGAAAACAAAACAATCCAAAATCTATGGGACACAGTGAAAGCAGTCTTGAGAGGAAAGTTCATAGCTCTACAAGCCTACTACAAAAAATAAGAAACAATGGTAATAAATTACCTAACCCTACAACTCAAAGAGTTAGAAAGAGAGCAACAAGAAAAGCCCAGTGTAAGCAGAAGGAAGGAAATAATAACAATCAGAGCAGAGATAGAAGACATTGAGACCAAAAAAACAATACAGAAGATCAACAAAACCAAGAGCTGGTTCTTTGAAAGGATAAACAAGATTGATGAACCTCTAGCCAGGCTCACCAAGAAGCAAAGAGAGAGGACCCAAATAAACAAAATCAGAAATGAAAGAGGAGAAATAACAACAGACCCCACCGAAATACAAAGGATTGTTAAAAAATACTATGAACAACTCTATTCCAACAAATAGGAGAACCTGGAGGAAATGGACATATTATTGGAAAAATATAACCTTCCAAAACTCAATCCCGAAGAATCTAAACATCTCAATAGGCCAATACATATGGAAGAAATTGAAGCAGTCATCAAAAAGCTTCCAGCAAACAAAAGCCCGGGGCCAGAAGGCTTCATAGGGGAGTTTTACCAAACATTCAAGGAAGAAATAAAATCTATCCTCCTCAGACTATTCCAAAAAATTTCAAGAGGAAGGAACACTTCTAAGCTCATTCTATGAAGCCAGCATCACCCTAATACCAAAACCAGATAAAGACAACACAAAGAAAGAGAATTACAGGCCAATACCCCTCACGAACATACATGCCAAATTCCTCAACAAAATTCTAGCAAGTCGGATCCAGCAGTATATCAGAAAGATCATACACCATGACCAAGTAGGATTTATCCCAGGAATGCAAGGATGGTACAATATCCGCAAATCAATAGATGTGATACATCACATAAACAAATTGAGAGAGAAAAATCACATAGTCATATCAATTGATGCAGATAAGCATTTGACAAAATCCAACACCCTTTCTTGATAAAAACTCTCAACAAGGTGGGAATAGAAGAATCATACCTCAGCATAATAAAAGCCATATATGATAAACCCACAGCTAACATCATACTCAATGGCCAAAAACTAAAAACATTTCCCCTAAGAACAGAACCAAAACAGGGATGCCCACTCTCACCACTCCTGTTCGATATAGTACTGGAAGTATTCGCCATTGCAATTAGACAAGAAGAAGAAATAAAAGGCATCCAAATTGGAAAAGAAGAAGAAAAGCTGTCCTTATTTGCAGATGACATGATATTGTACATAAAAAACCCGAAAGAATCCATCAACAAACTAATAGACTTAATAAATTAATTCGGCAATGTATCAGGATACAAAATTAACGCCAAGAAATCTATGGCATTTCTGTACACCAATAGTGAACTTCCAGAAATATAGACTAAAAAAGCAATCACATTTACCATTGCACCAAAAAAATTAAGATACCTAGGAATAAACTTAACTAAGGAGGTAAAACACCTATACGGAAAACTACAGGACACTGAAAAAAGAGATAGAGGAAGACATAAACAGATGGAAGAACATACCATGTTCATGGATTGGTAGAATCAACATCATTAAAATGTCCATACTACCCAAAGCAATCTATAGATTCAATGCACTCCCCATTAAAATACCAATGGCATATTTCACAGACTTAGAAAGACCTCTTCAAAAATTCATCCAGAATAAAAAAGACCCCAGATAGCCACAGCAATCCTGAGAAAGAAGAACAAAATAGGTGGGATCTCAATACCAGATTTCAAGCTGTACTACAAAGCCACTGTTCTCAAAACAGCCTGGTACTGGCATAAGAACAGACATATAGACCAATGGAATGGAATAGAGAATCCAGATATCGATCCAAACCACTATGCTCAATTAATATTTGACAAAGGAGGCATGAACAGACAATGGAGTCAAGACAGTCTCTTCAATAAATGATGTTGGGAAAATTGGACAGATACATGCAAAAAATGAAACTAGACCACTAACTTACAGCATACACAAAAATTAACTCAAAATGGATCAAGGACTTAAACATAAGACAGGAAACCATAAAATTACTAGAGGAATCCACAGGCAGAGAAATCTTAGACATATGCCGAAGCAATTTCTTCACTGATATCGCTCCTAGGGCAATAGAAGCTAAAGACAAAATAAAAAATGGGACTACATCAAAATAAAAAGCTTTTGCACAGCAAAAGAAACCATCAACAAAACAACAAGGAAGCCCACTACTTGGGAGAACATATTTGCAAATGTTATCACTGATAAAGGTTTAATCTCCAACATCTACAGGGAACTTATACAACTTAATAAAAGGAAGATAAATTATCCAATAAAAAAATGGGCAACAGACCTAAATAGAATCTTTTTGAAAGAAGACAGAAGGAAGGCCAAGAGACATATGAAAACATGCTCAAAGTCACTAATTATCTGAGAGATGCAAATCAAAACGACAATGCGGTACCATCTCACACCTGTCAGAATGGCTATTATCAACAAATCAACAAATAACAAGTGCTGGCGAGGATGCAGAGAAAAAGGAACCCTCATGCACTGCTGGTGGGAATGCAGACTGGTGGAGCCACTGTGGAGAACAGTATGGAGTTTCCTCAAAAAACTAAAAATGGAACTCCCATTTGCCCCAGTAATCCCACTTTTATGGAATATATCCTAAGAAACTAGAAACACAAATCAGAAAGGATATGTGCACCCCTATGTTCATAGCAGCACAATTCACCAGAGCTAAGATTTGGAACCAGCCCAAATGCCCATCAGCAGATGAGTGGATTAGGAAACTATGGTATGTCTACACAATGGAATAATACGCTGCTATAAAAAAGAAGGAATTCTTACCATTTGCAGCAGCATGGATGGACCTGGAGAGCATTATGTTAAGCGAAATAAGCCAGGCAATGAAAGAAAAATACCACATGATCTTACTCATTTATGGGAAATAAAGAACATTATAACCTGATGAATAAAAAGATAGATACACAGTCAGTAAAGCACTGAACAGTCTGTCAAATCACCGCTGGAAGACTGGGGGATAATGGAAAGGGAGGGTAATAGATCAACCAAAGGACTTGTATGCATGCATATAAGCACACCAATGGACACAAGACACTTGGGAGGGTGGTGGGATGAGGGCAGAGGGTAGGGGAGGCTGGGGGAAGGTCAATGGGGAAAAAAAAGGAAATATATGTACTAATATATGTAATATTTTAAACAATAAAATATTTTAAAAAATAAAAATTAGAGATGTAATCATAGTGAAAAATAGTTTGCATTCCAATTCTATAATTTGCTGTAATAGTCTCAGCCTAAGGAGCTGTTCCTCTAGAATTAAATGTCATTGCAGATATATGATGTACTGCTTGGATTTATCTTTCAAAATATGTCTATATTTCTTAAGAGATATTAATATATCTTGATAATTACTGCTCCACAAGCATGCATTGTATACTTTGACAATCATTGAAGGAAATGTATTTATACATTTCTATTGTTATAACCTCATAAAGGGATGAAAAATAAATTCTGGCATAAAGAATGAGAAGGGGATGATGGTAATAAAAAAGATAAATACAAAATTGCTAAGAAATTATGAAGCTTAATTCTAATCAAACACATAAAATGTGTTGTTTCTAGTATACTAGCCCCAAGCAAACCTTAGTTTAATCCCTTCCAAAATGAAGTGTAGATATATTTCAATCTATTACAGAAATCTCATAGAAATTATTTCTGTTTTTCAAATGAAAGTTTAAAGGCCAGATGCACATTATAGAATCTCCTTGACAGTCAACCTTGCTGGATAACCATTACTTCTTCAAAAAGGGAAACCTGTCATTCCATATTTTTACAAGATAAACAAAAGAATAAATAATAACCATAATCTGCTGATTCTAAACATGAAACAGTCTTAAAGTTAACCAGGCTTACTTCGTTGTATGACATTGTTGATAAGAAATATTAAAATGCCAAATATCACTATACTTAGAAGATATATCTTTTTACTAGGCAGGGAAAATCACCATGTTTTTACATTAGCCATGATTCAAAAATGAATATATGATATATAGAAAATGCAATAATGACTATCTGTGTTTTGCTTTTTGAGCTTCCTCAAAGAAATATTATCAGAGAAAATTACTTGGAGAATATATGATATTGCATTGTGTATTTGCCTGTATTTAAATTCCAGTATTGCTCATTGTAATCAAAGCATCATTTTTATGGAGTTATACTAATTGAAATGCAATGCACATTTATTTTAACAAACTCTGCATTAACCTGTGCATTCTTTCAAAATAATGCATATTAATGATGACAAGCATTTCCAATATAGAGATAGCACCAGCACTATTTTTTACATGTGTTTTCTATTACAGGCGCAATGATGTTAAAATTTGATATTGCTAAGGAACTTATTGCTTTTAGTAGACTTTTGGAGCTACATGAAGAAATCCAATATCAAGCAATCTTCCATTAATGAAGCAATTACTGGGACAGAGTTTCACTGGTGTATAGAATCAAGCACACTACTTGCAGAACAAACTTTAAACAATATACAAAGCCGGAAAATGAAAATAAGATCTGCTTTGAAAATAACTTCCGAATGACACTCATTTAAGTGGCTCATAGTCAAGCTAAGAACACAGGTAATTCTAGTAGTAGAAAGTTCTGATGCTTAGACTATGGCACTATCAATGTCCTATATGTGCTTTTATTGATTAGTGTGTAAGAAACACATACATGGGGATTGTTTAGTTTTGTAATCTCCTATGTGTTGAGATAATTGCATAGGACAGAAGTCTGGTGATTAGTGATTAAAATTTAAACATTTATTTAATACAAAGTTTAAGTAAAACAAAGCTCCTGGAATGACCATTTCAATTAATTAAGAGGAATATTAGAAACAAACAATAAATGAGATTAGTGTAGTGCTGCAATGTTTGTCATGTGTCCTCTCATATATCATTTAGTTCCTATACCAGCTGAGATTTCTTTTTCTTCGAGAGTTGAATAAATTTGAATCAACCCCCATTCAAGGCAGTCTGCAGTCCTGTAAATTTCGAGGGGGAAGAGAAAAACTTAAATTTCTATGGTCACTTTTGGCTGTACGTTTCAGTCTCCCTTCCTTAACTTTTTTTTGAAATTAGACATTTGTATATAGGTTTGGGGCCTGAGAATGAAATGTAGAATTAGTACAAGTTCCCTCTTCTAAAACACCCTGCTGCCAGACCACTGGTGCTGTCTCAGCCACTTTTCTTCTACTCACGTTGCTTATCTCCTGTCACCTTTCTTTAACTTGATGCCCCATTGATTCTGAGGCTAACATTGCATATCCAAAATCTCATTCACCTGCGCTGCTGTCTACTCTGTTCTCACAGGAAGGCTGGCAGAGTCACTGGAAGTGATTACCTGCCCACTGACAGAATAGAATGCCACTTTTTAAAGGTAGAAACAACTACCACATTGCAGATAAGGTTGATGTAACCACTAACATCCCTATTAGAACATCCCTATAATACTGGTATTGCCATTCCTATTCCTATTTTGTAGATGAGGAAACTGAGCATAACAAGTTTTTGAAAGTAGAGAGAATTTAATATGGGCAAAATTTGGATAAATTAGATGTGCAAGTGAAGAAAGACTGAAAATCCAATCAAGTAATTTAAAGAAATTTAAATAGCAGCAGTAGGCAGCTGGAAAAACCCAATGGTTAAAGAAAAAAAAGAAGGCAGTGGGGTAGCCAGAATCTGAAAGCCAGGCCATGTGGCTGGGCAACCCAGTAGGACCTGGGTCATGGGATAGGAGTGACTTCTGTAGGCTGTGAGGCAGAACAAGAAAGAGAAAATACTTCCTCCTGAATCCAGTCTTCCCCCAGTGTTCTCATGATAGAACTAGTCAAAAGTCCACTGTCAAAGGAACTTGAAAAAACATTTTCCTAAAATACTAAGCAGAGCAGAAGGGTGGGAAAGAGAGCAAAGGTCAAAAGAAAGGCACTCTTGTCCCAAAACATCCACAGCTATTAAACTCCTTCACATTTTGCCAGCTATAAATCCATTTAATGAGTAGCTGTAATGAATAGGGATTCTACAACTTTGATAGCCCCCAAAAGATTTCTGGATACAATAGTCATCTATTTCAGTATCAGTGTTAGTGATATTAATAATTTAACTTTATTAATATGAGTAATTTATAATTAATTAATTAATTGTTGGGTTAAGTAGAACTTGGCCACGAAGATCTATTGATGTTAATGCAATAGATCCCATCTTCTCACAGATCCAACTCCTTGAGATTACAACTCAGCGTTGTTATAAATTGACTTCTTTCTCTCTGAGAGTCTTCTCTTATCAAATACTTTATTCTGGCTTGAGAGGCACTGAGCTTGTGTTTAACAAATAAAAAGTGTTTACAGAATCTTTTGTCCATAATTCTTATAACTATAGTCATATCTTAAAGGATTTACCAGTTTTGATAATTTTCAGGAGGAAAACTATAGGAAAAAATAAGAATTTAGTAGATTCTATTGAGGAAATTTAAAATATGTAATATTTCCCCTCAAAGCAAGTTTTTATTAATCAAATCTGCTTAAAAGACTGTCAGATTTTAATTTTGGTATAATATATTAAATTTAAAATTGTTATGTAAACATATCACTAAATCAAGTAATTTGAGCTATGTTTGGGATCATTTGTGTCTAAAGTGGTGCAGGTGTTAGGTGGAAAACATTTAGGTAAATATTAGTAATATTTAACATACATCATTGTCATACTTTCCTTCAGACCTATTATATTTAAGGTGTCAAATTTTCTTTTTTAATTATTCTACTGTTTTCCTTATATTTCTATTTATCTCAGTCTTCCAACATCAATAAACTCAGCAGTCTTGGCCACTTGGTCATGGTTTTATTTGGGCAAAAGGATATATTAAGATTTTTATTTTTGTGGTTCACAATGCATTTATATGGTCCGTTTCCCTAAAGAGCTTAAGTTACTTTATTAAATCTGGAAATAATTCTGTCATCATTGATGTTTCTATCTCTATCCCTCTCCCTTCCTCTCTCTGAAATTAATTAAAAATATATATATTTGAAAAAAATTTTAGCCCATCAATCTGTATATGTAGTCCATTCTAATCCCTTTTATCAGTAATATTTTCAAATTCTAAAAATTTAACTAATGATATTTAATTTTAAAAATAAAGGAAATAGGAAGCACAAAGCAATCTGACATTAAACCAATTAGTAGGGCTATCCTACATCTTCCAAACATCAACCTAGACTCTTAGAACAAAATAAATTAGGAATAGTATTTTGCTAATTACAGAGATTAACTCACTCTAACTGATTTAATCCCAATTTCCACAAATTCCAGAATATATCAAGTTAACTTATTTCTAACTTTGGCCTTAGTTTCTATTTTTACAGTAATTTTTATTGTGAAGCAAGAAATTTAGAAAATTTCATAAAACAAATACCATGGAGTTTCCTAAATTGTCAAAAGGTGAATGTTGTAAATACCACTCCTGTCAGGAAATGAAACCTTACCAGCCATCCCAGAAGTCCCTTATGTGGTCCCCCAATTCCAGCCTCTTCTCTGTTGACTATGAATTATCTCTCTGGTTTTATGAACTACCGCCTTAATCATCCAATTGTGCTTCTACAGATACTAAAGTTTAATTTTGTCTGTATTTTTCAACTATTTTTTTTCAATATATAGGAACCCCTTGCATAATTTCTCTTTCCTAAAACCACTTTGGTAAATAACTTGGGTTATTCTTTTCTATTCCACAGGCAGGAGCTTGCTTCCTCTCTAGTTCAACATGCTGCTCTGCTTTTCCTGCAAATCTGTAGCTGAACCTAACTGTTTAACCAAACTCAGCCTAGTTTTTGTTGTTGTTGTTGTGTTTGTGTGTGTGATGGGACAGATAACTCCTTCAAAAAAATTTTAGGCAAATTTATTTCATACCTGTGGTATTCCTCATGAAGGAACACAGGGGTTCATAGGAGGTGTTTCATGGCCACTCCTTTCTTTTTTCTTATTCTTTTTTTATTTTATTGAACTCAGAGCGGAAGGGAGAGAGAGAGAGAGAGAAAGAAACAATGAGAGAGAATCATTGATCGGCTGCCTCCTGCACACCCCACACTTGGGACCAAGCCCACAATCCAAGCATGTGCCTTGACCAGGAATTGAACCATGACCTCCTGGTTCATAGGTCAATGCTCAACCACCGAGCCAGTCTGATCAGGCTGTTTCTTTTGACAAAATGAGAAGCCTTCAATGTTCAATCCCTGATCCTTTACTTTGTTAGAATTTGCAAAATGTTAATATTGCAATTCTGTCATTCTTCCTTCATGTGTTTATTGAAATATTTTTGTGAAGAGACATTTTCCTCATCCACTCTTTGGTTACCCAATTCTAAAGTTTATATAGGAAATGCAGGATAAATGCTTGATTCATTCCTTTTATTCGTATCCAGTTTATGTTCTAAAGCTCTGTTGGCTGTAATTCTCATACACTTTGGAATACAAGTTCTATAACTCATCTTTAAATACTACAGCTGTGCCTTTCAAAAGAGAAAAATGCTTATTTCAGTTTTGGCTACATATCTGAGTTATTCAAAAATTTGCTTTTGAGATATTCCACCCTGAGACACATAATGATCCAATACTCTGTTAAACTACATTTCTTTCAAAATTCAACCTTCACCAGATGTATAGTCAGTCTGCCACCCACTTTAATTCATCTTACTTATGGATGCTCTATTGTGCTTTTACTTTCCTTCATGCTCTTAGTATTAGAATTTTATTTTCTACTTATAGTAATTAGGTTGGAATTATATTAGACACTTAAAAATAGCTATTATAATTAAACCAAAGCTTACTTTTATAAAGTTTACATATTTTACATTTCAAAATGGAAGAAGTTCAATTTTGAATCATTTTGTGGGTCAGACTGAAACTTTGGTCAAGCGTATGGAATCTTACTAGTTTCATTTTGTACGGCTAGTTTGTCTAATAGATCCTGGTGTCCCAGAGAGATACACATAAGAAACTAGAGATAATTTGAGGGTCCTCAGAGACTGTGTGTGACTTCTTGGAGAAGGTGATTCGAAGGAATGTGATTAAATTGTTTTAACTAAATGTGGGCTCAGAGACAAGCATGTCTATTGGGAGTACAAAAACCTGAGGCTAGAAGGCATATGGTGCATGTCTCTCAAAAATGAAAGAACAAGTCCTGACCAAGTAGCTTCGTTGGTTAGATATACTAAGGTCACAGGTTCAAGTGAAGGAACAAATTTGTAACCTTTTCTTGGATAACTTTCCTGAGTTCAGTGCTAACACTCTGGTAAATGGACAGTGTTATTAGTATTATACTATCATAAATATTCAAAATAATTAGTAGATAATTCTAATATAATTTATTTTTCTGAATGTAAAAAAAGAAAGGAGGAAAGATTGAAGAGTAGAGATCAGATAATGCAGTGGCATTTTAATGATAGTGCTCTTTATTTTTAAAACAATGTGTTTTAAGCAGGAGAGATGATGATCACATTTCCATTTGAGGATCACTGCAGATATAGAAAGGGGTTTAGAAGGATCAAGAGTGCATATAGAGAGACTTGTGAAGGGAATAACAAAACAATGCAAGTGATAAAGTATGATGGATTGCACAAACAGCATCAAAAAAGAGAAAGAACGAAATGAATAGATTAGAGAAATATTTATTTTTCTTCAGAAGGAAGGAGCCTTTACCTTGTCACCCAATATCAATCAATCAATCAATCTTTCTCTCTCTCTATCATTGGTCTCTTTTTAACTTCACACTTATCTATTTTCTCCTCACTTACTTTGCTGCTGGTTTGAAGTATTTTTTAATCTGCCCAGAAATTTTGAAGGAGTTATCTGTGCCATTCTCACTCCATATGGGTTGATGGTGGTGACCTCACTCCACTCAAGAGGCAAACAGGTGACCCAGAACTGGCCTATAGATTATAGTAATCAGTTCAGAAATGAGTATGTGGAATATTGATTAAAATTGCCAGACTTGGTATTAAATTACCTTGGTTCAAATCTCAGCATCAATACTCACTAGCAGTAAAAAACTGTACTACTTATTTCTTGCCTAAGATTTAGAACAGTATCAAGTACTAGTAAATCATTGACAGTTAGCAATGTTTTCCATTAAGCTAGTCAAGGACAATCAGAGTTGGAATTACATGTGGAACTATTGGATTATCATGGATTACTGGAATTTTCGGTGATTTAGCTGAATATATGCTTAGAATTTTGCTAGCCATTTTGTCATCATATGGACACATTCTGATTGAGAATTAAAATTATCTCAAGATAAACTGAGTCAGGAACTAATGACATGATGTGAGAAACCAGATTCAGCTCATTTATCTCAAGACTTGTCAGTTACTTGAGCCAATATATTCCCTGTTTTGCTTGAGGCAGAATTTTTCCTCTTGCAATTATACTAACTAGTATTCTGAACTTCATTACCCAGATAATTATATAATTATAAAAATATATAATATGTACACTAATATGCCTGTGTGTGTATTTCTACCTAGTTACAATTTCAAATAGTAAAACAAAGAATAAAATGAGAAGGCTCACATTCAAGCCCCCACTACACCTATCCCTGCTCCTTTATAAATTTCCAATTTAATTCTTTTATTATAATATCTTCTCTATTTGATGCTTATGTAATGTTTCTTTGATTTAACATTAGAGAACATCTTTGATTCCCAGTTTTAAATTATTTAGTGGGTAAATTTATAATCTTAAATTATCTGTTTTAAGCTTCTATTTCTTCAATCAATTATTTTTAGAGATTTTCTATGAACTCCAAAGCACATGTGTAAAAAAAAGAAATTACTGCAGGCATATTTTTCTCCTCCTCACTTCATTTTATTTTTCTATTCTTTTTATCTGTGTCATCACATTTACGTACTCAGGATTGTTATATCTACTTTCTGGCTTTTATTTTATTTTTCTACAATTAAATCTTCAATGCACTTTGCTTTTGATTGAATTTTGAGAGCTATTAAATATTTATAAGTATGCAAGTATTTTAATTGTACATGTTGTACAATTGGATCCATAAAAAAGGATCTATAATCTATATCTCTAAACTTTGTTCTTCATTGGAGAATGTTCAGAGCATCAATGCTAGATTTACTCTCCTTTCAGTTGCTCAGAACCATATTATGTACTAGTTTGTTTTCTATTATAATCATAATTGTTTTGTTGTTACTTTTTCTTAGCTTTAATATGCAATTGTGCTTTTGCTTGTTAATAGAAGAGATTCAAGAAGAGCTGGCTCCTTAATAAAATATTTGTTGTATGTACTCTACTTTCTTATTAAAGATATTTATTATTCATGAAGCCTTTAACGTCCTTTGTTAGGATAAGCAGAATTATTTTCTGAGACTGTGTACCTCTTCTCTTTGAATGTCTTTTCATTGGAATAATTACTTAACATTACTGTCTTATATATCTTTTTTTTCCTTAGGATCTTCATTCAATATGCTACAGTAATATATGAGTATGTTTTCTTAAATTGTATATATATATATATATATATATATATATGTATATATGTCAAGATTTTGTTTTTGTATATATTACATTGTATTCATTTTGTTCTCATTCTTCATTAAGGAGTAGTTTATTAAAAAAAAATAAATCTACCTTCAGAATAATTTTCTTTCACCTTTGAATGCCTTGCTCCAATGAGATTTCATATCTGATATTCTTAAAGCTAATTTAAAGTCAACGGTTTCTATTTATTATTTAGGTAATCTGTTTGTGTGTGTGTATTTGCTAGTTTATTTTGCTTTTCTTTTTTGGTGGGCTTTCCTTCTTTTGTTGTGTGGCCATTGGTTAATTATATTTTACTGGTTCTTGTTGATTTGACGTAGAACTTTGACATTGACAAAGATAATACAAAACTTACATGTTACTACAATAAGGATATCTAAGACACATTATTAATTCAAAAATTATTTACTAGTCATTACACATGCACAAAAATTTGAAATCTTATAGTTGATATGTGAAAGAAATATTGAAAGAGGTTTTCCAAAATTTGACAACCCTAAAAATTTACATGACATTTCTAGTAAGCTATGAAACAAAAAAATAATTTTCTAATAATTAATAACAAAAAATTTATCAATTATTCTAAAAGAAAGATTAAATTATATTTCTTTCTTTTTTGTGTGAGAGAGTAGAAGGGAGGGGGGAGTAGAAAAAGAGAGAGAGAAACATTGATGTGAGAGACATACATCAATTAGTTGCCTCCCACACATGCCCTGACCAAGGTCAGGGATCCAACCTGCAACCCAGGTAAGTGCCCTTGACCGGGAATTGAACCCATGACCATTCAGGTGCATAGCCTGATGCTCTAACCATAGAGCTACATCAACCAAGGTTAAATTATCTTTCTATTCTTTATTAGAAAATATTTTTTACAAATTGTCTTCATATGAAAATGCAATATGTTATTTTTCTAGTTGTAATATTTGTTTTGTGAGTCAGCTTTAAAATATTTCTATTTGTTGTAATTTTTTTACTTTATTTTTATTGTTCACACTGTTACAGATGTCCCCTTTTTCTTCCCCCTTTGCCCACCTCCACTTAGCCCCTGCACTCCCCTCCTTATGACCTTCACCTTCTTTCATCCAATCAGCCCCACACCTCTCCCCTCTGACCTCTTGTTAGTCTGTTCCATGCATCCATGCCTCTGATTCTCTTTTGTCTGTCAGTTTATTTTGTTCATTAGATTTCACATATGAGTGAGCTCATATGGTATTTGAATTTTTCTGACAGACTTATTCCTCTTAGAATAATATTCTACAAGTTCATCCATGTTGTCACAAAAGAGTTCCTTCTTTTTCACAACCACTTAGTAATCCATTGTGTTAAATGTACCACAGCTTTTTTACCCTTAAATTTTTAAATTTTAACAATTTGTGAGTAGGTGTGTGCTTTTAATTCAATTATTCCATTTATTTAGTATTTAACTTTTAAATGGTAATAGGTAGGTATCTTTTTGAGTAGTAATGAATATCTTTTCTTTTTTTGGTTGGTGTGGGGTCAATAATATTTCTTAGAATTATTAATAAGTGGATATTGGACATTTATAATTGTTTCTCCTTGACTCATGTTTTTTCTCAGTTATTAATGTTTTAAATAACTATTATAAATGTGTATTTTCCCTTGTTTCAATAAATCTTCACATTTTGATCTTTCAGATTACTTATATGGCCTTCTGAAGTTTCCATTTTATTTTTTCAGCCTCCTGCTGACTTTAAAAAATTAGCACTCACATTTTACATTCCCATCAATGCCTTCATGTCTGTTTGCACACTTTCCATAGAAACATCTATTTATTCTATGGATAAAATAGTCTTTTGATTATGTAAATAAAAGTTTACTGTCACTATGTTTTTCTTATCATAATAACAAAGGCCAAGAGGCGTCACAACCGAAACGACAAGACAACGGGTCACCATGAAGTGTTGGAGCACCTCTCGGTCCCTCACGCATGGCCACATGCCCCTATCACAGCAAGGCTGGCGCCTGGGGGGCAGGCAGGGCGGTGGTTGGGTGGGGGGCATGGCGAGGTGAGTGTGGCAAGGTGCACACAGGTGGACGGGGCTGTGAGCACAGTAAGGCATGTAAGTGTGGTGGAGCTGCAAGTGCAATGGGGTGGTGGGCGGGGGGGGGGGGGGGGGGCTGTGAGAGCAGCAGGGCTGCGAGCATGGCGAGGTGCGCATGGTTGGGGGGGGGCACGTGATTTCACATGCTGGGCCTCTCTCTCTCTCTCTCTCTCTCTCTCTCTCTCTCTCTATATATATATATATATATAAAGCTGAGCGACCAGCTGACTGGCCAACTGGCGGGTAGGTATGACACACACTGACCACCAGGGGACAGATGCTCAATGCAAGAGTTTCTGAGCTGCTGTGATTTAGCCCCAGTGGTTCTCTGGAGACACACCCCAGAACCAGAGAGGGGGCGGCCTGATTCTGTGGTGCATCACCCGAGAACCACCCTCTCACAATCCAGGACCCCTCAGGGGATGTCGGAGAGCCAGTTTTGGCCTGACCCCTGCAGGCCAAAGGACAACAGCTGCCAGAGGGATCCCTCTCACTCCCCAGATGCCTTTCAAGCCATAGCACCACCCCAGGTGCAGCTGGCCAGGGAGTGACCTTGGGATGTTGGCTCCAGGGTGTGTCTGGCCTGTCTTGCCCAGTCCTGCCCCGCTGGCTACCTTCTAATTAATTCCCTTTCAATGTGCACCAATCCGTGCACTGGGGCACTAACTAGTATTAAATAATCACTTATCTGTGGCTAGGGGTCATTCATTAGATGTATTTCTCTTCATTCTTTTCTTTTGTATTGTTTTTCATTAAATAGTTAATGATTTGTTCTGAATCATTTATATCTGAAAACATGGACTAGGCTAGCTGGAGAAGGGGGTACTGCAGAGTTCTGCATTATTTTCTTAAGTTTTCTTCGCTGTGAAAAGAGGTTAAGTGTGATGTGAGGGTCTGTTAAGGGGCTGTTGTGCACATAATTCAGTTTTAGGAAATGAAGTCAAGGAGAGTGGAAGGCACACCGGCAGGCTTGGACCGGCTCCTCCTGCAGCATCACAAATAAGCAGCAGCATAGAACAGAAGCTAAGTGCATTGGCTTTGGAACTAAGACTTTCAAATCCTGCCTCTGCCACTGGTAAGTTCCATGAACTTGATCTCTTTGTACCTCTTATCTGCCAAATATAAATAATAGAATCTTTAACAAAGAGTTGTTGGAAGTAACATATCAAACATTTAGACCAACATCTCATACATAGTGAACACTTAATAATTGGTAGCTTAAAAGGGAAAACATAATAAAGAACTTTATTTTACTATAAAAATACTAACTCTAAAGTTCATCAAAGGAAAAATAAAAGCTATGGAAGATAGCCCAGTGTGTGCCTAATTTAAACAAGATGTTCTACAGGAGAGGATAATCAATGAGGGCTAGTGGCAGCCCATGAGAGCGACTTGTGCACATCTTTTCCCAATTGACAAAACCTTGGACAGTCAATATCATTTTTTTTTTAAATATTAGTTGGTATTGGTTTCAGGTGTACAGCACAGTGGTTAGACAATCATAGAAGTTACAAAATGTTTCCCCGATATTTCTTTTTCTTTCTTTTTTTTTTGACAATTGTATAAACCCAGGCAACCACCAGCTACAGTAAAGATACATCACCTCCACTGTGTCCCATTGCAGAACATCCCTTACTCCATTCCTGGCAACCTCTGGTCTGCTTTTTGTCCCTACAGGTTAGTGTATAGTTTACATAAATGGAATTGTACAGTAAGTAGTCTTATGTGTCTAGTTTCTTTTACTCAGGATAATGCTGTTGAGGTTCATTCATGTTGTAGTGTATAGGAGTAGTTCATGCTGCAGAAAGGTATTCCATTGCATGGATGTGCCACTGTTTGTCTACTCATTCACTTGTTGAGTCACACTTGAACACTTGCTTGGTTCTACGTATTAGAAATAAAGCTGTTATGAACAATAACATATACATTTTAGTATATTTTTTTCCCTTGTGAAAAACTGCTTTAAGAGCTACTTTGTTTCTGTCTGTTATGGAGTTCTAAAATTACCTCAACTCCTTCTGAGCAGGGATTTTCAACCTTTTTCATCTCATGGCACACATAAATTAATTACTAAAATTCTGTGGCGCACCAACATTTACATGACATCCTTTGCTGATCTTACACCCACATAAAAATAGGTAACATTTTGATTCACTCACAGCAGATGGCTATTGTTGTTTTGGTTGTTGTCATTTTTTATTTGACAATCTAAGAGGAAAGAGGTCACTGTCAGGTATTGCATATTGTAAAAATTGTTGTGGCACACCTTTTGAAAATCTCTGCTTTAGAGCTTCCCTGGGGCTATTATCTTCAAGGAGTTATTCTCTTGGGTTAGCCTTAATGCTACTGTTGCCTGCCTATTTATAGGGGTGGTAAAATTGAGGAAGAGGAGAGAGGGAAAAGGGCTGTTTCTTTCAGTAACCATAATAATTACGAATGGCCAATACTGTGCCTAATAATCATGAGGGCCAACTGATGCTCTCTCTGAACGCTGAGTTTAGAATTTACATTCTTCCCTGAACTTTAATTATTTCCAGAGCTTAGGCTAGAAGAATGTCTTTCACCGTCACAATCTTTTCCTGGGTTGTATGTTTAGGCCACAATGTACTATATCTGTCAATGCAAACCTCTCTTCTTTCCTCATTTCACATATCAGGCACAGGACACTGTTAAGTGATACCATTGCTTCTCCATTCCACGGATTCATTTGTCTCTGTATCTAATCTTTACTGTCATATTGAGTCTGAATCAACTAACAATTTTTCATTCTGGAATTTCCAGATTGGCTTGTCATCAATTAAATATCTTAATTCATCTTTATGTATTATAGATACACTTTTCTACATCTAATCTTTTCCCCTAGTTTCCTGAATGTTTATAATTTGCATATTTGTATTTTAAAACAAATGTTACTTTTTTCAAAATTAATATATATTATTAAATTGAACAATAGTTAAATATGTATCTTAATGTCTATATATATAGCTGTACATATTACTATTACTTAATTTATTAACATAACTCTTTATGTTAATAAAAGTTTTGAATGAAATGCACTTTAATAGGAACAATCTAACTTAATATACATTCCCATTTGTTTTGATTAAATTTTAAAAGCATTTTTCCTGTATAACACCTCACAGACATTAAGGATTTAGAGTGGTTCTCTTTCCGTTAAAAATAACATCAGTTTACTTTGAGAACAATATATACATTCATGGACCATATTAGCCAATCAATAACTTATAGCTCTTATTTACACATAAGATATTAAACATATGCAATGTAAACCTTTAACTATGAACAAAGAAATGAATACCTAGCAATTAGAACATACCAGAGAAATTTAACTAATGGAATATTTTGACTTTTAAGGTCAAAAGGTTATGGCTTAAGTAAGAGAATAGATTTATCCATGAACAAAAAGGACCATTTACTCAGATGGTCTAAAGTTCGTGCTTTCTTAGCCTTCTGTCTCACTATGTGGATTGAAAGTTAAAGTGTGAATGAAGACAAATCAAGGTTCATAGTATGACAGTGAATCTGATGGCTGTAAATGATGGCAGTGCTTCAATTTTGAAATTGTTTCATTTAAAAACTAAGCATTGGATTTCTACACAATGTTATAGGATTCTCACACTTCTTTGATTCAATTTAGAGGAAACATTTATAGAACTTAAATTGTTCCTGGCAATTCTACACTCTATAAATTTTTAAACAAATGTATTTTATACCAAACTCTTCCACATAGAGTGCAGATAAATGTAAAGGTATATAATCATGAACTGATTTTAGCCTTTGGTAGGTTCAATTGTGTGCTCTCTTAGCAAAGGATAATCAAAACCTACAAAAATAAATTTTAAATTCTCAGCTGCTTGGTTCTCAAGTACAATGACTACTTAGATCTAATAAAATATAAAATTAAATATATGAACCAAAATAAATAAAGAGAGCATGAGGCTCAGATCCTGAGACTGAACACCTAGGTTTCAACTTTCTTTTCTAATCTGATATAGAGTGAGTTTAAAAAGCCATAGTTTGGCTCATCAGCTGCTTTTGATTGACCTCTTTATTTTCTTTATAGGCATAAATGTAATAAAATCAAGTAGCCATGTCCTAATAAGGGAAAACTGGTACACTTTTATGCTACATGGATTATGCTTGACCTGTGATTTAGGTTGTTTTGTTGGTTAGGAAACTTCTTTTTTTTTTCTTTTTTTTTTTTTCCCTTAAGCTCACCCTGTAGCTTTACAGAATAATTATAAAATACCTATGGGGCCATGGCATTGGATAATGAATGTGTTCCCACTCATTCTAGTTGTTAGGAGATTTGGGTGACAAAATACTCCTGCAAGTGTTTCATGATCTCCAAATTTGACACTAAGTGGTATTTATAAAGTTTATGCTGGGGATATTTAGTTGCTCCTGTGTTGATTTCCGTTTCCTCAAGGAAATTACCTCTTCCACTTGAAGGCCTTCAAAGGTCTTCATGTCTAGCCCCAATGTGCAGTGATTGGCAGGACCTCCAATTACCCGAATTTCACTAGTCAAGTAGAGTTACCTTTTATTAGTACACTTTATGAGCTGACTGAATTAAGCTAAATCTGTACATCATTTTTCTTTCTGGAAATTAAAAAGATTTACACTCACTGTTTTGAACAAGTACATTTTCACTTGCAGCTGTCAAAACAAGCTGTCATTTCAATTATCTAGAGTGCCTATTAGTCAATTTTTAATAAAGTTTCAACTACTTTTTCCTGGTTTTTAATGAATAGAGTCCCTTGCACACCTTTTAAATATATGTTTCATGGACCCTATAGAATTCTGAAACTTGGTAGAAAATATTAAGTTACTTAATCATAAAATGCTTTACATTTTTCTGTGTTGCCTAGAGCAAACTCTTTTCCAGCAGTTTTATTTACTTTTAAATTCCTCCTTCTTAGAAACCAATCATAAAAACAATAGAGGTTACAGTATTGATGAATTTGAGACAGTCATTTCATGTTCAATGGAGCAATTTATAAACAATTCATTTCATATATAGATGTATCTATCATTTATCCATCTATTTTCATACCCATCATCATACTTTTATTTTGTTATGACTCTCTCTTCCACCTTACTGTAAATTCCTTAAAAATAATAAACATTCATTATTCTTCCCCCTATTCTTCTCAATATTCAGTAAATTATTATGAATGTAATTTGTTTTCATTAAATTTTTCATTAAAAAAACCTGAAAAACTATCACATTCAGGTACACAAAGCCATTTGAGATATCATGCCCACTTCAGAGATATGAGAGATGTGTCCCGAGAAACTGGGCTACTTGATATGGGGAGAGGACTAAGTTCTGATGGCCAGAGCACTGATGCAAGGTCTAGTCCACTTCTCCATCTTGGCTGTCTTTGCTACACTGTGTTCTTACTGGAACGCTCTCCTCTTTCTCATTGTATTCCTGTGGAAACCATTATTTGAGGGTTTAGTTCAGTTTCCCTACTTTAATGTAAATATTCCTAAGCCACTAGTGGGTGCTGGACAACTTTTAAAAACATTCAACTTATGATAATGGCAAAAGAAGAGTAACTCTTTTGTTTACCCTTAACTATTTCTAACTTTATTTTACCATGTTTCACCTTCTTCTTTTCACTATAGTTTTTTGTTTGTTTTTGTATTTATAGTGTTGGACTGTTTGTTTTGTCTACATTCTATCTTTACCACTAGGTGATAAGCAAACCCCTAGATGTTAGAGACCAATTTTTGATCATCTGGGTCTTCAAAGCCCACTTAGAAATTCCATTTTTTAAAATGGAATTTTAAAATATTGACCAGAATTCTAAAAATCTGACACCTGTTGGAATTTTCTATTACATTGACAGACACCTTTCAATGAATTCTTAGTAATTTTTTTTTTTTAAATTCACACTGCAGAGTATTGTTGGCTTCTTTGGCAAGTCTCTCCTTCTCCTTAGGCTCTCCACACATTTGAGCTTCATAGCTTCCCATTTTATCTTTCCAAAATTCTAATGACTGCTTAGTAATCCAGGGTCAATCTCTGAGGCAAAATGACTTGAAGGTTCACCCCTGTTTTATCCTGTATCAGTATTTCATTTCTTTGTATTGCCAAGTAATAGTCTATTGTATAGTTATGCCACATTTGATTATTCATTTGTGAGTTGATGTACATTTAGTTTGTTTTCACATTCATTTCTATATTCAAGAGTTATGGATCAGGTTACCACTAAATAGAGAATCTACATGAAATAATGCTACACAGTGAGAAATGTTTCTTGATTAGCAGAGAACAGGAGTAGAGTTCTCCCTTTCCTTGATGTATCAGAAATATCAAGAAACAGAGAGCACAGAGGACTCAGTGCCAGTCAGTGTAGTATTGTTCTATCAACAGGGTCACTTTTCCTTCTTTTAGAAACATGGCTAAAGAACACTTGGTTTATCATTGACTTCAGATCACAAGCTGTTTCTGTGTTTTAATATTCTTCCTGACACATAATATGTAACTACTTTAAGCACGTCTAGTAGCTGCTGAGAGTAGTAATCTTCCCCATCTTTGCACCAGGGAAATATCAACCAACTGTCCCGGGCTCACATCTGTGACCACCTGCACCAGAGAGGGATCGACTCACTTACTAGCCCTACATTTATAAATCCAAGATGTCTGTTATTAGACCAGAGAAGTGAAGTCAATAAAAACATTGCAGCTTTTTGAGTGATGAGGCAACATTTTCCAAATTGAAGAATGATGCTTTCACATAAGAAATGGGATGGAAGTTGAACAATTCAAGAACTTAATTTCCACTGAAACCAATTTGGCTCAGTGGATAGAGCATCAGCCTGCGGACTGAAGGGTCCCAGGTTCAATTCTGGTCAAGGGCATGTACCTGGGTTGCGGGCACATCCCCAGTAGTTGGGCGTACAGGAGGCAGCTGATCGATGTTTCTCTCTCATCGATGTTTCCAACTATCTCTCTCCTTTCCTCTCTGTAAAAAATCAATGAAATATATTTTTTTTAAAAAAAACTTAATTTCCACAAGTAGGAAATTAGGAGTTAAGTTTAGCCTGATGCTTCATCAATTGGCCAAAACAGCTTTTTTAGATCATAACTCTGGTGTTTTCCAGGCAGTTTAACATGCTATAAACTCCCTCTCCTTCAGTATTCCTTCTTTTAGTAAGCAGCCCGATAGGTACCTCCTGTTCATGGCAGATATTTGAGGCTCATTCTCAAAGCTTCCTCTCTTTCATCTGTCACACTTAATAAATTACCAATCTTCTAAAATCTAATCCCTAAACATCTCTTGGAACCATCTGCTTTTCTCCCTATCACCATCATCCTCGTTCAAATCATTATCTCTCTCCGGGACACTGCAATACCTTTGTTAATGGTTGTTAAATTTCCAGTCCTAACTCCCTACGACTCAGAGTGGACACTACACCTTCAGTGATATTTTATATGTGCACCTTTGACCATTTTACTCCCCACCGGTTCAATGGTTTCCTATGGCTTATAAGAATGAAGGTCTTTGAAATTAAGGATTAATATTTTATTCTTAACACATTCTCAAGTTGTATGATATGGGGCCTGCACACCTACTTAGCCTCATTTCTTACTACTATTTTCCTTTTAAAACTGTATTCTTAAGTCAGGTAGACTATCTTTCAGATATATTTGTTTATGCTCTTTTAGCTCAGGTCTTTTACATAATATTCTTTATGTCAACAACCCTGTCCCCAAATATTTAGTCCCATTTATCCTTCTATCTCAATGTAGGCAGTTCTTCATTCAGGTAACTTTACTTAGCCATTGAGATGAGGTTAGTTCACATGTTAAATATTTCTATGGCATGCTTCAATTATTTTTAGTTATTTAGAGCTGTTGTAATTTTTTAATATTTATAAATTCCATGAGAATATGGACCATATATTTTTTTCTCTGTATTCTCAACGCCTGTACAAAAGCCTGACCTCCCAAAAAAAGAAGTGAATGAGCAGTTGTGGCATAGTATGAGTAGAAGAATGAATGACCACATTACCATAACTTGCTGTTTACAATATTGTCACAGTGTACCACCTTTAATAGCAAGTCTTTGAAGACCAGTTCCTAGTGCAGTCTGTGCTTTAGTGCAAGCCCTAAAAATATGTTGATTAAAAGATTAATGAGGAGAATTAAAGAATTAAAAAACACACCAAAAAAAACCAACCAAGTCTCTTGCAATGTAAATAAAATAATAATCTATACTTCACAATTTAAAAAAAAGATTAATGAAAGTAAATAATTTCTGTCATGCCAGATAATTTTAATTCATGCTACTTAATTCATTTCCCCTCTTTCCGAGGAGTTCTCATAGATTTTGAATTGTTATTAGCTTTCATTTTTCAGTATAAAATCAGATGACCCAAACTAAATGCCTCAGTCAAATCCCCAAATAGAACCTTTGAATTAACTAATGAAGTAAATGATAAGATTGTGGCTACTTCGTTCTGCTATAACTCTGTGGTGATGAGTAGCTCAGACCCCCTGTTCCTATATGTAGTATTTCTAAAAACTCTATGACTACTACCTATATCACTTCTCTGATTTCTCTATCATCTCTCATTCCTTTATTGAGACTTCCATTTCTTTATTGAGGCCAAAAGTTTTAGTCAATAAGGATATAGTCAAACACACCGGCATGGATCATGTTGAATGTATTATTCGCCCTTCTTGTAACAAGGTCGACAAGGTGAATCAATATACACTATAGAACCTCTGGTTTCATTCTCATAATCTACACAGGTACGCTGTGAACCACCAAACCATGGACCAAGTGAAAGGAGGGTTAGGGTAAGGCAGAATGCCAGAGCAACTGATGATCCTAATACACACTCTGGCATCGGGGAAATACCCTGGTGGGTTAATTTTTTAACTGCCCCACAAAGTGTTCATAATAAGTTGACCATTGAAAGAGAAAATAATAAATATTAGAATATAAGTCACTCAAAGTTTCATTTCTAATAAAAGTAGATAAAGTAAAAAATTAAAGGCATGAAAAATGTCATTTTAAAAACTAACAAAATGTCATTCAAAGTATCATTTTATTCAAGGTAATAAAATGAAAGGGAGGAAAATATGTCATTTTAAAAACGAATAAACAAAGTCAGTAAAGGTACATGATACATAAGCAATATGCAAAAGTCTGTTGCAATTCTATAAGTCACTAATAACAAGTCATTAGAAAGAGGAATTAAGAAAACAATATCATTTACAACTGCATCAGAAAAAAAATACCTAGGAATAAACTTAACTAAGGAAGTAAAATACCTGTGAAGAAAGTGGAAGACTCGCATTTCACTGCAAGTGTGACTGGAGTCATAAAATACTATACAATCACACACACACACACACACACACACACACACACACTTAACAATTATTCTGTGTTCTATGTTTGTTATACTTTCTTCCTGTTTGCATAAATGGTTCCTATTTGGTCCTTGCTGAACTTTGCTTTCTGGATTGCAGATATGTTTTCCTTTTACTGTCTCAGTGGCCCTCTTTTAATGGTTCATCGCTGTTTAGCTTTCCAAATCTCAGAACATTGAGGAATGTTGATTCAGTTGATCAGGTATTTAAAGCTTTCTCTAAAAACAAAATAAAACAACACTGTTTTTTACTATTTATTTGATCAACCAATTATACTCACAACTGTTCCAGATAATCACATAATCAAAGCCACCACAACTCTTTTTTTTTATTGCATAAAGTATCACAAAGAGTAGTACATATGTCTCCTTTTTTTCCCCATTGACCTTCCCCCAGCCTCACCTACCTCCAGTATCTTGTGTCCATTGGTTATTCTTATATGCATGCATACAAGTCCTTTGGTTGATCTCTTACCTCTCCCAACCCCCCAACCCTCCCCAGCCTTCCCACTGTAGTTTGACAGTCTGTTCGATGCTACTCTCCCTCTGTATCTATTTTTGTTCATCAGTTTATAATGTTCTTTATTATCCATAAATGAGTGAGATCATGTGGTATTTTGCCACCACAACTCTTTAGCATGGTCTATTAGTTTACTTGGGCTGCTATAACAAAATTGTGGCTTAAAACAAACTATGTGGCCTAGCAGGCGTGGCTCAGTGGTTGAGCATTGACCTATGAATCAGGATGTCATGGTTTGATTCCTGACCAGGGCACATGCCCGTGTTGCAGGGTTCAATCCCCAGTGCAGGCCATGTAGGAGACAGCCAATCAATGATTCTCTCTCGTCATTGACGTTTCTATTACTGTCTCTCCCTCTCTGAAATCAATAAAAATATATATAATAAAAACAGTGTGGCTTAAACAAAAGAAAGTCATTCTCTCACAGCTCTGGAGGTGAGAATTCTGAAATCAGCATGTGGGCAGTGCTATGCTCCCTTGGAAGGCTCTAGGGAAGAATCCTGCCTCTCCCAGGTTTGGTGTCCTGGGTTTTCCTAGGTTTTTTAGAGCATAACTCCAATTTCTGCCTCCATCCTCTCATTATGGTTTACCTTAATCTAATATGACCTTATATCAATTACACATCTGCAAAGGTCACATTTCAGCATTCTGGGTAAACATAAATTCTGAAGGGGATATTCTTCAAATCACTAAACATGGCTAAACATTTCCTATACAACCCAATACTGGATATTCTGCTTTCAGAATATCTTTTTGGTAAATGTTGGTTCCCTCCCATTAATCTGCCAGAAAAACAAACAAGATTCAGTGAAAGAAAGAACCAACTAGTATAGCATACATATGCTACTGTAATGCCTTCTTAGGAAAGATGTATATGTTTGAAATGAAACACATCTTTGTCTATGGATAGCCAATGCAATTTGAGGAAATTTGTTTTCCTGATCAAGAACTTACCTTTCAAATAATCACAGGCTAAAAATAATTATAAAATTAATAATCTACATGTTATATAGGTTAATGACATATAACAAAACTATCTATTTCTAGGAAATAGGTTTATAGTATTGTATTTACTAATTGACAAAGATAAGATATAGAATAAAATATACATACAGCATATAAAAATAGTGTATCATAATTTTAACTAAAAAATTAACATGAGTATTATTGTTTTCTCGGCATTTATAAGGACTATGAGGAGTTAGTAAAAAGCCTAAAGTTAAATCGCTGCCTTCTTTTCTCAATAAATTTATCAGTAGAAAACACAAAAATTTGAAATGTATTGAACTTTGGCATTTTTGCTAAACATTGTATTCAGTGCTTAATAAGTGTGCGTATTGCCAGTGATGATGATGATAGCTTCTTCCACTGAGAAATGCTTTAAAGGTAAGAGACACTCCATTATTATCTCCCCTTGCTAGCCTAAACACTGGACTTTATTCAAATCCATAAGTAAAATTTTCCATAACAAGCTAAAGAAAGAAAATTTAGAAACAAATTGAGAGCCACATAGTACTTATTGAGTGCTATGTACAAAATACTGAGCACTCATTGTAAGTAAGTTACTGCAAAATTCCAGAAAGCTGAAGATACACTTGACATCACTCTAATGGGAGACAGCAAAGGGTAAGTGGTGATGCTCTAATGGTTTCCATGCTGCAATAGAGCGAGGCCGTGGTGGCCAGGAGTGCAAGTGCAGGTCACTCCTGATCAAGGACAGGCAGTCCAGAGAGAGGCTTCCCAGGGAAGAAGACAGCAAAGCTTAGAGCTGAGGGATGTTTATGGATTTAAGCAGAGACTGGAATGGGAAAGAGGCAAAACAGGAAGAGGCAGAATTGAAAGCAGTGAAATTACACGAGCTTGATAATTCTTGTCACTCTCTGATATGCATTTGAATGTTCTTGCAGCGTTTAAATGAGTAATAATATCTTATAGTTTCTATAATGCTTTATAACTTTCCAAGTACTGTGATCTATCTTAGCCCAATGTTTTCTAATACCTATAGCTGTAGTTGGGAGCCATGATATAGCTATCATCCTCATTTTACAGATGGGTCAATGAATTTGGAGTCATAGATGTAAAAAATAAGCTAGTCTGGATATAACACTAGAGAAAAGGTTTTTCTTTGGTTTCTTCTCTAGAATGTTTTTTCTGTTGCAGACCTTTTTGGTCTTCTTTAGGGGAAAAACATAAAAATAAAAGGAAATAGGCTTTAAAAATTAACACTATTTCAAAGTAACATTGCATGAGATAATTATGCAAGCACTCACTGTTGCCTTGGCCCTTGAACAGTGGGAAAAAGGGACTTTAAAAAGCAACACTGGAATGTAGCTATTGATATTCATGAGTTACAGAGGAGGAAGCTTAGGCTCAGAGAGAATTCAATCAACAAGTTAGGAGTAATTCCTAGGCACAATGCTGGGCTTTATTCTTTGCTTAAAACTTCTGTGACTTACACAAAATGGTCACACACTATATTTTTTATAAATACATGTTAAATAAATAACGGAATAGGATTGTATGATTCATGCACTGATTCAGACACCATTTCAGGAGTCTCTGAATCACCAAAAGGAAATGTCCAGAAAAGGAGACCTAGAATGTGAGAGAAAATTTCTGGTGGCAAATTAGCCTGTACTTTGGAACCAATCATTGTCTTATCTCCTCCACAAGGAAAGCATTCCTTTTGAAGGCAAGAAACTTCAGCTTTAAAGATACCTACAGCAGTCTATTCTCTTTCCTTTCACAGACTTGAGTATTGTGATAATATTTTTTCTGGAGAATCACAATAACTCTGATAATTTTTACTTCTTCCAGGTTGTTGCCCAGTGTTAGACTATGGAGACAACAACCAGGCACATTATCTATTTCCGCCATAATTGCCTTAGTGATGAACATCCTATCATAGTACTCCTTGTGAGGAGGGTCCACTTCCCTTGAAATATGATATCAGCAATCTCACAATTTTCTGTCAAACTATAAACTTCTGTGGTACCTGGGCAGCCTAAGGACTCTCCTTGCTTTAAATTGAAACTAAACTTGGTTCAAGGCTAGAGAGGATAGCATACAGAAGAGTTCTGTACTACCAGCAATGATTTGGATGTCCGCAGACTAGGCAACTTTTATTGGTCTCAGTGGTCCTGCTTAGGCAACCTGGGTGCCTCCTTTGAGAGGGCACCCTGCCTTGCATCAGGTGGCAGACTTGTTAGCATAATATTTAACTACTAAATCAAAAAGCACATAAAGTCTCAGTAAAAATTATGTTAGATATACATTAATAATAACACTTTGAGAATTTTCTCTTTAGTTAATGATGGTAACTTATTTTTAGAAGTATATATAAATTGTATATATATATACACACATATATATACACATATATATATCAACTTGGTTGTCGCTCAATGTCTTAATAAACTCAGTCAGAATCTATATGAGATCTCTCACCAATAGACATTTTGTATGTCAACCTGAGTCTATTCTTGGATACTCCTTTCAATTTTCCACATCTGTCCTAGGATTTCTCTAGAGCTGAATAAAGTGCTCATCTCAAAGCAATAGCAACATTTATCCTTATAGATTGAGTCTGGTCTCTAAGCAGGATGTGGACTTAGTCTTTTGGGGTGGCCAAGAGCTGGCTCAGTGTACTTAAAGGTCTTAGAGAGATCCTAGCCTGTTGCAAATCAGGACTAAGTCTATCTTATGCATTGCTATGTTTTCTGTGAATTCACAGTATCTGGTTTGTAGTAGGCACTTCATAAATATTATTTGAATAAATTAATCTCCAAGTTCAATGATTTAGTACTAAAAAGGGTGTTTTACTCTCTGCCTCTTTGTTTAGAGGGCAAAGGTGTGCAGTGGCCATTCCACTCCTGCGTCAGTGAAATAACTGCAGTCCTTCTCTATGAGTCAGGACAGCTGCCCATTTGTCCAGAGCCTTCTCATTTTTGTGGTACAGCCCAGTACACTGTCATTCGCCTTAGAACGTGATGTCATCCTCTCTTGCCATTAGAAAATATTTAATTAGAATTAAAGTGCTTTTCTATGTGATGTAAGATTTATGTGAGCTTAGTGCTTACCTTTTTTTTTATACTTTTTGATGGTGCATGTGAGAAGGACTTATACTCCTATGAATATATCCTGGGACAAGATGTAGGGAGGGTACTGATTCAGATGGCAACCTTATAAGGGATTATTGGCTGGTGCTAAATATCTTAGCATATTAAAAAAAGAAAAAGAAGTACATAGGATGAGACCTCATGGATAAATACAAGGTGGAGCAAAAGTAGGTTTTCACTTATGAGTACACAAAACAGTTTTTTCTTGTACTATTTATTAATGACTGTATTATTTTCCAGACAAACAAGTGTAAATCTACTTTTTTCTATACCCTGTGTGTATATGCCTCCATAATATCCTTACTGATTATTTAGAATATGAGTTTTTATAATTATGGTTGTCTGTGAGTAGAGGGATTATAAGTATTATTTCAATGGGAGAGAGGTTTTGAAAAGAATAATTCTTTGAAAAAGTTTATTTATGTGCCTAAGAGTTAGAATAAAACTATATTTTTGCTGCCAGTATGCATTTAGGGTCATAAGGGCAATAAAAATTCTGCAAATGACACTTCTCATTTTTATTATGGGAACCTGAAGCAATATAACTATGCGAGGATGGGAGTTATTTGGGTCTGAACCTGGGAGCCATATGCACAGTTGTTGAAGGTAACTATGTGGCAATTATATTTTGAAAGTTGATCAAGTAGAGTGGAATTTAATCATGCATATTTTTAGTTTATATAAAAGCAACTCTTATATGTTCAGAGAGAAAAATAGCAATTCATATTTATGTAACGTTATCAATTCCTCTTACTGTGATATGTCCTGACATGGCACTCAAACACCCATCCATTTCCATTCTCAAGTCATCCTAGGCTGGGAACAACTTGAGTAATATTAAAGTTTAAAATATGTGTATCTTTATTTCAGAATATTTCCTAAATGTAAGCCACCTGCTTCATCTGTTACTCAAATGAGCAGAGCATTTCAGTGCCAGGGAAAATTTTTTTCTTGTTTCCTTGTTGAATTTTTTGAGAGACATTACCTGATATATAATGTGGTGGATTTTCTTAGCTAATTGTGAATCTACTTAATTTTGCTTACACACTGACTTCAAGATTTTACCTCCACATAAAATCATACTACCTGGATTTTCTTAGACAATTAGATTCAGACAGGGCCCACTGCTGTACAGACCAGAAAGTATATTTCACATTGTACTCAACCAAAGACATTAAGGATGCAAAGGGCCTCACTGCTGACATCATAAATCTGCTTATTTCAGCACAGTGATATCTGAAATATAACTTTAGAATTTCTTCATTTATTCATTTAATATGTGTTAACCATCAATTATCATTCAATATTCTGAACACTGAAGATATTAAACATTTTTGAGGAGAATCTAGCAGTCATTTAATGGAGTTTCTAACTTACAATTGAGTTTCCTGCATGAATCTTCTAGTGAACAGGAACTCATCTCCATAGCCATGCAGTTCTTTAATTGTACTGTAGCATAATATTTGTTTGATTTCTAATTCTACTCCTGCCTGTGAAGGCATAAATAATTTCTAATATCTTATCATGATTATATCCCTTAAGTATTTGAAGAATTTTTTCTCATCATTTATCCCCTCTTCTCCATTTATCTAAAAATATTGTCTATATTGACCTGCTAAATACGTTCTTTCAGGAATATGTTATATATTAGTTAGGGCTTCTAATCTACTCCAAAGATGATCAGTGTCTCCTTACAGTTTCTCATCACCACGCACCTTAATTTTTTGGCCCAGAGTTAAACCTATTATACCTGAAATAAATTGCACCTGTTGAGTGAGACTCTTATACCACATGTTTAGGAAGCTTTAGTCAAAATGCACGGAGGACTCAAGATTACATATTCTCACTTGCAAAGAATTTGGAAATTACCCCAGGAACCTTATGGGATATATTTATCACATTTTGATTAGCTCTCTTTTTTCTTGTCCTTTCTTTGAGAATTCTTGCTTATTATATATTTGTATAATCTCTGTGTGTTCAATAATATTAAGATTTGAAAGCAAATCTAATCAAATATCAGTTGCCATAGTGATCTGAAGTAGTTCCCTTTTTCTTTCCTAGAACAGTGGTACAAGATATACAGGTTAATAGATACTAGTATTATAAAAATAAATATCTGTCTTAGAGATCTGAATAGATAATTAGTAAATATATACAGGTGTGCATGAATGATTTATATGACATATTTTTAAAAAGTGTATTAGATAACTTTTATTATTACATAGAATTTAATTTGGAAGAATTTATAAAATATTTTATTATTAGCTTTAAACTCCAGCTTTCAGAAGTATACCATAATTGCAGTTAGTGAGTTAATTAGAGTTAAAATTTTAAAAATCTTAAATCACAGTTTTCTGTTAGAAATTGTTAAAATATTGGAAATTTCCTTCAAATTTGGTAGAATGTTTTATACTTGTCCTTTATTTTCAGAAATAAATTTAAAGTTTTAAAATATAGCTAAGAAAATATATCTTTCCATGACCACCTTACTAGGGAAAAATTGTTGAGATTTATAGATGATGAGAAAATGTTGCTCCTTTAATTGCTTACATAGTGCTATTTATTTTTATGCAATTACATTCTGTAGACAATGCCACATGCTTTGTCCACACAATTCCAAAACATCTGGATGAAAAGTGGAAAGTATAGTAACAAAGACAGATGGTTTGTAAATACAAGGCCAAACATCCAGATGGCATCAAGAAGGCAAAGCATGTGGATGACAAATATCAAATCTTTCATTCAGATGTCATGTTATCATAAAGACATAGTACATCAATAAACTCTTTTTAGTGAAGACAATGAATGTGAAACAAGCTAGAGGTCAAAACGAAAAAAGAAAAAATTATGAAAAAAGCATACAGTTAACATAAAATCAATTACAACTTTTAACAAAAATAATTTCTAATTGGTTGCTTAAAAATGTAACTTGAGAATCTAAGCAAAAAAAGACTTTATTAAGTTCACTTTTTAATTGTAATAATTTTTGCTGAGTTTTTGCTTTGAGAGAGTTTTCAATACAGCTCACGTGTGCAGTAAATGGGCTCAATTAAAAATTACATTTGATTCTGATTAAAAGTTGCTTGATCTTTATTATTTCAATATATTGCAGTCCAGAATTGCATTTAGCATGTCATATTCAATAAACAGACTTATTTGCTATCTCTGAATAATTAATTTTATCTGTGTCACAGGAAACAAAAAAAAATGAAAGCAGCATAGACATTATTAATTTATTCTTAGCATGAGAATCTTATTATTGGTGACCTCTTGTTTGGTGTCTTGTAGACTTTATATGAAGTTATTTCTGGCAGAAGACCTCATTGTTTCAGTGTGATCTCTTTGTTCTTAAGCCCTGAAAGAAATATAAGAGAGAAAGTCAACATGAATATGCAGAAATATTATATAAATAACTATTTACTGCACATGTATTCTTTCTAAACCACTGAGATAGGTAAAGTATAGAACAAACCTTTCACCTTACACAGAGTTTCTATAATATAAAAACAAAGTTCAGGCAAAAATCCTATTTTTATCAAGATAGCCCCCTTGCAGGGCCACAATTGTTAAAAGTGCTGAATATTCTTAGAGCTCTTTTATTGCTCTTAGCTATGGAGTTTTATAAGTTCTATGAGAAAATCAGTCCCCTCGTTTTATAATTGCTATGAATTTAACTGTGTTCCCTCATCCAAAAAACTATGTTGAAATTCTAACTTCCATTACATCAGAATGCAGCCTTATTTGGAAATAGGGCTGCTCAAGATGCAATTAGTTAAGTAAGATGCGGTGGAACTATAGTAGAACAGACCTCTAATTTAAGATGACTAGTGTCCTTATGAGAAGATGACTATGTGAAGATGAAATGACACCGGGAGAATACCATGTGCAGATGGAGGTTGGAGTGATGCACCTACAAGCCACAGAATGCCAAGGATTGCCAGCAAATTACCATAAATTAGGAAGAGACAGGATGAATTTCCCTATCATTTCAGAGAGAGCTTGGCCTTGTCGAGACTATAATCCCATACTTCATCTCAGTTGTTTTAAAGCCACCTCATTGGTGGTACTTTGATACTGAAAATGAATACAGTAATTAAATTTAAAGTTTAATTATGTTACTAGGATTCATAATTTTATTGTCTTCTTTAATTTTAGACCTACAAGATTTCTAGCTTATTTACAAAATTGGAATCAATCATAAAATTTGAAGTCAATATCAGTTCTAGAAGCTAAGGATGATTGCAAAATATTGACTCCAAAAATTAACCACCTTTTATTAAAAAGGGCAATAACCTTTCCTAAATTGAAAAATTGTCCAAATTCCTGAGGGAATAAATTGGATAAAAGTGAAAGGCATTTTTAACCCTAAAGTATATATGTGATTCCCAGTAATTATACTGACACCTGTGATCTAATGAAAGATTGCTTAAAATAAATAAGCAATTCTTATTAGGAACATAAATTTTAAAATTTGGCTGTTAGCCCAGTCTGTGTTGCTCAGTGGTTGAGCATTGACCTATGAATCAGGAGGTCACAGTTTGATTCACAGTCAGGGCACATGCCGGGGTTGCAGGCTCCAACCCCTGTGGGGGGTGTGCAGGAGGCAGTCAATCAATGATTCTCTCTCATCATTGATATTTCTACCTCTCTTCCTCTACCTCCTTCTCTGAAATCAATAAAATATACTTTGAAATTTTGGCTTTTAAAGACATTTCTCTAGATATCTAGTACATATACTGTAAAATGCTAAGCCCTGTGAGGAAAATAAAAATTCAAATGATTTATTCTCTAATTCACTGATTTAATTGGGTTTTCAATCCGTAAGGGGATTATTATTTTTTATTTTCAAGCATATGCATTAGATGCTGAATTTTCTCCTGTTCTTTCAAAACTTCTAAGGATTATCTGCCAAGGCTTTAATATTTTCTCTTTCTTCCTGTATGTTGTGATACCTTAGTGTTATTCTAGGCTTCCTACAACGAATCATTAGCCTAAACTGTTGATCTGATTTTCCATCCATCTAGAATTCAGCTTCTTCTGCCAGGAATATTCCCCTGTGCTCACTTCATGAGGCCTTGGCCCCATCTTTCACATTCTGTCTTACAGAAAATGTCTAGGGGAAATAAAAATGTAATCTTTACACCTATAAGCAGCTCTATTCTAGGATAGCTTCCCAAGGAGGAGACATTAGCATTCTGTTTAGTTATTGTTGCTAAAATGTATGTTTTGAAACTTCTTACATAACTCTTAGAGAATGAAGAGAGTCTTTGGGAAGATAGGCACCTTATTTCAAGAGAACAATTACCCAGAACTATTCTCTGTATGATCTACTCTCCATTTCTCCTCCTATGTCATCATAAAATTTTACTTATTAATTTCTACCCCTGAGTTAGATATAGACAATTTGTCTCTAAAATGAAAAAATGTAAGACAATATATATATATATATATACAATAATGCTGTACATATATTGCAATCCAATTAAGCAAAATAAAAATAACTATTTATTATCATTTAGAATTCAACAAATGATGGATACATATTCTGTAGTCACTATGTACCAAATAGTTTGTTATTTACTGGGTATTTTAAGGAAAAATTTAAGGTCTGTCAGACCTTAGGGAAGGACAGTTAATCAAGCAGTTACATAGCAGGCTGGCAAGTCAGTAAGATGGATGCAAAGTTGTCTTGGATAGAAAGATAGAAGAAATAAACTTCCACAGTAGCTTGAGAGAAAAAGGCAAAAATTAATTAGCTAGAGTATGGGGAAAGTATATGTAAGATAGATAAACAATCATGTGGAAATACATTGAAAGAGAGCCAGGAGTTGGCCTATTCCTACTTCAGGTGTTTGTTTATCATTCGTTGACTCCATTCATTTAAATAAGGACTTACCATGTTATGTCAAACTCAATGCTAAAGAAGTATACAGTAGGAACCATGCCACAGTTTCCTTTTTGTTTTGAATAAAAATATAGCCATGGTGATAAATAGAAATTAAAAGCACTCAGAGACTTTAGTGGAGGTAACACAGAGAAGATAGTACTGGGCACAAGGCAAGGATTAATAATTTTGGAGTTGGATGGAGAAAATAAGAAGTGCATTTTTGGCTACAGAAAGAACATTCTGGAATGTTGGGGAGAGAAGAGAGAGATGCTTACTTGTTACCTATTGAGATATTATCTACTTGAGATTAAGGAGACACAAAAGCTTATCAATTAAAAGTGAAGGAAGCAATTGACAGGGTCTATGACTGGATATAATGAATAATACAGAAATAATATTGAGCAAAGGAACAATAAATCTAGTTAGAAATACTGGTCATTTGTGCACTGTTTAATGGAAAAATAGATTAAGATAAGGAGAAATGAGTAACAAGCCAATAAATTAAGGAAAACTCTATCTAGATGAATTTGAGTGGTGAAGCCAAAGTGAGAAATATACTGAAAGAAGCTGACCCTGCAGAAGGTCAAGATGAGAGCCTTCTCTTCTGGAGACAAAGTAAACCACAGCTAAGTTGAGGATGATATGGGTCCTTGACAGGTTGCAGACTAGGGGATGTTTGTCATGAAAAATAATCTGGCCTAAGAAAAGTTGAGCTGATTTTACCTCTGTTGGGCGAGTTTTCTATTGGTATAAGTTAGTTAGACAAATGTCCTATCTTCATAAGAGGCTATGAACTTGAGTAGTGTGGTGGTATTAGAGCACAGGTGCAACCAAGGTCCAAAATTATATGATGAAATGCATTAATATGGACAGAGGTTTCATCCCATCATTCATTTACTCATCCATTCACTCATTTGAGGCATATTTATTGAGTAGCCTATTAACTGCAAGGACTATGATAAGTGCTACATATGTGACATAAAAGTATGTACATTTAGGAATAATAATATACTCAAATTAACTAGATTTTACTCATTAGAACTATGATTAAAATATTGATTTGACAGAATATAAGATTGATATAATGAAGTGAAAACAGTGTTGGAGAGATGGATTAGAGATCAATTTTCTAAGTCATAACAACTCTTATGATGTTTAGAGAGAGAAAAGGGTGTTGATTCTAAGGTTTCAAGCAATAGTGAGGACACAAGAGTGCATCAAACATACAATGAAGGCAGCAGAGACATTGATTTCAGTGTAGGAGAGGATAGTAAGTATGACTGTAGATATGTTGAACTTAAGGTTTTTTTTTATGAGCTTGAAATGTTCCTAAGAATATTTAAATTAGAAATCATCAAATTGCAACCAACAATTGATTGGTATGGGCACCTATAATAGAGAACTAAATAATGAAACCATTATAATGAAAGAGTAACTGAGGGCAACAATTATGTTTTTACCCTTAAACAGAATGAAGTAAAAAATACACCAGAATGAATCTATTACTACTATCTATTAAAACTAATAAATGTTCAATTATAGAGTCCAAATTAAAATAATTATATTTAATTTTACATGCCTAAAATAAAATCACTTCTCATTCTTACCTTAATTGAGCTCATATTTAACAACTTCTTATTTAACTTAATATTTCCTTTTTATTTAGAGAAAATGTGTTATGGTCCAATCACCTAAGCCATTCATAAATTAATCTTTCTATAACTAAATTATTAAATTTTTATTAAAATTATTCAAATTGTATGCCCTAGCCAGTTTTGCCCAGTGGATGGAGCGTCAGCTTGCTGACTGAAGGATCCTGGGCTGGATTCCAGTCAATGGCATGTACCTCTGTTGAAGGCTCGATTCCAGGCTTTGGTCGAGGCACATGCAAGAGGTAACCAATCATTGTGTCTCTCTCATCTTTGCTGTTTCTATCTCTCTCTCTTCCTCTCCCTTTCTCTCATAAATCAATAAAAAATATATTTTTTAAAAAATTATTCAATTTGTAAATACTATAGATTGGTTTCCTGATATATAATAAAATAAAATGGTAAACAATTCAAAACTAAAGTCTTGAAAAACAGAAAGAAATATCATTTCAATAACTCTAAGACAAATTATAGAAATTTAGAAACATTATAGAATGCTATAATGCCAAAAATCATTGATCTCAGTTGGCTATCTAGTTAATTACCACCTAAGTAAGTGGCCTATGTTCTTTTATATAAATCACACTGGCAGTCTAAAATGTAATATTTCCTTGTGCATTTAACCAAGTTCAATGAAATCAGTCATTGGAAAGCACTCTATTCTCTGATTTGTGTGAATCCATTAAAATAATACTAAACCATATTTTGAAAGAAAATAAAGAAAACTCTAGAATTTTTATAGATGATTAGGATTAAGTCAAAGTTCAAAGTTGCATAGAATCATAATTCATTTATACTCTAATCTCTTTAATAGATATTTGGGAAAGATTAATAGATGCTTTTATTAATAAAGAAAATTTCCTTGCTCTAAAACATTAAGAAGAAAATTTTTATATATTACTCATTTATCTATTAAAACTTGTAGTTAAGAAAACTTTAATTTTCTTTTTAATTCAAAGAAGCCTATGAAACATAAAAAGGGCAAAAGGTACCAGAGCAGTTTTTTTTAATTTAAATACCCATAATGAGCAGAATATTAAAGACTTGAAAAGTATAATTAGGTCAAATGTCAAGTTCTATTTTATGTTAGAATAATGTGACTTTGTAATGGAGTTCACAGTGAGCTTCTTTGTTTTCAAAGAATTGGATTAATTTCTTCTTTTTTCAGGTAAAAACTTAGGTGGCTTATTTTGGGATGTAAATGTGTGCAAATTTTTGTGTATTTATGTGTATGTACCAAGCCATTAAATTATTAGCAGAAACTTTAGTTAACACTTTTGTATAAAGATCAGTAATTGACCCATTTTTAAAAATAAATGTAACCAATCTACCTAATACAGATATCTTTGTTCATTGAAAATTACATTGTAGCATGGTATCAGAAGCAAACATATTGGACTTCTATGATTTCTGAAACCACAGAGGATAGAGAGGGCATACTAATAAAAATTATTTTATAGAATCTAATTTCCAGAATTTTAATATATCGTATACTGACTTGATAGAGAAATGCTTTTGTATCAGGAAAAATATATACACGACTCTATTTTCAGCACTATAATCCTAAACAAATGGTACTACTTGGACTAGCCATCACCATCAGGACAAGGCCAAAATGTTTAGGCTATAATGAGTAATGCTAACAAAATAATGTAGAATAACTAGGCATAGGAAATAATTTTTAGTTCTAAAAGCAACTCAGAAAATGAAAATAAAAACTAAGTAAATCTTGTATGCTAAGGTGAAAGTTACTCAAGATTTTCCCTCCTTGAAGTTCTGTGTATATTTTGGCAAGAAAAGAGAAAAGAATTGTCAATTCCAATAATAGGAGCTGTTCTTTCAATTAATAGAACTACATAACTGGGGCATCAACAAAATTGCATTTTTACATCCCAGTCTGACACCATATGGAGACTATTCAGCTGTGGATTATCCAGACACTGAGCTTCTTTCGCCCCTTACCCTGCTGCACCACTTGTTACCGTCTTGGGCAGTCGGTCTGGGGGCAGGAGGAAGTATTGGAAAAAAATTAGTCAGTTAATCATTTGGTAACAATTTTGGTTAAAAGTTTGGTGAAACTCCAGAACTTGACCAGATTATAATTGCAAATGCTTGATGAGGGGCATACAATTGTTGGTAGTGTTGGTGGAGACCTGGAAATGTTAGTTATGACTAGACAGATGTACTCTGTGGAGGAGATGGGAGTGTGCACTTGCTATGAGCAATAATCCCATTGAGGAGAGATTTCACTCAGAACAATGGGACTCATTTAATTTATAAAATTGTATCATGAAAAGATAACAAGGTCTATTTTTCATTTTATATTTCTAAATTTAAAGCTGGTACTTGGTAGATATTAAGTTAATATCTATTATATTAACAAATGAACTACTGCAGTTGAATAGTTTTTAATTGTATTATTTTTTTAAATGATGCATCGACTATTACAGAAAATAGTAATATAATTCAGTAAGGAATACCCTTCCTCAAAAGGTCTTGCAGAAATTTTCCTGGGGAAAACTAGGACATAATAGATTAGATATTAAGTGTTGGTGGAAAGCAACGCATTTTGGAATAAAGCAAATGTAGAATCCTAAATCAATAAATTTTTAGAAAGAATAGGTATATATGCAAGGAGAATTACCCTAAACTGAAGAGAGAGGAAGGTAATTTAGGGAGAGAGTCAAATATAAAGAATCAGTGAAGAAAATCTGGAATAGACAGGAAAGTTTTGACAATGGGCCTTAATCCATTTTGGGGACTTGAAAAGGAAGTGAACTTCACCAATCCTCCTCAGAGGAAAAGGATGTAAAAGGAGTTTAAAATGTGGGGGTTGTTTCCCCAAAGGCATTTCAACTTGTTCAAATGAGACATTATGTAAAAGTACAAGATAGAAGCTCAACAAGAGTTGTCTCAAACAGAAGAGCATTTAGAGTCTGGGGAAGACCAAACCATAGCATGGGGATTCCAGGAAGTTGGACCAAAGGACTTGGACCAAACAGCACCTGTCCATGCTGGGATAAAGTGCATGCCTAATCAACGCTATGGATTTCACAGAGTTTGGAAATTGACAAAGAGAGGTGCACATGGCAGCAAAAATAGTGCAGCAGTATCATCAGTACTGTTTGTAGGAAGCACCTGTGAGGGAGAAGAAATAATGCCTTTCAGAGAATGGGTAACACTGAGACATTTGGATGCATTAACCACACTGTAATGGGTGGTAAAATGGGTGTCCATGTCTCCACCACCACCTCACCTCAATTACTTGGGGTTTTCTTCTGGGAATCAAAAGAGCTGTGTAGAGTTGTGGTTTGTATGTCGGGGAGTTGTGGATTTCAGCATGACTCTGACAGATACCTGGACAGGTTTGCTGCCATTGTTGTGTTTCTAAATCTTACTGAAGATCTATATCCAGAGTGATGGCCAAGGAAATCTGCTGGCCAGTGTATACGTCTGGTTTACAATTGCAAAGGCTGAATCTATCCATACACAGTTGTTGGAAACAAAGGTGTAGTTCTTTTATTCTGTGCCCTATTCAGTCATCTATGGAATTTTGTATTTTAGAAATAATGCCTCTGTTTGTGTTTATGTAAAACTTACATGTTGAAAACAATTTATAAGGAAAAAATGGAATTATAGAATTTTTTTCTACTAAAACATCCTTACTAAGGTGCTAATTAATTTAAAACCTCTAATGATGAGTATTTTCAAAGAGGCAAAATGAAAATACCATTATGATATCAACTATATAAAAGACATATGCTAGAAAGGAGTCTAAAAAATTAGCTAGTTTTTCCTCTAGCTTTGCTGCAATTAAAGTATCCCCAACAGCCCTGGCCAATAGCCCAGTTGCTTGGAGCACCGTCCCATACACCAAATGGTTATGGGTTCCATTCCCAGTCAAGGTACATACCCAGGTTGCAGGTTTGATCCCTAGTCAGGGAATGTATGTGAGGTAACTGATCGATGTATCCCTCTCTCACATTGATGTTTCTCTCTTTTTCTCTCTCCCTCTTCCTCTCTCTCTGAAATTAATTTAAAAAAAAATCCTAGGATAGGGATTAAAAAATGTTTTAAGTATCCCCAACAGATGCTGATTTACCATATGTTCTTAACTTCCAGAGAAAGTACTTCCAAAGCTTCAGCAGACCCACCTGTACAATGTGCAGTAACCCTTTTCCTTCCTATCTTTGTGGAATTCTAAATATTTTACTCCATACATTGCCCTTCTGTTTCATAAAGTTTATAACTATAAATCTATTTTAGAGTTCATAAGGCACTATCACTCACTTATTAATTTATTGACTTCTACAAATCATTTGTTATCGTTCTCATCTATATATATAAATGGCTAATACGCAAAGTGTCCCCTCAGGAGTTGGACCAGGAGATCGGGAGTGCGATCACTCGCTATAACCATAAGGGCGCGGTGCATAACATGGCAGGTGACCAGTGGAGGTGGGGCGCTGAAGGAGGGAAGGAAGGAGGAGGAGGAGAAGTGGAGAGGTGGGGAGGCAGAGAGGCGGGGAACCTGATCAGCCCTGATCGCCAGGTAGGCCTAGGGACGCTACCCATGCACAATTTCATGCACTGGGCCTCTAGTTTTATATATAAAAATGTTTTACAGTTTAATGATTTTTCCCATAATCCCATAGATAGTAAGGGGCATAGCCAGGATTCAAGTTGAGATCGTCATTTTGGAAATCTGGTGGTCTGTACTATAATAAATTTGCTCTTTTTCTCTGTGGAAAGAGATCTCAATGTATAGCATGACTTCACTGATCCTGGGATCTGGGGCTATATCAAATGAAAAGGTAGAGGCAAGAAATCAGCCTGCCAAAAACACAAGTATCCGTCACCCATTATTTAAGGAATAAATGCACAAAACCAAAATTGAAATCGCAAAACCAAAGTGGCCAAACTCCTCAATCTCCTGCAACAGAGACAATTTTGAAACATCCTCGATTTTCTCTTTATTTATTTATTACATACTTTCTGCCTCTATTTTCTGCTTATATATAAGTTCAAGCTCTTCCAAGCTCATTATGCTTCCTGTGCTAATTAAATAATGGTGAAGGTTTAACTTCTTGTCTAATAGATCTAATTTCTTGGCAGTAAATCATTTTCTTGACTTTTTTTCTAAATTCCTATGGTGTTGTTTTTTTTATGCTTTATTATTGTAGAGTCCTAAAACATACATGGTTCAAATAAAATCTGATCTGGTCAGTTTCTAAATGTATGGTTCATTTCTAGGATAGTGTCAGGTTCAATGCTTTTGGTCGTCAGATTGGTCATGAGACCCATACTATTTATACCATGCCTACCATTTGGTTAAATAATAAACATTTCTTATTTTTATTATAAAATTTCAACTAAAAGATGCTGTTGCTAATATTAAAGAAGATATAAAATAAATGCTGGATTCAAACTTATGTACAAATGTACACACAGAAAACACTAGGTTGAATGACAGAGAAATGCAAAAATTATCCATCCAAAGGCAACAGAAGCACAGATTGAATGGTAGGATGTGGGTTGTGGGGGGTTAATTGGGTGGGAAGAAATGATAGCAGTATATGTAGCAATCACTCAGCTCTCAGCCTTGCAGAGCAATTTAAAAGGAAATCTTGTATGGTAGTTCCACTGACTTCATTCTGCTTGAATTATCATAGCAGGAGTCAGAGCAAGGGCTTCCAACCCAATCAGAGACCCAGCAGCTGTTACAAATGTCTAAAGCAAGTCCAAGTTAAGATAGTCTTACTGGAGCACATGCTATGTAATACTCTGCAAGAACAAACCCCTTTCTCTTCAGCATCTGTACCTCCACAAATGATTAGTACAAATGGGACATTCCAGTTTTCTTCATCAGATTTAGATGTTCCTAATAAGATGCATTTTCAATTTAATAGTAAATTTCCAGTCTATTTAACTACAATATGAAGCTTATAATTGAAAGCAGTGTCTGATAGTCTAACATTACTCCTACCATACTTACAAGTTAATTATAATAATGTAAATTGAAAATGAAAGATATTCTAACCAGTTGATTTTTATGAGTAATGAGCTAATCACAAATTCCCAGATATCCCCTATACACACCAATTATGTAAATGCAACCTAAATACAAAAAAAAAAATACATATACTAGTACACCTATGTTGTTTTAAAATATTTGCCTTATAATTACAGTAATGACCTAGGAGTGAGACAGTGCCTGAAGGTTAATGGCTGGCAAGGAAAGTACATCTGGCATTAACCCCAAATAAATTCCCTGTGTTTCCGTAATTATTTCAAAAACTTTACTAACATATATTGACTAGAAAGAAAACCTTCCATGACCTCTGGGTCAGTGCCTATTCCTCTCTTGAATATTCCAAACTTTCTTAATTATCTGAAAGAGATGTCAAAGATGAATTATGAATTTTTGGGAATAAAATGTTTTCTAAATATGAGAAATATTGAAGGCATACTGTATTGTCAATGTTCTTCCAAAACAATTAATAGAACAATAGTCAAGGCAAAAAGGTGAAGCTGAAAAATACCCAACTGAGAAGCAAATTAGCAAACTGAAAAACAGTTCTGAGGAAATCGCTCAGAATAAAGCATTGTAAATATAAGCCAATATAAAATATGAAAGATGAGTCAAGAAAAATATATGATAGAAGAATGAGATGGTATAATAAAGTCTAAGAGAATGTAAAAGGGGAAAGAACAGAGAAAACGTGACATTTGAGAAGAAAATGGCTGAGAATTTTCTAGTAGTGATTATTGAAAAGTAAGACAAAAAAATTTAAAGGAGAAAACTGAGTCCCGAGAGGGTAGATATAAACAAATGCACACTCAAACACTTGTTGTGAAGTTGGAGAACACCACAGACAAAGAAAGAGTATCTCAGAGGCTACTGAAGGAATGTCATATTGGCTAGCAGCAATAATAAATACCAGAAGACAATTTAAAAATATCTTTTATATTTTGAACTATTAAAGATCAACCTGAGCCCTAAGCCCAGATAAAACATAATAAAGGTAAAATATATTCATTTTCAAACATAGAAGAAAGGATATTTTACTAAGCACATATTCTCTTGGAAAGAACAAGTAAAGGAAGGTGAAGCAATAAGCAAGGGTAAAATAAAAATTAAGGAAAACAAATAGAATACATGAAGCAAGAGTAAACAAAGAAAGAGATCAACGTATTTCTAAGTAAAATGTTACCAAATATAAAAAGAAAAAATAATGGCAATCTGAACTTTAAAAAAATATATTGACGTAAGAACATGAGATCTGCCCTCTAAATAAAATTTTAAGTGAACAAAACTTTATTGTTAACTATAGGCACAATGTTGTACAGCACATTTCTAAAACATATTCATCTCATACAGTTGAAAATTTATACTCATTGAATAGCAAGATCTTATTATCCTCCACTGACATTTCCTGGAGACCACTACTCTGTTTTATGAGTTGGGCTGTTTTATATACCTTATATAAGTGGAATCATACAGACATGTGTTCTATAGTGACTGGCTTATTTCGCTTAGCATAATGAATGTCCTTCAGATTTATCCATGTTGTCACACATATCAGGATTTCTTCCTTTTTTAGTTTGAATGATATTACATTATATGTATACTAGAGGCCCGGTGCACGGAATTCATGCACGGGTGGGGTCCCTAGGCCTGGCCAGTGATCAGGGCTGATCGGGGCCTGCCAGCAGGGGAGTAAAGACATGGGGGAGGGGGAACTGCAGGAGGTTATCCACCGGCCCCAGGAGGGAGCCAGCCCTTGGCCACCCTGGGAAAGGGGCCAAGTCTGCCACGACCCACTCCCGGTTCCCCGTCCCAGCCCAGGGCCCAGCCCTAATCAGGTAGTTGGGGCCTCCTGGCTGGGGGGAGGGATCACGGAAGGTTGGCTGGCTCAGGGAGGCTGGCTGTAGGAGTGCACTGACCACCAGGGGGCAGTTCCTGTGTTGAGCATCTGCCCACTGGTGGTCAGTGTGCATCATAGTGACTGGTCGTTCTGGTAGTTCAGTCGTAACGGTCACTTTGGCTTTTATATATATAGACTAGAGGCCTGTGTATGGGTGGGGTCTGGCCAGCCTGTCCCTATTGGGGCCAATAGGGCTGGGCCAGCTGGGGGGAGGGGCTGCGAGCAGTTGGCAGGCTGGCCCTGCCCCTGATTGGGGTCAGGGGTCTATTGAGAGCAGGGCTAGCTGGGGGGAGGGGCCACAGGCAGTTGGCTGGCTGGTCCTGCCCCCTGGTTGAACTCCCGGGTCAAACTCCTGGTTAAGGGAACAATTTGCATATTAGCCTTTTATTATATAGGATACTACATTTTCTTTATTCATTCCACTGCAGTAAAATTTTGGATTGATTTTATTCTTGGCTATTGTGAATTGTGCTACTATGACCATGTGGTACAAGTATCTTTTCAAGACTCTACTTTCAGTGATTTGAGGTATGTACCAAAAGTGGGATTGCTAGATCATAAGCAGTTTTATTTATTTATTTATTTTGAGAAACCTCCATACTTTTTCTATAGCAGTTGCATCATTTTACATTCCTACCAACAGTAAACAATCTATTCAAATATGCTGTCCATTTATAAAACTGAGTTACTTGATTTTTTGCTGTTAAATTGTGAGTTCTTTATATATTTTGGATTTAATTCCTTATAAGATATATGGTTTGCAAATATTTTTTTTCCATTTCCTTAGCTTGCTGTTCACTCTGGTGATTGTTTTCTTTGCTATGAAGATACTTTACAGTTTGATGTAAAAGTTTCAAAATAAAGTAGGAAAAAATACTAGTGAAAATGAAGAAAGAATTATGGATTTTGGAGGTAATGTGCTCTAGGGCTCTTATGTAGCTCATACATGATAGAGATGTAACTACTAAAAGAATAAAAATGAAAGACAAATCTTTCAAGCCAATAAAGGGAAAAATGAGTAATTAAAATATGATTATTCATTCCAATAATGTTGGAAAATGATAAATGAAAGAGAAAGGAAAAATTATAATAATCAGTAAACACAAAATAAAGTGGCAGAAAGAAGTGAAATATATTCATAATCACAATGGATTAATGTACTATGTGATAAGAAGAGATGCTTGTGGAAAATACGTGTGCAGTCTTAGAGGTTATCAAAGGCTGAGGATGAAGTTGTCTCATGTTACCCGAAATGTGCAACGGTTACTAATGGTCAGAATGTTTAGGGACATCATTGGTGGCTGAGGAATCCCTTTTAAAGGAAATTTTTTAAGCACAGGCTGGATTCAAAGGGTAGATGTGGGCTTTATATGTTGATCTTATAGAGTTCTTTTTAATACTAAGCCAAGGTTTTTAGGTGAAGAAAACAAAAATAAACATCTGAACATGGAATATCTTTCCCAGTTTGAAGCACCACCCAGAAAATATTTTGAGGACTTGTTTTACTTATTATGGAATACCAAGGATTTCATACAGTGTCTGACACTTAACACAACCTCAATGAATCTTTCTTGAATTGAAATGAAGACTCTGGCAGATTTAATATAACCTTAGGACAGTGGTCGGCAAACTCATTAGTTAACAGAGCCAAATATCAACAGTACAACAATTGAAATTTCTTTTGAGAGACAAATATTTTAAACTTAAACTTTTTCTAATGCCACTTCTTCAAAATAGACTCGCCCAGGCCGTGGTATTATGTGGAAGAGCCACACTCAAGGGGCCAAAGAGCCGCATGGGACTTGCAAGCTACAGTTTGCTGACCACTGACTTAGGGAAATAATAAAAAAGGTAAAAAGGATAAATATATAGTCTATGAAAGTGGAAATAAGAACAACGTTATTAAACTTTACAAAATCTTATACAATGAGAAACAAAGTGCATATAGAAAGTCATAAGTATTTTGTAAAACATTAAAAACGAGTAAATTTACCTGATGCATTTGGGTATAACCAGTTGTGATAGATCATAATTCTAAAACTGAAAGTATTATGTTTAGACACATATTAACTTTTTTCAAAGAAGGAATTATTAAAATTGATATTTTCCATCTCAAGGAAGTTGGATAAGAAGTACATATTTAAAAGACAACTTATACTGTGGTTAACAAATTGATTGAGTTTCTATCCAGAGAGTAGACTGAAGACTTTGGTTTTACTTTTCCATATGGAAGGGGTCAAAATATATGGTTTCATTAAGAGAAGGAATATCAGCCCTAGCTGGATTGGCTCAGCGTTGGCCTGCAGAATGAAGAGTCCTGGGTTCGATTTTCTGGTCAAAGGCACATGCCTGGGTTGCAGGCTCACCAGAGGCCCAATCAATGACTCTGTCATCATTGATTTTTCTATCTCTCTCTCCCTCTCCCTTCCTCTCTGAAATCAACAAAAATATGTATGTATTTTTTAAAGAGGGGGTATATCAGAACTATGTTTATTAGAATAAATATTCTACCGTGAGGGATTGGGGTATGTGATAAGGGGTTTTCTCTATGCATCTTGCAAAATCATTTCTTAATCTTTATAAATTATTTTTGTTTTACTAAAATAAATTAGCATCATATTTGCCAAAGATGACTTTGTTTCACCTAGCCCACAGCAACAAAGGAGATAAATTTTGAGTTCTCATCATATTTGAATTAATTGCCTTTTTAAAACATTTATGAGACCTACTTTCACAACCACACACTCCTCCCTCCTCAGTAGACATAGAAAACAGGATGGTTCCATATGTTAATTTCTGTGAAAGTACAATGATTGTTATTATTTACCTAGTTCATAGAATGCTTGAAAGATATAAACTTTATGTCAGTTTCAAGGTACTAAAATTCTGCTAAGATCATTAAGGCACTGTCGAATCCTTCAGATCTGAGGTGTCACTTCTAACAAGTTTTTAATTTACCTGTTAAATTATTATTTATAAACTGCTCTTTTCCCAGGCAGTTATTAAGGCAATTTCTTATATTTCTTTGGACAATAGTGTTTCACAAATGTGCCTGATCAATAATTACAGAGCTTGCAAAAATTCAAATTTGTGGACACATCCTGGGAGATGATAATGTGGCAATTTGAGGAGACCTAGGAATCTGTTAAGTCTCCCCAAGTGACTCTTAAAATCAGACAAAGTTTAGAAATACTGATTCATTCACAACCTGTCACTCCTTCAGCACTTCCTCTGTATGCCATATGGTATTCTGCACCCTTAAAAGATGTAACACACTCTGAGGGATGAGCTCATACCCTGCGACCCTCGCTCAGAAGTAAAAAGAGAGATCAATGGCAGGATTTGTTTGGCTTTATTCAGCCAGAATTTATCCAATAATGGTATTGAAAACATCTGGTTTTTTAAAACAAATATGGATATAATAAAATAAGTGGTAAATTGTAGATGAAGAACCATGTGGAAATGTAAGAAAGGAACTTTTAACTTGTAAGGAATCACTCTTGTAGAACCAACTCTTGCAATTCAAGTTAGCCAGCTCAAGAAGACCACCACAGTCCTGGGCCCTTTGATATGGACCTTTGTTGAGAAACCCGTAACATTTGCCTTGTTGTATGTCACTTTTGGATTAATATCTTTGCTTTTCAATAATGCAAACCAGTGTTAATATTGTGTCAGGCATATAGTATGATCTCAATAAATGCTTCTTGAACAAGAGGGAGTGAAGAAATAAGATGTTTTAGGTAAAAAAAATATATTAATAGTTTGCATTAAACATTTTTCTTACTTTATTTTTATTGTTGGCACTATTACAGATGTCCCCATTTTCTCCCCCTTTGCCCCCACCCTGCCTTCCCTCTGGCCACCACCTCACTGTTATCTGTGTCTATGGGTATATTTTAATTTTTTTTCCTATTGATTTTAATTAAGTTCTTGCTGAGTTTCAAACTAAACGAGATTTTCTTTAAGGAGAAAAAAATATTTTAAATCCTTCCCACAGGTTTTTTTTTATATTCTTAATGGATAAAATCAGAATACTAAAGATTATAATGTACACCCTCAAATGATGGCTTATAAAATCATCCTGCATGAAAAGAAAGCTCTGAGATAAGAACAATGAATTGTGTTTTAGATGTGAAGAGTAGAGATCACAGCTCTTTAAGCAACAACAAAAAATACATAATTTTTCTTATGACAGAATTGTTTTTATATTAGAAAAGTATTTGAGCTTGTGTCCCTCTTTAGAGATCAATTGATAAGGTCTTCTTTAAACCTTAGTATCTTTGAACATACAGGTCCTTTCCAGAAGGGTCTCTTATTTAACTTGGGCGGGGGGGGGGGGGGGGGGAAGGGAATCAATAATATTACAGAAAAAAATTATTATTTTCATATGGTTCTTTGAAACTTACAGATGTTAGAATTAATATGAATACACTAGAGGCACAGTGCATGAAATTCGTGCATGGGGGGGTGTGTGTCACTCAGCCCAGCCTGCACCCTCTCCAATATGGGACCCTGGTAGGATCGGGCCTAAACGGGCAGTCAGACATCCCTCTCACAACCCAGGACTGCTGGCTCCTAACTGCTCACTTGCCTGTCTTCCTGATTGCCCCTAACCACTTCTGCCTCCCAGCCTGATCACTCCCTAACCACTCCCCTGACAGCCTGATTGATGCCTAACTGCTCCCCTGCCAGCCTGATTGCCCCTAACTGCCCTCCCCTTCAGGCTTGATCACCCCCAACTGCCCTCCCTTGCAGGCCTGGTCCCTCCCAACTACCCTCCCCTGATGTCCATCTTGTGGCAGCCATCTTGTGTCCACATGGAGGCAGGATCTTTGACCACATAGGGGAAGCCATCTTGTGTGTTGGAGTGATGGTCAATCTGCATATTACTCTTTTATTAGATAGGATAGAAGCCTGGTGCATGGGTGGGGGCCAGCTGGGAAACTCAAGCCTCCTACTTGCTCCATGGCTGCAGCCATCTTGCTTGGGTTAATTTGCATATTCTCTCCTGATTGGCTGGCAGGCATGGCTTGTGGGTGTAGCAGAGTGATGGTTAATTTGTATATTACTCTTTTATTAGACAGGATAATTACATATTATCCTTCAAAATAGAAAACAAGATGACCAAATAGAAACATTTATAATCTAGAACTTAGAAAACAACTAATGTAAAAATGTTCTTTTTTGTTGCTCTCATCGGAAGTAATTAATTTTAGAATGGCATTTTTCAGACAAATATCAGAATTCCTCAAACTGTTTAGTAGAAATTCAACAGAACACATTATTCTGTCTTTATATACAAAATTAATGTTTCAACTTCGGAAATTCCATATGCAGGTTTGGTCATTTTTCCTTAAGAATCCTATATCATAAAACCCTAATATGCAAATCGACCCAATGGCAGAACAACCAGTCTCTATGACTAGCACTGACCACCAGGGGGGCAGACGCTCAATGCAGGAGCTGCCCCCTGGTGGTCAGTGCACTCCCACAGGGGGAATGCCACTCAGCCAGAAGCCAAGATCATGGCTGGAGAGTGCAGTGGCAGTAGCAGTGGCAGGAGTCTCTCCTGCTTCCCTGGCAGTGCTAAGGACCCTTTGGGGGTCCCAAACTGTGAGAGGGCACAGGCCGGGCTGAGGGACGCCCCCCACCCCCAGTGTACAAATGTCGTGCACCCGGCCTCTAGTATTATAATGATACTGATAAAGTACTATTTTGTTAAACCAAGCCATGCTGTGTTAAATGAGGGACAGGTAGAGAAGATAATTATAAATAGATGATAAAAACTGGAACACCAGGCCAATAAAGAAAATATACTATTAAAAAAGTATAGAGAATAAGCTAAACATGATCATAGCTGTCCAATCCCTAGAATTAGGTTATATATCTTGAAAATGGAAAGCAATCCAGGTCCATGGAATTTAAAAACCTGAAGGGTCTTAGAAACAATTGAAAGCACAATTAAAGCAAACTAGGCCCTAGCCAGTTTTGGCTCAGTGGACAGAGCATTGTCCTGTGGTCTGAAGGGTCTCAGGTCTGATACTTGTCAAGGGGACATGCCTGGGTTGCAGGCTCGATCCCCAATAGGGTGTATGCATGAGACAGCTGATCACTGATTCTCTCTCATCAATTGATGTTTCTATTTCTCTCTTCCTCTCCCTTTTTCTCTGAAATCAATAAAAATATTTAAAAAATAAAAACTAAATTTTGAAAAAATAGTGTTTCTTTTTTTTCTAAGTGTAAATTAATGTAGCTCAACTATTCAGGAAGTGGTATAATTTAGAAATTAAAAGGTGAAGGAAATAGGCCCACCAGCATGGCTCAGTGGTTGAGCATCATCAACCTGTGAATCAGGAGGTCACGGTTTGATGTCTGGGTTGCAGGCTCGATCCCCAGTGTGGAGCATACAAGAGGCAGCCAATCAATGATTCTCTCTCATTATTGATGTTTCTACCTCTCTCTTCCTCTCTGAAATCAATAAAATAAGTATTTTTAAAAGTTGAAGAAAATAGCTAAGGAACATATATGCATACCCCATGGATATGGACAATAATTTGGCAAAGACCAGTGAAGACATTGGCAAGGGTGGGTAGAGATGAGCCAAGGAGGGGGGAAGTGGAGGAGGACCCCTGCAATAACATAAACATTCTCCTCCCCCTCTTGGATCAGTTTTTTTAAAAATATATTTTATTGATTTTTTACAGAGAGGAAGGAAGAGGGATAGAGAGCCAGAAACATCAATGAGAGAGAAACATCAATCAGCTTCCTCCCGCACACCCCCTACTAGGGATGTGCCCGCAACCAAGGTACATGCCCCTGAACAGAATCGAACCTGGGACTCTTCAGTCCGCAGGCCGATGCTCTATCCACCGAGCCAAACTGGTTTCGGCCAATAACATAAACATTTTTAAAAATTTTTTTAATTGAGTGAGCATTGAATATCAGGACCCTGCTACTGACACATTGGATGGATACAAGGATTGGCACATATGATTCTCATCATCTTTTCCTGCTCATTTAATCTGTCTTCAAGAAGCAAAAATGGATGCAAGCCTTGCTCATCATCACTAAACTATTAGCACCTGACATTCATTCATTCTGACCAAACATCACAGGGAAATAGTGAGCAGTTTGGAATCCATGAAAGTTTTGGGATTTCTGTGGAAATATTTAACCCAGGTAAAGATTGTTCTTTTGGTGTTTTGTTGTTGTTGTTTCTTTTTAGTGGGTTAAGTTGCTGGTGGTGGATTTGCTTAGGCTAGCATCGAAAATAAATGAAGCTACATGCAGAAGTTGTATTCTAAGAAAGTACATTAGTTTCCTTAGGCCCCAAGCTAATATCACTCACTGAAAGAGAAATATAGGGACTTGTCTGGCCACTTGGGTGCCTCCTCTTTCTTGCCTGGAGGCATGCTTTTCTTTGATAACAGACACTCATAAATGCAAGGCCCTGAAATGATGGGATGGGGAATACTGTGACTCCATGCACTTTGAGAGGCTTTGAAATTCAAAGTGATATCCTTTATGTTGGAGAATGGCTGGAAATCAAGGCAATCAATCCTGGTGCTGTCAAATTTATAGATATTTTGGCTGGAGGGACTGGGAAAATTTATCCTCCTGGAATATTTCATGTCTTCTCTCTCTCTTCATCTCTAGGTCTACATCCTATTGGAATAGTAGAGAAAATTTTTTGTAGATGGATATCAGCTACTGAGTCTATTAGCAGCTATTCAATAATAAATATTCCAAACAAAACAGACACAAAAAAATTAAAAATTTCTCCATTTTTGATCTATTAATATTTTATTTTATCATGACCTTTGTTATTTTACCACCTGGAGTAAGTAATATGTACTTTACCTCTATCTTATTATAAAATCACACCACAGAGAATCTAGGTCATGTTTGTTATTATTCATATACACAGTAAAAATGCCAAGCACTTTCCATTTGACATTTTGTAACTCACCATCCTTCTTGCCACTATTCTGTCCCCTTCAGGTTGACCCAAATGTGAGAAATAAAAATCTTTATCTAGTTATAATTAATTCTTCCTTTTTTTCTAATTTTTAAATGACCATGGGCAGTCTTTTCTCAATTAAGAGAAATAACACACACCCATTTTAGGCAGGCCTTTGTGTTCATTGATGCTCCTACTTTATCTTGTCAGTTTCATCCTTCTCCCCAGGAAAATGCCTCTCCTCTGCATGTGCTCTCTCCACTTCTACCCGCCCCCCCCCGCCACCTTTTCATTGCTGAGTCCTTCCTTCCACCAATTTTTCTTTTAAAAATACTCTTTTATAATCTAAGGTGGGATTCTCTTTATTCTTACAATTTTAAGAAATGGAAATTAGAACATTTCCAACTTCTCTTAAAATATATGTTACAACAATAGAACACTCACCCTAATCTAAAGAAGATTTAACACATGAAATAAGATCCTTCCTTCATTTATTTATTTATTTATGTATTTTATTGTTTGAAGTATTATAAATAGTAGTACATATGTCTCCTTTCCCCCCCCCATTGACCTCCCCCTGGCCTCCCCTACCCCCCATTACATGCCTTCACCTGCCCCCCCCGCCCTCCCCCCAGTGTCTTGTATCCATTGGTTATGCTTATATTCATGCGTACAAGTCCTTCCATTGATCTCTTACAGTGCCCCCCCCTCCGCCCCAGGCCCAACTTCCCCTGCCTTGCCGCTGTAGTTAGACAGTCTGTTCAATGCTTCTTTGCCTCTGTATCTATTTTTTCCCCATTTCTTTCCTTTAAAAAATCTTGCCTCTGCAGACTAGAAATAAACATATAACAAAAAATGTTTGAGTCCCAATTTCAATGTCCAACAGTTCTGAGTCCCTGTTTCAATGTCAAACAGTTCCTTATGTGTACATGTCAACAATGATATCTGGGTGGTGGGCACATGGTGGCAATGCAGGTCCGACCCTCTCTGGTTTGGTCCTAGGCAACCTGCAGCAACACACATCTGCTGACTGCTAGCGTGGCAAGGCGTCGTCAGCGTCTTCCATCTCTGGACTGTTTTTCCTCTTGTCTTCGTGGTTGGAGCAGACCTGTCAATTCCTCTCTGTAGCAGGAATCCACATGGTCTTATAGTTGTTTCTGAAATTATACAAACATATTCTCGACCACAAGTTAATAAAGGAATCTTTTCTATATAATTGATTTGGGATCCTTTTTATTTTTGCCCAAACAATTTTCCTTTGTCTTTTTTAGACACCATGTGTGTTTTTCATGGGTGTCTTGCTGTTAGCATTACAAATGAAAATTAATTTTGTAAAGTAAAAATTTTCTAGATGTAATTTACTTATAGGATATTTTTCCTTACATGATATTACCCTACTATCCCCCCCCCTTTTTTTTTTTTTTGATTAATGGAGGCTTTTGTAAATTTTATAATGCAGTCTTGATCACTTTAAATTTTAATTTTTTTTGCCCAAAGATATGACTGCTTTAGGTTCATTGCATGTTCAGGAACTTTACCATGAGATGAACTACCAATTGAAATTTTAGTTATTACTTTAGGAACAGCTTTTTGTCCAGTATAATTAAATTTACTTGAATATTCACTTATTTCAAATAGCCTATTCAAATTAATCTGAAAACTTGATTACTATTTTACTGTCAAATTTAATACTCTACCAACAATCTTAGTTTACCCTGTAAATATTAGTGGAAAAGATTATTTGCATTCTTGAGTAGGCCCTGAGCATTCCTGGTGCTAGGCTGGATTTAGATATAAGGCAGCTGCTGTTGGCCAAGTCTCTGTCTGTCACCTGTGTCCCAATCTGAGCTGGGCCAAGTCTCTGTCTGTTACCTGGGTCCCGATCTGAGCTGGGTGTGGGAAGCAAAGCAGCCATGGGGGCAGGAGACCTCCCTCAGAAGGGGTGAGGTTTTAGTGACATATTTGTGATAATTCTTGATAATAATAATAAATGCATAATAGTAAATTCCAAAATGTATCCTTCAAAAAACAACAACAATGTGTCCAGATACACTACTGTAATCAGGTGATGTTACACTGACTGATTGGTTGATTTTTGGTAATATGTAAGATTACTCATAATTATAAAAAATAATAAAATATATCAAACCTAGTAGAAAATACATAACCAGCCAAACAACACATAAAAATAGAGAAGTTACAATATTAAATTGTGTATTTTTATATCAATAATAATTTTAGATGCAAATCAAAATTTTCAGGAAACCCAGAGAGAAGGATGGGGAAGAGATTAACCAAAGAATTTACACGCACATATGCATAACCCATGGATATAGAAAATAGTGTGGTGAAGGCCTGAGGAGAGGGCAGGAGAAGGGTTAGGGGATCAATGGAGGGGAGAAAAAGGACATTTGTAGTACTTTCAAAAAGAAAGTTAATTTTTTTTTCATGAAGCTAAAGATTTGGTTTCATACTCATAACAGAGCCATTAATACTAGATTAAAAATATATAAAGTTAAGAAATTTTTATTTGTTCAATAAAGTGAGTAGAACAAAAATTATAAAATAAATAATGTTCTCTCTTGGTTGTTATCAATTATAGCCAATTGTTAAATTATGTACTACATTACATAACATTTGTTTACAAATATTTATTAATAAATGCATTAAAATAGTTTCATACTTAGAAAATTAGAACTTTCAGGGGAAAAGCTTTGAAAAAAGCCATTTAAGTCCTATAAATTCTAGCTAACAGAACATGTAGTTTGCTTTTGATGAAAATAATAAGATAATCCTTTTCTAATAGTGTTATCTCAATTAGTAGGGAAAAAAAAGAAACCATTTAGTTTTAACAGAAGAACTGAAACTAAGGAGCAATAAAGTGAACTAGTTGTCCCCATAATGACCAGTTACACCTTGTACAAACCTAGTAATATTTCGTTTATGAGTTGGAAAATTTGGGGGAGAAAGAATTTCAAGTTACTGACCATATTACCCAAAGAATTTTTTAAAAATATATTTTATTGATTTTTTTTTTTACAGAGAGGAAGGGAGAGAGATAGTTAGAAACATCTATGAGAGAGAAACATTGATCAGCTGCCTCCTGCACGCCCCCTACTGGGGATGTGCCCGCAACCCAGGTACATGCCCTTGACCGGAATCAAACCTGGGACCCTTGAGTCCGCAAGCTGACGCTCTATCCACTGAGCCAAACCGGTTTCGGCCCAAAGAATTTTTAACGAAAATGTATATTATTCTAATGCATAAGCTCAATATGATCAGTGATGGTACACTGTTTATGTTCATTTTATAGGAATAATCTAATAATATGAATTATACTAAAGGACCAGTGCACAGATTCATTCACTGGTGGGGTCCCTCAGCCTGGCCTGTGCCTCTCACAATCTGGGACCCTTCAGGGAATGTCAGCTAGGCCTGTGGGGATTGGGCTGAAACTGGCAGTTGACCCCCTCCCCCCCCCTCCCCCGCCTCCCCAAGGATGTAGTAGTGCGCGCAGCAGCACCACCACACGGCTCCAGCTCATCCCGGCCCTGCTGCACCTACCACTGCCAACCAGTAGCACTGCTGTGAATCAGAAGAGGCTCGTGATGCCACAGCTGTGCTTGCCAGCCATGAGCCCAGCATCTAGTGCCTGTCCTTCAGCTGAGTGCGCTCCCACTGTGGGAGCATACTGACCACCGAGGGGCAGCTCCTGCATTGAGCATATGCCCCCTGGTGGTCACTGCACGTCACAGCAACCACTCGACTGATCATTGGGTCACTTAGGCTTTTATATATAGAGATTGCAATTTGTGTAAATGGATGTGTCAGTTATAGGCTGATCCTTGTATTCTCATTAAGTTCAGCAAGTGTCCCAAATAAGCTACTACGAAAAATGGTGTGATGGGGTTAGCAGCACTCTTTATAGATTTAGGTGACTTGGTGCATAAGAAGAAAAACTAGCACATATCCAGTGTTTTTCTGTCATTTAGGAATGGCTAATTTTCAGAACAAATTTCTGTAGCCTTGACCAAATGGAAATGGAAAATAAAGTTGTAATTCAATTCCAGGAAACTATTGCAATCCCTGACATTTTTATGAAATTTAAAGGCAAATTGTATAACTTATAAAATCTCAATTCCTTAATTTTTCAGGTGAACAAGGTAACATTTACAATCACTCAAAGGAGCTTGGAGAGGTTTAATGAAGTGAAATATCTAAAATGTTATCTAGGAAAAAGTTTTAGTGTCCCTGCAGATATTATCTCAGCTTGACTGGAGGGAAAAAAAAAAAAAGAGATACCACAAGATATCATTGTATTATGATATAGCAATGAACTACCACCTGCAGGAAATTGGCTTCATGAAAGGCACCGACAAAGAGCACATCAGGATTACATGAAATTGATCAGAGGCAGACAGGAAGAGCACAAGCCAGATGAAGTGAAGTCTTTCATGACAGACAGGAGAGTATATCAAAGCCATCCTTGCTAATTTCAAAAGCCCACTCCCTTCTCTAGAGGTGAAAACATTACTTCAGACAGCATGCTGGCTCCACTGGACTTCTGTGGAGATGCTATAAACCCCATTGGTGGATTTCTTAATAAATGGTTTAGAAACAAAAGGGCCAGCAAGCCTGAACACAATTCATTTAGCTTACCAGTGAAAGATAATTGAGTGCCAAGTTTTCCACATTTATTTCTCCATCAGGAAGTTGTTATTTGTTTCAGCTGGACCCTCACTGATATATTTTAAGTTTGAGCTGATATTAATTTTAAATGCTACTTTTCAAAGAAAACGCTATATATTTTTTTCTTGAATTTACAAAGAGACGTCTTTGCAAAACAGGACAAAATAAAACAAGCCAGTTAAAAGTAGAAGCCATCTATCCTCAAATGGCAAAATGGAAGGTAGAATGAATGAATGATGGCCAAAATGATGGGGGTGATGGATCATAGATCATAAAAATAGTTTCATGGAGGTAAACATTTTTTTCTAGGAAGAGCAGATTCTGCAAGAACATCTGTGTAAGTTCTGGAATCCTGTGGGTAAGCTCAGTAAAGCATCATGTGATCCAAGCACCCTGAGTCGTAGCTTATTAGTGGAACCACACTTATTAGTGGGAAAAGCATCCTGCAAAACCTCATGGTGCTCAGTGTTCATGGGCCAAGGACAAAGCCATGAGACCTAGGCATATACAAGCAATTGTAGTAATGGGATAGGACTGCATATAATTGGAATCCCAATAGACATAAGAATTACTTCTTAGCTTTAAGTGGTTGTATCCTGTGATGTTGATAGAAAAGCAGAAGCTGTCTACTGATGTGATGGTAATTTATCACCTAAGAATTATAAAATCTCCTCCTTGAATGAATATCAGAGAGAAAATAGATTAACAAAATGCATTACCTGCATTTTTATTGATGCCTCCTATTTGAAGTCTTTCTGGTAACAAGGATACTTTGAATTGCCAGAAGAGTCAATGGGAAATTTGGTATAGTTGAAGATTATTTTAATTCACTCACTTAACTATAAAAGTTGGACTTAACTATCTCCTTTATGAAATTGGATAAACAAAAAATAGAAAATATATACTCATGAAGATAGAGTTAATGTAGTTTCTATGGAATATTCAAAATATGAGTTCCTCGGCACCTTCTTTCTGTAGTGCATTGATTGGAATGACGTTTATTCAGAAAGAGTGTCCATAATAGCCAATAAAACAAAATTACTTCATCTTTTCTATTGTCTTAGTTTATAGAAAACACTTGATTCAAGTGTTTAAAGACTATATCTTTAAATAATATGCCTTATTCTTTTCATCTATGTGCCAAGTGGCCCCTGAGCTAGGCTATGATAGGCACTTACACTTCAAATAATAACAGTCTTTTCAAAATACATAAGGGAAAAGAGCTAATGCATAAATGTTCTCAGTTTTATCTTTTTCCCATATCTATTTTCTTAAACACTCAATTCCTGCTATCATTTGTCTTAGTAATATTAATACACACTGAATGGTCAAGCACCAAAATATAACTAAAAAATGAGTATGGTTTTAAATATTTAGATATTTTTGGATTTGCTTGCTTGTGGTAGTGACTTAACTTTGCTGACATAAAACAGCATCATATTTTCTTTTGGAAAAATTAACTTCCTGATTGATAAAATTAAATTTACCATAGTTAAATTTACAATAAAATATGATTTCTTAGGCCAAGCATGCCAAACTCGTGGACAGCAGGCTGCATGTAGCCCACAACAAATATTTCTGCAGCCCAGCCAATATAATGGTATGTAAGAAATGTTGTAATAAAAATTTTGTAACTTAAGTTTTACAATATTCTGTTATACATAATTATCAATAATGAACTACAACATTCACTAATGACTGATCACTATAATCATGTTGCATTCATTTCCCTTACGCCCCTTACATGTAGGCACACCATTTCTCTCCACTAATACTAGCAGGCAGTATTTTAGCAGCTGGTTGCCACGTCATTAGTCTTGTACTGACTTGTTTGGTGTGTGCAACAGGAAATATTTTGCTTTGAGAAAACAAGAAAAATAGGTTTATTTATGTTACACTTATTAATTTGTGCAGTTCTTCAGTGTCTGGTAAGTTAATGTTCAAGAAAAAATATTAATTTTTATTAAAATATGTTAATGATTACTCATTTATTTCAGCGTTTTGTATTCAGCATATCTCTATCAGAATAAACCTAAGTTTCTATGAAAACTGAGGCTCTTTTTTTTGTGGCCCACATAAACTTAATCCTTGTTTATTTAGCCTGTGTTAGTCTTTGAGTTTGACATGCTTCTTAGGCTATAATATGGTTTTCAAGTATCCTGATATCTAGGTGAATGTAAAAGCCTTGAATATGATCTTAATATTGAGTTCTAGTTATATCACAGAGGTAGTAAATAGCACAATAAAATGGAAATCTTGGTCATCTACTTTGAATTAAAATTTTTTTATATTTGCTTGGTTGAGTGCCAGGAAAGGGAATAGCATAGCTTCATAATTAAGAAAGCATGATGAGCTGGGAATCATAATAAAGAAAGCATGATGGGATAGCATAGTTTGATAACAAAGAAAGCATGACGATCAACTACCCACATAGTTGATCAAACATTATTCTGGGTGTTTCTATGACAGTGTTTTTGGATGAGATTAACACTTAAATTGATAGACTGAGAAAAACATATTCTCCTCCACAACATGGGTGGGCCTCATCTATCAGTTTAAGGCCTGAGTAAAACAAAAAGTCTGACCGTCCCATGAGTGACAGATAATTATTCTTCTCCAACAGCCTTTGAACGGAAACATCAGCTCTTCCTGGGTCTTCCTGTTGGCTTTCAGACTAAAACTACATCATCAATTTTGGGAGGGAGGGTCTCCAGCTTGACAATTCACCCTGCAGATTTGTCAGCTTCCATAATCTCATGAGCTAATATTTATAATAAATATCTTTTACATGTAAAATGTATATGTAAATTATACATAGGATTTATTAATATTATATACAACTAATAGTATGTAAATATGTGTATATAGTACAATAACAAGAAAAGGATATGGTATATATACTTCCCTTCTTGCATTTGTCAGGGTCCTCCAGAGACACAGAACCAATAAGATAGTATGTATACCCTTGAACAACATGCATTTGAACTGAACAAGTCTACTCATATGCAAATTTTGTTCAATAAATATACAGGCAGGCCTCTGAATCCCTGGGTTACATTTTCCAATTCAACCAACCATGAATCAAAAACAGTATTTTTGATCAATAATTGGAAATATGGTAATGTGGGAGGTTGACTGTATACATTGTTCTAAGCCATCTTAGCTAATAAAGAGGGAATATGCTAATTGACCCTCACACCATCACAAAGTTGGTGACTCCCACAGCCAATGAGAGAATATGCTAATTGACTGCCCCGCACTCAAAGATGGACCAAGACTCACTCCTGTGTCCACTGCAGCCTCACAGCCCACAGTTCCTTTCAAGGTGCACGAATTTGTGCACTAGGCCCCTAGTAGCCTAATAAAAGCCAATATTTCTAGGTCTTGTCAGTTTGTTATTGCCAGTATGTTTAGCTTATACATTTTTCTAAAGTCTCAATTTTCAAAACTTTTAAAGTTATACATAATTGCAATGAGTATGCCATTTTTCTTTTTTTTTCATCTTCTGCATTCAACCTTTTATTTGCCATCATATTTCTTCTGCCATCATTTCTCCAGTCTATGGCATTTTTTTCTTCCTATGTAAATAAAAATAAAATTGACCTTATTTGGTGAATCAATAATCTTAACTTCATTATCTTCCTCAGCTAGAAGAAGCTAGAAGTAGTCTAAATTGTGCTTTGAACTTTCTAAATAATGGGACAGTAAAATGGTTTTGTCATTATGAACATTTTGCCATTAGTTAATTCTACTTGGTTATCTTTACAGCATACCTCCTTTACGAGTTTTGAAGAGAACTGGACAAATCATCAGCTGTCTTCTTAAGATAAAGAAACCTAAAAGAAAAAACATCAGCTTGCCAGCCTGCCTTAACACTAGGCAACACCACTGCAGTATTCTCCTCACTGAAAATAGATGTCATAGATGGATAATGCAATGTAGTATTTTAGGGGGATTCAAGAGATTGCAACAGTTTTCAGTTGACACTCTTTGTTTCACTGAGTATCTATCCTAAAATATCCTGCAGTGAGATGGGTACTGAATTAATTTCTTAGATTATCTAATGTTAGAACATTTATTTTTACAAATACATATTTTTTTTGGATAATGAATCTTCCAGTTGAATGAAAAATCAGATTTCTGTGGATTATTCCTATTGAGCATTTTCATCTTTTAAAAATGGCCTTAACCCAACATGTAGAAGACATTTAATATGTGCTTACTGGAATATTAATAGGAGAATATGGTTTATTTATTTTAGGGGGTGTTTTAGTTAATTATTAAAGCTTTAGAAACATGAGATATATTTCTAATACCCCTCTTGTGTATGCCATAGAAAGCATGGATATTCCAGGTGAAACAGGAATTTTGGGGGGTGAAAAAGACAGGCTTAGAAAATTTTAGAAATTAAGAGGACCATGAAAGAAGCACAGAGCTTCAGAACAGCAGAAGGTATATTTCCATAGAATAGGGGAGCTGAAAAGCTGCAACAGGTACATTTCCATAGAATGAGGGAGCTGGGAACAGCAGAAGGCCTGTATTTACAAAATAAAAGGAAGAAAGCCCCACATCCGGAAGAAGAAAGCCCAAAGGGAATAGGAAAACAATAAGGAAGGAGGGGGGGGGAGAACCTCACATGTACCAGGTGAGGTTCAACCTTTGAGCCCAGGAGTTACTATAGTAACCAACTCAAAGGGGCATATTGACCAATCAGAGGGGATATCTGGCACCAGGATCCGCAGCCTTTATAAGCATAGGGAAAGGAACCCAGTGGGATCCTTCCTGCTCCCTACATGGGAGTCTGTGCTTGTTCTTCAATAAATCTCCATCTTTGCTATTCCACCTTTTGTCCGAGGTTTCATTCTTCGATTCCGGCAGACAAAGAATTCGGGTTCCAGTCCAAATTTTGGTATCAATAGATAGATAGATGGATAGATGATAGAGATAAATCAAATTTTATATATAAACAGATTTAACCACAAACAATTCTTATGAAATACTATTATTACTTGATCAGTTTTCAATTGTATTAGAAAAGAGGACACTTTTATGTCCAATTGTACTGAGTGGAGCAGCTCATTCTTCTTTTAGTAAAATGATATTGACGTGTCAGTAGTTTCTGCAAACTTGAAAAATTATCAGACATGTTTGGTTTTCAAATAACAAGAAAGAATCACCTGTTATCTCTGACTTACAATTTACAAAGTCTTTACAAATAATACTGCCTAATCAGTACTACAATAGCATAAGAGTATGGATGGGAAGTGTTTTGAGATGATAATGGAAACACGAGACCTTGATTGTTCTATTAAAATTGGAGCAATTCATCACTTGGCATCATTAGGCACTGACAACTTGGACTGTGTAAAGACTTTCAGAATTTTCAGTAGCTTCAGTACACATAAAGCACTGTCCAATAAAATAGTGCGTCTGTATTAAAGTATAGATATTGGTTGCTAAAAGGAATTAACAATTTGTTAATTAATCACATTTTTAAAACTTTTTATTGAATTTATTGGGGTGACATTGGCCAATAAAATTATGCAATTTTAGGTGTACAATTCTACAGCACATCATCTGTACACTGTATTGTGTGTTTACCACCCCAAGTCAAGTCTCCTTCTGTCACCATTTATCCCCCATTTACCCTCTTCTCCCCTAAACCCCCTTCTTCTCTGGTAATCACCATACTGTTTTTTAAGATCATTAAACTATATTAAGGAAATTGAATTATAGTGTATGGAACACAATTTTTTTTTCTATTTACTGTATTTCTCAATGGCAGTGATAAATGGCAAAGACTTTGTAACACTGTCATTTAATAATTAAAATAACTTTTATTATTTTGTTTATTGGTTTCTCATTTTAGAGACTGCAGTTTTGCCTCGTGATTAGTAACAAATCTCACTCAGCAGCACCTTCTAATAGAACTCAGCATGGAAAATTTTTCACGCAGATTCAATCTCTGTCTGAATCACACTAATCCTTTGATTGGGCTCACGGAAAGGCTTGGATCCCTGTAGAGTTCCTGATGCACTGACTATTCATAAGAACAATAACCAGGCACCAAGTGGTCAGAAATGTAGGCCTTGCACCTGCTCTTTACCCTTAGTCAGGTCTCAGGATGAGCCTTGTTGATTCTTCACTGGGATTAGGTCTACTTTATTGACAATCTGGGGCCTAAGGGCTTTGAGAGGTGGTTGAAAGAGCTTTTAATAGTTTTACAAGGCGTAACTCTTTCTTAAAGAAGACACTGTAGAAGTTTATTCACTCTTTTAGCAAATAAAACACACACATATGTGTAAAATAGTTACAGCACTTACAAGAAATGCAGGGTGTTTGCATATTTTGTATTGGAAAAATAAGGAAACAAATTTTCTGAGTGTCAATGTTTTTTGATGGTTTAGTACAGTGGTCAGCAAACTCATTAGTCAACAGCGGCAAATCGCGGCTTGCGAGTCGCATAAGGCTCACGAGCCGCAGTTTGCCAACCACTGGTTTAGTAAACTTTTGAAGATATGTTAATACTTACTTGTCCCCAGGGAACTATTTAGACCCTGTAAACAGTCACCATGGTAGCCTTGAAAAAATAAATCATTAGCTTGTACAGTATGCTCCTTTTTAATTAAGCAAACAAAGTTACTGGCTTTCCATGTCTGAAATATTTGCTCTCCTTAAATATCAACATATCGATCATTCAAGACTCACATTGTGGAATCAGATTTGTTAGTCCATAGCCAGGTCCTTAGGACACTAGCTTCTTGTTGGCAAAATGATACTCATAAAAGAATAGAGCAAATCATTTACTTTATGAAAGCTTTATTACTCATTCAGGCCTTTCAGTAAGAATAATTTAATAAAGGGATAAGAAAATAGTCATAAAGATGACTATTGTTCTGATTAACATTTGCAATTCTGATATGGGGGGTTTTCACCACACAAACAAGTAATTCTCAGAAAGTAGCTGGTGTCACACAATTTAACACAATTCTGACACTATCTGCCTGGAGATAGCTTACCATTCCACAGGTCAAAGGTTCAGTCCTATAAGACAAGTAGAGGTTGTCACCTGTGCTTCTGACTAACCAAGTAGCTCCATATTGGGTGTTCCAACAACCCATTCCTTGGGTTCAATTAATTTGCTAGAATGACGCACAGAACTTAGAGAAACATTTTACTTACGAGATTGCCATTTTATTATAAAAGGATATAACTCAGGAACAGCCAGATGGAAGAGGACAAGCTAGAGGGAAAGAGCATGGAGCTTATGCTCTCTGAGAGTACCACTATCCATCATCACTTACCTGGAAACTGCCAACCCCAAGCCCCATTCTTCTGGAATTGTATGGAGAATTCATACGTAGGCTTGGTTGATTAAATTATTGGCCAGTAGTAACTGAATTCAATCTCTAGGCCCTTTTCTCTTCCAGGATGTCTGGAGTAAGAGTGAAAATTCCAAACTCCTTATCTCACAGTGGGTTGCCTGGCAATCAGCCTCATCCTTAGATTACCTAGTTGTTTTCCTAAAGTCGCTTCATTAACATAACAAAGGCACCTTTGTTGCTCTCACTGCCTAGGCCATTCAAAGGGTTTTAGGAGTTCTGTGCCAGAAACTGGACAAAACCCAATATATATTTCTTATTATAAATCACAATATTACAAGATGCAGAAAGCATTGCCCATCAATTTAGAGGACTTGGAATTGTTCCAGGTTCATGCCTAACTCCTTCCAAACATTTTTCCAAGTAATATTCATTTTGGTTAATAAGTTCATTTTTAAATACATTTAAATCCCCCTGGAAGGGTAAATGGAAGAATGATTTTCATTAATCATAGAGCAGACAGCTATTTCATAGCCACCTTGTTTCTTCTAAGGATATTTTTAAAAATAGATTCAGTCCTATTCATATAGACACTGATTTTGTTTATGAAACCATAATTTTTAAAAAAAAATGTTCAGTGTATTTCTTGTAATGCAAAAAGTTCACATTTTTTCCCAATCATATGATAGGTGTATGCTAATATTTCTTTTCAATTTTTTATTTTAAAAATAACTTCAAAATGTTATCAAGCTACTTTTATAGAGGAAAATGTGATTTTCATTGCTTGAATGGCAATTTTAAATGAGAAAACTAAAATGCCAGTTAAAACATTATTTTAAAGGCTATTTTTTAAACAGTAAAGTGAAAATAGTAACCTTAAACAGTAAACAATTACTGAAGTAGACTTACATCTGCAGGGTTCTGGATGATTCTAGAGACTTTCAAATCTTAATTTTAGTAACTGCAAAGCCATAAAGAATAGAAAACAAAGCCTAAATCTCACATATGTTACACAGAAAGGACATTAGAGTGATTTGCCTGCATCAATTTGGTCAGGATTGGGGCTAGGCAAGCAAAGCACCTCTCTCTCATATTAAAATTTATTGTGTGACATTAGTTAATACAATTACATGGGTTTCAAGTGTACAACTCTATGATACATCACCTATATTTTGCCTTGTGTTTACCACCCAAAGTCAAATATCCTTCCATCACCATATATTTTATTCCATTTAACCTTTACTACTCCTACCCCACATTCCCTCTGGTAACCACTATACTGTTGTCTGTGTCTATAAATTCTTGTTTGTCGTGTTTGTTCATTTGTTGCTTTCAGTTTTGTATCCCACATATGAGTGAAACTATGTTGTTCTTAACTTTTGATGAACCCTTAGTATTACTGTTGCAGAAGACCAGAGAAAAACCAAACAACGCTTAGAGAAAGTGAGTTACATTTTATTATTAAATTCTGCACAGGCCCAGAGAAAAATGTGTCTTTCAAATTCTGCCCCCCACCTCCTAACATGGAGGAAACTTTTTCTATTTATACTTTTTCTAGCTCTTTTGTCTCCTAAATTTGGAATGAGACGTCTGGACCTTCTGAGAAAGAAGGCCTGCATGCTAGGAAGGGGCCATGAGACCATATCTCAAGTCCTGGCCTGGTGTCAGCACTGACAACTCTGTCTGGGGCATAGTTTATGGCCTCTCTGGAATGGGAGTAGTCTTGTTTCCCTTATTATTTAAGCAAGCAAGCTTTTACAGAAGCCAAAATAGCAGGGTTAAAATTTTAAACAACAGTTTTTATATAAGATGGATGCTTCATTACATTCTCAAGACCCATCCATGTTGTCCCAAATGGCAGTATTTCATCTTTTCTTACAGCTGAATAGTATCCCATTGTATGTATGGGCCACGTCTTCTTCATCCAATCACCTATTGAGGGGTACTTCAGTTGTTTTCATGTCTTGGCCACCATGAATAATGCTGCAATAAACATAGGGGCGCATAATCTTTGAAAATAAATGTTTTCAAATTTTGGTGTAGATATCCAGAAAAGGAAAGGGATTCCTGAGTCATATGGTAAATCTATTCTTAATTTTTTGAGGAATTTCCATACTGTTTTTCATAATGACTATACCAGTTTATATTCCCACCATCAGTGAATGAAGGTTTCTTTTTCTCTACCACCTCCACAACACATATTACTTGTCTTCTTTATACTAGCCATTCCAGCAGGTGTGAGATGGTAGTTTTGATTTGCATGTCTCTAATAGCTAGTGAAGATGAGCTTTTTTTCATATATCTGTTGGCTATCTGTTGCTCGTCTTGGGAGAATAACCTCTCTTTTAAGGAGGTACTCAGCCTCATAGTTCTTTAAGTTCTTAAATTTTGTACCAGAGCTGCCAAGATTACCTCAACTAACTTCAGACCTTGACATTGATGGCAAGGGGAAGGAAAATTTCTTTTAAAGAAAATGAGTAGTTCATGATCAAAAATAATAAAACATGCAAATCAACTTTTCCCCACAAGAGAGAATCAATGGAAAAAAATGGCAGACTCAGACTCCCAAATGCCACAGATATTGACATTATCAAACATAAAAACAAGTTTAAAATTTAGTAAATTTAAAGAAATTTTAAAACTTGAAAAATATGAGCAGGGATCAAAATACTTTTAAAAGCAAATAAACAGATTTGAAAAGAACGAAATAAGATTTTTCAGAAGTTTTTAAAATGATCATTTCAATTAGAATATATGAATGCTTTGACCAATAGATGATGTAGGCCACTCCATTCTTTTTCTCTTGAGAGTTTTAAACTTGAGCTGAGGTGTTCCAGTTTATTCTGACTGGCTTCTTAAAGGAAGTAAATTGAAAACAGTGGAGGGATTTTCCTCTGTTTGTCATGGGAAATGAGAAGCAGAGGAATTTGTTTTATGGAAAGACAGGAAAATAAAGCAGATGAGAAAGAAAGGGAGAGAGAGAGGGATGAAAAAAATATTGTCTATTCTTCTGCTGATATTTTCCCATTTCTGTTAAATATCTGGGCTGCATTTCTGTACTTATGAACTAGGAGATACACCTGCAGCCTTATGATTTTTAAAAATTACATCTGTTAAATTTTATCCACTTGTTTGTCTTGTTTAAGCTATTGCCACTGGGTTTCCATTACTTGAAAAATGTTGATTAGTGTTTGTGAATCCAAAGGAACATCAATCTCCACTTAGCAAATCTTCCTTTAACCAACCATGCATACCTTAATTATTAAATTAAAATAATCTGAATGCTAGCTTGTTGTACTCTGAGCTAGATAGAAAACTGAAAGAATAAAGTATATTCTCAGCCTTCCAAAAAAATCACTAAGAGATATTTGACTCACCCTATGGAAGGTTGACTAGCAGAGCAGTCATTTTTTGAGTTTCATATGGGAAGTACAAATAATAAGTGCAAAAAGTAAAAATAAAAAGGTTCTGGTTTTAAAAAGAAGTATTGTTTACATCCATACTTAAACTTTTTTTTTTCCTGTGGCATAAAACAGAAAATTTTAAATAAGTTATGGAGTTCAAATCCTCTGGAAGTACATTTAGAGTTTTTGTTTGAAGAGTACTACATGTTAACATAATTTGTTCTGTCGAATAAGCCAATCTTTAGCCCAAGAAAAGGCAGGGGTGGGTAAAAGGTGCTCTGCAGCCAAGGAGCCATCATTTTCAGAGAACCCCAGTGTGGCTTGGGACTTTTAAAAAATGTTTGGAATTCCAAAATGCTTTTATTTATTTTCTTTTTTTTTCTTTTAGTGCCCAATTTTAGTGTACAGAATTTAAATGTGTTTCCAATTACTTAATCTGTGATTGTAAGGAAAATTATCTTGCTTCTTTAGATCACATAACCAGAAATTAGACATATAAAACAAATTATCAGCGTTTCTTCATTTATTCAACTGTTTTCAGAAATATCAACTGTCTTACCTATCACATGAGTTGACTTTTATTTGAGTAGACTCCAGTAGTAAAAGATTGCCTACTTGAGAGTATACCTAACCAATGAAATTGCATTATTTGCCTAATAGATAAATCAATTTGATATTTTTAATAATATTCAGGTTACATACCTCAATCAACTATACATTAAAAAAAAAAACACTTAAAACAACTGATAGTCACAAAATATAACAGCACTATACATAAGCAGACACTCATGCTCAGATATGTATTTCTGATTTCTTCAGATCAATAATCTATAGTTCTTCAATTGGGCCAGTTTACTGATCTAACATGCAGTGTCTGTGCCATGGGAACTTGGCCTCATTTCCTTGCTTCTTCAAACAGCTAAATGTTTAGGTCATCCCTGTAGAGTCTAAAGTAACACAGTATAATTGCATGAAAATGAGAAGACTTGAATTTTTTGAATTATGCAAGAGCAAGCTGGGGCTTGAAAGCCATTGAACAAGTACCATTACTCCATAGGGATTCTGAGATGTGGAGCTATCCAGCACTTGCATCTTATTTTTTAAAGTGAGGTCATGGAGTAGAGGCTTCATAATAAGCAAAAAACTCTGCAAAAGTTCTAATTCTTAACAATTTGTTTTGGCAAAGAATCAGCATATCTTCTAAAGTTCTAAACAATGTATCACCTGGCAAGAAGATATTCATTTTGGAAGCCACCATTCTGCACCTTTGGACCCAGATTGTGGTGTCCAGGTGCTGGAAATTTTCAGTGCATTTTCCCTAAGCACCACTTCCATGCCTGCTCTCCAAAGCACAAGCAGACTTTGGAGTCTCTGGGCCAGGGTATGTGTGTGTGTCTGTCGGCGGGGGAGGGGGGGGGGTGGGGTGGGGGGGTGGGGGGGGAAGGGGGGGAGCAGGAAGAGGGAGGGCTGAAGTTTTGACATAGATCTGGAGAACACACAATGAACCTTCGGAACTCTGATTCATCAATGGCTGAGCTACATTGGGAACAAAAAGATCAAATAGATTTTGGTGAAATTTCCAAAATTTAAAGACCCATAATCCCTCAAACTGAGAAATAATATGGACTGCCTAGACTTCATTGTGATCTGTATCTACCTGCTAAATGTTGGAACCAGCTGTCCGGGGCAAGGTGGGGGCTGGGTGTGCAAATGCTGTCCTCTTCCATGGATGCCAGTCCCTCCAGAGCCTCAGTTAGCCCCTGCAGCCACAATGGCAAGGAAGCCACAGCCCTGGGGTGACAGCTGCAGCAACATAAAATGTCTGATTGCACTCCCAGATGAATGGGGCTTTCTTGTTCTTAATGACACCAGATGGCACATCCCACCCGGGACATGCAGGATGCTGGGTTTGCAAGTGAAACGGAATTTTTGGGCTGGAACACACAGTGTTCCCCTGGCCTGGAACCTGGATTCCTTGTCCACTAGAATCGAAGAATGAATCTACAGACAGAAGGTGGTAGAGCAAAGGTGGAAATTTATTACAGAACAAGTATAGACTCCCACGTGGGGAGGGAGAAACAATCTCACAGAATGGACTCCCAAGTAGGGAGGGGGAAAAGGTCCCACTGAGTTCTCTTTCCCTATGGCTTATAAAGGCTGCAGATCCTGGTGCCTTGCTATCCCCTCTGATTGGTCACTACTCCCTTAGACTGGTTACTGTAGTAACTCCTGAGCTCAAAGGTCGAACCTTCCCCTTCCTTCCTTATTGTTTTTCTGTTCCCTTTGGGCTTTCTTCCTCTCCTTCTGGATGAAGGGCTTCCTTCTCTTTATTTTAAATGTGGACCTTTGCTGTTCCCAGCTCCCTCATGCTATGGGAATGTACCTGTTGCAGCTTTCCAGCTTCCCTATTCTATGGAACTATACCTTCTGCTGCTCTGCAGCCCTGTGCTTCCTCCATGGTCTTCTTAATTTCCATAATTTCTAAAATTTCCTAAACCTGCCCTATTTTACCCCTAAAATTCCCGTTTCACAAGCATGATGATCTTATGGGGAAAACTGGGAGAGGAGAGGAAACTGAGCGTGTTTGGGAGAACCTGGAGCAAGCATCCGTGGTGGAAGAAAGGAAAGGTGGGTTTTCCAATTGTGGAGATGAGATTCTTACCAAACTTTTCTATCTTCAGTTTTGGAGTTCTTTCAATTCTACCGCAAGGTTCTTTATTAATATGAGTTTGGAAGCAATTAAAACATGTATTAGTGCATCAGGATAGTGAACAACACTGACAAACACACATGGACAGGTGGGAATTATACATACACCTTCTTTAACAAAATTGAAAAATTATTAAGGTAAGATATTATGGAAAAATATGAATTTTAAAACAGAAAATAATTCATTGTGTCACAAAATTCTAGAACAGAGAGATTATTCATTAAAATATGTAGTTTCATTTTCTCTCTTTCAAACTGTTAGGCTTCTCATTCTACCCCAGAGCTTTTTATAGATTTTTTAAAAAGGGGGTCACCAAAAAACATGATTTCCAGCACTTGGGCACATGGGAATTTAAAAACCTTCCTGAGGGTTAATCCACACTATACCAGATGGTTTTCTGATTAACTTCATCTTTGAATTCCCCTTTAAATCTATTTGTGAATAAAAATGCAATGTAAATGATCATTGCTTGTGTAACTTCAATGAGAACGAAGTTACCCAACCACTCTCTCCACCATTGCACATGTGTGAAATGACAACCTTAGGGTAGTCCAAAACTTTCCATTTAGCAATGCTTGATACTAGTTTAAAGATGTAAAATTGAATAATAAAATTGTTATATTTTAAAGTGTCTGGTGGGTAAAAGGCCCAATAACACAACTTTTTCCTTTGTAGTAGCATTCATACTATAGGTCCTTGATGAATATGTGTTGGGAGTATTGACCCTTATCTCATGACCATGCCTTCTATTAGCCCCACAATAAACATTTTTATAAGTGGGGAAAGTTATGATGCAATGTATCTGTAGCAATGGAAATTTTAAAAAACTGCTTTCAGTGAATGGAGAATTTTTTTGAAAGTCCCTATTGGTTTCTTTTTTTTCCAAACTCTAATTTAGAATATTGTGAAAAGGAAAGGGATAAAAGTCATATTTTAAACCATTATTGAAGGGAATAATCTTGACTTGGAATGCAATCTTCTGTCATAATATGTTAAGAAAGCACACACATGGATGGTTTCATAATTATAGCATTCAGAGTCATAAATGCTAGACTGAAGATTGCAAATCCATTTTCATTATAACTACTTGTTTTCAATCACTGATAACATTTGAAAAAAACTGTTCTTAGGACTAAAATGCTCACAATTTAACAAATAAAAGAAGGTGTGATGAATTTATGGATCAAAATAGAAGTAAAGGAGTGGAAGAAGATAAGGGGTGAATACTACTTTGTTAATAATAGTATTGTCACTGAATATGAACCCTACTCCCTATGGCTGTATCTGAAAACCTGCAGTGTAGGGTGCAGCCATTCAATGACAGCATCAAGCCTATCATTTGAATAATTCATAGACCCAGTATGCTATTAAGAAGACAGGTGTAATTTTCTTCTGAATTATATGAATTGTTTGTTGTTTAAGCAATATAAATGTATCAGATAATTTTTAATCTCCAACTCCATTTTATAGTCATTTAAGTGGTAAAAGTAAGATAATTATAAGCTTGAATAAAAAATGCTCTAAACTTTTATAGCAATACATGTCACTTGCGATATAACTTTTAATTTCAGTATTCTGTTCCTCTGACTTAAGAAATGCAAAGGATGATTATTAGAATGTTACATACATTTTAAGGATCAGCATATGCATGAATGAAAAAAAATGGCTTTAAGAGTCATTGGAAAATATTAAAATGCAAGGATGTAAAATGTAAAATGCTGAAGAAGGATGCACACAGGGTTTCCTTTGAGTTTATAAATCTTCCTTGCAATTTTTTGAATAATTTTTCAATCTTTCTAGAATACCTAAATAAAAAAGTGTCAAAACATATTCTAGCTGTATTGAAAAGATGCAATACAATCATAATATAGTCAATGTAACTTGAACCAAACTCCATTAATTTCAGGTAGAATTAGAAACATAATTAAAATTACTCATATATACTTAAGATATGACACCCCCCCAGTACCCAGGGGGACATTTAGGAAATACTAGTCTATAGAATTTTTCTATAAATTAATCATTCTAGGAACAATGTTCATTCTCCAACTATTTTTGAAATATTTGTTCTTTTCACACCAATTTTAAAGGGTAGACCAGATGTTACCTCGGAATTTTATATTTTTTCTTTTCAATTGATATTAGAATGCTGAAGATTAATATATTCATCCACTTAGGCTGTTATAACTAAATACCATACTCTAGGTGGCTTATAAGCAACAGAAATGTATTATAGATCTAGAGAAAGGCTGCAAGTCCAAAATTAGGGTGACAGTGTAGTCAGGTTCTTGTGAAAGCTCTCTTTCAGGTTCTAGAATACAGAGTTCTTTCTGTGTCCTCATATAAAATGTCCATCATGAGGGCTCCACCTCATGAGCTAATCACCTCCCAAAGACCTCACCCCTTAATACCATCACCTGGGACATTAGGCTTTTAACATATGAATACTGGGGGGAAAAAAATTTAATCTGTAGCAACTAATGTGCATTTCTATAAAATTTAATATCTATGATAATGTAATACTTAAAAGTCCTTTGTCATATTCAGGTGATTTTTTTGTTTGTTTGTTTGTTTCATACTTCTTTTGCATCAAGAACTACAAGGCCATTGTATAATGAAAACAGCCTGGTACTGGCATAAAGCCAGATATATAGAACAATGGAACAAAACGGAGACCCCAGAAACCAAACCAGAGCAGCGAGCTACAAGCGGGCAGCAGAGAGCTACAGGAGGGGGCAGGGCAGAAAGCTATGGAGGGAGGAGGAGGGGCACGGGAGCTACAAGAGGGTGGGGAAGTGGGCAGTGAGTTACTGGTGAGCTACTGGCGCACGGATTTGTGCACAAGGCTACTAGTAACCAATAAGGGGTTAATTTCTGAAATATATAAAGAACTTACACAACTCAACACCAAGAAGATAAACAATCCAATTAAAAAATGGGCAAAAGACCTAAATAGACACTTCTCCATAAAGGACATACACATGGCCAAGAGACATATTGAAATGGAATTTTTGGACTGGAACCCAGATTTTTTGTCCTCCAGAGTTGAAGACTGAATCCATGGACAGAGGGTAGTATAGCAAAGATGAAGATTTATTGAAGTACAAGTACAGACTCCCATGTGGGGAGAGGGAAAGAGTCCCACAGAATGGACTCCCATGTGGGGAGGGGTAAAGAGTCCCAACAAAATGGACTCCTATATGGGAAGGGAGAAAGAGTCCCACAGGATGGACCCCATGTGAGGAGGGGGAAAGAGTCCCACAGAATGAACTCCCATGTGGGGAGGGGGAAAGAGTACCACTGACTTCCTGTTTCCATGTTTTATAAATGCTGTAGTTCCTGTGTCCTGATATCCCCTCTGATTGGCCACTATCCCCCTTTTTTATTTCGTCACTATAGCAACTCCTGAACTCAAAGGTCAAACACCACATGGGACATGTGATGCCCTCCTTCCTCATTGTTCTTTTTCTGAGCTTTCTTCCTTCTTTATTTTGTAAATCGAGACATTTTTGGCTACTTACAGCTCCCTTGTCTTATGTAAATGCAACTGTTACTGCTCCTTGCACCTGGCTTCCTTGTGTTAGGGAGATGTACCTTCTCCTAATCTGTAGCCCTATGTTTTTTTCCATGGGCCCCAATTCTAAAAATTGCCTAAACCTGCCTATGTTCCCCTAAAATTCCTGTTTCAATATAAAAAAATGCTCAGCGTCTCGAATTATCCAAGAAATGCAAATTAAAACTATAATGAGGTATCACCTCACACCTGTCAGAATGGCTACTATGAATAAATTAACAAGTGCTGGTGAGCATATGGAGAAAAGGGAACCGTAGTGTACTATTGAATAGAATGAAGACTGGTACTCTAGAACACTGGTTGAAAGTCACTGTTCTAGGGTGATTCTTAGATGTATGGGCTAAATGTCACCTTCCTGATCTCCTGAAGGTCTTGTTTCATCACATTTTCACTTATATAATTTTAATTTCCTGTTTTCAGTTCATATTAGTTCCTTATCCTTTAGTGTATAAATATATAAGCAATTCTATTATTTCTATTAATTTCTGATTTTTAAAATCAAGCTCTTGATCTGAGTATCCTGCCATTTACTTTTTCAACAGATATTTGTCATATTTGTCTTATACTCATGAATGTCTGGTCATTCCAGTGACATTCCTCATGATAAATTCATTAATGAAAAGCCAAAATCAGTGAATATTTCTCACTTTTTTTTTTTTTTTTTTTTTTTTTTTTTTTTTTAGTTAACCCACTGTAACTTTACTCTTTCTTATTTAAAACTCTTTTCTTCCTCTTAAGTTTGGAACCAGCCATTTCTGACTACCTGTTTTCTTCTATGACTATAACTTCAAAGTTTATTTGCCCTTCTTATTATCCTCTTCTTATTTCTATACATCCAAAGCCGGTGTTTCTTGGGCTTCTGTACTTGACTCTCCTGACTACACCACATTTTTGCTAAAAGTGACCTTCCAGAGTTTAGTGGTTTTTAATTTCCACTAATATTCTGTGACTATTGAACATATATCTTTAAACTAAGATCTGAGCTCCAGGCTCATAATTCCTACTGTCTTTTCACCTAAATAATCACAGACACTTTACACTCCAAGTGGAAAAACTTATTGAGATGAAAATGAACTCTTTGTATCCACCCCCTTCTCATAACTAGTATCAGTACATCAATATATGCTCTTCATTTTGAATCCTTTACTTATCTGGGGTGATGGCACTGGAGACCTTCCAGTGAAAAGTATTCTTGAATATTTCACTTATATTCCGAACTTCAGAGTAAGTATTAAATATGTTCTTTTAATATCTATTAAATTTCTCATTATTTGATAATAAATTGCCACTTCTTTATTTCAGCCTTTACATCTCTCACTGTAACTATTAAAATGACTTCATATCTTATCTCTGTCTTTGAACCCTTTCCCCTAATTCATTCTCTGAATGACCAAGAGAGTTAAGATTTTTTTCTTATTTCATTAAATGAAAAATCACTTTAATTAGGAAGGTGATTAGGTTAGAGTAAATTAAAAAAAAAGAAATTTCAAACAGTACAAAAGAACACAGAATGAAAAGCTTCAATTTCCCTCCTGCTTACCCCAGCCCCACACTTTAGGTAGAATATTTTTAAATAATTTTAAACAATTTCAATTTTATTATTCTTCTGATTATCATCATAAATGTATGAAAAATTTCATATATCTGTGTATTGATTTATACATTTTAAGATATATATATTAGTTCTCTACTTTCATAAATGATAAACTTACCATAATTACATTACTGACCAATCTCTTTTTCCAATTCAATTCCTGATTTTTATATTATTTTTAATTCTTCTAAGTGATGTCTCTAAACATGTAAATAGTATGCTTTGCTTCTCTTTACTTATTCATTAATTTAGTTTTAGTTACATTAAGTTGGGAGTCTAGGCTTAAAGTCCCTGATGTGTATGAATCATGAGGAAATTAGCGTGTCTGAGCTTCATTCTTCTCTAGTTTTTCCTTGTATTTTTTTCAGTTAGTCATAGTGAAGCATCCATCTTATACAAATACTGCTGTTTGAAATATTAACCCTGCTAGTTGGCTTCTGTAAATTCTTGCTTGCTAAGACTACTCCCACTTCAGAGAGGCCATTGAACCTTCCCCAGACAAGGTTATCAGTGCTGGAGCCAGGCCAGGCCTCTGGTTGAGGTCTCAAGGCCCCGGCACATATGGGCTCTTTGGGAACTTGTAAAAGGGGCCGGAAACACCCCATATTTGGGAGACAAAGAAGGTGGAAACATATAAATAGGGAAGGTTCCTGCATGTTGGGGCCCAGAATTTGAGAGACATTTTTCCTCTGGACCCGCGCGTAATAAATGTAACTCCATCTCTCTAAGTATTGCTTTGTTCTTCTTCGGTTTTCTGTAACAATAGAATCTTTTTAACATTCTTAGAGTTCTTCATATTTGATTTATTTTCTATGACTATCATTCATTATTTTATAGTTTTTCTCTTGGTTCTTTCTAAAATAATAGCTAGTAAACAGCATGAAATACATTATCATATACACTACCTCAAGTAGTATTGTGACATAAAGCAAAGTAAATGTAATCCCATGACTCTAAAATTGTCCTACTTGAAAAGAATGTTTAAATGTCAGTTTCCAATGTATTCTTTTAAAGTCGTCCCCACTCATTAATCAAAATCCTGCCATCCTTATGTTGCATAATGTTAGAATCATGTACAGATTAGTGTTAATCTCAGAGTTTATGCTCCCTTTCTTCTTGTTGTTAAAGTCTTCCAGATTAATAATTATACTGTTTGTATGACTAAACATATTTTCTTCTTGAAGACATTTTCATGGCCTCTTCTGACTTCCTGTTATAATTGATATCAAATGCATTCTGTGTGTAGTACAGTTGATCACTGGCATTTCTTTTTATTGTACTTCAGAGTTATTTCTATTGTTTCCTGAATTTAGAGTCTTTAAATATTTTTGTTGCTGCTGGTGGTGTTTTGGCACAATTATTTCTCAAGAGCATTCTCTGCAAAACATACATCTCTGGATGTTTTCTTAAAAATAAAATTATTTGATGTCACACTTGATTAATAACTTTGTGTCTTAGACCAGGATTCCCAGAAAACAGACCCTGAGGCAAGACTGAAGTGCATTTGCAATCCCAGGAAGCAGGAATTAGGCAAGGAAGAATGGACAGCAAGTCCATATGATCATAACTATGAGCAAAAGCTTTGGATGTGCATAAAATTGTGACTCAAAACAGATTGCTGGAAGAAAGAAGAGGGACAGTTTTACCTTTAGGGTCTTCCTCCTGGATCCTTTTCCCATTGTAGATCTTTGCCTTCAGGAAATAGAACTCACCTGCATTTCTGGGTTCAATCACCCAGTTCCTTAGGGAGCTGCTGAAGAATGCAGATTTTTGCCTTTATTCAAGTCTGAAAGTGATGCGTAGGCTGAAACTCTGACATGCCTGGCTGATCTGTCTTGGGCGTAAATTACTGTGGGTGCCCATGTTATATGCAACAGCCATCATGGCTACAAATGACTTAAAAGAATCCACACAGTGGAAATAGAATTTTAGGTAGGCACTTTTCCTTTAAAAGTTTAATATTTTGTTTTATTGTCATCTCACAATTACACTCATCAGTGAAAACCTTTTGTCAACCTCATTTTTATACTCTGGAAGCTTTAGGAATTTTTCAAATATCATGAGGTTGTATCTAGGCATGCATAGCATATTGATTTTTATCCATCTGTATGTATATCTATGCCTTTTACTTGTTTAAGATATTTTTCTTCTAATATTACCATGATCATTTTTCCTCCCATTTTTTCTTGTTTTTTTCATTTAATGTATCTTATTAATATATTTTGGATTTTCTTATTTTACTCTAAATATCTCTTCATATTTTGGTCATATCCCATCTCATATCATTTTGAAATGTATTAACAATTATTTATTCTACTCTATTTTTGAGATTAATTTGACATTAAACTCATTTTATTAGTTATTTTAACAATTTCGCTAATTTCCCCAAATCTTTCATTTTTCTCTGACATATGGTATTTTCTATTAGTTTATTTTTATTGCATGAAAGTTATATTCTCTTAAGTAACTCAAAAAATACTAGAATTGTATTTCAATGTTTCTTCTGTTTCTTATATTATTTTTATTTCTTTTGGTTTGAGTTATTCTTTTGGTATAGTTGGTCTTCTCCTCCATGGTATTTTTTTCTCAAAGAGTGAAGTATTTGCAGTTAACACTTCATTTTATGTAAATATTTTAGGATTAGTTTAAGTAGCTAGTGTAAAAGGTCTGGGTTTTTTGTTTGTTTTTTAATTATCAGATAGTTTGGCTTCCTTATTAAAAAAAAATACACAACTCAGAAAAGTCCCTTCTTTTCCATGGGAGAGTTCACTCTGGGCTGTATGCAAATTGATGGTCTTACAGCCAGAAAATTTTCCTTTTAGCAATCATGGTCAAGAATTAGCTAGCCATATTCATGAAACAGAAATTTGGGGGGGTAAAATAAGACATGTTTAGGAAATACTAGAAATTAAGGGGATCATGGAGGAAGCACAGGGCTGCAGAGCAGCAGAAGGTATATTTCCACAGAATAGGGAAGCTGAAAAACTACAACAGGTACATTTCCATAGAATGAGGGAGCTGGGAACAGCAAAAGGTCTATATTTACAAAATAAAGAGAAGGAAGCCCTTCATCCAGAAGGAGAGAGGAAGAAAGCAAAACAATAAGGAAGGAAGGGTGGAGAACCTCACATGTATCATGTGAGGTTTGACCTTTGAGCCCAGGAGTTACTATAGTAACCAGTCTAAGGAAATAATGACCAATCAGAGGGGATATCAAGGCACCATGATCTGCAGCCTTTATAAGCCATAGGAAAAAGAACTCAGTGGAACCCTTTCTCTCCTTCCTACGTGGAAGTCCATTCTGTGGGATTCTCCCTCTCCCCACGTCGGAGTCTACTTGTTCTTCAATAAATTTCCACCTTCTGTCCGTGGATTCATTCTTCAATTCTGGCAGACAAAGAATCCGGGTTCCAGTCCAAAAATTCTGTTTCATTCAGATCACCCACAAATGCAAATTAAACAGAACTTTATATGGAGATGGAATATTTAAGTATTACTATTTATGGTGGTGGTACCTCATCTTTCTTACTGGTTTTATGGTAAAGGTTCAAGACAAGTGATAGTAGATGTCTTTAATTCAGACCAAATTCCCAATCAGGGGCTTTTCCAAAGCTATCTTTTAACTTGTTTTACAGTCAGTTTTTAAAGGCTTTAGTTAGGAACAAGGAGGCCAGCAGGCCCAGCTATTCTGTGAACAGCTAGTTCATTAAACTGATAATGCCTCTTCTCCACTACCACCGTGGTTTCTCTGTAAATATGAGCACATCTGCTCTCTGCTCATCAGAAATTAAATTTCCATTCTGCTATTATCTTCTTTTCTTGTTTCAGCATTGTTATGATTTCATTACTTTTTGTTTATACTTGCAGTATCATTTAGTGAGATTTGGGAAAGAAAGGAAGTCAATGTATCTGTTCAGTGTGCTATATTGAACTGGAAATAGAGTTAGGTATTTTTTAAAAATTTACAAAACTGATTAGATTATTATTTCCCCAAAATTGGAGACCACACATATGGGTAATGTACACCTTTTTTACTTTTCGAACCCCATTTCCTCCACTTTCCTTCACACCTCACTGACTAGGTTCCCTATCACATATGCCTCTGGGAAGCTAGACAGATGATCTCATTCAACCCACTAGTGTTTTGGCACTCTGAGAATACTGGGGACTCCAGAAAAAATAAATAAATAAACCAAAAGATTTGTATAACCCCTATTTATTGGTAACTATGGATAAAAGTAGCTAGAAGCAGGCCACAGTGGGCACAAGTAAATGGTTCCTTCAAGATACCTTCCTTACAGTTGTTCAAGTATCTCACATTTTAGGAAAATCCTCCTTAACATGAATTGCAAATATTTTGCACACAATCAGCCCATTTAACATTAGAGGAGAAATGTCCATGAAGACACTCATTCAGTTATTCACTATACATATTGAAGATTTAGTTCAATGCCAGAAGCCGATCATGGTTTTAATAATAGAGAGCTGTGGACAGGGAATTCTGAGGGCTGGTCAACCTTAATTGCTCTAAAGGGTCATAACTAATTACTGGATATTGGTAATTGAAGCAGCCCCACCTCTTAGTCCTAAATTCACTGATTGGCTTTCATTGGAGTTTCCTGCCTGGGATATCCCAAAATGTATCCTATAATTTTAATCTTAATAAAGGGGATGGTAAAGCCAGAGTGAGAAGTAGTCCTCCCACTAGGTTGGACTACTGCCTGGCCCCCATTTCCCAAATTAATGCTTTTCTAAGTCTCTTTTCATTTGTGTGCAGCTGTCTCCAGAACCCGAACCCTGAACAGGAACCCTGAATCATGCGGGACGTGAAAGGGGTTTCTACAGTCCAAGATACTTTTCAAGGCACATACTTTAAAATAACTAATAATATACTCACTAAAAATATGGAGATAAGTATTACAGTTTGTCATTTGCTTTTGTTTGTTTTTGTAGAGCACAATTATCCTAAGGAGAGTCAAAGCAATTCTGAAATATGACATCTTGTTCTTGGAAGGATTTGGGAGAGTTTTTAATCAGTTTTTAATCAAGTTTTCAGATTAATTTAAATAGGCTAATTGAAATAAGTGAATATTCAAGTAAATTTAATTGTACTGGACAAAAAGTTGTTCCTAAAGTAATAACTGAAATTTCGATTGGTAGTTCATCTCATGGTAAAATTCCTGAACATGCAATGAAACTAAAGCAGTCATATTTTGGGGCAAAAAAATTAAAATTTAAAGTTATCAAGACTGCATTATAAAATTTACAAAAGTCTACATTAATAAAAAAAAGGGGGGTATAGTAGGGTAATATCATGTAAGGAAAAATATTCTATAAGTAAATTACATCTAGAAAATTTTTACTTTACAAAATTAATTTTCATTTGTAATGCTAACAGTAAGACACCCATGAAAAACACACATGGTGTCTAAAAAAGACAAAGGAAAATCGTTTGGGCAAAAATAAAAAGGATCCCAAATCAATTATATAGAAATGATTCCTTTATTAACTTTTGGTTGAGAATATGTTTGTATATTTTCAGAAAACAACTCCAAGACCATGTGGATTCCTGCAACAGAGGAATTGACAGGTCTGCTCCAACCACGAAGACAAGAGGAGAAACAGTCCAGAGATGGAAGACGCTGACGACGCCTTGCCACGCTAGCAGTCAGCAGATGTGCACCGCTGCAGGTTACCTAGGACCAAACCAGAGAGGGCCGGACCTGCATTGCCACCATGTGCCCACCATCCAGATATCATTGCTGACATGTACACATAAGGAACTGTTGGACATTGAAATTGGGACTCAAACATTTTTTTTTTTTTTGGTTATTATATGTTTATTTGTAGTCTGCAGAAGCAAAATTTTTTAAAGGAAAGAAATGGGGAAAAAGTAGATACAGAGGCAAGAAAGCATTGAACAGACTGTCAAACTACAGTGGGAAGGCAGGGGAGGTTGGATGAGGGGGGCTGTAAGAGACCAACCGAAGGACTTGTACGCATGCATATAAGTATAACCAATGGATACAAGACACTGGCGGGGGGGGTGGGCGGGCAGGTGAAGGCATGTACTGGGGGGTAGGGAGGTCCGGGGGGAGGTCAATGGGGGAGAAAAAAAGGAGCCATATGTACTACTATTTGTAATACTTCAAACAATAAAAAAACAAACAAACAGACAAAAAGAAAAACATGTGCACATGGCAGACTATGTTTCACACACACACACACACACACACATACACACACACTAAAAAAATAAAATAAAATAAAATATATTTTTGACTAGTAATTGGTTCAGAATAACTAAAACATGGTTGTTTAAATTAAGAACTGGTTCACTGAAAAGATAAACAAAATTAGCAAACCTTTAGCTATAGGCACTAACAGAAAAGAGGACTCAAATAAATAAAATCAGAAATAAAAGAGGTGACACTGCAACTGCTATCTCAGAAATACAAAGGATCTACTATATAAAGGAGATTACTATGAATAATTGTACATCAACAAATTGGACAAACTAGGAGATAAAATATTAGAAATATACAATCTTCTAAGACAGAACCATGAATACATAGAAAATCTGAATAGAGGGATCACTTGTAAAGAAACTGAATCAGTAATCGGTAACCTCCCAATAAACAAAAGTCCAGGATCAGATCGCTTCACTGGTGAATACTACCAAATACTCAAAGGAAATTTAATATATATTATTCTCAAACTCTTTCAAAAAACATTTCCAAAATATTATAATTTCAGAATAACATTGATATCAAAACCAGAAAAGAACACCACAAAAAAAGAGAAAATAATAGTCCAATATACCTGATGAACATAGATGCAAAAATTCTCAACCAAATATCAGCAAACTGAGTTCAACAGCATATTAAAAGGATTGTGCACCATGATTAATTGGAATTTATTCCAAGGTTGTAGAATGTTTCAATATACATCAATCAACATGATATATCACGTTAAGAAAATGTATAAAAATTTTATGATCATCTCAATAGATGCATGCAAAGAATTTGACAAAATTCAACATTTATTTAGGATAAAAACTCTTAACAAAGTGAGTACTTAAGAAACATACCGCAACATAACAAAGACCATATTTGACAAGCCCATAGCTAAAATCATACTCAACAGTGAAAAACTAAAAGCTTTTCCTCTAAGATCAGGAACACATTAAGAATACCCACTTTCATCAATTTTATCCAACATAATTTTGAATTTCTGAGATGCTGCAATTAGCCAGGAAAAAGAAATAAAAATTGAAGAGAAAATAGTAAAACTGTCACTATTTGTGGAAAACATAATTTTATATGTACAAAACCTGAAAGACTCAATAAAAAAAAAAAACTGTTAGAACTAATAAACAAATTCAGTAACGTTGCAAGGTACAAAACCAATATACAAAAAATCTGTTATGTTTCTGTATACTAAGAAAAACTATCAGACAGAAAAATTTAAAAAACCATCCCATTTGGAATTGCATCAAAAATAATAAAATACCTAAAAATAAATTTAACCAATGATGTGAGAGACCGGTATAATGAAACCTTTAAGACTCTGATGAAAGAAATTGAAAATACAAATAAATAAATAAAATTTTATGTTCATGCATGGATTGGAAGACTTAATATTATTTAAATGTTTATGTTATACAAATCAATCTGCATATTCAATGTAACCCTATCAAAATTCCAATGACATTTTTCACAGAAATAAAACAAACAATAAATAAATTTGTATGAAACCACAAAAAACCCTCACACTTGAGAAAGAAAAACAGAGATGAGGCATCATATGCCCTAATTTCAAACTACATTATAAAGCTATAGTATTTAAAACAATAGGGTATTGCCAAAAAGAAAAAAAGATGAATGGAGCAGAATATAAAGCCAGAAATAAATGCACAAATTTATGGTCAGTTAATTTTTTAAAAAGTAGGCAAGAATATACATTAAAAAAGGACAGTCTCTGTAATAAGTATGTTGGGAAAACCAAACAACTGCATGCAAAAGAATGAAACTAGACTAATATTTTACATCATTCACAAAAATTATGTCAAAATGAATTAAAGAGTTGAATCTATATATATAAAAGCCTAAACAACCTTTACGACGGAACAACCAGAACGACAGGAACAACGGAACAACTAGTCACTAAAATGCCCACTGACCATCAGCGGGTAGATGCTCAATGCAGGAGCTGCCCCCAGCCAGCAGGCCCTGATTGTTGATGGGGCCTGCCAGCCAACCTACCTGGCCTTCTGTGCAGCCTGCAGGCCCCGATTGCTTGATTGGGGCCAGGCCCCCAGGGCTGGGACAGGAAATGGGGGCAGGTGGCAGTGGACAAGGCCCCTTTCCCAGGGGGGCCAAGGGCCGGCTCCCTCCTTGGGGCCGGCAGCCAACCTCCTGGGTCCTTCCCCTGTCATTCCCCCTGGCCAGCAGGCCCCAATTGGCCTGCTGCCTGCCCACTGTGGTGGCGCTTGGCCCTTCCCCCAAGCCAGCAGGCCCCAAAAGCCTGATTGGGACCAGGCCCCAGGCTGGGACAGGGAACCCAGGGTGGGTGGTGGTGGATGCAGGCAGTGAGGGAAGAAGGAGGGGGTGGAGGCAGGGAACTGCATGGTGGGGCACCCCCGGGGCAAGGGAAGGAGAAGGGAGAGAATCTGATTGGCCCTGGTTGCCCGCCAGGCCTATGGACCCCACCCGTGAACAAATTTCGTGCATTGGGCCTCTAGTGTAAGTTATAAAACTCTAAGAAGAAAATATAGGTGGAAAGCTCATTGACATTGGACATGACAATGATTTTTTTGGATCTAACTCCAAAAGCAAAGGTAAAAAGGCAAAAGTAAATTAGTGTGAGCACATCAAAATAAAAAACATCTGTACAGCAAAGGAAATCATCAACAAAATGAGAAGACAACCAACTGTGCCAGGAACCAATTGCAGCATGTAATAATTATAAGAGTTCCATCAAAAGGTTGATGGGACTTGGTGGGCTCAACAAGGGTGAGCCACATATATAATTTACCTGTTAGAAACAGCTAAAAGGCACTTCCCCCAAACCTGAATGGGATTGTTAGCTGCCAGAAAGCTCAGGGCATTTTATTGCCTCCTGTTTGGCCAACCACCTGTTCCCGAAACTGACAATCTCCGTAAACCCTTTGATACCTTACCCTTTGAAGTGTATATTTCCACCTTGCCTTGGGACAAAGTGTGTTTAATAAAAGCACAGGGTCCTGAGACAAGGAGGGTCTTCTAGCTCCTTCAGCTGAAGCTCCTCTGACCCCCACAATGCCTTTCAAAACTATCTTTCATCTTTGCACTCCTTGAATATATGCACAGCCCCTTTCTCCAGAATGCTGAACCCTTTGTAAGGCTGGGACAAGAACCCTGGCTCTACTGAATTGAAGAAAAATTTGCAAATAAATATGTCTAATAAATGATTAATATGCAAAATCTACACTAACAAAAGAGAAACATGCAAATTGACCATCACTCCACTACACCCACCAGCCAATCAGGAGTGACTTTGCAAATTAACCCAACCATCACTTCATGGCAGCCACGGAGCTGGAGCAAGCAGGAGGTGTGGGTTGCCCCCGGCAATGGAGGAAGCCAAGCTTCCTGCCTGCCCTGGCCGGCCCTGGCTTCTGCTCAAGGATACAAAGTTTCAATTATAGAAGATAAATAAATCCCAGATACCTGCTTCCAGTTGGCCATGGCCTCCATTCAAGGAGGCGCTGAAAAAAAAAAGGAGGAGCTGGGAGTTTGGGTTGCTGGGGGCTGTGGCCAGCCTGCAAACAGCCATCAGCCCCTCACCCAGGCTGGCCTCTCACCCCAGCAGGACCCCCACCCTGATCCAGGACACCCTTCAGGGCAAACCAACCAGCCCCGACCCATGCACCAAGCCTCTATCTATACTAATAAAATGGTAATATGCTAATTACAGGAGACCTTCTGGACATTCTTCTGGACAAAGCCATGGTGGTGGGGCTGAGGTAGAGGTGGTTAGAGACCAAGAGGGGAGGGCAGTTGTGGGTGATCAGGCCAGGATGGGATGGCAGTTGTGGTTGATCAGGCTGGTGGGGGGTGGGGCCATTGGGAGTAAGCAGACCAGCAGGGGGGCCAGTTGGGGGTGAGCAGGCCGTCAGTGGGGGTCAGTTGGAGGTGATCAGGACAGTGGGGGGCAGTTTGGAGGGAGCAGTCCAGCAGGTGGGCAGTTGTGGGTGAGCAGGCCAGTGGGGCAGGAAGGTGGGGGTGAGCAGGCCAGCACGGGGAGCAGTTGGAGGTGAGCAGGCCTGCAAGGGAGGCAGTTGGGGGCGAGCACACTGGCATGGGGGGCATTTTGGGGATGATCAAGCTTGCGGGGGGGGGGGGCAGTTGGGAGTGAGCAGGCTGGCAGGCAGAGTGGTTAGGGGCAATCAAGTAGGCAGGCAGGCAGGTGAGTGGTTAGGAGCCAGCAGTTCTGGATTGTGAGAGGGATGTGCAACTGCCAGTTTAGGCCCGATCCCTGTAAATTGGCAGTAGGACATCCTTCAAGGGGTCCCAGATTAGAGAGGATGCAGGAGGCCAGGCTGAGGAACAAATCCCCTCCCCCCCGGCCCCGTGCATGAATTTTGTGCACTGGGGAACTTGTTATAAAATAAATGTCACAGGGATACAATGTATAGTGTGGTGATGATAGCCACTAATATTATATTGCATATTTGAAAGTCATTGAGTAAATCTCATCATAGTTTCTTTTTGTTTTTACTTTACTTGGTGATGGATGGTAATTAGACTTAGTGTGATGATCATTTTGCAATATACAGGGTGGGACAAAAGTAAGTTTATAGTTGTGAGTACTTGGAACACACAGTTTATTATTGTATTATTATTCATTAATTATTGTATTATTTTCCATGCAAATAACTGTAAACCTACTTTTGTCCCATCCTATTCAAATATAGAATCATTATATTGTACACCTGAAACTAATATAATGTTACATGTCAATTATACCTCAATAAAAAAAGAATGCTATAATATTAAAAGTAATAAAAAGAAATATATTTTTTGAAACTTCTACATAAAGGTTATGTTGCCAAAACAAAAATCTTGAGACCAAGGTGTATGTATTATTAACAAAAATGTCTTTACTACCTTGAAATATTTCATGGAGAACATTACATATTATAGAAGATATTTATTACAGTCTTGCTAGCAAGTATGTTTACCTAGCTTTAATAGATTTACTCTTTTATGTTTTACAGTGCTCCTTGTTACATAGGCTTCTTTACTAATCAAAAATGTCATGCATTTATATAAAGAATCTGAATTAGTAAATACTGATGGAAATTCATTTGATCTTCATTAGGTCTACAATAATTATGTTATGCTGTTATTGGTATGCATTAAATATGAATGCATTTCAAATTATGTACTGAATGATGCTGATTTGTTTATTTTAGGCCATTAATGAACTGTCATTTGATCATTTCCAGCTGAAAATTTTCTAGAAATAAAACTAATAGGTATACTTCAGGAATATACAGATGGATTGAGGACTGTCAGGCTAAATGTGTATCCAATATACACAGTACTGGAAGATTTAGCCTGGCTCTAAGAGGTAAAATTTAATGCAAGTCCTTATTTTTCACACTGACAGGCCCACTGTGCTATTTTTATGTTTGAACATATGAGTCTGAGAACAAACAGGAAAAGCTAAAAGCTATCCAACAAAAGGCTAGTACAATATTTCAAAAATTAGATAAAAATAAACTATTGTTTTACACAAAAGAAAACCTATAAGGTACATATCAGCTGAAATTATTTATTCAATCAAGCAAGCAATTAAATATACAGAGAATAATAAAATTAAAATTCCCAGATTTTTGGAGTCTGATATCATGGAGGTGTTTGTCTGTTGTGTTTAATGCATTGAATATAAAGTTTGGAAAAACATATTCATCCCTGTTCTCAGCCTTTCTCCTCTTCCTCCCATTTAAGTGAGGGAGCTGTCCCTGTTCCAATGCCATTGCTAGAGTTGGAAATGGCCTATTATCCCCCCTGCAGCTGGAAGCAACTGGCCACATTAATTTTCCTCTCCTCCTGTATTTTATATATTTTCCTCTCTCATTGTTTTCCACATTACACAACATATCCAAATTCCTCTCATCTTATACAGCTACTGACCCAGCCTATTACCTACCAAACCTAAGATTCTAATTTCTCACTTAACCATTCACCCTTCCTCACTCTAACCATGTCTACCAATACCCCCCTGACCTTTGACGTTTGACATTCATCTATGACCTCCAGTCCTTCTTTTTTGGCCTTTTAGTGGCATGTGATGAAGTAGAGCACTCCAGCGCTTTTGAATCTCATTCTACTCTACCCTCCACTCCATACATTTTTGTCTTTACATTTGCTCTGTAACACCTGAAGGACGAACATTTAGAAAAAGGGAACAGCCCAGCCACTTGCAATTGCCCACAGATATGTATGCCGTTGCATACGTCTGTGCCTTTGCATATACTAATCCTTCCTTCTAGAAACCACCTGTGCCTTCTTTACACAATAACTTTTATTTCCCTTTTCAAAATTAAATTCTAGTATTTAAGCTGGGGAGCTTTCTGGATTTTGATAGGATGATTTAAATGTCCCTATGCTGTGTTCTCAGAAAACTCATGAGCAATTAGGTGCTCATATAGTATATCCCTTTATTATATTGCGAGTTTCTGGAGGACAGGAGTCAAGCCTCTGTAAAATGTATCTTCCAGTACAGTGCATGGCACAGATGGGCTCTGAAGTAAGTGAACTAATAATTAAACTTTTCTATTTCCTTGTTATTCCTTCTTTTGTCACATATTTCTTAACATCAATATTAAAAAACAAGGGAAAAAAAGACAGTTTCTAGTTAAGCTTCTCTGCAAATTTTTATTAAATAAACTGATTAAATCATGCCGTGCATCTCACATTACAGTAGACGTACACATTTAACATGTCTATTTTCAAAACCAATCAACACACTTTTCCTTTGTAACCTTGAAATTACCTTTTACAATCTTGTTTGCACAGATGTTCTTGCTTAAAATTAGTTTGATTTGTATATAAAACCATTGTACCCATGATAAATTTGCTTTGCTTGTTTGTTACCACTGGAGATGTTCTTGGTAACAGAAGCTCAAGGAGGAGGAGAAACTCAGTGAAGACCTATTTCTGTTTTCCATGTGTCAATCTGCATTAAACCTCTATAGATGTGTGTGTGTGTGTGTGTGTGTGTGTGTTCCCTTGAGGAATTGATCATAGCAATCCAACTCCAGAATTCAGTTGAGAAAATCTAAACTCAGCAATTCTTTTATTAAAATACCAATATTCCATAGAGTCATATGAAAATTAACCCAGTTTTACTTCACAGTGCAATTATTTTCACCCATATCCTATTGCCTATGCAAAGGGCTTCCTAGGGTGACAGAAATCTCTAAAATAACAAAGCACAAAAATATATTTAGGTAATAAAATGCTATTACAGTAGGCTACCTGGGCTCCAGTCTATTTTGACTGTCTTTAACTGTGAACATGTCATAGGTATCCTCTAATTGCAAATACTGGGGTGTCTTTAATAAAACACAAGAGTCTAGAGTCTTATAGTTCATGGACGAAGAAGCAAAGCAATTTACAGATTCATTGACTTGAACCCCATACCTTTACGCAGCAGATGAAAAAGAATAGTTACAGGAAATTCATAAGAATTTTGGTTTCAGTATGATGACATAGAATTTCATAAATGTTATTTTGACTGTTTCCCTGATAGTAATTGTATACAAAGAAAATTGTTTTCATGAAGTAGTTTTTGTACATTATGGCTGCTAAGAATGTACTTCTGCTTATCGTATTGGTCCAAACTACTTAATCTGCAGGAAAACCATCGGCCACTATTCTACTCATTTCTATTACTCTGAAATTTTGAGGAAAGCTTTTCACAGATCTTTCCTTGGTTGGACTTAGTTCCTGCTTTTTGTTGTTTCACAAGCTTTCAAACATTACTTTTTTTTTTTTTTACCTGTTTTTGCTTCCAGGATTTCCTCTGTCTGCACCCTGTCCCATTCTTATTCATCTGTCAAACACTAGGTTTGTAAGTAAAATTAGTAATAAGAAACCATGATTCAAAACCTTGAGAAACTCTAGAAGCACATTCTTACATTTAAGTTGTTGACATAAATAGAAATTTACCTTTTATTTTGGTTACAAAAAACTCTTCTTTCCTTTTTTTTTCATCTTTCATATAATTTTCACATTTTATATTATTCATCTCTCTCCTCTCTTATCAAAAGATCACCAGCTCCCTGGTTCTCTCTCATGAATGCCCTCACCAGCCCATCAGCAGCATTTCCCTCCGTAATGAATATCTAAAACCAAATGTGTTTACTATTTGCTCTCCCTGGAATCTTAAAACTTTGTGTATATAGGGCTTTTATTGGTTATACACAATTATAGATCTGTTTGATTGCTTTATTAGGGATTTTTAACAGCTTAAGTGAAGTACTTGAACAATATGTTTCATCAAACAGTATCATGTGCCAACATGTACTGTTGTTTGTGCATTATAATTCTGGCTCTTGTTTTTTGGCATGTATTATTCACCCTGCGTTTGTGTTCTTGAGTTATGTGTCCACACCTGCCTTTCTGCCATCATAAGTAGCTTAAAGAAGTGGCTAATCTTATCCTAACATAAGATATTTTCATCAACATGCCAGTACCTACATTAGACATTGGAAGGCACTGGTTCTATCAAAAAATTTAAATGACATTTAAAAATAAGAAACTTAATTTCTAAAGGTACCTCACTGGTGCCTGTGAACAAACATCCAGCTATGTCATTTAAATGCAATGTGAACTCATGGACAGGGATAACAATGTGGCGGTGGCAGTGGGGAGGGAGTGAGGGGAGGCGGAAAAGGGTATAAGGAGATAAATGGTGATGGAAAAAATGAACTAAAATAAAATGCAATGTATTAAGATTTCTCTTGATTCATTATTTAATGAAATTATACTTAATACCATAAGACTACAGTTTCAGGTTTTAAACAGCTATTAGAAGGTATGTTTAACAACATTGCAGTTATAAAAACTCAAGAGCACATACACCAGGAGATGAAGAAAAATAATAAGCAGAAGCGCTCAGCCTGTTGAGGCTGCCTAGGCTTGACCGTCCCTGAGAGTTCCTGTTGCTATGTCTGAAAGCCAGAAAACACCCAGGAGGAATTGAGCTTGAACTAAGGGCTTCTCAGGTGAGGCCCCTGAGCAACTGGTGACAGCTTATCTGCAGCAGTACCTTCCGTGTTTCCACAGAGCTGCCTTCTAATGAGACCAGGAGATGGCTGTGCTGGGAATTTAGACCAGCACCCGGAGGATGCTTTCTCAGAGGCTGTTCCAATGTCATTTTCAGGCAGGGTTTTAGCCCACGTGATGATGAGCACTTCAGGTGATTAGAACTCTGGAGCTGTTATAAGAAGTTGCCCAGGATGATGGAGTGTGGGAAGGATCACACAGCCACGGGAACTATGCATCTGATGTTGCAGGTTAGCAGTGACAATGATGAGGCATCAGGCAGTAACCCAGAGTTAATTTTTCTTCATAGGCAGAATCAAATGCTGCACCTAAGTATCGTTTAGAAAGACCTGAAGCACTAAGTATGCATTCTTTGTGCATCCGGATAGCAAGTGCTTCTGTGGCTGATTCTAAGAACACATGCAGAATAATAAAAAAATAAATGCATACTTTGACTTTAAATTCACCCAGAAAGAAAAGCAAACCAGCCAAAAAAGAGACGTTGATTAGTTAGAGGAGAAAACACAGATCACTGAATCACACTGAATGGCAGTATAATAGTCTTTTCACTTTTTAAAAACTTAAAGTTAGGTGAGAAAGTAATTTGTCAGTAAACATCTTTAGAACTAAAGTGGTTTGTAGCTGAGACTGCCAATAAAACTTTTCTAAATGGAGCTGTTTTATTTTTAACAAAATGATTGATTTCTGGGTTTACTTTTATAGTAATTAATCTGACCGGGTTTATCAGTTTAGGCGAGTCTTCCTGCTTTCAAAATTTAAGTATCTTGGATAATTTTTAAAGTCTTTTTAATCTGAAGTAAGATCTAAGGCTAAACAAATGAAAAAAAAATTGCAGATATTTCAATAAATGCTATTATAATGTCTGGTTTCATTTCCCTTGACAAATGTTATTTTTGCTAGTCTGATTATAAGTGAATTCTATGAGTGAAACTTCTACATAACTCAATTATCTAATTGTAACAATACCTGTTATTTACATAGAAATTTACACTTTTTGAAAAACAGACATTCCCATGCATTATCTCATTGCTAGTTCTTTTCTTATAAAGGAGTGAAACTATGACCTTATTTAAAACAAGACATGTATATTGGGCTTCCTTTTGTTCCAAGATCTTAGATCAGGAGATGCACAGGGCTGGCACTCACTGCGTGATTGCTGAATGAATGAATGACAGAGTTTATGTTTTTGGTAAAATTGTAAACGTTATGTGATATTTACACAGTTTTTATCTGATATTTAAGGATTTTTAAATGTGGAGCTTTCTGTCAATGAACTCATAATGGCTGGGTTAAACATTTTAGTTTACAAAAAGGACTTCCCTCCCTTGACCTTTCTTGGGGTTGGCATGGCTCGGCTCCAAAGGGCGATGACATATGCTTGATCCAGATGAGTAAGTTTTCAAAAAGGCATGTGTTTCTTTCTTTTTCATGTTTAGATTCTGGCACAAAGAAGATACACATTACATGTATTATTTAAATAATAGGTAAGATTGTAATATTCACAAAGAGATTAATGACCCAAATCATCATTACAATTTTTTTGTAACTTTGGGAGTAGTTAATTTTCTATGGTGGGAAAACTGATGAATAAAATGAACAATTCAAGAATGACAAATATCTAGCAATTGATAGATAAACATTTTTTTCAGAGAAAACATATATTTGTCCAGGATGGAAGTCCACTGGCATTGATCAAATCTGTTTTAATGGAGACAGTGTTTCTACTATCTAAGACTTAGAGCACAAAACATTGAGATGGTAACTGGTCACCTGTGAGTTCTACCTAAAAGTAATAGGATTGCAGTCAATGTGCTTATAAGAAATGTGCTCTACTTCTGTATAGTGACCTACACTTTATAAATTACCTTCATTCACATAATGTCCTTTGAACCTCAAAGCAGTCATGTGAGGGTTAGGGTGGTTATGTTGTGATTCCAGTTATATAGACCCCAATGAGAAAAGGTGACTTTGGAACTTCTGGACCCACACTCATTGCTTTGGCTTTCGTATGGGCTTATGTGCTGCTGTTTTGCTTTGTTATTTCTGGTTGAGTGTGTTCTTGCAAAGGGTAAAGGTTTGTGTCCAAGTAGTCTTTCTAAGATATAGAACATTGTAAAGCTCTTAGTGTGTTGACAGAAAAGGTATAATGGTCTTCCTGAAGAGGACTTATTTTTTATATTAATTCCTGTATTTGTATAACCTTTAGAAGGACCACATAAACTGGCTTAAGTATTTATTCTAAAATAGGTCCAACATCCACATTTCCTTTCATTGCAATACACTCAAGTAAAAAAATGGGTAATAGGAATAGACTCATACAAATACACCAAACTTATTTTTGACAAATGCACAAAAATTCATAGGGGAATAAGGATAGTTGTTTCAATAAATAGTGCTACAACAATTGGACATCACTAGCTAGAAAAATGAACGTCAACCTAAGCCTCTACCTTCTGTAAACATTAACTCTAAGTATATCATAGCTCTAAACGTAAAACTTTTAGAATATAACATAGGAGAAAGCCTTTATTACCTGATGCTAAGCAGAGTTTTGTTAGATATGACACCAAAAACATGAACTATAAAAGAAAAAAATGGATAAATTGGATTTCAAAAATATGTAACACTTTTGTCCTGAAAAGAGTATGGTCAGAAGATAAAAGGTCAGCCACCAAACTCTTTAGTCTTAACAATAAAGAGATACAACATTGCAATTAGAAAAATGAGCAAAAGATTGAAACTTCACCAAAGAAGATATACAGGTGGCCAACAAACACATGAAGAGATGTTCAGCATCACTAGGCATTAGGAAAATGCAGATCACAACCATAGGGAGACTATATTACACATATATTAGAATGGCTGATATAAAAAATACTTCTAATACAAAAATGTGTTGACAAGCATCTGGAGAAACTTGAGGATTTAAAATGTTGTAATCACTATGGAAATTCTGGTAGTTCCTTAGAAAGTTAAATATATACCTGCCATATGACCCAGCATTTGCACTCTTGGGTATGTATTGTAGAAACATGAACATTTATATTTACACAAACAGCTGTATGTGAATGTGCTTAACAGTTTGATTTGTTGCAGGCCCCAAAATGAAACAACCAGGTGCCCTTCACTGAGTGAGTGGTTAAACTAACATCAGTCCTTTCATACCATAGAATATGACTAAGCAAAAAAAAAAGAATGATGACTTATAGATAGATGCAACAATTTAGAATATTGCAAGAGCATTTATACTGGAAGAAAAAAGGCAATATCAACATGTCACATACTATATGATTCTATATACCCTCAAAATATAAAATTATACAAATGGACAACTTCTTACTAGTAGTGGTTGCCAGAGGATGGGGAAAGAAATGGAGGGTGTGACTATAAAAGTATAGCATATGGAAAAATTTTTATGGTAATGGAATATTTCCATACTATATTGATTGAGGTGATGGTTATTTAAATCTATACATGTGAGAAAATGTCTTAGAATTATATGCCAAACTATTAAAAAATGAATGCATAAAACAACGGATAAGTCTGAGTAAGAACTATTAAGCATATTAATTGTATTGTGCCAATATCAATTTCCTGATTTTGATATTGCACTATAGCTGGGTAGGAAGTCACCAGTGGGAGAAGCATGGGGACATGTTCATCTGATCTCTTTTGTGCTATCTTTGCCATTTCTTGTAAGTCTAAAATTATGTTTAAAGTTTAAAAATGAGAAAATTTTCCACTACTTTACGGACTTCAAGTTCAAGAAAAAGGCCAATAAATTAAAGTCTTGGATTAAAGCTTCAGTTCTTCATATGGAAAAAAAATTAATTTAAAAAGAAAGATCTTGGGACCAATGTGAAAGATAGAAGAAATTAAACAGTAAAGTGAAATTTAAGTAGCACTTTAAATATTTTTTATTCATTCATTCATTTAAAAACAAGTGGCAGAAGAACATAAGGATGGGAATCTGGCTGCCTGGGTTTGAATACTGGCTCTGCCATGTAATAGCTGTGTGAGCTTTGACAAAGTTTTGATCTTTCTGTACTGCTATGTTCTTATCTATAAAATAGGGAGAATAATAGAAACAAGCTGTTAGTTTTATTGTAATTACTAGATGCCCGGTGCACAAAATTTGTGCATGGGGGGCTGTCCCTCAGGCCAGCCTGCACCCTCTCCAATCTGGGAACCCTTGAGGGATGTCCGACTGCCCCAGGATCAAGACTAAATGGGCAGTCAGACATCCCTCTCACAATCCAGGACTGCTAGTTCCCAACTATTCACCTGCCTGCCTTCCTTCTTGATTGCCCCTAACCACTTCTGCCTACCAGCCTGGTCACCCCCTTCCCACTCCCCTGACAGCCTGATTGATGCCTAACTGCTCCCCTGCCAGCCCAATTGCCCGTTACTGCCCTCCCCTGCAAACCTGGTCTCCCCCAACTGCCCTCCCCTGCCGACCCAGTCACCCCTAACTACTTCCCCTGCCAGCCTCGTTGCCCCTAACTGCTCACCCCTGCTGGTCTGGTCCCCCCCAACAGCCCTCCCTTACAGGCCTGGGTCCCCCCAACTGCCCTTCCCTGCAGGCCTGGTTACCCCCAACTTCCCTCCTCTGCCTGCCTGGTCACCCCTAACTGCCCTCCCCTGCAGGCTTGATCACCCCCAATTGCCCTCCCTTGCAGGCCTGGTCCCTCCCAACTGCCCACCCCTGCTGGCCATCTTGTGGCAGTCATCTTGTGTCCACATGGGGGCAGCCGTCTTTGACCACATGGGTGCAGCCATCTTGTGTGTTGGAGTGACAGTCAATTTGCATATTACTCTTTTATTAGATAGGATAGAGGCCTGGTGCACAGGTGGGGGCCGGCTGGTTTGTCCTAAAGGGTGTCCTGGATCAGGGTGGGGGTGCCCTTGGGGCATGGGGCAGCCTGGACAAGGGGCCTGTGGTTGTTTGCAGGCCAGCCACACCCCCCCCCTAAGCATAGGCCAGGGCCAGCTGGAAGCAGGTATCTGGGATTTATTTATCTTCTATAATTGAAACTTCATAGTCTCGAACGGAGGCGAGGGTAGGCCAGGGCAGGCAGGAAGCTTGGCTTCCTCCATTGCTGGGGGCAACCCAAGCCTCCTGCTCACTCCAGCTCTGTGGCTGCCATCATCTTAGTTGTGTTAATTTGCATACTCACTCTCATTGGCTGGTGGGCATAGCGGAGTGATGGTCAATTTGCATGTTTCTCTTTTATTAGTGTAGATATGTATTAGTATTTTTAGAAGAGTGTAAGGTATTAAACATCATCTAAGCATCAACTATTACTACTGTTATGTGTTCTTTTATTGAAAGTTTACTTTATTCAAGGTAATTTACTACAACACACAGAAGATAAAAAGATGATTTAGTCAACGTTCTGTGTCCTTAAGGATCTTACAGTTCAGCAGGAGACCAGGACAAAAATCGACAGCACAAGTGAAAAACATGAAATCTATATCTATATACATAAAAGACAATCAAATCTGATATCCAAGAAAGGAAACCTAGCTCATCATGTTGGGGAAATTAGGGAGGATTTGTTTGAAGAGGGGATGTTGAATGGGGCTGGAAAACCCGAGCTGATTCCACACATTGCCTGGAAAAGCACCTCAGACAGTAGAAAGCACTTGCCAACAACAAGAGGAACTAGAGTGCAGATTCTAGAAACAGCTTCCAATGGGACTTGTGTACAGACTAGAAAGGAGTGAGACATTGATTATCAACACCAAAAAGCACATTTAAAAGGAATAATGGCAACACTGAGCACCAGAATAAAGAGGCGGGAAAGATTATCCTCCACTGAAAGTGACTTCCAAAGCTATAATAACATTACATCTTCTGAATTCTCTTCCTTAGCCTGGCACCGATCCAGCTTCAGCATAGTCGTGCCTGACCTCGGCCCTGGCAGAATGTCCATGTGAGGAGAGTAAGGCTTGGGAATACGCTAAGATACTTCTGTTTCTTACTGGCATCTTTGTTCTTCCTGGTGAATGTGTGAGAGAGAGAGCTAATACCATTTTTCTTGCCTGGATTTGTTCCACTTGCTCACCTTGAAAAAAATTTGTCTAAAATATTGTAACTGGCAATTGTATTGCTCAGATGATTGGCAGGGAAAACATAATGGTGTTTGCAGGCCCTGGAAAGCAACCTTTGATTAAAGCTGTTAACACCTATTGTTGTGGCATTGATTCAACCCCATTTAACTTTGAAGGGGTGGGTGGCTATGTAATCTTCACAGAATCCTGGCTTTGCATTTTGGACTGCAAACAGGGCAATTTCTAGAGGCTGCCTTAGAGATAAGATTTGTTTCTAAGACTGTTTTGAAATGTTCCTCTGGAGAAAACAAGGAAAAACAAAAATGGTTCATTAGAAGGAGAATAAAAGTTTAAGCCCTTGGAGAATTAAGAGGCCATATAGGGAATGCTTTCATATTTTCAAATGAAAATCAGTGTTCACCTGTGACCAGCTTTGATAAACATGAGAAGTTTATGCTGATACCCAATTTGTATATTACACTGTAGGCAAAGGAATATTTTCATTATCTATATTCAAAGTACTGACTGAATGCCAGGGATACACTATGCACTATATCAAATGCAGAATTAGATAAAGTCCCTAGCCAGGACACATATAATTTAAATGCTGTTTCCCTAAGCAATGTCCCAAGAGGAAAATAACATCTTCCATTTGCTGCCCAGGATCTGTACCATCTCCTTTCACTTCCTGTCTATATTTTCTCCTTGACACCACCCAAAACTTGACACTTTTCATATAAAACCGGAAACTGGAGAAAGTAATTTGTTTAAGCACCATTGTTAGTTTCCTTTATTTTGTATTTTTAAAAACAAAGTTTTTTTTTTGACAAAGTATTTTCTAAGCATATGTCCCAACTGAATAACTATGGTAAGGTCCTTTCACTAATCCATAGGGAAAAAATATATCAGGTAGTAAAAATCCATCATTTTCTCTCTATTGCCACCCTTTATTACATGTTCAACATTTTTTAAAAAATGTATTTTTATTGATTTCAGAGAGGAAGGAAGAGGGAGAGAGAGATAGAAACATTAATGATGAGAGAGAATCATTAATTGGCTGCCTCCTGCACTCCTCCCACTGGGAATCGAGCCTGCAACCCAGGCATATGCCCTTGACCGGAATCAAATCTGGAACCCTTTAGTCTGCAAGCTGATGCTCTATCCACTGAGCAAAACTGGCTAGGGCTACATGTTTAACTTTTAATTTCCTGTTTCTTTACCTTAATGGCTCAGAAATATTATTGTTTATTCCACTTTGAAGTCTGTTGTAAAGCCTTTAATGGTGAATTAGAAAACATATCAAAACTACATAAGATGATCTGAAATGCCTGTTTCTGAAAGTTCTTTATCCTTCTCCTCCAAACCATGTAATGGCTTGTTCTTTTGAAAGTTTCACAAACTGGACACAGGAAGAATAGTATAACTTAAATTTATAAACTATTGTAGCAAAGGACAGTCTTAGGAGCTGTTTTATTGTTTTATTGATGGATGGATAGATAACACACACACACATAGTGCTAAAATTTTAAAAATGTATTCAAGCTAGACATTTGTATTACCCAATACTAGAGGCCCGGTGCACGAACTTGTGCATGGGTGGGGTCCCTCATCCTGGCAGGTGACCGGGGCATTTCACCCAGTCTCATCTGGGCCAATCGGGCCCGGCCACCCTGGAGGGTGTGGGGTAGGGTTTGCAAGAGGTTCTGATAGAGTGATTGGGGCCAGATGGCTAGGGGGAGAGGCCGCAGAGGTTGGCCAGCCACGGGAGGTTGGCTGTGGGAGTGTAATGGTGGTCAGTATGCATCATAGCGACTGGTTGAATGGTTGTTCCAGTCCTTCAGTCATAGCAATCTTAACGGTTGCTTAGGCTTTGATATGTATATAGATTGCTTTCTCTTGTCATGAGCCACTCATAGATTCTGAGGACACAGAGCAACACACTCCCCTAACCAGATATTGAACTGTGCTTAAGTGATCAAAGGTTAAGGGAAAACCTGACTGCCTTTGCTTTCCTTCATGAGTTATGACAGGCTGTTATCTTTTGTCCACTTCCAAGGGTTCTCAAGCCTTGAGGAAATTTATATGGATTCAATGGAGGGAAAAGTTGAAGGAGGCAAAATTTTAAATTACTTTTTGAAAAACCAAACAGAAAAAATAAGATGATTATATAGTTCAACAACAAAAGCTATACATTAGTGTATTACTGCCACAAAACTGTATGAAAATAATCTGAAAATTAAAATAACCAGGGAGAACAAATAAACTTTTTTTAAGCCAAAGTGAATGGGAAGTTAACACACACCCAAAAAGTATTTTTCATTATATGTATACCCATTTTACTCCCTTTTCTTAAATGAATAATGAAGAAATCTGATTTTGCCATCTATACTAATAATAGAGGAATATGCAAATTGTCCAGGACTCCATCACAGTAATGACCAAGAAGCAGGCTGCATGGGGCAACCAGGCTGGCAAGGGGGTTAGTGAGGGACAACCAAATGACCAAGCAGCAGGCTGTGTGGGGCAACCAGGCTGGCAGGGCAGAGGTAGTGAGGCACGACCAGGCCAGCAGAGGGGGGCAGTGAGGGGTGACCAGGCTGGTGGGGGGGCAGTTTGAGGTGACCAGGCCAGCATGGGGGGCAGTGAGGAGCAACCAGACCGGCAGGGGGGCAGTTGAGGGTGACCATGTCGGCAGGGGGAGGGGCAGTAAAGGGCGACCAGGTCAGTGGGGGAGCAGTTGGGGATGACTAGGCAGGCAGGGGTACAGTTGGGGGTGACCAGGGAAGCAGGGTGGGCAGTTAAGGGCAATCAGGCAGGCAGGCAGGTGAACAGTTAGGAGCTTGTGGTCCGGGATTGTGAGAGGCCGGGATCAGGCCTCAACCAGCAGTCAGACATCCTCCCAAGGTTCCTGGATTGGAGAGGGTTCTGGCTGGGCTGAGGGGATGCCCCTGTACATGAATTTTGTACACCTGACCTCCAGTCTATGTATATAAAACTCTAATATGTAATTAGATGGAATGGCGGAACAACCAAACAACTGGTCGCTAATGATTGCACTGACCACCAGAGGGTGCGTGTGAGACATGGAAGATGTCTGCAGCAGGTTTCAGAGTGCAGATCATGGAGGACATTGACAGTGGTTGGATGGTGGAGCAAGTAAGCAGGGACTCCAGACCAAGGTAGGATGCCGGTTGCTGTCATCGGGGAGAGCCTCTGGTGGTTACTGAAAATTGTTTGCTTCTGCGCGCTATGATCCCGCTGGGTGCTCTCACCTGCTGCCAGCTGGCTCTGGCCCGTTCGCACCTGCAGCTGGCGCCAGAGCTGCTGCTCACACCCACTGACAGCACTGGCCCCAATTGCTCTGCGGGTGCGAGCGGGGCTGGCGCCGTCAGTGCATGGGAGCAGTGGTGGCAGGAACGGGGATGCAGGCAAACAGGGGACTGGGGGCCGTGGTGGGAGGGGCCAAGCAGGGGCAAGGAGGATGGTCTGAGACCCACCCCTATGCCCATGGCCACCCACAGTTGCTTTCAAGGTGTACGAATTTGTGCACTGAGCCCCTAGTTTGTTTTATAGTATGTGACCACATTTCCCCAAAGTTGAATTTTAGCTCCTTTCACTTATTTTCTCCCAGTTAGGTTCATTCTAAAAGGAACAGTGTTTATTTATCTTCAGTTATTTCCTGCTCCTTTTCATCAAATCTTGATGATGATCAACCTTGAGATGTGAAACCACCAGTACAATTTCTGTTTTCTTGCTCTTAAATCTAACATTTCTTTCCTTGCCCTTCATGCATAACAGCAGGTCTCTGATACTGCTCTTCAGACATATCAATCAGATTTCCTCAAAAAATTAGAAACATCTCCCGTCAAATTCCTACCTGTATCCCCTGCAGATTTTACTTTGCCTCTTAGCTGTGTCTGTTAAATCTGTATCATCACATTTTCTGAAATATATTATGTGCTTTATGTACTCTCAAATGTCCTCCTTAAGGTGTCTCTTTGAAAGTCCTTGCCTCCCTTCTCTTTTATCACCTCTTTATTTCCAGGATATATTCTTAATTAGAAAAAAACTACATTTGACATGATAAATGAAAGAAGCTTGAATTTAGATCCCTGAATTGATTGCAGTGGGGCAGCACTGAGGCACAGAAGCAGGTGATTCCCACAGCCTCCCACCCTCCTGCTTCACTCTTCACATTACTTACCTGATGGAAATAGTCCCAAAGTGGCAGAGAAAGATGGAGCACTATTCAGCACTTTAAACCATTTACATGTGTGTGAACATATATGTATTACCCATAAACAAGACATAAATTCTAAAAGTTATACAGAAAAATAATATATAGACACTGTATTCCTAAAATTTGGGTTTTAAAAATACCTAATTTTGTATGTTTGCTTATTTTTTTATTCTAATGAAATAAATCATTATAGACACAGAGAAGGCTTCCAAGTTTCCTTTTCTTGCTTCACCTCCAAATACCAGATCTCCTGAAATATCTCTATATACTTTTCATTGCATATACCCATATCAATATATAGCCAATAGATAGATGCCATTTTTAAATCTTTTTTATGAGCAAACATTGTGAGAAAAGTCACAACACAACCAATTGGGAGAAGATATTTGCAACGTAATTAAACAACAACAACAAAATTAATATCTCAAATAAAAAGGAATGTCACAACCTTAGAACAAGAGAGCTTGTAGAGGATAGCAGGTGCTGGAAGTTCTCAGTGCGCCCTGTGCAGGCTGTGGGAGGGCGGCTGTTTGAAACCTCTACAAATGGAAATCGACAAGTATCAGTGCTGGCACTTCACCATTCATGCCATCACCCTGCATTATCATTCCTGTTGTGAAGAAAACTCAATTCTGATCAACAAAACTTTAAAGATTTCAAATTTAAAGGCAATTACTCTGTAAGAATCTTCTAGAATATATCAGTTTGGGATCTCTTGAAATTTGCAAGGGGCTCTGAGTTACTTAATTCCTAATTACTTGTCTAACAATTAGGTATGTCCATTTTGTTTGCAGTAAAATGGATATGATGACATGATGCCTGTTCACAAGAAGGACACAAAAATATACTTGAAATTCTGTAGGTGCTTTAAGAGAAGGCTGCATATATTTATTATTATATCCCTTATATATAATTAATGATAATGGCATAAAATGTATTTATAATAATTATGAAATTAAAACCTTGTGTACAGAGGTAAGAAAATACTATATTGTATGGCAAATTTTTTTTAGATGTATACACATATCTCTAAAAAGAGAAAAAGGAAACTGCTTTATTCTCTCTCTCTCTCTCTCTCTCTCTCTCTCTCTCTCTCTCTCTCTCTCATCCCCAGGTAAATCTCTAAGTGAATAATGACAATTAAGAGAACATTGAAATATATTTCCCCAAAATGCAAATGGATACATATTTAAAAATAAATTTTAAAAGGAAAGAAAGGCTAGGCAGTTGCAGAAAGTTTTCCCATGGTTGTAAGTTACTTATAGTATTTATCATGGTTCTTCTATACTTTTGATTATATATTGTTATGACTAACAATTAGTCATTAGTATTACTTACTGTTTTTTATTATATATTCATATGTGTTAGTTCAGTCATTCCTAGATACAGATGCCAAGGCATGTTAAGATGCTTGGGGGTGGGGGAAATATCTATGAAGGATACAGGCAGGGAAGTATTAGGGATAGGCAAGAGTTGCAGACTATAATGTCATCTGACCTGTAAAAAGGGAAGAGGATAGGAAAGAGTGCCACAAAGCTTTAAAGATCTGTTGGCCAAGAGTGGGGAGAGCACAAACCAACACCAAAGAATATGACCTTTGGCTCTTGACCCTGGATAAATCTGAACAGTGAGCAGTGCAGGTATTGCTGAGAAGCAAACTACACTCAAGGACACCACATTCACGATAGAAGAGTGGGTGAATCACAGTGTTGTAGCAAGAGGCAATGTTGCTGTGGCAACCTGACTCTAAAATGTTCCCTAAATATAATCTCTAGATCCTAATATTTATGACTTTATGTCACTGTCCCTGTGAACAGGACCTGTGACTTGCTTCTAGCTATGGAATAAAGCAACAGTGCTGGATATGACTTCTGTAATTAGGTTAGGTATCCATCTTGCTAGCAGACTTTCTCCCTTACATGCCTTGATAGAGTTGTCTTGTTGAAAAGATCCATGTGGTAAGGAAATAAGGTGATATTCCACCAACAACTAAGAATTCAAGCTATTGCCCTTGCCTGTGTTGCTCAGTGGTTAGATTGTTGGTCTACCCAAGAAAGGGCCTCAGGGTTCAATTTCCAGTCAAAGGTACATGTCAATCAAAGTGTCTCTCTCGCATTGATGTCTCTCATTCTCTCTCTCTTTCTCTCTCTCTCTCTCTCTCTCTCTCTCTCTCCCTTCCTTCTACTCTCTCTAAAAATCAATAGAAAAAAATATGTTGCAGTGAGGATTAACAGAACAAAATAAAATAAAACAAAACAAAAAAGAATTTAGGCTCTCAGTTCAAGAGCACTGAAGGGACTGGAATTCTGCCAACAATCATATGCGCTTGGCAGTGGATCCTTCTCCAGCAAACCTTCAGATGAGATCCAGCCCCGGCTGACACCTCTGTTGCATCTATGTCCAGATTTCCAATCCACAGAAAATTAGAAATAATAAATATATTTTATTTTAAGCCATTACATTTCTGGTCATTTGTTACCCAGCAATAGAAAACTTATAAAATAGTCCAAAAATATAAGGGAAATGTGTGTAAGTTATATCAGGTAGATAGATATTTTGGAACTGTATATAATTAACTTTTTAAATTAATTTTGAAGTATATGTGGTATCCTTTAAACTTTTCAAGTTTTCTGTTTATTATTACCTCATATTCATTTCAGAACTCAACCAATGACTAGTTCTTAGCTAGTAAGTAAAATCTGAATAAAGTGTCTGGTACATAATGAGTTCTCAGAAATGGTGGCTATCATTTCACCATGGGGAAAATACTCAAAATTAAGTTTACAACAAATTACTAGTAGTACACACTTCCTTTTCCTATAGTTTACCTTGAGGTAATATAATGTCATTTCCTATCCCTTAATTGCCCTTATGTTCCACAATAAATTGAATTTAACAGCATGAAAAATCTTAGATGTCATAGGAATCTCAGTGAGTATGTAGTAAAAAGTCTACTGATATAAATTATCCTTAGACAATACAGTCACCTGTTTACAGAGTGGAATTAACCTAGTGGAATTAACCTAGTAACCCTAACCCTAACCCTAACCCTCTCTCTAAACTGGATGGTGGAATTATTCCTAGTGATATTTAGGAATTAACCTAAATATTCAGAGAGATAGGACTTATGAGTTGTGTGCGTGTGTTAAATATTGCATGCACTACCATTTTTATTTATTCAAATCCAAATTTGCCTCAATGTACTGAAGGCAACATGCTACCGCCAGTTCAGCATAGCTTCCTGCAATATAGGGAAATGAGTCACTCGTAAGAGGATTTGGCATTCTCCTTGCAGTGAAAATCCATTCTTTTATCTTGATAGCAGGTGTTAATGTAAATTCACTGCACACTTTTGGAAAAGGGGAAATAGCTAAGGGTTTGGACTGTTTGCAAATTGCTTGTTATTGTACCTCTTTAAACCACTCTCTTTGACTGCATGAGGCTTTGATAGCTCATCCAGTTGCAATAGCAAGAGTGTAATGCTGCAGGCATGAGGCGATTGGGGCCGTGTGTTATTGACAGGATCTCCTGAATGATGATTTATTATGAACATCAATGGGAACCACACTTGCTCTTTCTAAAAATCCTGTTTGTTCCTTTTGCCTCACCTGGGAGGAGCACACTGCCCAGGACTAAGACACTGTTTGAGCTGTGCTATTTAGCCTGCTCTACAACTGCATCGTTTCTATACAGGTTAGAGGTTTTTTCTGGTCTCCATTTTGATGACTTACCAATCATTTGGAATTGTGACATGCCCAGAAATCTCTAAAAGCAATGTCATTTGGCAAGAAATAGATAAAATAAACAAGAAAGAATCTCTACGATAAAAAACAGTTTGTTTTAGTCTCATAGTTGGTTTCCCAAAAGAAATAGAAGATGCTTATAACAGAAGGTATTCACACATATTCTATGCTAGAAAACAAAGAATTTTATGTATCATGTGAATTACAGGCTGGCTAAAACACAAAACTGATTATCACATACTAAATAACACTGGACACACCACCTCCCTGGACCAGGGCCTGGGCATTTTGTACATCATGTTTATTTGCAAACATTTATTTTTCTCATCTTAAATCAGTTAGGTAAATGTTTCCCAAAAAATACTGTTTCTCTTCTGATGCACATCCTGGCCTTCATTTTTAAGTAAATTGAAGTGTTATTCATTGGAATTTTAAATAATAAAACAAAATAAATTATTTAAAATTAATAGTTGCTTTAAACCAGAGAGACAATCCTAATGCAGACTTTAAGCAATGCTTTATAAAGCCATAATCTAGTCTGTAAGTTAGACTTCATATGATTTATGATAGATAGATATGTATCTTTATTTATTTTTTTTAATATATTGTATTGATTTTTTACAAGAGGAAGGGGGAGGGACAGAGGGTTAGAAACATCGATGAGAGAGAAACATCAATCAGCTGCCTCCTGCACATCACTTATTGGGGATGTGCCTGCAACCAAGGTATATGCCCTTGAAGGTGTTAACGAAAAAAACCATTGAAACCTGTAAAGAATTTTTGTGAGTTTATTTGAGCCAAACTGTCGACATATGCCAGGAAGCAGGTCCTCAATGAACTGAGATAATGCTCCGGAGAATGGAGGGTTACATCTGTATTTATACATTGCAATCAAAGGAAAGGGACGTAGATGAGTTACATGAAATTCATTGGTGATAGATTAAGGAGGTGTGATAAAGCAAAGCAGGGAAACCTCTGGGATAGGGTAAAAAGTGAAATGATGGACATGTGCTTCTTTTACAGAGATGGATACAGGATACTTTAACGTAATTAACAGTTGACAATTAACTTGATAACAATAATAATGAGGGAATGTCCCTGTGCCATTTGTTGTGCGCTGAGGAGTCCGGGGTAAAAAGGAAGTTACAAGTTACCCAGACATCTCACAGATATGTTATCTTAGAGGCAAAAAGGCAAATGGCTCAGTAAAGATCTAAGTTGATCTTTGTCAGGGAAAATATCAGCCTAGGACATGACTACCCACTATAACCTGTTTGTAGTTAAATATTTAATTTTCAAACCATCTTTTGTGGTTATTTTAGGTCTCTGAGTTTGTAAGACTGCCATGCAGGCCTCCCCTGAGCTTGTCAGATTAGCATGTGGCTCCTTTCGTCCACAAAGGGAATCGAACCTTGGACCCTTCAGTCTGCAGGTTGACTCTCTATCCACTGAGCCAAACCGGTTAAAGTTAGATATGTACTTTTATAGATCTTTATTTGTATACATGTGTATGTATGTACATACTGTACATACATACATATGTACACATAAATAGGCACACTACTGTTTTTTTCCTTTACTTTATATTTTCACCAAAATAAAAAATTCTAAATCACATTATAATTCAATAGAAATATTAGCAATAAGTCAATGTCTTCTTCAAGGAATGCTGATTATTTGGGCCTAATATTGACCAAGAATCATAGAACAATTTCTCATTCAAACTACTTATAGAATTTTGTCAGATGCTATTTTAAAAATATATCAAATTTAAAAGAACCTGGACATTATTGAATGATAGTAGTGAAATAATATCCAAACCACTAGTTGGTTGAATTCAATTCTGTAAAGTATGTCTTTCTTATTTCTACAACATTTAGATGTGTCTTTTTAATGTATTCTATACAACCAAATGATTGTATAGTCAAGCTTCAGATTATGTATCACTGAGACATGCAACTTTGGCAAGTCACTTATGATAATTTTTTTTTTAAAAAAAAGTAGTTTCTAATATTATCAACCTTCTTGTGAGGACTTTTCTGTCAATAGCTAGTGTAATTCAATGAGGAAAATAACAGTCTTGTGCTTATTGTCCAACTATTAGAGCAAACATCTATATCTTGATAATACATATAATGTGTTTTATCAACATTGAATGAAGATTTAGTGCAAATTTCTTACTAGCAAACTATTCACTGTGAATCAAGCTATGTATGTATTGTTATTGAGGAACAACCTCTGCTATTTTCAAAGTGATACCCTTTCTTTCCACATATGCAATTTATGTTCCGTTAGTAGATTTCCCAGTCTTCATTATGACATACAAATAATCTTAACCAGACAAAATAACTTTTATCCTCATTCATGGGTTAATACTCATGAAGGAAAGAAGAAATCATCAAGCACTTCTCCAGATGTGCACTATCCATTGGGCAAGGGATGATTCATAAATGCAAATCACTGCTTTCTCCCAAATGTAACATCAAATATCTTTTCATAGGTTGTTGTACCTTGGTTTCTTTTATTTTTTTTTCTTGGTGGTCAGGAGCTTTAGTGTTTCTTAAGGCTTGCCCACATACCTTCATATTGAGGAAAGAATGTTCATCCTACTTCTTCCAAATGGCATTGCATGTTTTGTACCAAAATGTCACAGCATGTGCAGAGCATGCCCTTTCTGACCAATTGTCATGCCAAAGTGATGCCCACTCACAGCACCATCAAATCTGGGAGGTGCTCAGAAAGAGCAAACTAAAACAAGTTGACAGAAACAACCAACCAAGCATTAAGCAGTGAGCAGCTAAGTGGAATCACTCATTAAAAAAATCTGTTCTCAGATGTAGTTTAAAGAATACTGCAATTTTGTTTTCCAGTATAATTCAACAAGGCACAATGAAAGTTTTAAGGTGCAACTATATAAAAGATCTAAATAAATTTTGCTGTTTTAACCTTTTGGATGTTCCTTTTACACAATTTCATTCTTCATGCTTTCCTCTATTTTAGCTTTAGGGGGATGTAACAGAAAGTAAACAATCAAACCACAAAATATGCAAACACTCCAGAAGTACAGTTTCTGCAAAGCTAGCCATCATCTTTCTCAAATTGAATTCTAAAGTTAGAAAGAACTCAGTACTGAGACTTTGAGAGAAAGGAAAGATGTAACCTCAAGGAACTTTGCGACTCCCCTTCTATTGTCTTCTAATAACCCAATTTTGTTATGCATTTACTGTTATTTATTTTCAGGCTCTGGGAGTTCTGGCTTTAGAACAAAATAAGTTTATAATGACAAATAAAAACAAATGTGTTCACAGAGGTGTGTGTGTGTGTGTGTGTGTGTGTGTGTTTTCCATTTTCCCAAAGTTTACCATGAGAAAAAGCCAAAGAATCGTCATCAGGGAGTGAGTTTGGAATCTTTAGACTCACCTGTCTTTCACAAAAGCAACAAAATACATCTCTATCAAAAGCCATTGCTGCCAAAATAAATTCACTCCAGGCAGTAGGTTTTTCAGTAGATAATAAACTGGATAAATTAGATGCCAGAGTCTCTACGTTAAGAAACCCAGATGGCAACACAGATCAAAACACTGAATGGCTAGAAGGCATGGTAAAAAACACAAGCAGAGAAGGACTCCGCCTGCTTTTCTTACAATATCATCAAAGACATAAGGGTCTTTGAACTTTGGAGGGAAAATGTAGACCAAAAAAATGAATTATTACAGTGGGTGCTATCTACCTCCCCCCCCCTATTGATTACACAGAAACTAAGACCAGAGAGGTGCAAAATACTATACTTCAAACTGAAGTGTGAATATAGTAACACATCGGTGGTTAAAATCAAAATGAAAATCTATCTAGTAATTATAATCCTCAATCTACACTTTAACCCAGTGTTCAGATTTGTTTAGATGTTTCCTTTCACTTCTTTGCCTCCAATAGCTTGGAGAAATGTTACTGAAAAGTTAAAATCTCTCACCATCATACAGCAGAAGAGAAAAATGCAGCAAATTACAAAATTCAAAAACCAAAATAAAAATACTACAGACTCAGAAGAACACATCCACATAAATATCCACTAAGCTGTTGCTTTCCTTCAGCATTATAAATAAACCATGTTGCTCTTATGGATTGAAAACAAAAATGCAATTCCACTTATTGAATATTCCAATGGTCAGCTAATATTTGCACCATAATCCCTTTACTAGCTAAAAGGAAGCCAAATAACAGACTAATCTCACACAAAAACAATGGCTCTATTATCTTTGTTGTCTCTTGGATTGTGAAGCAGATCCCAGCAGATGTTTCCATTTCTGCACAGCACAGACTTCGGTATAAACCATAGCATCAAGCGCTCTCTGTTTGCAATGATGTTTTTCTTTTGACTCTTTGATTGGAATGATAGTATGATTATGCTCACTTAGTATGTACTGAGCACCCACATGAGTGCACTGCACAGCTGCATAATGCAAAAAGACAGCCACAATGCTATACAGAGATTTGATTTTTTAAAAAATCACAAAACTCCCTTTACTCACATTAAATAGGTTATTACCTAAGAAATGCTTTATTTGTTTTAGTCCTGCATGGTTACCTATTTGACAAAATTAGATCAATTTTTAATGACTCCATTAAATTGCAATGTCTCCATTCAGAAAATGGACCAAATAAAATCCATTCTTCAGGTAGTTAAAAAGCATGAAAATAAAACTTGGCAGAATGCTCAGTCATTTCTGTATGATTACAGACAGAAACAAGAAAGTCATGTAGTTAAAATCCAGATGTTAGGATTTTTAAGAAAATGTTTTTCTTCCTAAGGTAGCATATTTTTAAGATATATATAAAAAATCACAGCAAAAGGCAAATATTGCTCTGAATGTTCTCATAGAATCATGTGCCATACAAGCAACAAAGGCACATTGTACATCTGAATTGACAGCAGGCCTTGGGAACAACCTAGGAACTACAAATACAAAGACTTCTTATATGCAGGGACTATAAGTAAGGCTATTTATCAGAAACTGGAGCACTCAGATAACTATCATATCAACCATCATTAGTGAAATCAGCAAAACCAGCAACACTTGACTTTCAGGTACATTCTTAGTCTTTGTAGAAGTTACTTATTCTCATGTTTGAAAATTTAAGACACGGTGTCTTGTGCGTGCCTGGGAAGTGTGTATTGTGGAAACTGGCCTTAGACAACTTACACTAGTGGTTGGAAGGTAAACTTGACCAACATTTTCAGTCTGGAATTTTAAAATATTTTAAATTCATATTATTTAACCCAGAGACCCAACTTCTTTTGTTCAGTATAAACTTTATTCAGTTATCTCAACAATTTTTCTAAACGCTGTGTTTGGCACTGAGCTAATTGCTAGGGATTCAGTGGGTAAAGATAAACATAATAATGTGAAAATATATTGTTTCCACTTTCATAAGCCTTAGTCTAGTAAGAAAGGCAGAACTTAAATGAAAAATACAGACACAGAATTGCAAGCACCGATAGAACAATGGAGGAAACAGATAAGATATTATAAGAGCATAACATCATGACTAGGAAGTCAATCTAATCTAAGCCCCGCCCCCCCCAAAGGCAGGTCTTCCCATGCTCCATCTACAACTTTTTCCAGTTGATGTGTCTAACTCCTTTCACTACAACTCTTCTTGAACCTCATTAAGATAAGGGGAGGGGATTGGAGGACTGGGTGAAAAAGATGAAGGGATTGAGAAGCACAGATTGGTAGTTATAAAATAGTGATGGGAATGTAAAGTACAGCATAGGGAATATAGCCAATAATATTATAATAAATGTGCATTGTGCCAGGTAGGTACTGGAAATATCAGGGGGATCACTTTATAAAGTATATGATTGTCTAACCACTATGCTTACACCTGAAACAAATACAAAATAATATTGAATATAAACTGTAATTGAAAAAAAATTTAATGTAAAAACATAAAAATAAAAAGATCAAGTTGATTGTATATTCTCCTTTCTTCCAAATACATCAGCCCTTTTTATTATCTTTCCTAATTATCTCACTTATACTTCATGATGTGTTGCTTCAATATGTCTTTGACCAATACCCTAATTCCCTGCCCTTCTGTCTTTTGGTTGTTCCCCTCTGGCAAACTCCACACAGAACTCCTTGCCTGCTGCTCAGCTCTGAATGAAGCTGGAGGAAGACCCATGTAGATTGGAACCCCTGTGCACGTATGATCACAAAACTCTAATGGACCCTTAAAAGTATCTACTTGTCTTACTTCATTTTAAACCTTCCCTCTCATTTCAAATCCTCCCCTACCTTTCTACCATTACACATTAAATTCATCTGCTCCTTCAAAAGAAAAAAAAAAAGTGAAACCATTATATTCAACCTTTTTCTTTCCAAACCTGTACAGTGGCGTTTATCTGTGTTTCTCACTACCTGTTGCTATAAAAGAGAGTTTCTTCTTCCTATATAAGGCTAATTCCCCTGCTGTTTTCTCAAGAGTGATGCAGGGTATTGAACTTTTTCCCTCTTGATATTTCACTTCTTTCTCTCAAAGCCATTTCCCCCAACCCCATTAAAAAACAAATTCTAACTTGACTATACATTTCCTTTAGTTATATCTCTCTAATCCACTCAGAGGTAAAGAGGTAATCTTTTGGAGAATTGTTTAGAACTGATGCTCTCCAATTCCATGCTTCTTATGTTTCGGATAATAGTCTCTTCTCTTGGCTTCCATGGCACTGTACCTATTTTATTTTTCTCTCAACTCTCTGGTTGTGCATTTTCTGTCTCCTGTGGAAAATTTTTTCTGCCTAGCCATTTAACACTAGGGTTTCACAATACTCAATAGGGTCTTCCTCTCTTCTCTTCTCACTCTATACTTTGTCACAAGACAATCCCACTGATTGTCTCCTATATACATATATTCTTAGATTTATATCACTCCTCAGACTTCTCCTTTTATATAAAAGGCACTTCATATTCATACATGAAATATGTGAAACCTAACTCATGATCTTCTCGTCTTACTTCAAAATGTCTTAGGGCACCTTAATGATTCCTTTTGCACTGAATGTCACTCCTGCCCATTGACTTGCCCAAATACAAAACCTAGGAATCATTTTGACTCCCCCTTTTGCTTCCTAAATCCAATCCATCACCAAATTCTGTCTGTTTAACCTCTAAATTATCATTTATATCTGTCTACTTTTCTCCATCCTTATCACTACCAACCTAGTCTAAAGCATCATTTCCATTTCAACTACCTCAGTAAGTGGCCAGCTGTTCAAGCTTCAACTCCTCACAATCAGTTATCCATATTCAAGCAGTGTTGTATTTCTGAAATGTAATGTCCTTATTAAAAATCCTTCAAAGCATTTTCTGAGCTTTTTCACATAACAAAATGCCTTGTTATAACCTGAATATTTCTACATGAGTGAGTGACCTCTAACTACCTGCCTGGCTCCATTTTGCATCATGCTCCCAAGCTCCTCTCTATGTTCTAGCCACCTGGCCTTGTGTTAGTCCCAGGTATGAGATATTTTTATCTGGCCATGAGCTGCTCTGAACATGATGTTCTGTCACACTACAATTTGGGTGATCTTTTTGTGAGTGAAATGATCCTCTATTGAAAATTATACAGGGACAATAGGCATAAACAAGAATGACTATGTCAGTTCCAATGGAGGCATTAACATGATAATGATTAAGATACTCCAGTGAGTATAAAACAGATTCAGCACTACCACCTCAATGCCACATACTTATATAATATTCCTGCATCATTCTGTATTTGGAATTTTCACATTCACCATGATTCCCCACAAATCTCCAGGCCCCATGATTTCTTCATTTATAGATTCTGGTGAAGCTAATCTCAAGCATTTACTTCTTTTATTATACTGTATTTTATATAAATCATTTTTCTATTATTCTACTTTATATTACAGTTAAATATTTTATTTTAATTATGTGTGAGGTAGATTAGATCATCTATGAATTTAATTTCAGAAAGGCTAAAGAAGCTTTACAAAATATTCATTATATAAAAGACGCATTTTGACTCATAAGATAAAACAGTCAGAGGATATGAGTGTGGGAAAAGGTGAGATGAGAGAGAAACAGACAAGTTATATAAAAATGAGGAAACTCCTCCCCAAGTGAGACCAAACTGGGGGAGGGGAGAAGATCAATTACTAAGCCAAGTGTGGAGTTTTGATTCTTACTTGGTGTGATGGTCAGTTTTATGTCTCAATTTGGCTAGGCTATAGTTTTCAGTTATTTAATTGAATTCTTATATAGGTGTTCTGTGAAAAAATATTTTGTAGATGTAATTAACATGTACAAATTTATTGACTTTTAGTGAAAAAATTGTACTGGATAATCTGGGTGGAAGTGATTTAATCACAGTTGAAAGATGTTAAGAGCAGAGCAGAAGCTTCCTGAAGAAAAATAGAATTCCCTTGTGTGGGCAGCTCCTGTCTGAGAATGTCCTTCCTAAAGTCATGTCAAATTTTGAACAATAAATCTCTTATTATATATAGTCACAGATTTTATTTTTCTGGTGGAACTTTGTCTAATAGAAAAGGACATTTTAACTACAACAATATTATTTCCACTACAAAAAATAATTAGAAGAATATTTAATATCTGAGAGTAACCAGGAAATTTCAAAGCCTGCCCAAATCCTCATCTTGGGGGGTGAATAGTTATCCCTTCTGAATAAAATCGAAAAGGATCAGAAGAAAAAAATATAGAAAATTGCATTCTGATCACAGACTGCCATCAGATGTGTTCTCCACACAGGTTGCATTCCTGTTGTCTTTTGGTTTAATCCTGCTCCTCTTTCATTTTTTGGCTTGCAAGAAATAGCTGTGAACTTTCAGAAATCAGAAAGAAGAAAAACCACACCATTTTGTATGGCCAGAAAGCAGTAAATCAGGCGAGGGCACCAAGGCAAATTTGGAGCCTGAGAGAAAGGTGGGAGGAAGCCAGATGACATAGTACTTTGTTGGCAACAGGAGGATTTTACATTTTATCCTAAGTGCTAATGGAAGTTATTGAAGCATTCTGAGAGAAGGAGTGATATAATCTAACTTAAGTTTTACAATCACTCTGGCTGCTATGTGGAGTGCAAAGGGGATTTGAAAGGACCAATAGGAGAGGGAGCCTGGGAGACCTGACAGGAGGTGAGACACTCTAGGGAAGACAGTCTTTTAGGAGCATATCCTTAAAAAATAGTCATGAGCAGAACATCTTACTAGTATTTACAAGGATGCTTTTCTTAAAAGTGTATACAGTAGGTATTGGTAGGACCTTCAAGCAAAGGTCCATTTGTTAAAACTATTTCTTCCTTAGATCATCAGATTTACCCCCAAATTACCTATTACCTGGGCTGGAAATCTTCAGTTTGTTCCTATAGATCCAGCTCCCTCTTCTCTCCCGGCTGTGCAGAGATGTGACCCATAAGGTCTGCATCATCTCAGAGGGCACCTCTGCCCCTGATGTTCCAGTGATTGGGTCAATAGGGAGGGGCGACAGTGATATCTGGGAGAAAAAGTGGTGGGCAGGAAAGTAAGATAGGCATTTTATTCCCCAGATTCTGTCTTGATATCTGCCTAAGGTGGCTCTTTATTGAAGACCAGAGTAACATCACAGTGACGTAGAGAGAAGAGATCCCATCCCTGGGCCAAGCACTCTAAAGGGCCCTGTTTCACCTATTGTCTATACATGCTGCTCCCTAAAGAGCAAGGTATCTGCAAGCCAATGGGACATGCCCATCCAGAGCCACAGGACATGCCCACCCGGACCATATTCTTGGTACACAGATCCCCATCTTTCCCTGGTAAAACAGTTCTGAATCCACTTGCAGGGCCTGCATTGGTGGGCACAGTTCTTCAGGGAATGAGGATCAGGCTAGAAACAGAACTTGTCAATACAGCTGGAGTGACCATATATGTACATATAAATAATCTCTCAATGTGAAAAAAGCCAGGAGTATGAAGAGAAGGGGGTTACTGTGGGCTAGGGGTGGCAGCTATTCCTCCCCCTGCTGCAGTGTATACATATTTTTGTCAGGAGGCCTTTTTCATGCAGCTGATACTCAACTCTTACCAACCCAACCCTTATGGGTCTTCCTGAACCCCACCCACACTTTTGTAAGTAACCCTTGCATTAAATGCTTCTCAATTAACCAGCATAGCATGGTCAGTGCAGTAACTGTTTCCTTCCAGGAGGCTGCAGGGTACAAAGTATAGAGGCCAAAAGTTAAAAGCACACCATCATGCAACATGATGATAGAGCAGAAATTTGAATTTAGGTGCAAACTCTGTCTGAAATATCAATGTGTTACATACAATGTACTAACTAGTTGTTTGAGCAGAAGAACCCAGTTCTAGAACACTTGGCTCTTTTTAGCTACTGGTAAGGTTGCACTATTTAGCCTGATAAAAGAAAGAGGCCTCAGTTTTCTCTCTAAGCACTCATCCAGGCCATGCTCTTTTTGCTCTTTTACTTTATGGAATTTATTGTAGGATTTGCTGTTTCTGCCCTGAAGGGATGAGGCAGAGCTGCTGGTAACCCCCCAGGCTACTATTATAGTGTCTTCCTGCCTTCTCTCAGCTCCTTGCACATAACCTCTTGCCTTCAGAGAAGATTCTGTACTCTTGATGACTGTGAAAAGGAAGTCCACTTTCCTCCAAACTAGGACTTGGGAAGTCAGGAGACAATACCAGGGTTTGTTTGTTTTTTATTTTTTTTTTACTAAAATTTATGTGTATACACACATAAATAAATGTGTCAGAATATATGACAAACATGCCTAAGAATGGTTCTCGGGTAGCTCTAATATATATTACTCTTATATTCTGTTGTATACCTTTTTTTACATTTTCTTTATTTAAAAGTTATTAAATTTATAATGCAGTATTTTTAAAAATACAAATGATTTTGCAAATCTTTACTGAGTGTCCTAGAAATAGATATAGAGATAAGTAACCCTAAAAAGAGACAGACCAAGAAACAAGAACATTCTCCAAAAGAGACAACTTGCTCCTGTTATTTTGACAGTGGAAAATGGGAAAATGTTATTAGAGTTTTTAGCAACTCTAATAAGGTCATGTGCCTACAATAACCATTTCAAGATCATACATTTAAGAAAAACATAGAAACTTGTTAAAGTATAATCAGGGTCATGGGGGTCAAGAGAGATCCCAAAGTATTTGTCATTGACTCATACATTACATTATGCAAGTAGTTACTGAATGCCCATATGATACCAGATATTGTTGGTGGTGCAGCAATGTTACAGCAATGAATAGGTAAGTCAAGATTTCTGCTCTCTTAAAATTTATATATTGGGGAGGGGGATAAACAAGTAATGAGGGAAATGTCTAAGATAAGTTCATTTAGTGGCATGTACTGTTAAGGCAAAATATTAAAATATAAAAGAATGTGAGAAGAAGATGCTATCAATTTTATGGTCAGTAAATTCTTCTTATGGAAGTACAATATGGCTGAGCTCTGATTGACAAGAAGGGTGTTTCTACTAGAAGGAACCATAAATCCATAAATTCAAAGTTCCTAAAGGAAAATAAATTTGTCTTTTTCCTGGGGAACAAAAGGACCAAAAGAATGGGAAACTCAGATGAGGTGGAGTCTTACACTTACACATGTATAACTTAGGAGTCCTCATTATAGAATGTAGAAATCTCAAGTCTCTAGTAATACATCAAAGATTTAACCAAGGATAATTGCCAAAGTAATATTGAAGCCAGAGGCACCACCATGGTGATGGAGGAGACTTGACTTGGGGAGGTGAACACACAACACAATATACAGATGATGTATTGTATACCTGAAATCTATACAATTCTGTTAAGCAATGTCACCCCAATAAATTCAATCACATTTAGAAACAAAAGTGTATCTTTTATACATGATCTTCTTCAGGAGGAAGAGGATTGATTCATACTCCAGTGATCCACAGAGGTGGCAGTGCCGGAAAAGAGGTTGTATAGTATGTACTTATGTCTGCAATATGGAGATGGGACAGAGTTTAATACTTCATCTTGGTTGTGCAGGTTGTTTTATGGGTGTAATTGTTATCTACCAGCGTGGTTAATGGTTTGGATAAAAATATGACAGATGACAGATTTTGCAAGGGCACCAAATGGGTTACATGCCATAAAGTGAGCCAGACTGACTTACGGGTGTTACAGCCTCAGGAGTGGACTTATTTCCAGCAATATGCTCAACTGCCATGTGCAAATATGTGAAATAGATCAATTAACTATTTCATAAAGATTTTCCTTTTTATTCAGGGTCATGAATATTGCTACTCCTTTACAGATTTACCCCAGGAGCTACATTTGAATTCAAGAAGGGTTATTTGAAGAGATGCGTAACTCCTTCACACTTACAGCTTCAGATAAAATGATAGAGGGGTGGTACAGCTTATCATTTTCTCACCATTTTTCCTTAATATTCTTTTATTTCCACTTTGTTACTGTAGGCAAGACTTGATCAATGGCTATAATAAAGGATATGAGTAGTTCAGGAAAATAAGGCAAGCTAATAGAAATAAGACTGATAATTTTTCATTTTCATAAGTCTTGAAATACATTTATGATGCTACTCCAGTGGTCCCATGGAGTAGCAGTTTCTTTGCAATTGGTTCTAGATTAATGGACTGTCCTGCTTGATAAGAAAATATTTATAAAGATACAGATTTTCATGCATTGATGGATCATCTTTTTGATAGGCATATCTAACATGGGTAATTTTTTATTTAAAGGCAGAAAAATGTTTAAAGGACTAATTATATCCTTCAGCATCACTTGATGACATAGTATCAACAATCTATTTTTAATGACAAGCAATTTGTTGAAAAATATTTCCACTTGTAAGTGCCAGTTTAAAATTTGATCAGATCACTACTATAAGATTATTCCTTTTTCAAGATTAAAAAGGAAGAGTAGTACTAGGTTTTTTGTAAAAGCAATCATAATGTATGTGGAAGTATGAAACAAACCACATGAATTTTTTAAAAATATTACGTGTATTTCAGGAACCATTAGCTGTTCTATAGGTCAAGAAAACCCATGATTAGGAATGACCATAAAAAGTTACCTAAGTGATCACTTAAATGATTAGTCTCTCTTCCCTGGTCACTGAAGATTATGTGAAAGACTTCAAATAACTTGTTTATTCTTGGCTGAATTGGAATCTGGACACTTGAGGTCTCATCCCAGTTCTGCCACCAGGTAATTGTATGATGTTGGGTACGTTGTTTCATCTCTCTGACCCATAGTTAACTCATGTGTAAAACAAGATTGTTGGAGCAGATGGCATTCAAGAGCCCTTTTATTTTATATTGTAGCACAATACTGCTATTTTCTCCTTAAGAACTCATATGTAAGTCTGAAGAGTATAGCTGTTAGCTTAAAGTAAAAACCTATTGTGCTGAGAAGGACAGCCATAGCAAAATATCATGGATTGGGTGGCTTGAAAAATAGACATTTATTTCTCACGGTTCTGGAAGCTGGAAGTTTAACATTTAGTTGACAGCAGAGTTGGTTTCTCCTGAGACCTTCTCCCTTGGGCTTGCCAATGACCACCTCACTATGTCTCTCACACTGCCTGTGTGCATAAATTTCTCCTCTCTCTTCCTCTTCTGATGAAAACACCAGTCATATTGGATTCCAGCTCCACCTTTATGACCTCATTTACTTTAATTAGTACTGTAAAGGCCTTATTATCCAAATATAGTGAGCAGTTAGGACTTCAATATATAAATTTGGGGGATGCAATTTTAAAAATATATAGAAATATTTTAATAATAGTGAAAAATGTAAGTACTAAGTGAAAATAATTTTAAGGTTGTATAAAATGAATCTGCAACACCAAAAAAAGTTTTATACTTTCAAATTTATATATTTATACACATATATGTCTGTGTGTATATATATTTTATTTATTATTGGGATCAAATTAAAATTTACCTTAGAATTGTTCATTCTAAGATTCTTAAGTATTGTTTTCTTAAAGGACTCAGTATATGGTCATTAATTTTATAAGTTCAAATTTTTAAATATAAAAAAATAAAAACAAAAAATCCATAATGGATCATCCAGTCCAAAGATTAGCCTTTTATTTGCATACCAGGTTATGGTACTGAACGACAATGTTCTGGGGGTAAACCTCTCATGTAGCAGTGCTGTCTATGTGGGGCACTTCTGGACTTGTATCTCCCTGAACTATCTGGCAGGGTTTCTCTGTTCTGCTTTCACCATCATCTCTGAGTTTGGGTTCCCTTGAGCTTGAATGCTTTGTGAGAGGCAGTCGTTGTTGACTGTGCTCGCATCAGCTAGGGCATTTTCCACTGTTCCACTGGGTCTGTGGCTTCAGGTCATGAGTGGGCATGGGGTGTCCTCCTGAGCTTCACAGCAATGAGTCACACACAGTTGCAAACTCTCTTTTAGTTCAAAGAGGCTCAAAAGAAAAGCCTCAGCAGTGCTCTCAAGTTGCTTGAGGAAACAAAACAGTTTACACACATTTCTGAGAGACCTGCTTGGGGATACAGGGACATTTTATTGTCTGCTGGACACAGTTATGTTTCTGGTTGGTTTACAGTGATATTTGTGATAAAAGTCAAGTTGAATGCAGCGCTTTTCGCTTTTAAAGAATAGCATAGTATCATGTTTTCCACATATATACAATGGCCAAGGAACTCATCTTTCTCATCAGGATGAGGGTCCCAGCCAGCAAAGCATTATTGGGAATACAAGAGGAGACAGAAAAGATAGCTACTCCTCAAGTTGGGGCAAAAAATCACAAAACCTGTTTATATTAAGCTCCCTCTCTGGAAATTCTCTTAATTCTGGCAACCAAGGTTGGCTAATGAGTAATTACATTTCCAATTTCAAACCATTATCATCACTTACTCATTAACCATGACCCATATTATGTAAATTGCCCTTGAAATACATCCAAGGAAAAATTTTAGAAATATATAACATTGTCCATGCTGTGATTTAATGTGTTAATTCACAGATTTGTATCTGAGTTATGTCTAGTAGGTCTTGCACAAAAACCCTGTGCGTCACAGGGCAGTGGCTAAGACAATGGAGTCTCAATTTGGGTTCAATATCAGATCATTAATATAGGAAAAGCTGGCTTGATGACTTGTAACCATGTGAGCTTAATCAGATAACTTAATCCCTTAGACTTGGTTTCCTGATCAGTAAAATGGAGATAGTAATACCTCCTACTGCCTAAGGTTGCTGTTGTGAGACTCCAATAAATGGGTACACACAAAGCTCTTAGCAGAGTGTCTAGTGCCAAGTAAGGATGCAATAAATATTAGCTATCATTGTTTTGTTGTGTAACGAGTTGTTATGGTGTTCCACTCAAGAAAGCTGGATATGTATTCAAGATGTGACTAAAAAGTAAACATATAATAATAAGGTCCCATATCATGTATAGGTGTAATTGCATGATGAAAAATATATATGAAAACAATATCAGCAAATAGAAACAGGAATTCTTGAAACAACAGGCTTTTTAGATCATCTATAATAATAAATGCATAGTATGCTAATTAGACCGGATGTCCTTCTGGACGACCTTCTGGATGATGGGAAGCCTGAGTCCCAAGTGCCTGAGGGAAGCTGGTGCCGGCAGCTGGGGGAAAGAAGGCCTACTCTTGCATGAATTTCGTGCATTGGGCCTCTAGTGTCTATATAAATGCAAGTTCCCGAATTGACGTTCACTTTCATATTAAAGTAATAAATCACCAGTTGATTTTAGAAAAATAGTGCACTTGCTACCTTAATAAGAAATTTAAATTTATTATCATATATTATGCTTCATTTTTTGCTCAAAATCACTGAAACAAACTAACATGGGACAGTAATTACAACCATATCAATGTTGAGAATCACCTTGAGTCGCTTAAATGAATTTAAGACATGCTCATGCTCATGCAGGTTGTGTCAAGGCATTCAAAATCAATATAAAATTTCCAATTAGTAAAACAGTGTGCAGTAAAGAGAAACGTAGCTGCATCATGATTCTAACTGCAAAGCCTTTGTATTTATGGAAGGCTTCAGAGTTGTGGCAGACACTGTTGATCACCCTCACCCACTCTCCCCCCTTCTCTCTTGCTGCAAGTACACTTTCCCTCTGCACACTGAAAAGGCTAGTCATTCATTTCAGCAGCCTCTTGCAGCTAGGGCATAGGGAAATGCTCTCAGGAGAACTCGCCTTCTGGTTTAAGGGAAAGGACTTTTCCCCTGATCTTGAGCAAATGTTAAGGAGAGAATGCACCTTCCATCTTGCCTTCAGATACTATTCCCTCCGGAAGAGTAAACTGAAGACAGAGCAACTATCTTCGGATCATAGAGTCAATCTAAGGGACTTCTCAAGGATGCCAAACCAAAAGCTTCTGAACTAACCAATTTTGAATATATTTATGTTCAGAATGTTTATGTGAGATAATGAATCCACATTGTTTAAATCTCTCCTTTTTTTAAATATATTTTAATATTTTATTGATTTTTTTACAGTGAGGAAGGGAGAGGGATAGAGAGTTAGAAACATCAATGAGAGAGAAACATGCATCAGCTGCCTCCTGCACACCCCCTACTGGGGATGTACCCGCAACCAAGGTACATGTCCTTAACCGGAGTCGAACCTGGGACCTTTCAGTCTGCAGACCGATGCTCTATCCACTGGGCCAAACCAGTCAGGGCTAAATCTCTTTTGTTAGGCATTCTGGTAGTTGTAATCAGTGTCAGAATACTTAAGAAATAGTTATGCTGATAATAACTTTCATAACCATATACAATTGTTATAAAAACAACAAACAAAATTTGTGCAAGGGGCTCAGCCCTCATAGCCCCAGCTGCCTCGGTCCTAGCAGCCATGGAGGCTGTGGCGGCTGTCCCCACCAGCTTTGTCCAGAAGGTCATCCGGAAGGCCGTTCCACTGTTCAGCCATCCAGTTTAATTAGCATATCCCTCTTTTATTATATAGGATAAGTTTAATTAAAATAATCAAAATCATATTGATTATTGAGAAATTCTTAAATCAATTCTACAAACTGGCAGTAGGTAGAAACTGATTGAACAAAAAAGCTTACAATACAGCAAATTTAATGTTCTTATTTCATTCAATTGGGGAGGGGAGTGAAGAATGAAAGAGAGAGAGAGAGACAGAAAGAGAGAGAATCTAGGAAAATAGTTACCAAATCCTAATACAGGTTACCTTGGGTGTCAATAAAAATGAATTTTACACTTTTTGGAAAAAAAATATTGTGCACTTATCCTCACTTATATGTATTATTTAATCTTTGTATTAATACCTAAATAAAAATCAGCCATTTTCATTTTGGAAAAAAATTAAATAAAAGCATGGATAATTTGATCTTATCAAGCTGTGATGAGGTTGGGAGAAAGTAAAGAAAGGGGTATTCATATACATGTATTGCAGAAGTGTAATTTTGCTAATTTTTTGGTGACTAATTTAATAATGTGAGTCAAAAACTAAAAAAATATACCTCTTTACATAAAAATGCTACCTCTTGATGACTGCTGCTCACAGCTTCAAGTGGCAAAAATGTAGACACCAACTGTCTACTGTTAGATCAGCAGCAATTCGACAATGCTCAGACAATAGAATATTCTCAGTTAAATACATATGACACAGAGCAGCAATGTTCAACCTTTTTCATCTCATGGCACACATAAACTAATTGCCTCAATTCTGTGGCACAACAAAAAATATATTTTTTGCAGATCTGACAAAAAATAGGTATAATTTTTATTCATTTACACTGGACAGCTTTTGTTATGGTTGGCTGTTGTTATTTTTTTTTATTTGACAATCTAAAGGAAAAGAGGTCAGTGCCCCTGACTAAAGAGTCAGGTATTGCATGTTTCAAAAATTCTTTTGGCACACCAGTGTGCCCAGGCACACTGATTGAAAATTGCTGACATTGAGACATATTAATGGCGTGTTTGAATTTCTAAAATGTTTGTATGTATGTTATCTTTAAATGTTTTTCTGTAAGTGTGTGTGTGTGTGTGTGTGTGTGTGTGTGTGTGTGTATAGGTATGTTAAGGCAAAGAAAAAAATCTAAAACAATATTCACCAGATTCTTAATGGTGTGAATAAGTGTTATGGAAGAACTTAAGGTTATATTGATGTGAAAAATTAGTGTGGTCATAATAGTTACAGAGGACACTTTATACAGCTGTGGTTGCCATTGCAAAAGACCAGACTACACAGGACTACTTGGTGAGTCATTATTGAAAAAGATGACAGGCAGGGTAGTTTGGTTTTTCCCACATGACTGTATAGATATCTAGCTTCCAAACAAGATGAATCATTATCAAACATAATTTTATTTTGCAATTTTAATCACTAAAATATTTTTCTTAATAAACTGAAAAATTAACTGTGCCCTTTCATTCTCTATTTCATTTTCTATAGACTCTCAACTCAATCCATTTGTTGAAGGAGTCTAAGCACTTAATGCCTCACTCTCTAAGCATGTAACTAAGTCCTATATAGTAGCTAAATTTTCTCAGTCTTCTTCTCATCTTTACTTTTTACCTTAAATTTTCTCCCATATGATATCAAATTAAGGTAATTCCATGAAAACCTAAAGAAAATAGATATTTGACAACAGTTTTTTTTTCTTTAACTATGGACAACATTTTTCACTTTTCTTTTTTTCAGACTTGAATGTATTTGTTGTGGGACTACCTAGGTCATAAGAGCTTTCTTTGTTGTTGTTGTTTTGTTTTGTTTTAGTTATCTCTGCAATTAATTCTTTTTATTTTCACTTTTTGAATGAATGAATTGCAATTGCATGGACATTGACTGTATTCCTTTCAGCCATTTCCCTTGGTCAAACAGTTCAGAAAGTGTTTCTCCTCTTATTTAAGAATAAATTCCCTGGGGAAAGGGTTGTAGTCTCTATTTTCTCCACCAGACCTTCAGTGTAGAGCAGAAGGTCAGTGGCGTGAACAAAAAATAAATGAACACATGAAAATCTAGCATAACCAACATTAGGCACCAAGACATCTTTGCAGAATTCAGAATATATGGATAAGTATTTCTTCTAGCTGTTTCCATTGCTTAATTCATTGCTTTAAATTTTGTTCTAAGCTTTTGCGAGGAAGGCTATTTGCTTGATAAGGAGTCCATATGAAGGTTTCATAATCCCTATTTCCTAAAAGAACTCAGTCTCTACTCCAGGCTTCAATGAGTTACTTCCGGTCAGTGTCTTCAGGCTTCTAACATGTGATATTTAAAATCAAGTCAAGTTGTTGAGGGAAGGCATTAATTTTTGGCAGTTGCCAAGATTGACTTCACAGATAAAATTGTAGTCCATTTGCAATTTATCCATTTTATTTATCCAAATACATCTTGATTTTGCCAAAATGTTATAAAGGGATATGTTTCCAATTTTCATTAAACTCATAATCACTTTTAATTTGAAATTATAGCAAACAATTTTAAAAACTTGCCTTAGAATAGTCTATCATTTTTTCCCTTCTTAAACTTTGGAATAAAGACCTAGAAATGTGTCAGTTTCTGCATCAAACATTTATTTGGTTCTATGAAGGATCAGAGGAAGATGTTGAGAAGAATAATTAGAAAATCTCTAATTTAGATTGTGTGACATGGGAGAAAAAATTGATTATAATATTCTCACCCACAAAATAAGCAACTAGACAATATTCCCTTTAGGAAAATCCATGAAACTAGGAAGAAATTGAAGCATACGCAAATGATTTCCTTTTCTGTAAAAATTATTGAAAAATCCATTTGAACTAACTTGCCCTGCTTCACTGTGTTCTATAGCTTTGAAATGTCTTATTTTCTTTACCAGTTGCAAGGGCTAATGGAAGTACATGCAATTGCGGTAACACTGTGAGGAGACACTGGTAGGAGATTTATTTAAATCTTGTGTGAAAGCTTGGTGCTCATTAAAATGGAGGATTAATAACATTCTCCACGAGGGCCAGATGTAATGCAGGCAGATGAGCAGGTGTCTGAGCACAGCTCTGCAAATCCTCCTTCATCTTGACCTGCATCCTCCCTGTGACTCAGGTCTTGGCCTAATTGAGGAAAGATTCCAAATCATACCAAATTGTTCAGTGAACTTTGCAACCTGGTTATATATCCAAGGGGAGCAGGAGGGTGCCATGCAACTCCAATTTCTCACCTGACATTAAAAAGAAGGCAAGAAATAATAATATTGTGGTCCCTATGATGACAGAGGGAAAGACCTTTTCTTCTTTAATTGAGCTCAGTAAGAAATGTTGGCCTCAGCTTACATCTACTAGAAACTATTTGATTCCCTTTATTTTTAATAACTGGATAGAAAATTTAATGAAATAAAATACTATTAGTTTCCAAAAGGGACAGTCTTAACTTTAGGGAGATTCTAGGAGAACATTTAGATGTAACTTCAGCAAGAGGGAAAGGGGTATCAATTTAAAATTTTTTCTTAGCAAAAAAGAGTCCACAACTTTTGATTTCTGTTTCAAGGTCTTCCTGACAAAATGTTGTTTGTTTTCAGGAATATGTATGTAATATACTGATGTTTTCCTACCTCCTTATTTATTTACTAGAGGCCCAGTGCACAAAATTACTGCTTGGGTAGGGTCCCTAGGCCTGGCCAGTGATCAGGGCTGATCAGATTCCCTGCCTCCCTACCTCCCTGCCTCTTCCTTCCCTTGCTCCTTCAGTGCCCCCACAGCTGCCGCTGGTTGCCCACCAGGTTCCACACTGCCCCCTGGTGATCAGTGGTCAAGCTTCCAAGGGGTCACTTTGCATATAGCCTTTTATATATATATATATATATTTTTTTTTTTCTTGCACACACAAAAATAGCCTGCATTATAATAAGGACTGCAGATTGAGAGCTGCATTTTAGAAATCTGGATCCACCTTTATTACCAGTATAAACATTGGTGATACCAGGAAGGTTGCTTCTATGTTTTACCAGTAGAACTATATTAATGGTCTTGTCAGTAAAAAAACAAAAAACAAAACAAAACAAAACAAAAAAAACTTGAAGTTAAATAAATCAATTGTGCCTGTAATCATACACAAAGACTGTTATAATGAAGAAGTTAATTCTATGAAATTAAACTGTGGAATTAGGAAATTAAGAGATTCAATGGCTTTTGTTGCTAGAAAGATTTTAAGCATATTTAAGATGCCATCTTTAAATCTTTTCTTTAGATAAAGTTTTAAAATCAATAGAAAGGAAATAAGTTAAAAGGGATTTTGATCAATCAAGTTTTTTAACTGTAAATTCTGCACTATAAAATTTAAACTGGTATCTGAAACATTCAAATTCTCTCTATATTTCAATCCATCCCCCCATTCTGTTTTAACTTTTATTTTTTGCCTCTGACAGCAAATATTAAAGGGAGTGGTACTATAGAGGATTAAGCTAGATCAATCTAGGCAAGCTGTGGCAGTGGTAACCCTGAGTGACAGCTGAAGTCATTTTCAGTGGCAGTCTACCCTCCCCTCCATATGCAACCTTTTCTCTCTGTCCCACTTTCTCTCTCCCTCCCACTCTATTATATTCCACTGCTCGGTGTTTCCTTTTATGCCATTATATCTTTCTCTTCCCTTTGCCTTTATCTTAGGCCTGATGGTGAGCCTCATAAAATATTGCCCAGCCCTTTCTCATTCTAAAATATAAAAATATCATTAACTACTTTTTTGCTTCATTAATTTCTTTCTTTTTTCTGCCATGCCTGAAATCCCCAGTATTATCTTTAAAATAATCCCACAGAAATGTCTTATCAAAACCACCAGATAATGTCCAAAAATATTTTCTGCCTTAATTTAATCCTGAGATAACAAAAAGAAAGATATATTTTTTAGTAAAATCAGCTCTATGGAGGAGAGACTGTTGCTGTCTTTGGAAAGTTTTGTTCTCATTATTTTCCTCAGACATTGAATTTGTTAGATGAGTTCTAATAGGGTAGTAATAGAAAATAATTCCCAAGTTTCAGGAAAGAGAATTTGTTTGGAAAAGGAACATTTACTTACATTTTATGGAAAAAGGTATTTGGTGATGCAGACATAAACATAAAACAATGAGGCTTTCCCAAAAGAAAGACTGCACAACTAAAGAAAAGTCATTAAAATAGCACCTTCGGGGTAATACCTGGATCTTCAGATTGTAGGACAAAATGCTGGCATGAGGCCTGCCACCAGCCATTGGTATGAACTTTAGCAAGTTACATCCCTTCTAAGGACCTCAGTTTTCTCATCTGTCAAATAAGGTACATGGGTTAAATGATTCCCCTTGTCCGGAACACGGGACCATGAGTACTAAAACAATGATGTGGTTGGCAACATTTCCCAATTCAAGTTTCCAAAGGAGTTGGTTGTCCACACAGACTGAGGTCACAACATTTCAATTTCATTGCTTTCTTGAATTTTAATACAAAGATAAAGAAAAATAATACCAGTGTTCAGCTCCATTCTTATAAGAAAGCACAGAGTTATGTTAATCCCTCTCTTCACCTGGGTAGCTATTGTTTAGTGAATTTCACTCTGTGCCACATTGGAATCCTACCTGCCTTAACAGAGGTCAATCGGGAAATGTTTCAATGGTGCCCCTCTCTTTTTATTGCCAGTCCTAATCACTTTGTTATTTGAACAAAATCTCTGATGTTATTAGTGTCATCTGTGTCTCCCAGCACATGGTAATATAACTCAAGTCAACTTAATAGGTAATCAAAATATGCTGTGAATGTTATGGTTATATGGAAGCGGCAGGCATTTTCTTGCCAAAATTTGGGCATAGTATTAAATGCTTTATCAATATATCAAAATTCTGTGAGGTAGACATCATCATTGTCCCTATTTTCACATCAAAAGTTCAGGTATAGAAGCAGAGTTAGGACACAGGGCTCTCTGACTTCTAAGACTGCAATATTTCCCCTACAATACAATTCTTGATAATATAAAATACAAATATCAATTTTATTTTCACATTGCTGTTGATAATAATTTGACTGGTATGGAAGTTACATTTTTAGTTGAGCCCAGACCTTACACTTTATTAGTTTGTTTCTTTGCAATAAAATTTTACTTGGGATCAAAATAGAACTAGAATTTCCCTCTTCTACCTGTCTTTTAAATAACTAAAACGTGTATTAATATACAGGTTTTGAAGTAATTTTCAGTGAACTGGCATTTGTTTTAGACCCAGAGCCATTCAGATATCACAGGCAAAGGATAATCAATTTGACAACGCTTTTCATTTCAGACTCCTCACTCACTAATGTGCCAAGTCCTCTCAACTGGTTAAAATATTAGCTCTGTGAAAACAGCAGTGATTAAATCCCTCCTATATGTTTACAGTATGGAGAGAGTGCCTGGTTTTCCAACTGAAATTGTGAGGCCCATTTAGTCTATGATGCTGACTAGTCATAATTTATAAGTCATTTATAAGTCATTTTATTTCAATTGTATGCCGAGGTCTATAATCACCTTGTCTCTATACTAGAAACCTTTGTGTTGGCAATAGGAAATATTTAATGAAAGGTATTTTGGGACCTATATTTCTGAATATTATGTGGAAGGCACCAAATGGGTTTCCCCAGTGGGTTGTCTTATATTTTAGAACACTTTGATTCTATCAGATGGAATCTAAAAATGCGCATGAACTTCTAATTTTAGTTGCATCATGAGGTCTTATTGTGACATTTTCAATGAGGTTAAAGACACAAAAATTCCCTATTGTTGCAGATTTCAATTACTGGGAAAGCAGTTAGACTGTGCCCCACACCTTTCTAGTGCATGACCTGCCTCTAATCTCTTTTTATCCCCATATGTTATTTAACATGTAGGGCAAGTTTTGCGTGTGTTGTAAGCTGAAATACAGATCACATTAATATTTTTAAAGGAATAAAAGCATTGTTGGATTCAGAAAAGAGAATTAGTTATTGTATATCTAAGCGGACCAGGCATCTGCCCTCAACCCACCCTTGTAATCAGAGTTCACATTTCTAACCCATAGCACCAGGACCCCGTGTTAAGAAGAATGTCCTAGAAGTCTCTCACTCTGCCAAATGCATGCTCTCTACTTTCTGTTGTGCTCTGAATCTACCAATATTATATCTTTAAAAATTAAGGTGTTTTTTTCTCCTATACAAACTCTTAATTGAGCACAGTGTTGCAACTCATTGATTTTTGGCTTTATGTTGTTGTTCCTAGTCAATTTTAATGATGTACTATTGGTGTGACAACACAATGAAGCACATTTTCTTAACTAGTACAACACAACTAATGCATCTAAATCAGTATTCTTTTTCAACATCATTCCTATTAGGGCATATAATAACTCCTGTCATGGGGTCCACATGTCCCTGTCCCTAAGTGGAAGGACACTTACTTTTCTTAAGAACTTTTCTGAGCTGGCTTATCAGATGGAAGAGAAAACAAATATAAGCATAAAATGATCACAAAATCTATACCCAGCAGAAGTTTCCTTTGTTCTCATCTTTTCACATTTTTCTCTGCATACATAATTCTGTCCTTTTTTTCCTCCCACACTTAAGCAATCTCTGAGTCATATTTTGGATATTAGTTGAAAAAGGCTAAAATCACCTAGCTGAGGTATACTTTTCTTGTTACTACAGGAAAAGAACTTCCATTGCTTTAAAGCCATAAAACACTTGATGACTTACTGTTTTTAGTAAAACTACTACAATATTACATTCTTTACCATATAAGAAGTAACAAGAACATGGTGTGTTTTGACCATTTTCTTTATATTGTAATGGTTTTTGATGGCCTGAAACCATGTGTGTGAAATTCTAAGAAAATCCTTGGTTGGTGTTTAACTTTTGAACTATGTAATTATACTCCTATTACAAGACCATTAGGCTGCTGAAAAAGTGAGCAGAGGCTGAGGGTCTAAGGAGTCCACAGTCAAAGAGTAAATCAACCAGGTAAACCTGATGACAAATAACCTGTCTCATAAGAGAAAATGGTGACTCCTTTCTCTGAGGCAGAGAGCACTCCACTTACATCATCTGTTGGGGTCTGCTAAGAAAAGAGCTGCCCTCACCTTACTCTCTTAGTTCATATGGAGCTGAGCATAATCCTCTCCCCTTTATCACTGTACACTGATTACTTTCTGGCTGACCATGTGATGTGCACAACTTTCAGTTGGGGAATCTCCATGCCATTCCATCTCTTACACTTTTTGGGAACAAGAGATTGTAAAAGACAACATAACATTAGTTTATGTGTTTATTTTTATTTTTAGCACAACCAAAAGTTAAAAATCTGCACATAGTGATCACCTTGTAAGGTATATAAACTATGCTGTACACCTGAAACAAATATAATATTGTGTGCCAACTATAATTTTAAAAAATATTTTAAAAGTAATCCAGAAAAAATTTCACAAACATCTGAATTGTAAACTCCCTTGGCCATCACTAGAGCATGTAGAGACCAATATCAAATATTATATATTCTTGAAATTAACTATACTTATTTAATAACATAACTTGATCATAAGCATAAATATTATAATTTATTTGTATAGATTCATGTGGTGCCTAAAGTGATAGAACTCAGATAGGCAGGGACTGTTGGAAGGATAAGCACTTCAGCCTTAGAAAAGATCACTATTACTAATGATGGGGATGAGATAAAAAATACAGACATTGTGGAGAAAGGAAGAGTAGTTCAAAATAAGGCACTTTATCCAGAAAAAGGGAAAATTAATTCAAGACCACACAAAGTCATAGCTCTTCATATGTTGTGTGCATGTCTTCTAAAAACAATATGGGGTTAGGAAGGACAGACAGCATTAAAAAAAACAAACAGGCTGAGACTTGGTGTGAGGAATTAGGTATGAATTTTAGCCTTTAATTAATGCCTTCTCCTGCTCTGGGCCACTGTGAGCCTATCAGTGCAGTGTTAATCCCAAGGGGTACCATCAGTTAGTCACAGAAAAATTGGATCATCTATTGCCACTCCAGTAGTGAGAACCAACAGTGAGCAGCTGCTTTCTCACTGCTTGTAGCTGCTGTTTAACCATTAAATACGTCTTGAATACTATTTTTACTTGAAATAACTTAATGGATGTCTATTTTCTATTGAGACATTGCCCTCACTATATGCCATTTTATTACTTAACTAGAGGCCTGGTGCACAAAATTCATGCACTTGGGGGAGGGTCCCTCAGCCCGGCTTGTGCCCTCTCACAGTCTGAGAGCCCTTGGGGGATGTCAGACTGATGGATTAGGCCTGCTCCTCATGGGAAACGGTCCTAAGCCTGCGGTCAGACATCCTTAGCATTGCCACAAAAGCAGGAGAGGCTCCTGCCACCGCCACTGTGCTCACCAGCCATAAGCCCGGCTCTGGCTGAGAGGCGCTCCCCCTGTGGGAGTGCACTGACTACCAGGGGGCAGCTCCTGTGTTGAGCATCTGCCTCCTGGTGGTCAGTGCACATCATAACAATTGGTTGTTCTGCTGTTCGGTCAATTTGCATATTAGCCTTTTATTATATAGGATAGTACAGCACACACACCCCTGCACATTCACACATACACACAAATAAAAAATGGGTGATTCCATTGAATGTAAATATAAAAGGTTGTTTTTCCCTGTGATTGTATCTGTAACATTATTCACTCAAAGAAACATTTGATGAAACATCTGCTAACTAGTTTAATCAGTGGGATGGGAGTTGGATAAGGATCTGATGTCTATAAATGGTATTTTCTTTAGTATTTATTTCACCTGTTTTTCATAGGTAATATCTCTTGCCATCGTGAGTAAAACCTGACAAGTTAACAGGTGATTAATCAAGTTTTAATCAGTGAAATAGCCTGGCAGGTCTAATTCCTGGTGAGAAGTCAATAATAAAGCCTCCAGTATCTCAGGCCATGGAGCTACTATATTAACCACCGTGGTCAAATTCCTATTTATTATAGTGTTTGAGACAGGAAAATATTGCACTGTCAGATGCTTATTTTTTTAAAGAGAGAAAATAGCCATGCAATACAACTTAGGAATACTTATCTTTACTTTGTGTCAAAAAGCCATACTATTAAACTCTGTAATGGAAGTGCCACTTCTTTCAGCTTTCATCAGCAGTCCAAAATGTCAGGCAATGAGAATTTAATTGGACTAAAGTGACTATTTGACATGCAGAACTGAGCTATGTGATCAGGACTCCACAGGTAGTGAACACTTGGTGGCTGGTGGGCGGAAGAAAATGTACATTCTAATAAGGGGTCAAGGGACTTGAGGAGATCTACTATGTAATTATCTAGCCGCAGGTGAGATGGTGCATGTCAAATAAGAGAATTACCATTCTATCACTGAAGAACAGAGGCGTCATCCACAATAAAATAAATGTAAACCAAAGAGCAAAGCCAAAGTTATCTAAAATGGTGCTTGTTTGTGACAAGCTTTTAAAACATTATCTTTTAAGTGGAACACACAGTGGACACTTTTTGTAATATTAATGCTGCAGGACAGTATGAATAACCATCTCATTGGCCAATCTAGTCATAGCAGGTTTTGTTCAAATAGTTGTTGTTAAGGACAACAACTGCAATAAAATTGATCACATGCAGTAAAAAAGCAATATGTTCTATGGAATTCCAGATATAAACTTTTCAATGTTTTTGCATATGCTATAATAATAAATACAGTTAGAGTTCACATATTTGTTCTGATTGTGAGAGTAAAGGAATGAGAACTTAAGATTAACTTGAATTTCCAATAAACTGAGCATTAGCCCACATGTCATATAGTCAAATGTTAGCATCTGCCACTGGACTAGCTTGTGCTGGGAATTCCTTTCGTAGAATGTGTGACTGCATTTGCTCACATCTGACTTGTATGCTATTATTTTTGAGGAAAGCTTTCCTTTGTAAACCTCAAAACTTAAATTTAATAGCCTAATAATCAACCACATTAGTAATTATATTGTCTAAAATGTACAAATTAATTAGACTCTAAGTTAGTTTTTAAATTCAGTTTTTCAAAGTCAGACTATATTTTTAATGTAATTAACATCAATAGTCGTTCAACTTGGAAACCAGCTCACATAAGTTTAATTAAGGAAACAAATTGCTGCATAAAGAAACATGTTCTAGATATCCAAAGAGTATCACGTACCATAACCTCTACATTTATCTGTGCCCCTATGCACAACCCATTTAGGGATTGAGTTGGAATACCAATGCATTGTTTCTCCTGCTGAGTTCTTCACTGGGAGCAGGTGGATACAGAAGCCAACATTGGGAAAATGTAAACTCTTCAAAATGAAAAAACTTCCAGTTTTCCTCTACTAGAATGGGTGAAGAAGAATATGAGGTGGGAAAAGCTGAAGAGAGGATGGGGGAGATTTCAGAAAAAGGTGGTCAGGATGAGAGGCAGGAGAATGAGGAGTGAATGAATTTCAAATTGGAACTGGTCCAGTGGTGTTCCTGGGCTATGACAGATGTGGAAAGAAGTTGATTCTAGAAGAAAGAGAAGGAATGTCTGAGGGACTGGCAGATGGAACTGGTTCTGTGGATGATGAACTCCAAGGGCACCAGCTGAGAGGGGAAGCAATCAAGTATATTTACACAGATACAATAAGTGTTTCCTTGAACTGTGATCACAAAGAGAGGAAAAAGATGAGAAAGTCGTAGAAGTATGGCCTCACACAAACACACCCAACATCTTGAGGAGTCTACCAAGGAGAATATAGATTGCTGTAGTAATGACAAATCAGAGCCTCGGTATCTGTTTGCTAAGCACATGCATAAACAAGGACTAAGTCTCAGTGATAAGGGAGAGTCAGAGAAAGGGTAGTCCCAAGGTGAAATTAAACAATACACGGGCACCTGCCTGGGCACCACCCACCAAGGAGCACTGAATCCTATTTTCTAAAACTTCACTGTCTTTTTAGAATGGATTTATGAACTTTTGTTCTTGTCTGTAAACTATATGATGCTAGAGTATGAGAAAAGTAATCTAGTAATAAAGATAAAAATAAAGGCACATAAAACAATTAAAAAGTAATACTATTTTTAAATATTCTTATTGATTTCAGAGAGAAAGGGACAGGGAGAGAGAGACAGAAACATCAATGATAAGAGAGACTCATTGGCTGGCTGCCTCCTGCACACCCCTCACTGGAACCGAGCCCAAAACCCAGGCATGCGCCCTGACCAGGAATCCAATGGTGACCTCCTCCTAGTTCATAGGTCAAAGCTCAACCATTAAACCACACTGGCCTGGCAATAGTATCTCAAAGGCCTCATACTTAGAACAAAGAGTGTGAGAAAGTGTGTGTGTGTGTGTGTGAGTGTGTGTGTGTGTGTGTGTGTTTGTGTATGTGTGTGTATTTACTCCAAAAGCTGTTGAGATCTCAGGACCCAAGGAAACACAGTGGAGAAGCAGAAAATTATAACATTGTTTGATGTGGTTCTCAATGTATTTAGAGCTAATATTTAAAACAATCCTATCTATTAAAGAGGTAATATGCAAATTGACCATCACTCCAACACACAAAGATGGCCTCCCCCATGTGACCCACAGGTTGAGAACCACTAGCAGGGTCACCTAAGACCATCGGAAAACACAGATATTTACATTACAATTCATAACAGTAACAAAATTACAGTTATGAAGTAGCAACGAAAATAATTTTATGGTTGGGGGTCACCACAACATGAGGAACTGTATTAAAGGGTCATGGCATTAGAAAGGTTGAGAACCACTGCTCTAAGAGGAGCTGAAACAAAAGGGAATTTTATGTCCAGATGGTCACTACTGCCTCAAAAGTGTAAAGCAAGGGCCTTCTGATTTGAGTAAGTGCTTTGATCACTCCCATTTTAACATTTTTGTGATGTATAATTGATATGAAATCATGTATTGCATGATTTCATTTATATAATAATCTCACAATGACAAAATGCACACATGAAATACACATCCATATTTGTCATTTGTCACATGTGATGAAATGGCTTAGAATTATACACATATATTGTGCCAATGTAAATTTCTGATTTTGAAATTGCATTTTAGTTACATGAGATGTCACCATAGGGAACACAGGTTGAAGGGCAAATTGGTCCTCTCTGTGCTATTTTTGCAGCTTCCTGTGAATCTATAGTTATTTCCAAACAAAAGGACAAAAACAGCATTGACAGACACAAATGCCCATATAGTGCATGACTCCAGCTATGTAAAGTTTTACAAAAGGCAAATCTATAAAGACAGAGAACAGATCAATGATTCTTCACCAGGGCTAGCAGAGGTACAACAGTAGAAGAGATGGACTAGACATGGGTCTGATGAAACTTTGGGGGAGCAATGAAAATTTTCTACAACTGAATTGAGATGATGGCCACACAACTCCACAAACTTACTAAAACTCATTGAATCGTACAATTTCAATGGGTATTTTTATGCTATGTAAATTATACTCCATTAAAACTGTCAAAAATGCATCACCTTAGTGATCATGGAAAATAAGTTCATGTTGAACTTTTCTTAACTCTTCTGTTAGCACTGGGACACATTTACATTTGAATTGTAGAGTGTCCATATACTAGTAGGGGCAGTGAGAGATAACAATAGATTATCTCTGCTTTGGGCCTCTAGAGGTCTTTTCCAGCACTAGTGTACACATGTCAAAGAAGATGGCAAGGGAGGGAGCCTTGTGGGATGCACTGTAGGGAATATGTTATCCCTATAGCTGCATTGGTTAAGAGTTATTATCTGTTCCTATTGGGAGAGGAGAAGACATTGATATCAGCATCTACTATATACCTTTACAATTTTTCTGTGGATCTATATTTCATACATATGGGAGGCTATAAAACAGTTGTCAATGCAGAGTATGTGCTCATTCATTGTCAGCAAATCATGTTGTCATCTTTACAAAGCCCTAAGGAAAAAGATACATGTTCACACAAAGAAGCAAAAACCTGCTAACCTTTATAATCATGGTGACTCTCTCTGACTATTTAATATCAATATTCCAGTGCCCAGCATGAGAAAATAAGGCTAGCGCCCTATTTGGAAGTCAGGAACTCTGTAGATTTTTAATTTATAATATCCTATATAATAAAGAGGTAATATGCAAATTGACCCTCACCCCATAGCACAAGATGGCCACCCCCATGTGGTCAAAGATGGCCGCCACAAGATTGCTGGTAGGGGAGGGTTGTTGTGGGTGATCAGGCCAGCAGAGGAGGGCAGTTGAGGGGGACCAGGTCTGCAGGGGAGGGGAATTGGGGGCAATCAGGCTGGCAGGGAAGGGCAGTTAGGGGTGACCAGGCCAGCAGGGGAGGGAAGTTAGGGGCAATCGGGCAGGCAGGGGAGCAGTTAAGTGTCGATCAGACTGGTAGGGGAGTGGTTAGGGGATGATCAGGCTGGCAGGCAGGTGAGCGGTTGGGAGCCAGCAGTCTTGGATTGTGAGAGGGATGTCCCAGATTGGAGAGGGTGCAGGCTGGGCTGTGGGACAATGCACCCCCCCCATGGACAAATTTTGTGCACTGGGCCTCTAGTTATTTATAAAATACAAAGTTAAAATAATTTCTTATGATTTTTATCTTTTTATATTCCACAAAACCATATCTTATCACAGAGGGTAAGAATATGAACCATCCAAGAATGTGTGAGCTGGGATAAACATTTGAAACATATAATTGGATTTAAAAGGTGTTTTTAAAAAAAGAGCAAGCAAACAAGAAAACAATGAAGCAAATGAAAAGTCAACCGCTGACTATGGTCTAAATGCTTGGGTCCCCTTCAAATCCTCTGTTGAAATCTTAACACCTGAAGGTGATGATATAAGGTGGGCCTTAGGGAGTTATTAAAGCCATGAGGGTGGAGTCCTCATGAATGGAATTAGTGCCCTATGAAAGAGGCTTCAGAGGGATCTCTAGTTTCTTTCACTAGATGAGGACAAGCAATGAGCTGCCAGCTATGACTCAGGGAGTGAGCACTCACTTGAACATGACTGTGTTGATACTTCATCCTGGACTTCCAGCCTTCAGAACTGTGAGAAATACATTTCTGTTGTTTGTAAGGTACTCAGTCTATGCTACTTGGTTACAACAGACCAAACAGATTAAGACACTGCCATCTTTTATATACCATGTGTATAGATTTAAAAGGGGGATGGATGTCTTTGTCTGTTTGGCCTATTACAATAAAAATATCATAGACTAGGTGGCTTAACAACAGAAATTTATTTTGTCACAGTTCTGGAGACCAGAAGTCCAAGATGAAGTTAGATAAAGTTACTAGACAATTTGGTTTCTGGTGAGAAATATTTTCATGGTTTGCAGATGGTTCTCTTCTTGCTGTGTCTTCATATGGCAGAAAGAGAGAGAGAGAGAGAGAGAGAGAGAGAGTGCTCTGGTGTTTCGTCTTTCTTCCTCTTTCTTTGGGTTAACCCTCACCAGAGGCTATTTTTCTATTGATTTTTGTTTGTTTGTTTTTTAGAGAGTAGAAGAAAGAGAGAGAGAGAGAGAAACATCAATGTGAGAGAGACACATCAATTGCTTGCCTCCTGCACATGCCCCAACCAGAATTGGGGATGGAGCTCGCAACTCAGGTACATGCCCTTGACTGGAATAAAACCTATGACCCTTCAGTCCACGGGGCAACACTATAAACTGAGCCAATGAGCTAGGCCACTTTCTCTTCTCATAAGGGTAAAGGCCCTGTAAGTTTAGGACCCTACCCAATGACCTCATCCAACCTTTATCACCTCTTCACAGGCCCTATCTCCAATACAGTCACATTTGGTTTACAGTTTCAATATATGAATTTTAGAGGGATACATAACAGGGATACGATAAAGATAGAGATAACATATGTTAAATTTCTGCCATGGGTAAATACCTGAGCTGAGCACATTCTTTTAGCAGTCTCAATAAAGCTTCAGAGTAGTTTTATGTTATCCTACTATATTTATTAAGAAACAATGATGGAGATATCAAATATGTTTATCAGGGTTGCACAGCTACTGTTAGAAGATTTGTATCCAGGTGTTTCTGGCCTGAAAAATCGATTTCTTACTTTATTTCTTTTTGGGAAATCATAGGTAGGTTAATTATATATTCTAGTACATGATTATTTTATTTCACATACTTTTCTCCGTTTTTAATGCTCAGATATTTTATTTCATGAAATTTTCCTATTAATGTGTTTCTCACCTCCTCAGCTAACCTTCAAGTTCAACCATGGCCAAAGCAAACAATTCCCATACGTACTGACAGCCTCTGTTAGCTCCTGCACCTCTCTGCTTTTCTTCTTTGGGGCTTTATCTAGCATCATAGAAATTTGCCAAATTCAAGGGCAGGACAGATGTACCAGGGAGTTAATACATTCAGGTACCACCATCAAATATAAAGTCTTAAGAATCAAGGGAGGATAAAAGTAGGTTTACAGTTGTTTGCATGGAAGATAATACAATAAAGGATAAATCAAAATATAGCAATAAACTCTGTGTTTCACCAACTCACAACTTTAAACCTACTTTTGCCCCACCCTGCATTGTCAGTGAGAAACAATTCTGAGAACAGTTCTACAAGATCGTTCAAAGGGTCCCCAGAAGGACTGAGCCCCGTGTTCCACAGTAGTTAGGCACTGATTATTCCCCCTCTCCACCTCCAACTCATGCTTTCTAGAATCACTTCCCTGCTTTCAAGTCCTTATCTCAGCATCCACTTTCAGGAGCCCAGACACAGTCCTTAGACTGGCGTCCATCATCAGCACACCTCTGATCAGGATAATTCTGTATTAATTATTTTAACCTAACTAATTACTCTTGGAAAAATACATCAATTTATTAATGACAATTAGTTTTTGAAAAGGCATTACATTGCAGTGTAGATTTAAAAACAATGAAAATAAAAAATACATTATTTTAATCAGGGATAATATCTAAAGAAAAAAACATTTTTCTCTTTATCTTCATCATCATTATTAAAATATTAATGCACAATGTTTCTGCAACCTTTGTGTTTTTGAATGTCATTTCCAAGTTCATCTATGGCAAATGAATTTATGGTAATCTGAATGATTATCATCCTATTTACATACATAAAGGGTATTATTAGTTTTCCATTGTTGTCATATGCATTCTCTCATTTGCACCTCATAGATATGAGTTAAATAGGATAGATGTTATCATGATTTTATACATCAGAAGATAAAAGCTTTGGAGGAGCTAAGTCAAGCTCAGCTATTCTACTATGTTTTTTTTCATATAAACAAAAAGATAATGATTTATAATCCATGAACCTAACGTTGCACTTAGAGTTATGTTGACTTGTTTATTATAATAACTTTTTAAAAATTATACATGTACTTTTGGACTAATTGTTTACTTCCTGGTTAATATAACTCTAATTAGTATTACAGCTTCTTATGGCCCAGAATACTAAAACAAACTCAGTTTCTTCAATGTGGATCTCTTGCTTTCTTTAACATCAACACTGTTTTTTATTCTTGTTGTTTTTAAATATATATTTTTTATTGATTTCAGAGAGAAGGGAGAGGGAGAGAGAGAGATAGAAACATCAGTGATGAGAAAGAATCATTGATCGGCTGCCTTCTGCACACCCCCTACTGGGGAACGAGCCGAAAACCCTGGCATGTGCCTTTGGCCAGAATCAAACCTGGAACCCGTCTGTCCACAGGCTGATGCTCTATCCATTGAGTCAAACCAGCTAAGGCAACACCAACATTGCTTTAAAGAGCAAGTACATTTTTTCTGAGATGGCCAATGTCATATCTACTCAATTTATTTTTATATCCGATAGGAAATGAGTCACTATATGGTGACATCATTTGTATCTATTGACTCCTGTCACTCATTCATCTAACTTGCCCATCTCTAAGCCCTGCATAGCTTCGGACCAAGGATCTTGCCTACCCTTTTGCTTCAGACCTCCAACTGTTTCTGTACACGGCAGCTTCCATGTAAGGAAGCTGCGACTTTGATCAGACAACCATTGTTTCCAATACCACCAACACCTCCATCAATCCTGTAACAGTACCAACCTCTCCATAGCCCATCTGCTTCTCAACACATGGGAGTAGTACCTGCTAGCCATGCCAGGACTTGGCCTCTCCTAATGAGGACAGTAATAGACTTCATGCTCTTTGAAAATACATTAGTGTAGTCCCAGACTGTTTTGGCAGAACTCAATTTTCCATCTGTCTTTCCATCTGTATTTGTCTCCTTTATTCTCGTATCACTATATTACTCACAGCACTTCTGACACCAGATGTGTGGGGGTTCTCCCCCGCCCCCCACACACACACACACCAAACATTTCTGAAACACCAGCTGAGCGTCCTACAATTTGATTCGATTTTGACATTGTCTACCTGGAGATCCCATGGATTAAGGGCTCAGCCAGGAGACTGCCTCCCCTCCCCCTCCCACTTCAGATGCCAACAGCAAGCAGCAGGTCCCCCGAGCAGCCACAATTCACTGACTTATAGTGTGGGATGTTATGCTGAACTGAGGCAGCATGTTGCATACGGTGTATTGAGTCCAATTTGGCTACAAATTTGGAGGTTCCATGACCCCTTCCTTGAGTTTGATTGATTTGTTCAAGCAGCTCACAGAACTCAGGAAAACACTTACTGTTGTTTACCAGCTTATAAAAGGATATGGTCAGGGATACGGATGAACAGCCAGATGAAGGGATGCATAGAGCTGGGTCTGAGAGGGTCCTAAGCACAAGAGCTTCTGTCTCCTCCTGGTATGTGGATGTGTTCACTAACCAGGAAGCTCTCCAAACTCCTTACTTTAGGGATGTTTTGTGCAGGTTTTATCACTTAGGAACCAACCATAATTAACTTCATTTCCAGTCCTTCTCCCATCTTAAGATGATGGCGGGGGGCAGGGGATGGAGGGGGGCATTTCAGGGGCTGAAAATTCCAAGCTTCTAATCATGGCTTAGTCTATTCAATGATAAGCCTTGGTCCAAGAGCCAGCCATGGGCCCACTCAGAGTCAGCTCATTAGAATAAAAGACACTCCTGTCACCCATAAAATTACAGGTTTTCAGAAACTGTGTGCCAGAATTATGTATATTTCCTATTATCTCACATGGACATACTTATGTTCTTAATAAATGGTTCTGGGTCATGTTAATGTTATAAATAGGCAGACATTTTCAAAAAGAGGATTTATGGACCGTATGAGATCAGTGTGCCACCATAGGATTGGGACACAAGACCTTCCTGCAACAAACTTCTTTTTCTAATTCTGCTATTGTACTCTGATAAACGGAACAAGAGATGAAAGTCCTTTTCCAAGAATCCATGTTTTTATTAATTACACTGAATAGTGCAAACACATGAGTTAGATGATATCCTTAGGTCTGATCTACTTCAACTGATAAAAATCCTTTAATGCCATTTAATATGTATACTTTGTTTTTATTAAATTTTATTGATTTAAATAATAAATGGCTATGATTATATAACTTAGAAAGAAATTGCTTCAGAATATAACAAAAATACTTTATTTCATTAGATAAATTATTATGATGCCATCAGTCTGCTTAACAGTGTCAATGACATTGAAACTGCAGTTAATCAATGAACCAGAGTAAACTCAAATTTATGGTGGCACAGTACCTTTCTAAGTAAGACTTTAGTTTGAATAGTGTTATGTCCTCAAGTGGAAAAATTATTTTTGGTAAACTTTCAAGTGCAGAACAATGTCTCTATTTTACTTTTAAAAACTCTTAAGACTAATATTGCTTTTTTCATCAATCTGATTACTAAGCTTTAGTATCACATGTATCTAACAAGAAAGAAGTGAGTTCCTTATGCATTTCATTTCAAAAGGAACAACGGCTTAAGACTTACCTAGCATCAAAGTTTAATTCCTCCCTAATGTTACTTAGGCAGTTGGGTTTCAGTGAGAAATTCACTGAGGTGAAGATCTGATAAAACAATAAGGAGGTTAAAACCAAACATTCAGACACCATAAAGCTTTAAGAAATGGTTAAGTGCTAAAAATGAAGTACCTCCATACTTTATACAAAAAGAATGAAATAAAACGATGGCCTGAATTGTTAAATAATGAAAATATAATGTCATTTATTATATGTAATAATAAATATTATAAATAAATTATAAATATTTTTCACTGTGTGCTAGTATTTTACCCAGAGCAAAGTTCTTGTTGAGGCAGACATGACTAGAATGTCATTCAAATGTCTTCAGTTTAGCAAATGCATTATAAACTATAAGCTTTGATAAAAGTTGTCATCATGCTGGCTTTTATTATCATATCCGATACTTCATAGGGAATTGTAACTTCCTCTGCTCGGTTTTTATCCAGTTGTTTTATCTCGGTTAATTTCATTTTATTTTTTGTTACTCTGGTGCAAGTGCCATTCAAATTCAAAAGATACTGAGATAGCAGGTTCTTAAATTATTTTTTTCCATCAATATTATCCTTAATTTGTTATCATTAAAAATAATGGAATTAAGGTTTTGGAGGTCACAATCTGATTGTGGTTTGGGTTGCTATCTACTTTTTTTTAATTTCATAAATCTTTATTGTTCAGATTATTACAATTGTTCCTCTTTTTTCCCCCCATAGCTCCCCTCCACCAGGTTCCCATCCCACCGTCTGCCTTTACCTCCCCTCCACTGTCCTCATCCATAGGTGTACGCTTTTTGTCCAGTCTCTTCCCGCACCCCCTACACCCATTTCCCCCCTAGAATTGTCAGTCCACTCCCTTTCTATGCCCCTGATTCTATTATAGTCACCAGTTTATTCTGTTCATCAGATTTTTTATTCACTTGATTTTTAGAATCACTTGTTGATAGACATGTATGTGTTGTTCATAATTTTTATCTTTACCTTTTTCTTCTTCTTCCTCTTATTAAAGAATACCTTTCAGCATTTCATATAATACTGGTTTGGTGGTGATGAACTCCTTTAGCTTTTTCTTATCTGTGAAGCTCTTTATCTGACCTTCAATTCTGAATGATAGCTTTGCTGGGTAGAGTAATCTTGGTTGTAGGTTCTTGCTATTCATCACTTTGAATATTTCTTGCCACTCCCATCTGGCCTGCGTAGATTCTGTTGAGAAATCAGCTGACAATCGTATGGGTGCTCCCTTGTAGGTAATTAACTGTTTTTCTCTTACTGCCTTTAATATTCTCTCTTTGTCTTTTGCTCTTGGCATTTTAATTATGATGTGTCTTGGTGTGGTCCTCTTTGGATTCCTTTTGTTTGGGGTTATGTGCACTTCCTGGAGTTGTAAGTCTATTTCTTTCACCAGGTGGGGGAAGTTTTCCGTCATTATTTCTTCAAATAGGTTTTCAGTATCTTGCTCTCTCTCTTCTTCTGGCACCCCCATAATTCTGATGTTGGTACTCTTGAGGTTGTCCCAGAGGCTCCTTACACTATCTTCAAATTTTTGGATTCTTTTTTCTTTTTGCTTTTCCAGCTGAGTGTTTTTTGCTTCTTTGTATTTCAAATCTTTGATTTGATTCTTGTGGTCCTCTAGTCTGCTGTTAAGTCTCTGTATAATATTTTTATTTCAGTCAGTGTATGTTTAATTTCTAGTTGGTCCTTTTTCATATCCTCAAGGGTCTCACTAAATTTATCAGCCTTTTCTAGGAAATTCTTGAAAAAAACCTTATAACCATGGTTTTGAACTCTATATCCAGTCATTTACTTTCCTCCATTTCTTTCATTTGTGATCTGTTTCTTTGTCTTTGCATTTTTGCTGCTTCCCTGAGTTGGTAGAGTAGCTCTGTGTGCTAGGTGTCCTATAGGGCACAGTGGCTCAGCTTCCCCAGTTACCTGAGGTAGACACTCTTGGTGCACCCTTTTGTGGAATATGTGCTCAGCCGTGTTGTAGTTAAGTCTTGATTGTTGTTGGTATCACTGGGAGGAATTAACCTCCAAGCCAATTGGCTATGAGGATCAGCTGTGTCTATGCTGGGAGAACTTCTGTGCTGAAGACACTCTTATGAGACAAGACTTACAAAATTGCAAAAGCCTCTGTGCTCAGCTTGGATGGGGCAGAGTTTCAGGGCGGAGCAGACAGCCTTGGTTTCCCATCAGCCTTGCCTTATGAGGCCCCTGGGTCTCAGTGTCCCTCAGTAATTTCTGCAAGCACCTCTGTGAGAAAGCTGCCCTCTAGTTTTGCCCGCTGCCAGACAGTCCAGTTTCTCCCTGAATGAGTCTCAGTGAGCTTTCTCTTTTCCTGACAGTCCAGATTCCCCCCGAATGAGTCTGGTTTCCCAGTGTCTAGCCTGGGACTGGAGTTCAGTGCAGTTGGGAACTTCTGTCTCCCTCCCACTTCAGAAAGCCAGTTGCGCACTCAGCCACCTGTGCACACAGCCGCCTGTCCTCTCCGCGTGCGAATCTCCGTACCTCAGCCTTTTGCAACTCCTCTGAGTCTCAATGTGCTTTCCTCTTTTCTTCTAGTTGTAGAATTTCCACTCAGCCAGCTTTCCTGTGGTTCTGGATGGTAGTCCGTTTTGTCATTTAGTTGTAGTTTAGATATTGTTGTGCAAGGCAGCAGTTTAGGTATTTACCTATGTCGCCATCTTGAATTCTCTCTAGGTTCTTAAATTATTAAGAGTATTGCTTAATTCTTATGGGAACTTCAAAAGGGAAATATTGATTAATTTAATTTAAATTCATGTAAAAATACATCAGAGAAGCTATCTCAACTATTTATTATACTATCAGTATAAACTTTTTCTTAAGCAAGTAAAACTCAAATATTTCTAGGTAAATTTACATATTAAGAACTACTAAGCAAAAGAGAGAAAGACTCATAGATAGAGAACAGGCAGACAACTCTGGTGTGTAGTGTGCTTGGGAGGAGTTCGGTGTTACGGGTGTGGGAAAAGGAATTGAGCAAAAAAGAAAAAAAGAGAGAGAACTCATGGACATGGACAATGGTGTGGTGATTGTAGGGAGGTAGAGGTGGAAGAGGGCAGAGAGGGGATAAATGGAGATGAAAAATTAAATTAAATTAAAAAAAGAAAATTCTCTATTAATTCTATAAATGATACAAAATTAAAAATTAAAATATTTCTTCTCAGGTAAACAAATATCTCCATGCTTTGGTTTTTAAATATTATGGATATTTTTTTCTAATTACATTGCATGTATCATTGTAGAAAGTGGCAAATTTTCAAAAAAAAAAGAAAAAAAGAAAAAGCCCCTGTGACCCCCGCCATTGTTGCTCTGGCCAGGTGGCTCAGTTGTTTGGAACATTGTACCATTCACCAAAAGTTGGAAGGTTCAATTCCTGGTCGGGACACATAAATAGGTTTCAGGTTCCATTTCTCCATCAGAGCATGTATGGGAGGCAACCAATCTATTTCTCTCTCTCTCTCTCTCTCTCTCGCTTGCTCTCTCTTTCACACTTCTTTCTCTAAAAATCAATAAGGACATATCATTGGGTGAGGATTAAAAAAATACATGGTTAACATTTTTTTATATTTGTTTGAATACACATTTATACACACAAATACACACACATAGTTGAAATTGTATATACCATGTCTTTTATCAACATTTTGGAAACACTGTGTAAGTAGTTTATACTAATCATTGCATTAAACTCATTGTCTTAATATGCTATAATTTATTCAAATATTCTGTAACTAAAGTTACTTTTCCCTTCTGTTTTTTATACAACGCTGGGACGATCATCTTTGTACTTCAAGTTTGGTCCACATTTCTAATATTTCAGAAGGTAAAATGTAATAGAATTCTCAGGACAAATAACGTAAAATTACACCCCTCATAATCCATATTGCCAAATATTTTTGTAATATTTTGTTACTGGGACTCTGAAATCATGTAAATACTGAATTCTGCCAAATGTTACATTACAGCATGTTAAACCCAAGCTATTTGGGGTTTTGAATTTCTCCATTATCCTTGCATGTTACAATGGAACTATTCCAAGTATGAGTAGGATAATTTACTACCATTAAAAACTGTGATAAAAGTCTGTTTGCCCCATTTATCCATGCATCAATAACGATACATTTGATAATACTTTTATTAAACGTACCGGTTAATAATGCAGATTTTGTGATCAAAGAAAACACGATAATTTCAAGAGAAACATCAAAAGTGCTTTATTCAAAGTAATGTCCATTGCTAGCTACACATTTCCCCCATCCTTAAGTAATTTGTGGATACCGTTCCAATAGAACTTTTCTTGTTTTGAGGCAAACCATTCAGAGACCCAATTTTCCACTTCTTCATAAGTTTTGAAGTGCTGCTCAGAAAGTGCATGTGCCATCGATCGGAGCAAGTGGTAATGTGAAGGAGCAAGGTCTGGTGAATACAGTGGGTGGGTTAAAACTTTCCAGGCAAGATCTTTTAACGTGTCTTTAACTGGTTTTGAAGTGTGTGATGGTGCGTTATCATGAAGCAAAATTACTTTGCTGTGTCTTCTGGCACATTCTGGTCCTTTTATGATCAAAGCATGGTTTAAATTGATTATTTGTTGTCGGTAGCGATCAGGATTAATGGTTTCACCTGGTTTTAGAAGCTAATAATACACCACACCTTCCTGATCCCACCAAATGCAGAGCATTCTCTTCTTTCTGAAGCGATTTGGCCTTGCATTCAATGATGATGGTTGACCTGGGTCAACCCATGATTTCGTGCATTTGGGATTCTCAAAATAAATCCACTTTTCATCGCCAGTCACAATTCGATGCAAAAAAGACTTTCTTTAGTGCCATTGAAGCAACATTTTACTGATGACTTTTCGGTTTTTCATTTGTCTTTTGTTCAGTTGATGCAGCACCCATTTTCCTTCCTTTAAAATCTTTTCCATTGTTTATGAATGATCAGAAATTGTGTGCTGAGCAACATTTAATCTTTCTGCAAGTTGTTTTTGAGTTTGACACACATCTTCATTCAATAATGCTTGTAATTGTTGGTCTTCAAACTTTTTCGGTTGATCTGGATGTTCTTTGTCTTTCACATCGAAAACATCACTTTTAAACCAGTGTTCACCAGTATCTTGAGAAGGAGCATGTTTACCATAAGCTTCCCGGAGTATATGATAACTTTCAGCAGCACTTTTCTTCAAAATAAAGTAATGAATTAAAACTTCCCTCAAATGCTCTTTTTTTGGCATGAAATTTGACATTTTTAAGCGTAAAAATATCTATTATGTTAACAGCTTCAGAAAATTTGACATATGAAGTTTTGAAGCTTGTTGTCAGTACAACAAAATAGCATACATATCAAATCACATATATATCAACATATGTGTAACTCCATCTATCAAAAAAATCTGCATTATTAATCAGTACACCTAGATATATTGGGCAGGAATACAGTGCTCTACTATTAATCTCTTCAGGTTGGCCTATGTGGTTCAGTTATTAAGCATTGACCTATGAACCAGGAGGTTGAGTTTCAGTTCCCCAGTCAGAGCACATGCCCAGGACACAAGCATGAGCCCCTGTGTGGGGCATGCAGGAGGCAGCTGATCAGTGGTTCTCTCTCTTCATTGATGTTTCTATCTCTCTCTGAAAGCAATAAAAATATTTTTAAAATACTGTTCAATTATATACTTTCAATTCAAAAGATAACTAATCTCTCTAACATTTTAAAATCAACTCAAAATTTTTGTTTACTAACCACAGCAGAAGAGCACCCTGGAAATGCACAATATTGGAGACAACATCTGATCTTAAAACTTTAGAGAGTTGTCATATCCTTATTGTTTGACAATCAGGTTGAATAAGTTTAGGGTCATATGTCAATTTGAATCAAGGAATTCTACATAAAGCCAAAACCATTGCTGGAAACAATGAACTATAACATCTTCAGCTAAATTTTGCTGCCTCACAAATATCCTGTCAAATGATCCACAAATAGACAAGGGACTTAGAAAGCATACCAAGATACTCTGACCATCTGTTGGTAGATTTTCAAACAGAGGTTGGTGCCAATAAGGCAGTTAATGTAACACCAAGGTCAACATCTAAAATGTTATGCTACTATATTTTTAAAAACCATTATATGGGTTCGGACCCAAACATCCTTCCTGTGCTAAAATAAAATAAAATTAAAATTAACTGCATTTTGCATATTATATTCAGTATCATGTATGAAAAGAGATACAGTCTTCTCTACTAGGTAATGTATCTCAGTCTATTACTATTGTCTCCCATAGAGCAAGCTTGCATCTTCTCTCTAACCTCCTACTTCTTTTCATTCTGTCCTGCCCTGGGGTTATGGCTACAGAACAGAATACACTAAAATGTTGAGATCCTCTATTCAATACTGCAACTTTACGGTATACTTGAACCCAAATTCTAAATCAGCTCTATAACAAATTCTATTGCTATTAAAGTAGGTAAGACAGGCCTGATTAAATACACATCCATTTTTTATAATTGAAGTATAATCGACATACATTATATTAGTTCCATATGTACATCATGGAGTTTCAATATCTGTATATTTTATGAAATGATCACCCTAATAAGTCCAGCTAGCTTTTGTAATCATACAATTGTTTTTCTTATGATGAAAACTTTTGTCTACTTTCTTGACAACTTTCAAATGTTCAGTACAGTATTATTAACTACTAGAGGCCTGGTACATGAAATTTGTGCACAGGAGGTTGTCCCTCAGCCCGGCCTGCACCCTCTCCAATCCAGGACCCCTTAGGGGATGTCCAACTGCTGCGGGATTGGGCCTAAACTGGCAGTCAGACATCCCTCTTGCAATCCAGGACCACTTACCTGCCTGCTTGCCTGATCACCTCTAACCAATCTGCCTGCCTGCCTGATAGCCCCTAACCACTCTGTCTGCCTGCCTGATTGCCTCTAACCACATCTGCCTGATTACCCCTAACCACTTCTGCCTGCCTGTCTGATCACCCCTAACCACTCTGCCTGCCTGTCTGATCATCCCTAACCACTCTGCCTGCCTGCCTGATCACCCTTAACCCCTTCTGCCTCAGCTCCTGCCACCATGGCTTTGTCCAGAAGGATGTCTGGAAGACACCTGGTCTATCCAGTCTAATTAGTATATTACCCTTTTATTAGTATAGATAGTTACTGCACTGTATATTACATTCTTGTGACTTATTTATGTTATAAATAAGTTGTACTTTTTGACCCCTTCACCCCTTAGCTTCATTTGGATCTTTATTCAAATCTCACCTTTTCAGTGAGACAGATGTGGTTACTCCATCTAAAACCACATCCAGTTCTGACATCCCCTATTCTCTTTCTCTGCTTCATGCTTTCCTTCAGCATTAACCATCATCTAATATATTATGCATTTTCCTTGTGTATCTTTTTAAAAATATATTTTTATTGATTTCAAAGAGCAAGGAAGGGAGAGAGAGAAAGAGAGAGAAACATCAATGATGAGAGAGAATCATTGATTGGCTGCTTCCTGTACATCCCCCTATTAGGGAGGTGGGGGGGGCTGGGTATCGATCCTGCAACCTCAGCATGTGCCCTTGGCCCGAATCTAACCTGGGACCCTTTGGTCTGCAGGCCAACGCTCTATTCACTGAGCCAAACCAGCTAGGGCTTCCTTGTGTATCTTATTGATTATTGGTCCTTCCCTGAAGTGTAAGCTCTATGAAGACAGATATTTTTTCCTGTGCTTTTTTTTCACTGCTGTATTCTCAGGCCCTAGGACAGTGCATGGAACATTTTACATGCTCAATAAATACTTGCTCTGTGAATGATTACAACTTAGAAATTCTGTATTAGCATTGCAATGTGCTGAGTGGCATTCGTATGCCTTAAAGAAGATTATTTTTAAGGTTTAACCTTGTAACATATTTCCTTTTTTCACTTGCAAGGCTACTATGGTATAAGACATGGTGCATATCCTGAAATATGTAGCTGAGAAGAAAAGATACTTAAAATTGTAATGTTTGTTTTTGCACAATGACAAGGCCAGGATTATTATTAAGATATATTCTTCTGTTGAACACTGACTATAGGCTCTGACTTTTATTTCTTCTTACTAAATCAAAAGGGGGAGAGAAGGAGAGTGTATTGGGAAAATGCCATCTTCATCCTCTTTTTTCTGAGAAGCTGCAAGGGCTCATGGCTAATATCCTGAGAATTTCCTAGGATTCATTAGCCGTTGTTAATACATATGTTTTAACTTGCCCACAGTGAGCTATATTCACTTGTGGACATTTTGTACAACAGGTTAAAAGCTCAGTGACTGATGAGCCACAAAAGCCATGTGTCCAAGACTAGTGGGACTTCACCACACCACTCTTCCCTATCTGTCACTTTGCTCTCCCAGCCCAGTGGTGACCAAGACCCATCAATTCTGACTCTGAATCATGCTCCACTGCATCCCTTCTCGTTGCCCCTCACGACTTCTCTCTTCTGTCACCTGCATTCCGTCTCATCTGAACTATTGTGATTGCTCTTCCAGGCCCAGGGATGGTTTGACTTCTGATCCTTTTTATATTCTGCCTGCTGAAAAATTAATTAAAAATTCAAACCTCTGAAAAACCTAAAGACCTATTACCACAATACTAAAACCCCTTCATTGCTCCCCAATGCCTTCAGGCTAAAATTCAAATTCCAATGCATAGCCAAGTCTTCTCATAATCGAGCATCTGCCAAAGTCTGCAGACTCAACTTCTCTGACTCAGAAGGTTTTACCATCAAGACGTTCTTAACTGTTGAAGGATCCTTGAAAGTGCCATGCTGAACGTGGTGTGTAGAGTATCACCTCTTCAGCCATCCCCTTGGCTACCAATTTCTTCTCATTATTCAAAATTCATTACCTGCCAGGTCACTTCCATCAGGAAGCTTGCTTGATTAGTTTTTTGCCTTCTTCCTCCTCAGCTCTCTTTCCTCCATTCTGGCTAGAATAGAAGTTTTCTATGTTTCCTACACTGATATTTTTAACATAGGATTTTTCACACTGTGTTGTAACTACATGGCTCTTCATACTTCATTTCCTCTATAAGTTGCAAAACCTTCAGGACTTAATGAACTATGCCTTCTCATAGTCCATCTGCACCTAAGCTTCCAATGTTGGTCCCAATGTGGCTGGTCCTCTTTGCCCACGATGACTATTATAGGTCTTAGTATGACCATTATCTTGGATTGAGTAGCTTAGCATGTTTCCAGAATTTTCTTTTTTTTAATCAGGAAGAAAGTTAATCCTTTTCAAGTGAAAACATAAAGGCTTTTCTCATTTATTTTATTATTTATTAACTAGAGGCCCAGTGCATGAAATTTGTGCACTGGGGGGGGGAGGGATGGTCCCCTCAGCCCGGCCTGTACCCTCTTGCAGTCCGGGACCCCTCACTGCTTACTGCCCGCCTGCTCACTGCTCCTTACCACTCAGCTCACTGCTCCTTAGTGCTGCTGCACAGGCAGGAGCAGAGGCAGTAGAAGCTCCTGCCACTGTCGTTGCATTTACCAGCTGTGAGCCCAGCTTCTGGCTGAGCAGTGCTCCCCCTGTGGGAGCGCACTGACCACCAGGGGGCAGCTCCTGTGTTGAGCATCACAGTGACCTGTTGTTCAGCTGTTTGGTCTATTTGCATATTAGGCTTTTATTACATAAGACTGTATTTTGGTTGATTGTAAAAAGAGGGGAAAAAAACAATTGGGCTATTAAATGTCTGAGAATGTATCTAGAATTTTGTGTAACTTTATAGAGAAGCAAATTGACTCCATATATTATCTCAGTGTATAACTTATGGTACCATAACTACACCATGTAACTAGGACCCTCATACTTATTTATCTGATTTCCCAGTAGGCTAGGATTCTCTTGCCTTTATAGGGACTGCTGTGGTTCAGATACCATTTGCCCCTAATCAACCACAGGGACATACTTATTTTCTGCCTGTGGCAGGTACCCCATGCACCAGACCCCTAACTCTGATTTTTCTTCTTGCTACACAATGTGAAATACTTGGATAGAGCTGCTGTTGGATTGTTTTTCTCTCACTCATGCTATGATTTACCCTCAGAAATCACTGCCTTCTTTTGTAGTTGGTGCTCATCACCAAAAATTTCAGTGGCTTTCATTGACTTTTCTGGCAAGCACTCTGACCAGGACCCTTTGAGATGATCCAGCCAGCATTCTCCTCTCTATTGATGTTTGTTTTCTAGAGTTATGAGAAGGGAGTGTCTTCAACTATCCTTAAAGAGCTGAAATATATTAGGTTGGATATGTTAAGTATTAAATGCATGGACATAATAAGCTACAAGAGTTCAAAGGCTACCGTTTTCTAAAGATAAGTTTGTGAAAGTTTGCTGAGAATGATGTAAAGATAGAGCTTAAATTAGATATAAATTTTACATGAAGAAGTTGCAGTCATAATAGAAAAGATAGCATATTTAATAAATATTGATGGAAGGAGATCAAGAGATATACATCAATTTGTATTTTTAGCCACAATACTGGGCCTTCTGGGCATAACACAAAAATAATTGAATAGCACCTAGGGGTTGAGAACCTGCTTTGGAATAGGGAGGCCTGAGCTCAAACCCTAACTTTTTCTCTTCCTAGACTTAGGAAGTTACTTATTCTCTGTGTGAATCAATTTGTTCATCTCTAATATGAGAGTAACAATAGTGTGAATTAACTATTATAAACCATTATTAGTGAACTATAATTAACTTTATTATTATTATTATTACTACTATTAATCTCTCTCAGATATACACCTAAAGTGTTTAGATACTCAGAAGCGTATTGTGCTCTGAACAACAGTAAAGTAGAGATTATCACATATACCTCACAAATGAGAGCATTCCTTTAAGAATCTGAAGAGCTGTGGTGGCTCCAGGGTCTGTTATTTATAGAACTCATTTGGAGCAGTCCAAATCTGTCCTACTTTATATTCTCCTAATTACATATGTTAAGAAAAAAAACCAACCCATGTTTCTTTGGTGTCATTTAATAAAATTAAATCAATCCATCAATAAATCTCATCTTCAGTTGTGAATTACTTTGCCAGCCAGCAGATTGCCATTGTGAGGTGAGTCCTGGGACTGGGAGACGTACAGGGTTCCTTTGGGTTACATCACCCCATACCTTAAGCTGTTTAACCCATGAAGCCCAGGGCATGGAGATACTTTTATTAGCCATACTTTTGATCAGAGAAAGAGAATAAAGGCTTTTCCTTTGTGAGTATGATTTGAGCGTTTTTGAATTAGTATCTTATGAACACTGATAAAGCAATAATGCAAGGGTTCATAAGCTCATGTTATTTGGTCCCTTGTTTAGGTTGCAACTCTGAGCTATTTAGTTGCTATGGTGACAATAACAATAAAGGCTGATTGGAAGAAGATAGCATCTTATTTGGGATTTTTTTTTTTTTGAAAGGGGAAAACACATTTCGTATTGCCCTATTAGCAAAGATATTGGGTTACATCCAATTTGATTAGCAAGTCACTGTCTTTTCTTTTTTAGTATAGTACTTTATGACCAAACTCTTTAAGACCTGACGTGGGATTTAGCAAGCTTAAGAGAACCTAATCTCCATCTAATGGATTACCACCAGTGTATGAATTATTATTAGAAAAGGAATACTAAATGTAATATCAAAGTGCCAACTTCAGAAGTTGTACAAAGCAATGTACAATATAGCTTTTCCATTGATAGAATTATTTAATTAGAATATATTAACAGAAAACTATAAGAACTCCAGCAATAAGTAAATTATGAGGGCTTATTTCTTTTTAATTTTCTGATCCCAGCTGGAACAAGGTGTGATTGGAGAATGGTTTAATTGTTCATGGACATCTGTCTTTGGACTCAATTGAAAAATAATATCCTGAGTATAATATGGCCTACAGAATTTTTGACATTTTTATATCTTTCACAATCAAGTCTTTGTCAAAAAGTCAGGTAGTGCAATTCCTAAAAACTTATGGATGCATTTAGAGTAGAAAGGAATAAAAACCTGGTAATATATCAATCTGCACAGCTGGAAAGCAGATGTTCAATTGAATGATCTCAGTACTTAGAGAAAGCTATTAAACATGTTACTTAAATGAGAAATTCTTATAATTTATTGTCCTCATATTTGACTTACTTCTCTTTGAGTCTTTAAATTAACTCTGGAATTATTATTATTTCTAATATTATTGTTGTTGTTGAAGCCAATTACCATGGAAGTTTGACTTCATGCAATACAGTACATGAGTGCTAAGAAATGCCCAAGGCTGCTGTCAATCAAAGTAACTGGTGAGTTATAAGTTGTTTACTGTACTGGGAAATTAAGTGATGAATGTGTGCCAACCAGTAAAATGTGACATTTAATATTAGATATACCAACTTTAAATAGGTTTTTCATTTATTTATCAGAGTGCCAAAACATAGCTTTAATGGACCTACAACAGTTGGATCTTTAAAGCACCAGTGACTACAGTCCCCTGCAAGTGGGAGGGGAGAACATGCTTCCGTGAAGCCCATTTACATCATTTTTTATGATTACTGACCAATCACATAAGCTTCCACTACTTCCTTTGATTCCACCAAATTATTTGGTTGAATCATCACTGGCTCATTATATTATTATTTAGTAAACCTAAAGGGGTTTTTAGTATCCTTTAAAAAATTAAAGACTACATCTTGATAGCATTATTTGGCTACTTTAGGTTCACATTGCATGACTTCTTAGTCTGTGATTTACTAACAGGATTTCTTTAAGGGTCATATCAGAGGGCAGAACTGCCCAGAATTATGAGAAACATTTAATGAGATGCCCAGAGGGGCTGGCAAGGAAAATTCCAATTCTGAAAGTACCACTTAGGCATAAGTACTGTGTCCCCCTCCAGAGGGAAAAAATCCCTTTTCTCATTGTCTCTTATTAAAAACAAAAATTAAATGCTTGTGAATTGGTGCTCCTTGAGTCTAGCTATGTTATCTCCCAGAACACATAATTAGATAATTACATTTTGGACAAAAGAGTACTATAGTAATTCACAGCACAAATTCTTGCTAGGGAATAGAAATTGATACATGAAATATGTATCAATATAAATATAAATACATGCATATGTGCTCTATGCAGGCTGGAGCTATTATGGGCCATTAAAAACACTGGAGCAAATAGCTCCTGGGGATTAAGCTCTAAGAGCTCTCTTTATAATTAGAAGGCAGCTAATCCCTGCTCACCTATTTGAGTGCTTAGCTTCCCCAATGTAACATTAAACTATTATTTCTTATTTGTGGTGCTGCTTGAGCATGCAAATATTGGCTAAAAATGCCATCGTCCAAAGATTTTAGGATGCTTCCAGACTGAATAAACCTAGAGGTACAACATGGAGCTTGGATTATATAATTTTTCCAAAGGTTAACTATAGGTTAAATTCACAAACTCATTTATACCAGCTACGCTGCCATTTCCTATGATCTTCATGCCTCACTTAAGTCCTTGCTCAAAATTATTTTCTGCCCCAAAACTGCATTAATAGTTTCAGAGAATTGCTCTCTAATTTTCCCCAACCTCTACCTGTAAATTCCCCACCTAGAGCCTCAGGCTGCAGAACTTTTGCACCAGATTTGTCTGCTAAAATGTAATGGTCTGGCATAACCCCCGACAAGGGTTCCATCTTCTGCTTCCTTTGACCAAGACCATTGATGATGATAAGTGTTATAAGTCTTTTGAGGATGGAGCTGAGACATTCTTGAGTTTTTCTTTTTAAATAGTTTATATATACATATGTATACTGTTAGTATAAAGCATACGTGATAAATACAACTAGCATTAAATAACAAGACCTCTGTTGTTTTCCTATTAGATTTCAAAAAGATGCTTCTAAATATATATATATATATATATATATGAATCTGCTAAAAAAAAATTAAAGTTATTTGTGTAATTTTCTATTCAAGAAGAAGGTAAATGGATATAAATGTAATAAAATTAATTGTATTGCCTATGAGTATAACTGTAATAGAATTGATTGTATTGCCCTTAAACATATGGGTCAAATGCTCTATTATGGTATAGGTTATACTAGGATTACAACTTCAATGGGAAGCACTTTCTCCTCTTATAACCTGTCTCCTTCCTTAATCTTATCCTTTTATTCTAAGGAAGATGCTTCCTATTTTTCAGTTAGTATTTTATCTTAATCTAAAACAATACTTAAAAAGAAAAGCCTTTTAATCATTTCAAATCTATAAATAGATTACAAATGCATATGTTCATGCATATGCATATATATTCATATACATCCATATTCATATGTATGACACTACTTCAATAAATGATCCTTCTGAATTTGCCTTAGAACGCCACTTCAACAGTTAGCGGATTGTGTGCTGATTCAATACCACTACAGACTCAGGCAAAGGAATCCCTTGCCATCTTGTGCTTTAGGTGATTCACATATCACAAACCCACAGAAAATAATGTACCTCTGACTATAGATGTCCCTCTCACGGGTACATAAGGCATCTTGGAACCCTACACAACCTCTTGTGCAACTAACATCTTTGGAGCTGCAAGGATACCTTGTCCCCCCTCTTTGTCTCTATTTCTTCCAAATAAAAGATAACCATATTTGAATAGATTAAAGAGTTGAGGCTTATATCCCTGCCCAATTTAGAGATGGACAATTTTCAAAGGGCAGGTAATTCAGCTGCAGATGTGCTTAGGTAAGAAAAATTCAAATTAATTAACTTGTCAAACCCTCTCTCAGATAGTAGAAATGCAAGAGATTCTTGCATGACAAAATTGGTTTCCCAATAGTGCTGAGTATCCATTTTCTTGCTTCTGTTCACATCCTAATTCATGGTTCCAGAACACTGAAAATTTAGCTCATGATACACATGGAAGTTGAACAACCTTTTGCAATGTTAGATAATTCTTATTATTCTTGAATTTGTATGTATGTTGGTGTCAGTTTTATATGCATGAATCAGGACACCAATTTATGAAAATGCCACCTAGAGAGACACACTAGAACTGTAAGTGGCTTTATTTGTATAAACATATTATATAAAAGTTAATTAATTTTACAGAAATGTTTTAAATGTAAAAAAAATTAAAAAATAAATTTACATTTATTTATGTAATTTGTTATTTAATAATTATAAATTATATTTTGCACTGATATTGTTTTGTGATTACTGTGAGCCTTTTATTTTATCATTATTATTATTTTAATTAAGTTTATTGGAGTGACATTGGTCACAAAACCATACAGGTTTCAAGTGCACAACTTAATAAAGCATCATCTGCACATTGCATTGTGTGCCCAGGCCAAGTCTCCTTCCATCCTCATTTGCCCTCCTTCACCTAACCCACTCCCCCATTTTCCCTCTGGCTATCACCACACTGTTGTCTGTGTCTATGTGTTATAGATATACATGGTTTTTTAGGTTAATTCCTTCAACTTTTTTTATCCAGTCCCCCAACCTCCTTCCCCTCTGGCAGCTGATAAGTTTTGAATACAGATGCTCTGGGATTATGTTCCAATAAACTCATTGTAAATTGAAAATATTATAAGTCAAAATGCATTTAATGCACCTAACCTCCTGAACATCATTGCTAAGCCTCACTCACCTTAAAGGAGCTCAGAACACAAACACTGGTAACACAGTAACTATGGAGTATTGGTTGTTGACTATTGTGACAGGGTGCCTACATAGGAGCTGCCACTAGCATCATGAGAGAGAGTAGGTACAGTTGCTAACCCAGGAAAAAATAAAAATTCAAAGTATGATTTCTGCTAAATGCATGTCACTTTTGCACTATCATAAAGTCAAAAAATCTTTAAGTCACACAGTTGCAAATCTGTTCTTAAGAGAAAATTTACTTTTGAGCAAATGAAAAAATAATTTAGATTTTCAAAAACATGTTTAGTAGAACATGTTACCATCTATTATTAGAGTATCAGGGTCCAAAAATGTAGACACCGCCCAGCTGGCGTGGCTCCGATGACCTATGAACCAGGAGGTCACGGTTAGATTCCTAGTCAGGGCACATGCCCTGGTTGCAGGCTCATTCCCCAGTGTGGGGTGTGCAGAAGGCAGCCAATCAATGATTCTCTCTCATCATTGATGTTTCTCTTTCTCTCCCTCTTTGTTCCTACCTGAAATCAATAAACATATTTAAAAAAAACACACAAAGAAAACCAAGACCCATTTTACAAAATGTAGATGTTTCTGCCCATAGCTCAGAGCTCACTAGAAACAATGCCATTGAAAAAACAAGACCTACCTCTTTTCTTTACAGGAAGATTTATGGAAGTGTATCATGCCCAACTGGGATGATTTTAAAGATGTTTATAAATAACTTAGACATTAATGAAGCACGGAACATTGTATGTGCTTTTAAGTTTTTGACCAGTTGGAAACATTGTCATTAACATTTGTTTCCTTGCTCTAAACCTAATAATCTCAACATGTTCAATATAAAACTGACATAGAAGGTGTGGAGAGTATCCATGCGGGAGTGCAGAGGGAAAGTTTTACATGATGAAAGTTAGTGCTGAGCAAGCCATCCTAAGGAAAACGTAAATAATATACTACTCTGATACTTTTTCCTACTAGCTACTCATCTATTTGCTAAATGAGTTTACAAATTGCCTTAGGCACCATTTAAATACCATTTTAGAATTCTTATTTAACTTTATTGCCAAAATTAATATTTTTTTACAATTCCCAATGTTTATAAGAGGAACCAAAAAGACATGCACAGCAAATGTAATTGGCAAAGTTAATTAACCTATATTTTCTCCACTTCAGAGGTGAAATTCAGTCCCAGTAAAGTCCGCTGGCTTGGAGTAAATGTGTCAGCATGCCTGTGCTGAAGCTTCAGAAAACTGCATGGAGATAACAGAATCAAGCAATGAGCATTTATAGTCACAAAGGTCTAACAGCTAAAATAACAAGGAATGCTTTGAAAAGTTGCTGTCATGCCTAAGGATAAGATGCATCAAGCAAGTACTCTTTATTACAATTGAAAAAGTATATTCATGTCTTGGCAAACCTTAAAGGAGAGTCAGTACACCTTAAAAAGCTATGTATAGACAAAAGTGTGAAGAGAAACTTCCACCCATATTTTCTTACTAATACTTAATATCATGTTCACCCTTGAAGAGGACAAATATTGCTAATGAAAAATTAATGCAAAGGCTGAATGGTGACCAGGAAGTCTTGAAGAAGTGGTGTCTCTGAATAAGATGTTTTCATTTTAATATCAAGAGTCCCAGGCATGCCAATTATATTTGATATCAGCAGCATCATTTTTCATTTTTGAGTAAACTGACTTTGAAGTTATAATGCTCATCATATATTTTCCAAAGGGAAAAACTAAAACCCATCAACTAGTAAGATTTTAATTTAAAGGCAAAATCCTACCATTCAAATTGAATGTTGAATAACTTATAGGTAAAAATGTTCAAGCACTTGTTTATGTTGAGCAGTTCTCTGTAGAAGTGCACACATTGCTTATGTCATGGAGAAATATCACAGGAAGGATCCCACAGGTCTCTTGATTTCAGCTTTCTTATACAGAAATTTAGACTTCTATTTTTCTCTTGGTTAAAACTAATTTCCCTCAGAATCTAAATCATATATATTTTCCCAGCTAAAATACTGACTCACTTTATAATTTTTCCCCCTTATAATTTATATTTCAGCAGCGTGAGCAATTGGTGTGGAAACTGTTCCGTGAAGCGTCCTGCTGGGAGGAGGTTCACGCTGAGACTGCTGAGTAGAGCACCAACCTCTTACTTCATCCAGCACACCTTGTTAGAAAAATTATAACCACAAATCAATGAAGAACTGCGAAAGCTACTAATGCAAAGCAGGAAAATTTATCTCTGGTATGCAAGGGAGTTTTTTAAAAAGATAGAATTACTACAGTAATATGTTAGAGAATAAAAATACAAATAACATTTTAAGCCCTCTTGAAAAATAGTATATTCATGTAAAATTTCAAATGTTTTTGCTATAAATATGAAAAAATGGGGTAATACATTATAGAGTGTAATCATTTAATAATTTAAATGATTTAAAAAATATTTTTAAAAATTGTTTTTTAGAGAGAGAGGAATTAGAGGGAGAGAGAAACATTGATGTGAGCGGGAATTATTGGCTGCTTCTTGCATGCTCCCAACCAGGAACAGAGCCTGAAACCCGGACATGTGCCCTGACTAGGAATGGAATTGGCAACATTTTGGTGCACGGGACAAGCCCAACCAATTGAGTCACACTAGCCAGGATTGGTTTAATATGTTTAAAAGTGAGTATGTACAATAATAAAGAGAGGCACTCAATATTATTCAGCAGGCATTCTCTATGGAATAATTTTTCAAACTATATATATACATTTTTTATATTATGTATTTTTTATTTTTAAAGATAGAGTAGGAGAGAGGAATAGATAAACATCAATGTGAGAGGGGAACATTATTGGCTGCCTCCTGCATATCCCCAATGGGATGTAGAACCAAAACTCAGGTGTGTGCCTTGACTATGGATCAAACCAGCAACCTTTTAGTACATGGGACAACACCCAACCAACTGAGCCATACCAGCCAGGGCAAATCTATATTTTTACAATAGGAAATTTTGAAAATCACACCTTATTCAAATGTTTGAAGTTAGCATAACTATTAGTAGGGAAACTTGGAATTATGCAGCTCATAAAGTAATGTAATATAATGTATACACAATGATGTTTAATCTGAATTTAATTAAGCCTTTAGACTTAACTTCTGGTTAACAAGATATATCTGAGATGAAGAAACAAAACACAATGAGGAAATAATCAGGCCAAGATCAAACATAGGACATTCTACAAAACCACTGGCTTAGAGACTTCAAAAGACAATATTATAAAAAATAAATAAAAAGATAGTTGGGAAGAAAAATTAAAGAGACTTAAAAAACATGGTAATCAAATGCAATATGCAAACTCTTCAAGCTCAGGAAAAAAATACTATAAAAATATGTAGGCCAAATGGAATATTTGTGTATAATTTGGATAATAGATAACATTAAGGAATTATTGTTAATTTTAAAAAATATGATAATGGCATTTTGGTTACATAGAAAATGTCCTTACTCTTACAAGATGCATTCTGAAATACACAGGAGTATTATAGCTCTGCAGCATACATATGTGCAGCTTGTGTGTGAGATTATGCATATGCAGTTTCTAAAATGTTAACTATTGATGAACCTAGATGGAGAATCTACAGGTATTTGTTGTTCCAGTTTTTCAATTTTGCTTTGTGTTTAAAGATTTATAAATCATATTTAGAAACAAGTATCTTAGATTTACATATATGTACAGTTCACCCTTGACCAATGCAGAGGTTAGGGGTTCACCCTGCCCCCCCTCCCCATGGTCAATAGTCCTCTGTATAAAAATGAAATACTTTAAAAAAGAGAGCCACCCCTTTGCTGTGTTTACAATACATCCTATCAAATAAAGAGAGAATATGCTAATTGATCCTCATGCCATTGCAAAGATGGAAGTGCTCACAGCCAATAAGGAGGGAATATGCTAATTGACTGCCCCATCCTCAAATATGGCAGCACCCACAGACAATAAGGAGAGAATATACTAATTGACTGCCACGCCCTCAAAGATGGCAGTGCCCACAGCCACAGGATGGTGGTGTCCATTCCCCTCAGCTTCACTGGGGCGGCAGACGGGCAGCAAAGCCGGGTGACCCCACACACCTGCCTCTGGAGTCCCCCAGTCTCCTCAGTCACCCAGCCGCCCAGGGCCAGCCTGAGGCCCAGGCAAGCCTCAGATGGTGGTAGCCCAGCTGCCCAGGACCGTCCAAGGCTCAGGTAACCAGGGCCAACCAAGGCTTGCACTGCCAGCAGTGGCAGCAGAGGTGTGATAGGATGTTGCCTTCCTCTCCCTGATTTCTGGGTTGCCTCCCACCCCTGAGGACTCCCAGACTGTAAGAGGGGAAAGGCCAACCTGAGGGACCCTCCCTCTAGTGCATGAATTTTCATGCACTCGGCCTCTAGTTCATTATAAGAAAGCAGGAAACTTACTGCTTTACCAAGAAAAACAACCTGAAATTGGCCAGTGTTGCTCAGTGTTTGGGTGTTGACCCATGAACCAAGAGGTCCTTGGTTTGATTCCTGGTCACGACACATGCTGGTTTGCAGGCTCAATCCCCAATGTGGGGGGCATACTGGAGGCAGCAATCAATGGTCTTCTCTAATCAATGTTTCTATCTCTCTATCCCTCTCCATTCCTTTCTCTCTAAAATTGATAAAATATATATTTTTTAAAAAAGAAAGAAAAACAACCTGTCTCACGACACAGGCTCTCAGTGAGAAGCATTGGCGAAAGGTCCTAATGTATTGTGGAGTCATGTCAAACAACAGCCACATGAGCAAACCCTGAGGTGGGTGGGCCGTGCATGTACAGTTGGACAATGAGTGAGCAGAGGTTTCTTTTAGCTTCTACAGCATGCACATGGTTGACAATTGTGGCTGACTTACTTGGCCACCTCCCTAATAAGCATGACTCCCTTCCTTCTTGATAGCAGACCTTTCATTCTCCACTGGACCTCCATGTGTCTTTGAAGAGGATTGTTTCCTCCCTAGACATACTGACTAAATTATGATTGATCAAAGCCAATCACTGATAATTCCTTTTATCAAAAACTGTTTTAGGCATGGGCATGGGAAGTAATTCTAACCAATGATTCAATAACAGATACCTTCTGAGAGACTATTGGGAATGGTTTACTTTGTGGTTGAAAATATATGCAGTGGATTTAACATTCTATCTTTCTGACTTTGATGTCACTATACCTGAAACTGAAACAGCCCACTGGTAATCATAAAAGGAGCCAACCATAAGGACAAGCCCACATGCTAAGAAAGCAGAACAGAAAGATGGAAAGTCTGTGGTTTCTTGACGACATCATAAACTGTCCAATTAAACAAACCTGGAACTGCCCTATGTCCAGGCTCATATTATGTGAAATAATAAGTGTTTCTTATTTAAGCCAGCTGAGTCAACATTTATTGTTTGATGATGAAAGCATTCTAACAGATCCCATTCTAAGTGGAGAGGATGATGAACATTTTGCAACTCAAAAGTTTGTGTCTTAGAATTTGACATGGTGGGGTTGTCAAGTAAGTAGAAAAGAGGAAGTAGTTGGGACTAAGAACTAGACCTACACATTCCGTCAAACAAGAGCTTAGTGGACTGGTTAGCCAGCAAGTCTGCATGTGGAGTTAGAGCAGAGAGGACACCTCTGGTCCATGTTTAAAGTCTGGCAAAGTTCAGCCCATGATTAGCACCAGGATGTCAAGGTGAGATAATAATACAATACTAGGAGTTAGGAAGCTCACACAAGTATGCTCCTGTGCAGGTAACTCTTAGTAGCACTGAGAGTGCCTGGCAGTGCCCGCTGCCTGCCTGGCAAAACCCTGTCATCTGAGATGTCAGTTGGCAAGAAGCAAGGCCTCAGGACGGTCCTACAGTCTACCAGCGGGGACACTGCATTGAGACAGATGAAACTTCTGGGTTGGAACCAAGGCCTTTATACTCAGTCATCATGGATACAAAGGGATATGAGTTATGATTTGTGGAGAGAGGGACAAGTTGGTTGTTGAGAATCTTAAATCGGGAATAGGAGAGAGAACAGAAAATCATGAGTGAAATATGTGAAAGATAAACTATAACAAGTACCAAACACACTTTAAAGAAAGAGGGATTAGGCTCAACACACCTGATGAGTGAGGAGACATCATGTACCTTGTTGTATTGGGAGATTAACGTTGTGGTGCCATGCTGTGCTAGGGGATCAGACATATAGTACCCCCAAAATGAGGCCAGAGGGATAGTAGGGCTTAGTTTGGTTGTATCTGAACACATCACATCAGAAGTTGGCTGCCTGGGGCGTGTGGAGACTGAATGAAAGACCCCAGTCTTAGACTTGTGAGTCCATCTCTTGGCAGCAAAAGAAGCTGCCTCTGTTGTTACAATACGCAGAATCCTATGACTTTAAGCCTTGCAGATCCATCTCAGTTCTCTCTGTGAAGTCCAGAGACTCAGGCCAGTTGCTGCTCTAGGTGTCTCTGCAGTATCTCAAGTGCCCATATTCATTACTGGCAGCAACAGATATGTCTAGTTGACAATAAAGGGGATATTGGAAACAATGCAGTAGCCCAACAAACATCAGTGAGGCACTGAGTAGATGATTCAACATGTAGCCTCAGAGCCTGTGGGAAACATGGTGCTGATGGTCCCTGGATGTCGCATCCTGTCCATATTTGTGTAAACTCAGAGCTCGGTCAAGAAGACCAGCTAGGTGGTCAGTGGAGGTGCTGGGGAAATGCAACTGAAGCTATGCCCTGTGCACTTCTCATCCTGCATTCCTAGCAGACTGCCTGGCACACAGCAGACACTCAATAAATAATTGTTGGGTGAATGGTTTAGTTAATTGAGGGTGTTTAGTAGCCCATTATGATCTAAGGCAGTGGTCAGCAAACTCATTAGTCAACAGAGCCAAATATCAACAGTACAACGATTGAAATTTCTTTTGAGAGCCACATTTTTCAAACTTAAACTTCTTCTAATGCCACTTCTTCAAAATAGACTCGCCCAGGCCATGGTATTTTGTGGAAGAGCCACACTCAAGGGGCGAAAGAGCCGCATGTTGTTTGTGAGCCACAGTTTGCCGACCACGGATCTAAGGGTAATACTTCACAGTGAAAAGTGTATGTTCCACAGGCTGACCTAAACTTCCTTGGCCACTGAGTCTTCAACACTTTAAACTGGTTGTATTTCTTACTTTATAAAATTCAATAAATGCTAATGTGCTACCAAGGGACTGTAAACAATGCAATGTGACTAAACAGAAACCGCGGCAGGTGGATGAAAGAGGGTCCAGGTGCATTTGCCTCGGTACCACGGATGCTATGCTTTTCCAAATGGAACTGTCAGATGATAAGGGAATGGGAACTATTTTTGACTTGTCGTTGTTGTTTTTTTTAATGTGTGAGAAGTATATTTTCTTATCAATATTTTATGCTGTTCTCTTTTTATACTTTGCTTTTGTAATGCTTCCTTTAAAGATGTTTTGTTCCTTTTTACTTTGTGCCATTGTTTATGCTGAATTTGTTGTTATTTTTGCATTTACATTTCACAGAGAAATAATACTTAACAGCAGAAAATCCCAGAACTGCATCAGGATAAAAGAGGTGATTTATAAACACATAATAATCCTTTTTGATACATTTTATCATTAGTCAAGCTGAGAGAACAAATTGGAATTTGAGCTTCTGGTGGGCTTTCTGAAGGGATCCTCAGATAAATGTAGCCAAAGATAAAAAATAATTCCAATTAAAAGATAATGGATATTATACACAATTATGGCTGCAGCCAAGCACTTTGAAATTAAATGTCTTTGTGCCAGAAACCACAGTGCTAAGTAAAATAACCAACTGGAATTTATTTCTATTTTCTTTGCTCACATCTACTCACATGTTCATTCCCTATTTTGTAGAAAGTTAAAATTCTGTTTAAAGTTAAAAAAAAAAAACTGCAAAACTTTCCAATACTGGAGTATACAATACTGGAGTAAAGTATAGTATTTAAACTAGTATAGTGTTAAGATAATTTAAACTTTTCACAATATAGCATCTGATTGTGCTTTATGTTAATTTAATTTTGCTACCTTAGAGCCCCAAATCACATGCTCCTACATAGTACATAATATCTGACCTGATGCTGACTCTTCTGTGAATTTTCCATGTGCAGTTTTCCTGAGCTAAACATCTCATATATGAGGAATTATGAGAAAATGAACAATAGAAGAAATGATAGGATTATGACTTGAAATTATATGGCACTCACCAATTCATAGACCTAACTATACCTCAGTCACATATGTGTGTGGCAAAAAAAGAGCAAAATTAGAACAACAGAATAAGTAAAGCAAGTGTACCATTAATTCTGGCAAAATCATTAGAATCTAATGATATGAATATGTCAGGTACAGATCTTAAAATCATAATTCTAAAACTGTCTTTACCCTAGCCAGTAGCTCAGTGGTGAGAGTGTTGGCCCTCGAACTGAAGGATCCCAGGGTCAATTCAGGGTGCATGCAGGAGGCAGCCAATTGATGTGTCTCTCTCACATTGATGTTTCTCTCTGTGTCTCTCATCCTCCCTTCCACTCTCTCTAAGAATCAATGGAAAAACATCCTCCAGTGAGGATTAACCAAACAATCTTTCTTCCTTGCTAGCATATTAACCATCAGATGTTACACATAATAAAGTGGGACTCTTCTGATGTCATGGGAAATTTGTTACTGTAGTGGACAGTGTCATCACAGGAGAAAAACAATCAAAGGCAGATGTATGCAGATGAAATTCAGAGTTGGGGCTTATCCTGAATTATCCCTTCATGCCTGATCCAATTTAAAATCCCACAATCTTCTTAATCTTCAAGCAATTTAATCCTTTGTCCCATGGATCTTCTTTATGTACCACATAAAAATTTACCCCTGGAGCATAGCTGGTACCTGCAGTTTATCAAAAGTTGGCACAAGAAAAACAAATCAGATCACTGGACTCATCTTGTTTTTCTCTATTAGGACTCTGATGGGTCAGGGAATTAGGAACTGCAACATCTCTCCAGAAACTGGCTGTGTGGAGATATGCCTATTAATTTAATATCTTTGTTTTTGTCCAGTCCCTGATTTCAAAACACATGGAATGGGAGGGAGGACTTGAAATTAGAACTGGCTATCAAGACACTCCCCAAATTGCGCTTGGGGGACATTTTGGGAAAGGGTACAATAGGGCCCCTAATGTTTATTGCTCCCACTGCAAAGAATACAATTAAGGCCCCTTAATGTTTATTGCTCCGGCTCTGAAAGAATACCATTAAGTCAGACACATCACCTGATGGCATCCTCATCAAGCCACACTCCGTGAGCACAGATGGGGCATTATGGAACACAAAGAGAGCAGGCTGCTCACCCAGCTGCATTTGGAGAACGGTGTCAGGAACCTTTTGTTTGTTCGGTTGGTTGGTTTTTGTTTTATTTTGTTTATTTTTAATTGAATTTACTGGGAATCTTTTAAAAATAAATCCAATAACTTGATAATGTGACAGCCTACCTCCCCCTCCACCACCATCCTGTAAACTCTGTGGCAACCTGAACAGAACTGTATCAATATTCATGAGTTGTGGTTTTTTAAAGAAAAGAAAAAGAAAAAGAAAAGAAAGGAAGGAAGGGAAAAAAAATACCATCGCTGTATGCTCAGCTGTATTACTGTATCTAATGAGAATAAATTAAAACCCATCTGAGACATGACCTTGAACCTTTTGCTTCCTCTTAAATGTCAATTTGACTTTCCTTAGCACTGTGATCAACTGCATTCTAAGTGGAAGTTGACACTGGCTCAACTTTCTGCGAATGCAGGTAAAATGAAATGAGAACTGCCTGAAACTCGGTGCTGATGTAACCTGGTTCTGCACCATTACCTGTAATCTGTGTCTTCAGCTTTGTGTAGCTCCAATTTCATTTCTTTAATAGCAAGGCTTTTGATAAGAATCTTACCTTCTCTCCCCCTCCCCTTGCCAAGTTCCTTTGTGGTGTCATTGCTAACTTCTTACACAATGCAACTTCATTTCTCTAAGAAAGTCCCATCAGTGGTCTTTAGTAGCAGGTTAATGGGCTGTTAAATCTCAAATTTTCCTGAATGATTTTGTTACCAAAAGTAGTCTTCCTCCATTTCCAGTGTGGTCAATAAGAGGCTTGTCTCAAAGGCACTTAATGCTTCACACACTAAAGGGATTGTGCCCCAAATCAGACGAAACAAGAGATACTTTCTATTTCCTTAGGATATCAACACCCTTTTAGGAGAATGTTTGCCTATTTGTTTGCCATGGGTCCTATTTGTTATTCCTACACAAATCAATAAAGGCTGTGAAAAATACAGGACGCTTTGCCAGCTATGTGCTTACAAATATTAGATGAAAGGGTTCCCAGACAGCAGACCATTCATAAGCTGGTTTCAAACCTTTGTTGTCATATGCTCCATGACTTGTTTCATTATCTGCCACTGCTGCTTTATGTTGGCTATTTCTTTCTGAATCCCTCATAAACAAAATCTGAATGATATATAGCCCAAGTGAATTCATTTACCAAAAGAATAGAGTGCAAGATTATATATAAACCAAAATCCAGGTACCTTGCTTCAGTATTTTTATAAGGTAAAATAGCCTGCTGGAGTTGTTAATAATGTCTAATTGGATCAGTGCTGTAGATAGTTAGAAACCAAGATAATGCACATATAAGATTTTTCCTAATGACTTTTTAAAAATGGTAGGTAACTATTAAAACCATGGGAATTAGAATAGATGGCAAAGAATAAATGACACCATAAAGTACTTTCCAGGTACAGTTCTTGGATCTGATACTTTTCATGAATACTACTTTAGGCCAAAATAATTTATTACCTATTTTTCATTGAATGTTTAATATGTGACAGTTCTTAACATATAATCTTAAGGAATTTTAGTACAATTTCCATACAACATAATAATGTTATTAATTGAATACTATAGATGTAACATCATTTATTATGAATGAAATAGATCCAATCCAAAAGGGTATTTTTTTACTGAGAAATTTAAAATATGGTAGGGGACATTTTATAAGTATACAAAAGACTAAAGTACAAAATATAAAGTTGAAAAAATTTTGAGACACCTCTTTTTATGTGTTGTTAATAAATAAAACATTAGTTAGGATCTTGCTAATAGAAAATAAGCAGAAAAGTATAATGGTACAAACATAAAAGAAAATAATTTTCTGCACAGGAAAGTTCAAATCAGGTGAAGATCTTACATATGGGAATTGAGAGATACAATGTCTTTCCATATTATGGATCAGCCATCAATTAGAGTCTCATTGTCATTGGATTTGTTTTCAGACAGAGAAAGAAAAGGAGCAGGGGACATAACTGTGTAGGGGAGAGGAAATATTTTTCCCTCGACCCTTCCTAGGTTCTTGGTTGGTCTAATAATTAAATGGATATAAAACAAATCAACAGGAGAAAAACATTTAATCTCATACATATGAGAGCCCCATAAAAACATGAGATTCAAAGGTAGTCAGGCAATTGAGGTTTATATAGCTACCTGAGCTTAGGAAAAGGATAGGGACCTGGAATTTCAAAGGTGAGGAAGACAATTCACAGGAAAGTGAGAGGAGCAAATGTTTGGAAAAGAAATGTTTGCCCGGCCAGGCAGATCCATCTTGCAGGTGAAAAAGGTTTTCTCTGGTAATAGCTCTCTTCCTGGCACAGGCAGGCCCCTTTCTAAATTGTTTCAGGCAATTAAGGGAAGGTATAATTCCTTTCCTGAATCTTCTGGGGCTTGATTGCCTTTCTCTCCACATGCCAAAGTGGCACCTTTGGGGTGGTATGTTTTTGCCCCCTTCAGCTGATTCTTAAAAGCCTTGGAACAGAAATAGCATAGATGCTTCCACTCATATTCCTTTGGTTAGAACTCAATAGCAAGTGGGCATCTACATGTAAAAGGAGGTAGGGAATACATCCTAGCTGTGGCCTGAAAAGAGATGAAAATGAATTTTGGTGAAGAGCTAGCCAGTGCTTCTATTTTCCAATTGAAAAACTCTACTGGATCAACTTTTATTGCCCTTTGTTTTTATTTTTTCAAAAGTACTTTTATGGCATATTGATAACAATTTTGAATTAAAATTCTCTTGGTGAATGATGTCATTAGCTAATCAAAATCTGAGATTTATGGTGAAGATAGTCCTGAATTTTTTTTTCTTTATTGATTAAGGTATTATATGTGTCCTTATCTCCCCGTTGCCCCCCACTCCCACACTCATGCCTTCACCCCCATGGTGTCTGTGTCCATTGGTTAGGCTTATATACATGCATACAAGTCCTTTGGTTGATCTCTCCCCCTTACCTCACCCCCTTTACCTTCCCTTTGAGGTTTGATGGTCTGATCAATGCTTCTCTGTCTCTAGATCTGTTTTTGTTCATCAGTTTGTGTTGTTCATTATATTTCACAAATTAGTGAGATCATGTGATATTTATCTTTCTCTGACTGGCTTATTTTGCTTAGCATAATGCTCTCCAGTTCCATTCATGCCCTTGCAAATGGTGAGAATTTCTTCTTTTTACCACAGCATGGTATTCCATTATGTAGATCTTTGAAGTAGTAATATAAGAGTTCTTTAAAAGTGGGAAGACAAGACAAACTCATAAAGAGTAGATCTGAATTTGAAATTAGGTTGTTATAACAGTACAATTAAAGTAAGATACATATTATATTAGAGGTATTTGGGAAGTGAGTATTGAGTAACAAAGTAGAAAGTGGGGAATACACAATGTCTGGCTGGGAATGGCAGAGAGTAAAATAGTGAGTCAGTACTAATTAGTTAGAAGGAACTAATATGGTTGAGGAGGGCTCTGACTAGACAGGAGGGGACATGAAATTAAGATGGGTATAATAAACTAGGAGAATAGTAAAAAAAAAAAATGAGTCAAATGCCATCTAAGCTCAAAGTTCAGTGGTTAACAGATGGGAAGTATAAAAAGAGAAGTCCACAGAAAAGCAATTGTAAGCAAGATATTAGAAAAGAAGTCATTTTTATCAATGCAATTGTGAGAAGGAGGTCTGCCAGTGGGTGACTGAGTGGAGCTAGAGATCACTGGAAGAGTGACAGTAAGAACTTGGGAGGGCAAGATGCTAAGAGGCATCAATATAAAGATGGAAGTTGTAATGGCGACGGAAAGACTAAAAGATTGAAAAGGAATATAAACTAAGAACATAGCTGTGAGACATGAAAGTATGTTAGGGTCAATGCCTTGTCACATTACTGAAAATACAGTTTAGAAATAGAATTTAGAATCTTCAATAATGGATTTTAGGACTCATGTCATACCTGCATTTGAAATTAGACTGTTATAACAGTATGAATAAAGTTAAGATATATATTGTGTAGACATATTTCTGTTTACTGAAGTTGTAAATTAATTTAAAATATACTTTGGGACTAATATTTTGTTAGATATTAGATACGATGTCTTAACTCATTTCTCTGAGAGCTCAAAAAATGAAGTCTTATTAGGTTGATGGTATTATGTTTAGATGTATTACATTTAGAAGCAAAAATAACAAGGAAGAACAAAATGTAAATTTATAAACAGTGTTTTTCTCTTTAAATCTACTTGGAAAGCATAAACTTAGTATTCTTTTCTGAGTATAAATAATGTTTATTGAATGTAAATACTTACTGCCAAATGATTGTTAGTTATTTTTAGCTGTCTTTACAATTAGAGATAAGTGAGAAACATAATAAATTATTTGCATAATTAATCTTTGTTTTTATTAACTTTAGGTACATATTTATAGTCTTTAGTAATAGCACATGGGAGATTCAGGGGAGCTTTCCTGGGTAAGCACACATTTTGATAAGAGTTAAACACTGGGTGGCAAGTGTTGGATGGTCTGGGTCTACCATAATCTGTAAGTATGATTTGTATAATGAGTGTATTTTAATCAATAACTATGTAGATATACATAGGAGTAAAAATTAGAGCTCAAATCCATATAATATAAGGAGAACAGAGGAACATTTTAATAAATATATTCTGGTATCTGCATGTAAGAAAATCATTAAATATTACAGAGAAAAAAAGGGGGGAGGGAGAGAACAAAGAATGATATTACGTTTATAAGAAACAGGGTTTGTCTGATTTTAGAAAACATTGCATATACAATTATATGTGAAAACCTCACTAAGTTGGTTGGATAGTAATTTGATTTTCTAAAAGAAGTTTAATTTTAGAGTGTATAACAATTATTCTGTGGCATTTTGTAGTCTATAATAAATGTTAGCTATAAATAATTTATAAATCATACACACATCACTAAAAGTTGAATAGGCACTCACTAAATATGTATTGAATGAATGAATGATAGTTACAATAGATTTTATTTCAAGGAGGATAAATAAAATAGTAAGAAGATTATGAAATCCATCTTACACATTATTAATAGTCATGTCCTTACTTACCCTTCAGAAAACATGTCACTAATCTTTCTATGGGGAAGCACAAATTAAATTTTAGTATTTTTACAGTAAAAATTGCTGTGGGAAAAAAAAAGAACAAACATGAATTCCAGGAAATATCATGTCAGTTACTTAACAATAAAAGAAACTACCATATTCAATTGATGTGCAAAAACACAGGCTCAAGAATCTGAAAGCTGCCCATGGAATTCCACAGAGATGCATTGAAAAGTTGAATGCACTTTCTTTTTGTCCATGAAGTTGGGGAAGGACTGACTGAAAAACTCTGCTTAACAAAACAGCAGAGTTGGGTAGAAAGAAGAAAGCAATGTCACAAGCAGACAGGAAGTCCCAGGGCAATGCTTTGGTGTAAGGAGGTCAATAGAAGCTGCACCGGACAATGGACTTCAATAACATGTTTGTGATAATTCTTGGGAGACTATACAGGAATTCATTTTCTTTCTCATAAAAGAATATAATTTGATACATTTTATTCCTCTTTTTATTGTCTCTGCTTACTTTTATATGTCCAGAAGTAAGTTTACTTTTTTTTCTCCTTTTTCTACATATTAAATGCAAATTGCTGGAAATGCCATTGCTGTCCCATTTCCTCAATGCTGCATGCGGGGCCATTTTGCTCATCACTTATTCATTTCTGAGGTCCTCAGGAGGCAAAGTAAGCAGACTTTCATATATCACTTGTAAGATTTTGCTGCATTCAAACATTTACTAATGTTACATTTGGAAATGTGTATTTGTTAGCGGCTGGTAGTCCTTGGCGGTCTTATTACAAGTGTCATTAAAGCATCATAATATTTGGAGGAATAGCTCTGCTTCAAGATATTCAGGTTCATTAATGAACATTATCCATCTGACACATTTGGTAAACACCAGAGCTTCAGAGAACAGCTCATCTGGGATAAACTTGGCCCTCTAGGCTCACTTGGAGAAGCTCATGAAGTCACTACTGTTCACCCTCATTAAGCTTGAGATGCAGAGAGAAAAAAGCAACAACACTGAAAACTGCCAATATTTGTATTTTAGAATTTATAAGGTTTAATGATATTTTTGTTGTTGTTGTTGAGATTAGTGGATAAGAGAAAAAGAAAAGCTATGTGCAAGTTCTGTTTGTCTTTTTTCTTGGAAAATATGCTATTTTAAAATTAAGTTCAGAGAAAATAAGAATAAGGTTGAAATGAAAAACAAAGAAACAACTATCTGTTCCTCAGTTTTGACAAAAATATGGAGAATCTTTAAGGACACAAATACAGTCATTCCTTAGAATCTGCAGGGGATTGGTTCCAGGACCCACTTCAGATACCAAAATCTGAGGATGCTCAAGTCCCTTATATTAAAGGATGCAGTATTTGCATATAACCTACGTATCCTCCCATATAACTTAACTCATCTCTAGATTACTTTATAATATCTAACATAATATAAATGCTTTGTAAATAGATATTATACTATATTGTTAATGAAATAATGACAAGATTAAAAAGTCTGCATATGTTCAGTACAAATGTACCATCATAGGCCTAACTACATAGTATATGTCATCAACACTGTGATTTTCTTAACACGTTAAGTGCCATGTCAATCACCAGTGACTGACACTATACTTTCCATCTAGAAGACAAAACAGGCTGAGCGCTTAATGTGTTAAAATATATTTTTGATCCATGATTGATTGAATTTGTAGGTATGGAAACTGCCTACAAGACCAAATTACTGGAAAAAAAGCCAAGAAAAATATGAACACCATTTTCCTCCAAAGTAACGTTTCATTAAAATGGTGGCCTATAAAGCAAAAGTCATGGTCCATTTTCACAATGGCCCATATACTGTAACCCATAGAAATATTCAATAAAACTAAATTAAGGCAGATTTCCCAAAAGTAACATGATTCCAATTATATACACCTTTGGACACTACAAGTAAAGTAGCTTTTTCAGCAAGCACTAAATATATTTTACTTATGATCACAAAAATTAAAGATTAAAGTAGTTTTGTAAATAAAGAATATTGAACCATATAATACAGTCTCTGCCTGGGAATAAAAAGGATTTTAAATAAAGCCAATCATTGAAAAATATCTATATATATAAAAGCCTAAGCAACTGAACGACCAAACAACCAAACCACCTGTCGACCGAACAACCGGTCACTATGACGTGCACTGACCACCAGGGGGCAGATGCTCAACACAGGAGCTGCCCCCTGGTGGTCAATGTGCCCCCACAGTGGGAGCGCCACTCAGCTGACCAACGGGCACCAGACACCAGGCTCACAGCTAGCAAGCACAGCTGTGGTGGTGTGAGCCTCTCCCGCCTCTACAGCAACTCTACTAGGCGGCAGTGGCAGGTGCAGCAGGACTGGGATGAGCTGGAGTGGCGCAGAGCCCGGCCCAGGCTTGGGCCCCTTCCTGGCTGCCTGCCACTTGGCACACTACTACATCTTTCGGGGGATGTCGGACTGCCCATATCGGACCCATCCCCGGCAGTCAGACATCCCCCAAGGGGTCCCGGATTGCAAGAGGTCATAAGCCAGGCTGAGGGATACCACTGGTGCATGAATCCGTACACCAGGCCTCTAGTTTTTAATATTGTAAGTACCCATATTTTATCATTTCAGAAATTTTATGTTGATTTATTAAAAATTTGACAAAGACATTACAAATTTATCTTTAAAATTATAAAAAGTTATCTATTAAACATGTAGACAATGTGAAATTGCTCATTTAAAAGATATGTTGAGATTCAGCTTCTTGAATCCCCTGAAATCTTTGCAATCCAAGTGTGCCCACTGAAGCCATTCAGACATTTGGCCCAGATTGCAAAAATAAGAATCCATTTATATTTCTCAAAAAATGTTCTAACTATCCTGAAAATGGAAACACAACATACTGACAAAGAAGTTGGAATCAATTCTGTATGCAGTACTATATCCAAGAAAGCTTTGACTCTCATTAGGATCAATAATCTTCATTTCTCAAGTATTTATATTCTTTCTTCTCTTATTGTCCATTTGGTATTTATAATAAAATCAAAATAATTATAAATGGATAGATATAATAGTTTAGTGTATTAACAAAAATAATGCTCATTCTGATAAGTTGATAGTTTTCTAAAACTTTAAAAGGAAGGTACGGTTGATCCTAATTTTTCATGGATTCCATATTTGTAAATTTGCCTATTTGCTAAAATTTATTTGTAACCCCAAAACCAGTATTCATAAGGGATTCACAGTCATTTGCATTCATGGATAGAACAGACAGAAATTTAACTTACCCAATGTGCACGCATGTTTCCAGCTGAGGTTGAATAAGGCTTTGCATGTTTCAGCTCTCAGACTACACACAGGTGTCCTTTCCAAGGTCTATTTAGTGCCAGTTTCTCACATTTTGTGCCTTATGTTGGTTATTTCACTATTTAGTGCAGAAATGCAATCTAGTGTTCCTAACTCCAAGAAGTTTGCAATGTGCCTTATGAAGAAAATGCTTACGTTAAATAAACTTCATTCAGGAATAAGTTATCGTGTTGTTGACTGGAAGTTTATTGGTATTGAATCAACAATACATATTAAATAAGGCACCTTTAATCAGAAACACAGATAAAACAAGGTAATATATTGATCAGTTGATGAAAATATTGTGAACAGAGACTCACAGGAACTGAATCCTGTATTTCCCTTACAATCAATGGTTTCATATTCATGAAATCAGTGTTCATGGCAATATATAAAACACTAGAGGTCTGGTGCATGGAATTTGTGCACTTGGGGGGAGTGTCCCTCAGCCCAGCCTGCACCATCTCCAATCTGGGATCCCTTGGGGAAGTCCAACTGACGGTTTAGTCCCAATCCCTATGGAATCGGGCCTAAACGGGCAGTCGGACATCCCTCTTACACTCTGGGACTGCTGGCTCCTAACCTCTGGCCTGCCTGCCTGCCTGATTGCCCCTAACCACTTCTATCTGCCAGCCTGATCACCCCCTAACCACTCCCCTGTCGGCCTGATTAACACCTAACTGCTCCCCTGCCGGCCTGATCTTACCCCCAATGGTGCTCCCCTGCCGACCTTGTCACCCCCCACTGCCCTCCTCTGCTGGCCAATTTGGTTCTGATTGGTTGGTTTCTATGCCAGTCAGCATCTCTGGGCCTATCAATGGGGCCTGATCAGAAAGGTGAGGCTGATCAGCAGCCCCAGTGGAGGCCTGGAGAGAAATGGAGGCATAGCTGTTGGCCAGGCCCAGAGAGAAAGAGACAGGCAAGTTCTGATCAACAGCTGCCACAGAAGCTACAGATAAGACCCTGCTTCTCTCTCCAGGCCTCTCTCTGGGCCTGATTCACAGCCCTCTCAGCAGTCAGTTCTTGGTCACTGGTCCTACAGCCGTAGCAGTCAGGGCTGAGTTACCAACAGCAACCCAGTGCTGACTGTAGGACTGATTTCCAGTTGGTCAATCCTCCAGTCATTGTGGATGTGATGGACCCAGGGTTTTTATATATTAGGAGTAGAGGCCCAGAGCATGACATTCGTGCACTTGGGGTGTGGGGATGGGGCCCCTCAGCCAAGCCTGTGCCCATTCGCAGTCCAGTATCCCTCAGGGGATGTCCGACTGATGGCTTAGGCCCACTTACCACAGGCAGTGGGCCTAAGCCACAATTAGACATCTTTAGTGCTGCCGCAGACCACTGCTGCACTTGCCAGCTGTGAGCCCAGCTTCTGGCTGAGCAGCTCTCCCCTTAAGGGAGCACACTGACAACCAGGGGACAGCTCCTGCGTTAAGCATCTGCTCCCTGGTGGCCAGTGAACGTCATAGTGACTAGTTGTTCTGCCATTTGGTCGATTTGCATATTATCCTTTTATTATATAGGAATTATATAGGATAGCTACCATGAATGATAAGAATTGACCATATGTATTTTTTATATAAATTCTCTTAGGGGAGACTGGAATTGTTAATATTATTGTTTTATTTATCAATTTAAAAATTCAGTAATCTTCACAACCCAAAACCCTTGTATGCTATTTTCTGATGCATTTCTTATAAAAAACATATACAATATATAAGCATTCTCTCAACATTTTTGGGTTTCCTGAACATTCCAAATGCTAATTAATGAGAACTATCATTTGACAGGAATAATTATCTTTCAAATGTTTTGATTGGCTTTTATTTAATTTTTAGGTAAGTCACATTAAGATATTATTGTCATATCATCTTGGCCTATTAAGAATTCTTCCATATTTTTATGTTAAACAGCATAAGATAAAATATTTGTTATATATAATTATACTGAACCTGACAGTGTATATATATATATATATATATATATATATATATATTTGTTTTATATTTTTATTTGCAGAAATGTATATATATATGGAAAGCAGCATGGGACTTGGTTGGAAAATCTGTAAGGAGGATTCTCCGAAAGGTCGAAGGCCTCTAGGGGTACCTTGCCGAAGGCAGCAGACCCTGCCTTGACTTTTCCAAACAAGTCTGAGCCTCTGGGTGTTTTGCTGGAATCTTTATGTTTAGTCTTTAGACTTCCTTGCTTAAAGACACTACAGACACATGTGTCTTCTTAAGGATGCTTACCCTGCTGATTGTATCTAACAGTTAATTTTAGTTCAAGCTGTTGTTACAATAAAAGCCTAAGGAGGCAGGCAAATGAGACTGTCTGCTTCCTTTAGCCAGCCAGTCCCTTATCCCTCTCTTTCACAGAAACATATGTCAGAGTAATCATTCATCCTTCACTCAGGATCTGCTGGTGAGTCCGGTATATATGCCTTCAGTATATGACTATATATATAGAATAATTACTTCAGATAAATTTGAAGATAATTACATATTTGTTATAGAAGTAATCTAAATAAAGCAACTATTTCAATACTGCTAATAACCAGAATTGAATTAAAAATTGAATGAATGAAAAACAACGTGCTTATGGTATTTTATAACATCGGAAATTTACAAGTACACCCAATTAAAATAACTTCATTTGCAACATACAAATAAATTGTTTCAAGTCCTTGAGCCAAGTTGTAAGAGACATCTGGATTTTTCAAAGTCTAGCCAGCACTTGGTTATGAATTGTCATGCACTTGGACTTGACATTGACATCAATAGTCAGAAAGATAGATATAACACTAAATGTTAAAATAAATATGTACATAACAATAAAACTGCATTTAACCTGAATATATTTGGAAACAAAAACCCAGTAAGGAGCAAAAAAGGAAAGGCCATGAGTTAGAACAAGTAGCAGAAAGAGTGGGCTGTGGCAAGTCTAGATCTTCCATGTGAGGCTCAGATTGAGGGGACTGGCTTGGACCAGGAGCAGGGTAGGGAGTGTTTGTAGTAGTGGTGATTTGAGCACAGAAATTTAATCTTGTCTAGCTGGAGATATTACGCCTTTATGCATTGTTTTCGTTTGAGAGGGACCTTTACTTATCTGAAACAGTCCTGCCTGGGATTCTTACTGTAATTTGTCATCCATAGTTGGCCACTCAGCAAGCAACAGAGCTTAAGAAGCAGCATTTGTTGTTCCAGAAAGGTTTCTGGGTAGTTACACTACCATCAGAACTGTCATAGAAACCAAGAGCACTGATTTAAATTCTTCGGTGTGTTACTTAATTACCTTTTTAATTAGGATAAAATGTCTTTTCACCCTCTCCTATTTGAATACTGCCATCCCTGCTTTCGGGGCCAAGTTATAAATACACTGCAATGAATAGTTCTCCCTCCCTCCCTTTTCTTTCCCCACTGAGCCAGCTGTTCCTGTGTGTTCAACTGTCAGTATCAGAGCTGCAGAGACGCTCCGAGTGCTCCCTAATAACTCGGGGAATCGGTGCTGCTCATCGCTGAGGCTGACAGCTGAACACAGCTCAGGGGAACTGAATGTGCAAGAGGAGCAGAAAGGAGAGAGATTGATTCTTTGAGATGCAAGGATAAAATGCCTACAAAAATAGCCATGATCCTGCTGGGTGGGCGGTGAAGATGAGGGCCCACAAATGTATTAGTCAAAGTGGGGAAGGGGAACTAAACCTCGAATTTGAAAGTCTAAGGAACAATAATTTACAAGAAATGCCTTATTTATTTTCATGGAAACATGTCATCTGGGTGGAGAGAATTAGAAGAAATAAATCTCTTTTGTCATCTGGGACAACTGAGTGGCATAGATGACTGAAGGTGAGGGCCATTTGCCAAAGAACTAGGTTTTCCTTTAGGAAAGAGATTGTCTGGCTGAGCTCATAGCATGGTTTCTATGAGAGCTTCTGGAATTATAAAACATCCTAACAAGATGAATCCTGAGATACAATTTTTTAAATTATTTTTAACTAGAGGCCCAGTGCACAAAATTTGTGCATGGAGGGGGATTCCTCAGCCTGGCCTGCACCCTCTCCAATCTGGGACCCCTCGGGGAATATCCACAGGGATCAGGCCTAAACTGGCAGTTGGACATCACTCTTACAATCTGGGACCGCTGGCTCCTAACTCCTCACCTGCCTGCCTGCCTGATTGCCCCTAACCCCTCTGCCTGCCAGCCTGATCACCCCTAATTGCCTGTGCCTCGGCCCGCAGTCTGGCCTCCCTCTGCAGTAGGCGACCTGGCGGATCAGGGGAAGGCACTGCCCCCATTACCCCGCTGCTGCTGCCACTGCCAGTCTGAGCCTCAGCCCTTCACAGCCGCTGCAGCTTTGTCTGGAAGGATGTCCAGAAGACGACCACTCTATTTAGCATATTACCCTTTTATTAGTATAGGTTTGGGCACCATTACAACCACACAGAACATAAAGAAAACACATGGCCCTGGCCGGTTTAGCTTAATGGAGAGAGCATCGGTATGTGGACTGAAGGGTCCCAGGTTTGATTTTGGTCAGGGGCACATGCCTGGGTTGTAGGCTCAATTCCCAGTAGTGGGTCTGTGGGAGGCAGCTGATCGGTGATTCTTATCATTGATGTTTCTATCTCTTCCTCTCCTTTTCTCTCTGAAATCAATAAAAAATATTTTTAAAAAAAGAAAACACATGATCTTCACTTTGGGCTTTGTCATTTTACAATACCCTTTGTGCAGTATTTTAACTTCCCTCAACTTTCCTTTACCCACCCTTAAAATGCAGTCTATTTTGGGGAAGATGATCAGGAAAGTGATTCTAGTGGGTAGAAGTTTTTTTTGGAGGGGATGGGGTCGTGAAAATATTTAAAAATTGAGCATGGTGATGGTTGTACCACTCTGAATTTACTTTAAAAAACCAGTGCATTGTACACTTTAGGTGACGTGTACAGTCTATGAATATATCTCAACAAAGCTGTTCTTTTATTTCTTTTTAAATAAAGACTAGTCTTATAATCAATTGCAGATGTTTTCAGAGGCCATCCAGGATTTGCTTACCGTATCCCAAATCACAGCTGAGACTCCCAGTTGCCTCCAGTCTGGTGGATCTGGATGGTGTGTTTGCAAAGGAGAAGGTGGCAAGAGGCTTGTGGAATTTCTGCAACCCCATTCTCGTGGTCTCCTCCTAGGGCACCAGGGCCATTTCCACTGGGCCAGCTCTCTGCTTCCTTTAACCTGTTGGGCAAAAGAATCCTGTGTGCTCTGGCCAGAAAGTGCATTCTCTCTTAGGTGGCCCGAACGCTTTTTTTAAGGTCGTTTATGGATTCAAAAGAAAAAACAGAAATGTGGAGAGCTTTTGTCAAATTCCTTTTACATGGTTCTTCCAGTCTTGTAGGACGTGAGATGTGGTTCTGAATTCATTCCAAAGGGTGTCTTTGGGCAAAAGCACCCAGACAGCACAACTCCTTCAGGATGCCCTACACACTTCGCTGTCAGGACTCAGCGAGGATTGAGGGTGAGAGAGGCAGCGGTGCCAGCACAGGACCTGGGAGAAGGTAGCACTTTCTACACTGCCCAGGCCACGGGGACTGCAGCTGCACCTGCCTAGGTGGGCAGGGTGTTTCTGCTGTTTTGTTTTGGTTTGGCCTCCACCCCATCAGCCATGGACCTGTGCCTGCACTGAGATTGTGAACGGTTCGATGGTCCTACTTTTTGGTGGACAGTGGATGCACTCCCACCTCCCGGAGACTGGCAGTTAGACACTGGCAGCTTCTGAGTCACTCGTGGGGAGAGCCCGGCCCTAGGTCCAGAACAGACTCGGGCATCCTCGGCTAGAAGGCCTCCTTGGGCTAGGTGCCGCCGCAGTTTGAAAGCTGGCCACAACCCTGATCCTGGCGGGGGTCTCCTCTGGGGCATTGGCCAGCCTGGGCTAGGGCCACCCACAGTATGGAGGCTGGCCACGCCCCTGATCCTGGTGAGGGTCTCCTCTGGGGAGCTGCTTGGCTTGGGCTAGGGTCTCTTGCGATTTGGAGGCTGGCCACACCCCCGATCCAGGCAGGGGTCCCATCATGGCGACCTTTCATGCCGTTCCCTCAGCTCCTTAGCCTAGCATTTGGTTGAGCCTCCAGTCATTTTGGACATGACAGACCCTGGATCTTTATATATAGAGATTGTGTAAAAATTCACATGACATAAAGGTTTCTGTCTCAAACATTTTTAAGTGTGCAATTCACTGTTATTATTAAGTACATTCACATTGTTGTTCAGCCATCATTACCTTTAGCTCCAGAATTGTTTTCATCTTGCAAAATTAAAACTCTGAACCCATTAAACAATAATGCCCCATCATTTTCTACACCCAGCTCCTGTTACCCACCGTTCTACTTTCTGTCCCTTTGAATTTGACTGACTACTCGAGGTACCTCATATAACTGAAATCATACAGTATTTTTCTTTTGGTGACTGGTTTATTTCACTTAGCATAATGTCCTCAAGGTTCATCCATGCGATGTGTCAAAACCCCCCCTTTAAAAGACTGAACTGATTTTCTATCCAACCATGTGGACACTTGAGCTGTTTCCACCTTTAGGCTATTTTGAATAACGTTGCTATTAACAAGGCTGTTCAACTTTATTTTTGAGATCCTGCTTTCATTTTTTTTTAAATATATACTCCAAAGTGGAATTATTGGATCATATGATAATTCTATTTTTAATGTTTTGAGAAACCCCCATACTGTTTTCCATAGTGTCTGTACCATTTTACATTTTCATCAGTCATGCTAAAATGTTCCAGAGATTCTTTACATTTCTGCCAATACTTGGTTGTTACATGGTTTATTTGATAGTAACCAACCTAATGGGTATGAGTTTCCTCAGATACAATTTACTTTAGCTTCGTTATTTTGCAGATAAAAATGGTGAGCTAGAAAAATTGTTTCTATCTGTGTAGTTAATAACAAGGCTGGAATGAGAAGCCAAGTATCTTGGTCAACTTGAATTCAGGTCTTCAAAGCAGGCCAGGTTGTGTTTTGTTTTTTAAATGATAGTCAACAGTGCCTGGAACCAGACTACAATTGTCCCTTAATTTACTCTATCTGCACACACAGATATATTTTGATATTTTGAGACCATGGTTCTGGACTCCTGAAGAATATCTAGTCTAAATAGAAAAATTAGGGGTACATGAAGCAAACTCAAGAGGAGCTACCATTTCAACACCAGCCAATCAACAATGTTCATAGTGCATGTAAGTGCTAAGGACTTGTGGAGTGATGAGGGTAGAAAGCAGCAACAAACTCCTCTGGCAATTCTATATTGCAGCTAAAAGTTCATGATATAGAGTTTACAATGTAGAAAAACACATGCTAATATTGGATGCTAAATTATAAGAAATCAAGTTAGCAGAAATGTGTACTGTAAAAATATTGTTGTTGTTCTTATTAATGTGTATCTGTAGGAAAAGATAATGTAGAGATACTAAAAGTTATCTTCAGGTTTTAAGAATCATTTGTTCAACCAAAATTAATAAAATACCTACTGCAAGAGAGGAATTGAGGATATAGCCCAGAATAAGACAAATAAGGCTGTCCACTGGGAAATTAATCATGTTTATGCAGTTATGGGGAAAAAAACATTCAAGGCAGAAAGAACAAGCCCCAAATCCTAGAAAATGGTAAAAACTAGAACAGAGTGGTTCAATGAGGTGGGAACTTATGTCCCAAGACTTGATAAGAAGTTCAATTTGACTATAAGAATAAAAGATATTAGGCCACAGAGAGACATAGAGTAATTTCTTTTTTCCCTGTTTTCCCCTAAATATGTCAATATAAAAATACGTATCACCTTTATTATAAGATAAGTGATATTTTTAAAATACAAAGAAAAATGCTTTCTTCATTGAAATATGTTTTAAATAAGGTTTAGAACAGGGTGGGGGGTAAATTACTTAAAAGCCAGGTTACTACTATACGTATGGAATGCTGTTATGGCCTTAACTTTAAAGTCATTACAGGTTCTCAGCACTTAATAAACTTGCCTCTTGTAGTGAAGAGGAGGGAGGTGAGATTGGATGACTCCTAAAGGATTATCTAAGAAAGTGGCAGGAGTAAGTAATGTCATTGGATGCCACTATCTCTTAGGTATACCTGGTCCTTACAGGTAAAACCAAGCACGTCCCTCAGTCACAAAATGTGAATGCACTGGGTAATTTTTGAGTGGCATGAACTTTTGATTTAAGAAAATATTGTGTTTTCTACTCACCAAAGAAGGAACTTTTTGAGTCATGGAAATAATAAAAACAAAGAAAGCGTAAATGTGCAATATAAGGGATAGCAATTCAAAGTCATGGTAATAAGCACAACAATATTCAAACAAGACTGGTTCCTGTTCAGGCCCAAATTATACAATGAATGCTCATGTACTAGTAACTGATGGCTGGGTGAACCCAAACAAAGACCCCAAGTTTGAATCTAAAATCTTTGCTGTAACAGCACTCTGTGAGGCTCTATAATTATACTTCTCTGGCTGCTAGACTCCATTATAAAGCCAATACACAATCATCTCTAAAGCAAATCCCGTGAGACCAAGAGAGGGACAAGGCAATTGGGATTGTGCAGCAATTTCAACATGCAATTTTATCCAGTAAGTTCATTTTTTATTTTGTGTATTTGATTATTTTGCTTGTGTGTTTCTCACAATTTTGGAAAGGAAATAATTAAGTAAGGAGTTAAAATGTAAACAATAGGCATCAGAAAATTTGTAAACATTTCTGTCATCGTAGATGCCATTGTATGTAGAGACCACTGATGAGTGCCATTGGCCTCACTCATAAATCACTGAAATAGTTCTTCTTTGAAGGGCAATAATAGAGTATTAAATCAATGCAAAGGTATGAAAATGAACTATGGCTTGAGCTGAGTTTGTGGGGTTGTTTGAAAGGATATTATGATATTGGATCAGTTTAAAATATATATGTGAATTCCCATATAGTCTTAAAATCAGCCCTAATGCTGACATTCAGTAAAATATGAAAAGCTTATATCTGGATAAGTGAAAAAATATGACTACCTTTCAAAAGATATGATCAGTCATTAAAGCTTAATTTTTAAATCAATTATGGGAATAAATAGAACTCTTTAAGTAATCAACAATTCATGATCAAAAATGATTTTCCAACACCCTTTTTTCTCCTTATTCAAAGAAATTGCAAGTCTTATGAAGTCTGCATTTTTTAAATGTCTGGTTCCATTACTTCTGCTTTATCTACCATACCATTGCCTCATCAATGCATAAGTCAAATCTATGAGAAATTATACACATCTGAATATGCCATTTATCTTTTCAATGTCCTTCAACTTCTATTTCTTCTATGAAAATAAAAAGAAATAGAAAGAAATATTTAGCTTGGTATGTAGAATAAAGCCTGTTATGACCTGGCTCCTGTCTCTCTCTCTCTCTCTCTCTCTCTCTCTCTAGTCTCATCTTTTGTCATCCTCCTCTCATACATCTACATTCCAGGTATATGGGATTAATTAACAAATATTTTATTGAGTACCTTCTATATACTTGGCTGGGCATGTGGTGGTGCTTGCCTTCAAATGCATTACTCTATAAGATATAAGAAAGATATTAAATAAATTACAGTATAACTTCATATTCTCAGAGAGCTACACAGTAAAAATAAATGACAATTTAACATATAAGAAATAGTCGGGGGGGAGTGGGGAGCCTTTGAATACAAGGCCATGGAAGGTCTCATGGGGTGAGTACTATTTGAGCCATTTGAAGCATGGAGATAGATCATTTCACTTAAGGGGACAGGAAAGCCAAGTCCCTAACAGAAGGAAAGAGGGGACTGAAGCAAGATGAACAAGGTGTCCCACGGTAGATGCCTGTAGAGACACAGGTAGTTGCCAGGTCATAAAAAAGCTTTTGGGCCGCGATGAAGAACTGGGCTTTAACAGTAAGTGGGGATACATTTGAGCAAGGAGTGACATGAAGTAAACTTTTTCAGATTTTACTGTAGCCACAGTGTGGAGGACACTGTGGCTCCAGAATGGCAGCAGGGGCACCACCGGCCTCTGGTGTGCTTTCCTGCTCATGCAATACCAATACAAAGACTATTTGCATCCTAGAGACTTTGGTTTTAAGTCCCAAACTATTCTCTTATCAAGTAGATGATTAGGGGACTGCAAATTTGGAAGAGAGAGAAGAATCCAAGGAGCACAGTTCTGGCAGTCCCTGCAAAAGGGGCATTGCACTGTGGAGCTGCCTGGAGTATAGCAGCCAGATACCATGGCTTTTGGCTTTCCATTTCATAAACCTCTCATCCAGGAGCTTTCTTCATGGGTCAGTGTAGAAATGATAATGGTACTAGTAGTAAATAAGAGTAGCCATAATTAACTAAATGCTGTCCATAGAGTATTTGTGATGGACGCCTTATCACCTCATCTCAAATGTTCTAGCAACTCTGCAAGGTTCATAATTTTCCCTATTTTAGAAATAATAAACTTAGAGGGTTTGAAATGTTGAATCTCATATGGCAGAGGCAGCACTCAAGCTTTGGTCTTGCCTGACTTTAAAGTTCACTTTCTTTTCATTACATGTGTCAAAGAGAAAGTTTTTTTGTTTGTTTGTTTGTTTGTTTGGTTTTTTTGTTTTTTGTGTTTTTTTTTTGTGGGGGGGGGGAGGGTGGTTGCGGTATATTTTTTTAGAAGAGAAAATAATAAAATAACTTTTTCCCCCTCTTAACCTCTATAGCACTTTAAAGACAAAACTTCATCCGCAATGTCTAAGTCAGAAAAATAAGTAAACACGGTTATAGAAAAAAATAATAATAAGTAACTTGAAAAGGGGGGAAAAAAAAAACACATTCTTCCCTAACGTTACATAAAAGGGAGATCAAAAAGTGGTTTGTCCTAATTGGAATCTCCCTGGTGGCAGCACCAGCTGTCAGGAAAATGCCTCTGAAGTAGGTGAGTGTCATGCTTCCCTCCCTGAAGTTAGGCAGAGCCCTGTCAGTGTAGTTAGCAAGGCTGCCGCAGGGGCCTCCAGCAGGACGTGAAGAAAGAAAACCAAATCCTGTACGGTGCGAAGCCAAAGGACAACTTACATTCTCAAAACTGGTCATGGCATTTCTGGTCCTGAGAGCAGTCCTGCCGAGGTGGGGACGAAGCCTGTCTGACCGGGTGGGAGGCGCTGAGGGCCTCCATCATCTCTAATTCAGCCCCTGCAGAGTGTGCAGCATAATTCTGGTGCTGGAGAAGGAAGCCTTGAAATGAAGCACCAGTCCCACAAACAGTGCATTGACATTTGTAATGTATCCAATTCTATCCCTTGCTTTCACCTTTTATACTTCATTAGTGAAGAATCAGAGCAGGAGAGTCAAATATCAGAGCAGACATTTCTTCTGCTGAGTGCTGATAGCTGCCCTGGGAGAGGAGAAGCAGGAATGGCATTAACACAGATAGAGGACCGGTGCCCAGGTGAATTTTTTGGCAGGGAAAGCTTTAATCTATTGAATGGGCATGGGCTTTGGAGTCAGATATAACTAGATTTTAACATGGCGTTCCCAGCTATTCTGTGACCTAAGGCAAGTGGAGTTATGCTGAATCACAACATCAATGTTTACAAAATGAGAATAATAAACAATTTATAACTTATATGAAAATGTGCTTAACAGAGAGATGGTGCCCAAGAAGTATTTGTGTGTTTTCTGTTTTCCCTTATTTGAATAATTTCTTGTAGTAAAAAGCGTTTAGCCATAAAAAAAAAAAAAAAAAAAAAACTGTTTAAATGCAGCATGCTGGAAAAAAAATCCACTAAGGAACTGTGTCCTTCACCAATTTATTTAAAATCTTAGTTTCTTACAAAATAATTCTTTGAATGGTGGGCAGCAATTTAAAAAAAAAAAAAGGGACATGAAAGGATTTAATCCCTTGCAGAAGGAATTAAGGCACTGGGAAGGCACTTGAGCATCCTATATTGGCCCCTCTTGCCCTTTGTGCCAAGAGGGACCCTCTTCTCACAATCCAATTGCCCTCAGCTGTTACCTGAGCTTTCTGTTCATGCTGAGCTTGAAGCCTCGTGGGGGCTGGTACCAGGGATCTGTCTCACATCCAATTGTGTGAGCTGAGCCCTCACTGGAGAAGAAACCCGAGTTCCCCGAGATATGTGATCAGCACCGGGACCCTGCCAGCAGGCCAGGGGTTCCCAAGGCAGGTGCTGGGTGTGGAGGCCATGGGGTCATAGGCTACCAAGGAGACAGAACTGAACCTCACAGCACCCTGCTTGGCCCTGGAGGATGGCTGGTTAGCCAGAGACAGGTAAGATTCCTCAAGGAAGGAACAACCTAAGACAGGCACAGTCACAGAGGGGCCATCAGGAGAGAACTTGGGGGGGCAACAGAAGTGGGGCACAGACCCTCACCCCCCCAACATTGCAGGGGCTTGAACCCTCGCCCCTTCTGAAGGAGGTCTCCTACCCCCATGGCTGTTTCGTGCTTCCCACGCCCAGCTCAGATCGGGACCCAGGTAACAGACAAGAGACTTGGCCGACAGCAGTTGCCCTATATCTAAATTCAGCCGAGCATTTGGAATGCTCAGGGCCCACTCAAGAATGCAAATAATCCTTCCCACTAATATTTACAGGGTAAACTAAGATTGTTGGTAGAGTATTAAATTTGACAGTAAAATAGTAATCGAGTTTTCAGATTAATTTAAATAGGCTAATTGAAATAAGTGAATATTCAAGTAAATTTAATTGTACTGGACAAAAAGCTATTCTTAAAGTAATAACTAAAATTTCTATTGGTAGTTCATCTCATGGTAAAATTCCTGAATATGCAATGAACCTAAAGCAGTCATATGTGTGGGGGGAAAAAAAAATTTTTTAAATTTAAAGTTATCAAGACTGCATTATAAAATTTACAAAAACCTCCATTCAAAAAAAAAAGGGGGGGGGATAGTAGGGCAATATCATGTAAGGAAAAATATCCTATAAGTAAATTGCATCTAGAAAATTTTTACTTTACCAAATTAAGGTTCATTTGCAGTGCTAACAGCAAGACGGCCATTAAAAACACACATGGTGTCTAAATAAGACAAAGAAAAATCGTTTGAACAAAAATAAAAAGGAACCCAAATCAATTATATAGAAAAGATTCCTTTATTAACTTGTGGTCGAGAATATATTTGTATATTTTCAGAAAACAACCCCAAGACCAGATGGATTCCTGCAACAGAGAGGAATTGACAGGAGTGCTCCAACCACGAAGACAAGAGGAAAAAACAGTCCAGAGATGGAAGACGCTGACAATGCCTTGCCATGGGAGCAGTCAGCAGCTGTGCACCGCTGCAGGTTACCTAGGACCAAACCAGAGAGTGTCGGACCTGCATTGCCACCATGTGCCCACCATCCAGATATCACTGCTGACATGTACACATAAGGAACTGTTGGACATTGAAATTGGGACTCAAACATTTTTTTGTTTTGTCTTGTTTTGTTATTATGTTTATTTCCAGTCTGCAAAGGCAAAACTTTTTAAAGGAAAGAAATGGTGGGAAAAAGATACAGAGGCAAAGAAGCATTGAACAGACTGTCAAACTACATTGGGAAGACAGGGGTGGTTGGGTGAGGAGGGCTGTAAGAGACCAACCGAAGGACTTGTACGCATGCATATAAGCATAACCAATGGATATAAGACACTGGGGCGGGGGAGGAGGGTGGGCAGGTGAAGGCATGTCCTGGGGGGTAGGGGAGGTCGGGGGAGATCAAAGGGGAAAAAAAAAAGGAGACATATGTACTACTATTTGTAATACTTAAAACAATAAAAATAAAATAAAATTAAAAAAAATAATAAAAAATAAAATCTTAGTTTCAACATCTTTCAGAGAAAATTATTTACCCTCAAAGTAATTATGAAACAAAAGATAAAAATAATTATGAGTCTTGGCATCTTTATTCAGAGATCTTTACTCAGAGTTTGAGGGAAAATATGCTGGAAAAGCCAGGTACCTGTACTCTGATTATTATACTGGTAATGTAGTTATATTCCTTATTGAGCCTAATGAATAGCAAAAAAAAACACTAACCATCAGAGGTATTTGAAACGTAGTGTTATTCCTTTGTAAGTTGCTTCTTTCCAAAATTTAAGATGATTTTGATGTTTCCTTAAATTGCTTTTTTGTGAGAATCATTTTTATATTGACATATGCCCATCCAATTCTTAACTTTTAGTACTAAAATGTGTTTCTCTCTGAGATATAAATGATGTTCAAAGGCCAATCACTCTGTACAAATGTCACCATCCTCACTATTGATTTAGCATTTCTCCACCTTGAACAAATTCTTGAATCAGTAATACTTGAAGACACCAAGCACATCAGATATACTAGTGTAATGCTTACAAAATCAATAAGTGGTGGTCTTGTGAATCTTGTTTTGTCTATTTTATTGATTGAGTTTTTATTATATCTGTAATTACAGTTCAAAAATACAATTTGATGATCTAAAAAAAGTATTAACTCTTAAATCTTTTAACCATAGGGCCTTGAATCTTTCTTTTTTTCTGTTATTCTATAGTTTAACTTATTTCACATCCAAACAAACAAAAACCTTCACTAAGAGAGCTCTGTCTGAGGGGCAGGGGCTGGAGTAGAGGCTCTTAACTGTTAGTCAGAGAAGGCCAGCTAAATACATACAGAACTACTGACAAAGGCTCCTTTAACTCAGGATGTATGGAGATAAATAATTTGTTGAGATTGATTCTTTCTACACTCTCTAATGAGAATCATGCTTGTATATAATAAACCCTATATAGTGCATGGTGATTTTTGTGGGTCTTTAGTTTCTTTTTGCCAAAAAATGTGTGATACTTATCAGTGGCATGACTAGGTGAATAGTTGTGGTTCAATTTCACTCCTTTTCTGGTTTTCCCTTTTCCTATTTCTCCTACACACACACACACAAAAAAATGCATTACCAAGAATATATTTTCTGTGATCCAATGTCCTTATTATCACTTCATATGAATAATGGAATTCATTTAAAAATACCTCAGGGTAGGTCATATATGTGACAACTACTTTAGAAATGGCCAGTTGTCCTAATCATGATTTCACTTAAAGGGGCAGAAAATATCCTATATAATAAAAGCCTAATGTGCAAATCAACTGAACAGCAGAATGATAGGTGGAACAACCGGTCGCAATGATGCACACTGACCACCCAGGGGCAGATGCTCAATGCAGGAGCTGCCACCAGCCTGCAGGCACCTGCGTTGTGGCCAGCAAGGTGGGTGCCAGTGGGGACCCCCCAATTGCCCTGCTGGTCGCCCCTCAGATTGGCTCTGATCACCAGCCAGGCCTAGGGACCCTACCTCTGTACACAAATTTTATGCACCGGGCCTCTAGTTTAATTATAAAGGACATTACCAGATGCCATTTTTGTTGATTAAACATGGCTGAATATGGTTAGTTTTCTATAGTTCAAATTAATATAATCACTTCAGCAATTCTTAAGTTTTTCAACATAAAGGCCTAGCTATTTTGCTTCATTCAATTTTGAAAATATTTTTTTATTGTTAAAGTTAGTGAATTGACATGTGAGTTAATGTATTTTGGGAATCATCTTTCTCTAACAAAATTAATGTTATATAGATAATGAGGATTTGCTTAATTATTTCAAAGACAAACTCTACTTTCTTATGAACAGGGTATAAAACTCTTGTAAGCTGTTTAGGTCAGATCCTTAGGGATGATGACTGAGGCTTAATACCTTAATGGTATTTTGTCCAGTCACTGATATGTAGAATATTGTCATATTTACAAGTGTCCCTCCCATGCAAAGCCCAATAGTAGAACCTACAAATGTGGGAGAATAAAGTTTCATTTATCTTACAGAGTAAGTTGTTTAAAACATTTTATACATGCTTGTTAACAAATAATTGTTTAATATCTGTCTGTGTGGGTGGCAGAATTTTATCTGACACTTGTTTTCATTATTGTTTGGTTGGGAAGTTTGGGAAGTAGTACCTACAAGACTATCTAAAATAGCCCAATAGTTGTGCATAACTAAGTTTTCCTTAGGTCACTTTGTGGTACAGTATCCTAATCTTCCAAATGTGTCCTTGACCAAAGTACAGGCATTGTGAGGTAATTGCTCATTGGTCTCTGTGGGACACTTTCCTTCCTCCCATAAGCACTGCACTGTGTGAGTGGCTTGGTGATGTCATGGTTCATTGACTCTAGACTGAGTGTTAAAATCATGTGGATTGTGGCGGTTCTCACTGGAATCAGCATGCTCTTTAAGAGGATTTAAACCCTTTTCAGCTGGAAGAGTCACTTCTTGCTCAGGGCTAGAACTTCAAAGGAACATCATTTGATCCGTTTGAACAGTGATGGGAAGGTGGCACTCATATTGACACTATTATACTCCCTACCCCAAAGCGTGGGGTATTACTTCTTTTTTTTTAATATACTTTTTTTAAATTGATTTCATAGAGGAAGGGAGAGAGAGATAGAAACATCAATGAGAGAGAATCATTGAGTGGCTGCCTCCTGCACAACCCCCACTGGGGATCGAGCCTGAAATCCAGGCATGTGCCCTCACCAGGAATCAAACTGTGACCTCCTGGTGCATACGTTCATGCTCAACCACTGAGCCACTGTGGCTGGGCAGCATTACTTCTTTATGGTTTCATGTCCAATTTCTTGGAGGAAATATAGTTAGCATGTCTATTGTCTAAATTCTCTTTTTCAAACTACGTGGAAATGATGTATCGTGTCATTATATCTAAATATACCATATTTATCTCATATTAGTTTTGGAACACACAAGTCAGAATTCAGGTTCCATGAACATCAGATTTCTCTTAGTGACAAATTAATTTATAGAAAAATTATTTTTTGTGAAAGACTTGTGTGAAATATTAAAGCAATATTAAAGAGCACAGGGAATGACCACTATGGCCAAGCCCTAGCTGCACCACATAGATAAGACCATAGCTGAATGCTACTCTTAGGAATGATGTATGCAAACCTGATAGACACCTTCTGATTGATGCACTGTGATTGATAACCAGTTTGTATTCTGATTAACTCTTGTGTGATGACATATGCTACTGATAGCCACCTGGACTGCTGTGGGCCAGAAGGCTTAAAAACAAGTCCCTGACTTCAGACATCGATCATCTTCTTGATCCATGCTCCATGCTGCCTTGCTCCACACCAGATGGCAGAATGGCTGAACCTCCAATCATGAGACTTCAGTCCCCCTTGTCCCGCTGACTCGACCTAACCAGACAGCCTGCCACCCAAAGACGGATCCGCCACTGCCCACAGAGGACACCACTTTTCCCCAAGGACCCTGTTAAGTCTGAGCCACAGCACCAGGAACCTTGTGAGTAATAAAGTGCTGTGTGATTTGCACCCGCATATTTTTGTGTGGCATAATTCATCTGGCAGTCTTAACTATATTAATATAAGTTCAGATGATAATGCCCACCCTCAGTCCTGCTTGCTTAGAGTAGTCTCTTCACTAGCAACTACTTAATGTCCGAACACCTGCACAGTTAAGTTTATCTCAAGGGGCCTTAGATAATGCCCCATATACTCTACTGGGACAAGATTCTAAGACACTGAGGTTTGCATCAACTGGTCACTGGTTGTAGGCTGCTCTCATAAAAGTGGCATAACACTAAGCAAGGCAACTTCTTTCTGCCCAGGACAAGTCCTAGAGAGGGACCTAGCTGTGAGCTGTCAACAGACTCTCAGCGACTTGAAGAATAAGTGCCTCAGTCCTAAAGGAGGGTCAGGTTGGCACACTACAGCACCACCCTTAGATTCAGTTCTTAGTTTGTTAGGTCCCCAGTGTTAGGCCCTTTTCTCTTTCTAAGAGCATCCCCTTCATCTGCTCTTGACTCAATCTCAATTTTACTAGTACCCTTAATTTCTCCAGTGCTAGCTTAATTATCTGAACTTCCCCACCTCTCTTCATAAATATAATGAACCCTGAGGGGACAATAGTCATTAAGAGAATAATAAGGTCTCCCATTTCTGTTCAACATCAACCCAAACTGCATCCAGAACTAATTAATAAGGGTAATATAGAGATAATCACGGCTGAAGAGGAAAATTGAATAATAATAATAATTATTATAATAATAATAATTATTATTATTATTTGGCTTATAGCAATCTCTGCCTCCTCCAACGTGAAGATGGAAACAAAGAAATGACAGAAGAAAGAGAATTCAGCCATGGAAACAAGAGCCCTGAGGAGTAGGACGGCCTAAGAAAGAGAGGACAAGGTAAGACACTATTTTACATGATTTAGTAAATGAAAGAAAGACTTAATAACTAAGAAGTGATCAAAGATGAGTTGACAACCAGGAGATTAGACCTTTACTAAAGTAAAGAAACTATGGTGGGAAAAAGGAATTCGAAACAATGTTAAATGATTTTGAAAGCATATTTCTTGGGAACCAGAGAGTGAAAAAAAGGAGCTGGACTGATCACAGGGCAGGTGGAGTGACTTCTGTTACAAGTAGGACTCATACATATTATCAGATAGTGTTCATCTTCGAGACTGTCTGTCCTCAGTGCTCCTCAGGTTTACATGACTCCACATTAATGCAACTCATGGTCAGAGACAGCAAGAGAGTGATTAAGTACAGAACTAATACCTATGATAAAAAATGTAATACTTTTAAAAAGCATACATTTCCCCAAATTTCTAGATTAGCATTTGTAATTTTGACCTTTTACTTAAATTACTTGTAGGGGTATCTTATCAATTGTGACCTAATCAGTGCTCCTTTCATTCAAATTATTATTGACGTGCAACATCTACCATGAAGTCTTCCCTTATAAGATTCTTTGTTTGCAGATCTATCTAATCCGAGCATGCAAATATATTGTCACTCTTACTTACCCCTGCCCTGATGTCATATACTTGAATACGTTACCTATTGAATTACACAGTCATGCTTGTGTAGAACTCTATTCTTTAGTTCTCCTCATTGAGCTCACCAATCCCAGAACTTGGCAGGTAGCTCTGATGTCAATGAACTATTGCAACATAAGAAAATGCCAATAATGACATAGTTTTCCATTCAAAATGACATCTATTTTAAGTGTCCTTTTGGCCATATTTCACAGAAAAGAGTACATACTTGACAAAAATCAGAAATCCCCGTAAGTGGGTATTAATCATCCCTCAGACTACTTCACTGCTGAATGCATTCATATCTGTATTTGTATCTACCAATAGTAATATCTACAGTATCTCTAGTTGTATAATACGCACATCTATATCCACAGAGAGATAAGTAAAGATATACAAAAGTTCAGGGATTACCCATCATCTTTAAATACAAGAGAGCAATGATCTTCACTGACTGTCTCAATGCAGAAGGAAATCCCCATGGAGAGGTCTGTGAACAGAATGACAGGGCAGTGATCTTTTATGCCGAGATATCAGTGTTTATATGAAATGGAAAGGAAAGCTCTCAAGGCCCATTCGTTTTCTCTTAAACGCAGAGAAACTTCACCTACCGCCTTTAGAAGCTGTGATCATATTCATAATATCCTAGATCATTTCAAAAAGAATAAAATATAATTAGGGGCTGCTCTTACAAACACAGGTCTTACAGAATCCTGTGGACAAGCAGCTTTGGAAATTCTCCTCTCAGGGGAAGTAAGTTTAGTGGAGGTGTACTTGAGTTCAGTTTTTAATCCCTTCTCAATTACTACCAATGCAGCTGAATCAGGAGCTACACCAGAATTCCTGAGATAGCTTTTTAAAAATATAAAATAAAGAAGAAAGTGTTATTGCAGACAGAGGTGAAAGAAACCTTGTTACAAGAGGGACAAAAGCCCTGGAGGGAGGGAGATGAGGGCATGAAATAATGAAACAAACACTTGAAAGACCTAAAGCAGAATATGCACTTGTGATCCTTGTTTTTTCTTTTAATTGCTTAGGCCCACAAATATTTTCTCGACTTCACATACATAGTAATGTTTAACAGATATATGATAAATCACCCAGGAGATTATCATAACGTGGGAAAGGATCAGCCAGTTAGTGCAATATGTTTGGGAGTAGCTCCTTTCTGGGCAATTAGAAAACTCCCTGGGGTGGGGTGGGGGCTAGAAGGAGTCAATGCGGGGAGGGAAGGGGGACATATAATACTTCACCAATAAAGATTTAACAAAAAAGGAAAATTCCAGCAACGTAGCTCAGGCAGCATGCAGCAGGAGAGTTTCTGCCTGGGCTTGTTGCTTAAGCATGCTTCCAGCAAATACTACATCCAGCATTTAATAGCTCAAAACAATAAGGTATGTTTGTAAGACACAGACAGTATTCAGCATTGCTTCTTACTACCAGTAGGTAGATCATTTCTGTGCTTCAAGTTTTCAATAAGTAAGAGGCATTTTTATTAATTAAAATGGGAAAGTAAGTTTCAGAGCAGGCTGCTGCATTTAAGAAATTGCAAGAAAACCGCTTGCTTGAAAATGATAGTGCAATCTGATATTTATAAAATGCTATTGAAATTTAATAAGTAAAATGGAGTAAATAGAAGTGGAGCCATTCATCTATTTACCTTCATGCCTTAACTGAGACCCACAATTCCAGCCATACCAAAAAAAAAAAAAAAAAAAAATCACCTATTTTCTGAAAGCCCTAAGTGCTGTTTTGAGGGGATTTCTAATATAGTGCTAAGAACACCCATGGGAACATTATTAAAGTTGCCCAGAATGTGCATCTTGATGCATTATTTCTAGTGCGATAGCTCTGCTCTGCAGAACACATTCTGGCTCAGACAAGCACAGCAGAATCACAGCAGACTTCCCTCTGTTGACCCAGGGTACCACTGGGCATATCTAAATTGTTTTCTACACACCAAGGGCCTGAGTCTGTTAGACATTAAAACCAGGTTTGTCTGATTGCAGATTTTTGAGGATACCTTAACAAACATATAAAAACAACAACAATCACAATAAAGAATTTGGTCCATAAATTGACCAAACAAATAGGTGTCAGATTTGTGATGGTAAATGTAAAATTTGCATTTTTATTCTCAAATACTCTATCCGATAGATTCAGAATCTATCGCAATATAGATGTGGCAAATGCATCATGGTTAGTACATTGAATACTGTGGACATCGAGATGTAACAGATCAAGGTTCCAAGTGTTACATTAACATACAGAGATGCACAAAATTGGTAAAGTTAAGAATTGCATGGCGTTAAGATTTTAGTGGATTTAGGACTACGGTGTGAGCCACATGTAGGGCAGAGACCTGGTTCTGCCAGTTACTAGTTCTGTGACCTTGGGCAGACCACTTCATCACCATATTCCTTAGTTTTTTGGTATGTGAAATGGAATTTACACCTAAACCTGCCTCAGTGAGTGATGTTGGGATTTAAGTGAGGTAATTTTGTAACTAATTTAACATAGCACCATGCTGATAATAAGTGCTCAATTAGTGTTAGCTAAGAGGTATTTTAACTGATCATTTAAAAAACACACACACAGACTTTGGGTTTGAACTTCCCAATATGCAACAATTTATTAAGGTCCTAGTGAAAGTGTGAAATACAGAGAAAAGTGATGGTTAGTGTGTGTTCCTCTACAAGCTGGCCTCCTTAAATTCCGTTTCATAGTTCTGTTCAAGAACATAACGAGCCACAAACACAACCGCCCTTCAATAACATGAAGGTGAGCTGCACGCAGAAGGTGGGGAGAAGGACTACAAAGGTGCAGTGAAGCACAATGGGAAGAAACATGAAATAGCTGTTGGTCACTGGAAAGCAGTAACAGCAAACAGGCAGTGCCGGTGGGGCCGTCAGGGAAGAGGTGGCTCAGAGGAAGGGCAGCAGCCGAGCTTCCCATGAGGCAGACTCACTGAACTCCTAACAGAGGGCCCCTGGACAAATCAACGGAAGGCTCTCTCTCTCCCTTGTTCTCTGGCCTGGGCTACTGCTCAGGTCAGCTGGTCTTCTCTCTCCCAGTGCTTGGTATATAGATCCAGACAACTTTTAGAGAGCCTGGGAGAGTGAAATGAGCAGAAGCTGTGTGTTCTTTCTCACCGCTCCACCGCCTACCAGCTCGGTGAACTTGAGCAAGTCATTTGACCTCTGTAGTTTAGTAGTACGGTCCATAAAAACGAGGTGATAATTGCAACCCAGCCAGCAATCAATGCATGTTAGTGATCTTCTCTGATTCCCTTCCCATGCCCACATAATTTAACGTTTGGCTTATGTGTTTGTATGTTTTTATTTTAGTGCAGGATCCGTGCGCAAAGCGCCTGGGAACTGCTGAGGTAAAGCCATTGCTTCTCTGGCATGGGGGCTCTGTAACAGTGGGAAATCATCACCACCCATCATCCCTCTGCAGTCATTTCAGCTGCAGCGGAAATCGTTCCCACTCTGTATCTTGGGATTACTTTTGCTCTGGGGAGCTCTCTAGAGCTTCAAAATTATTGGTGTGTTTGACAAATTTTGCTTTCAACCCAGATCCCAGATGCAGACTTCCTTTAAAATTTTTATTTTTTTAAATCCTTGGTGACCAAACTTCAAGTCTTTTAAAACCCCAAGGAAAGCCTGCTGTCATTGGTTTTGCCCTTATCCAAATCTGCATGTACTTCCTGACCACAAATTAGGTTATGGATAAGTTTGGAGCTGCCAATCAGCCTTGGATTCATCAAGCATTTTAAACTGCTGGTGCTGCGTACAATCGCCAGTGTGAGTCGCAGATAACGGTATCATTTGCATAGTTACAATCAGTTAGTGATAGAATGCCTGAGAGGCTGAGGGGACGCGTGGCAAATGCAAAGTCACTTTCAGATTTGCATTCATTTCTTTGTTAAATGGGGAACAGAGGACCTGACTGAAAGGGGCACTGCCTCCTGTTCAGCTTGATTCTGCAGAGCCTGTGCCTATGGAGCATTTCAACTCTTTGAAAGTGCTTTGTTATCTTCCTATGAGCCATTCTTCTCAACAGTGTCTGACATACCTAGTAGGCATTATTATCCATAATTCAGTGAAAGGGGAATAAATCAAAAACAGGTTGAATGACTTGTTCGACACCACAGGAAGTCACAGCGCAGGCAGAGGAAGAACCCACAGCTTTGTACCCCTCTCCATCTGTTAAGCCCCACTAGACACGTTTCTTACCTGTACCCAGTAATTAGCCAAAGTAACTGATGCCAAATAAGGACATTGCATTGATTTTTTCTCAGCATTTCCTCTCTTTTGAACTTTACTCATTTGACTTGCAAAATATTGTAAAAATACACCACCCCCAAAAATAAAAACAAAAAGGAGGGCCAGCTAGAGTTCATTTATTCTGAGGATGGCAAACAGAAGGAGTTAATATTTCTAAATGCTCCAACTGGTGCTGTGAGAGAGGCTGGTAAACCTGGAGAGAATTGTGTTCTGCTTAAATGACAAGTACCAGCATCTGATTGATATTCTCTGCAAAGTTTTCCCCAGTTACACAGTTTTTCCTTGGCACCTATGATTTATGGAATATCCTTGTATTAATTAGGCATATGCTAGTATTTCAGAGGGAGAGGTAATAAGACAATTCTCCAGCATTTCATTGCATAATATATACAATTTATTAAAGCGACATGATTTTAGAAACTGGAGAAAAGGTTAAACACCTTCTTCAGGTACTACAGTGGGAAATGCTGTCATGAAGGGCTAGCAATCTTCTAAATAAAAAAAGAAAAAAGGAGTAACTAACTTCTTTAGTAGAAAGAGAGAGAGGAAAAAAAAACACAGTTAAAAGCCACAGCAATGCCTGACTCAGCAAACAAAAGCAGTTGATAAATGCACCTGCTCCACTGTCTAGAGCTGATGTAGCCTTTTCAGGGTGGCCTTATCAAGTTAAGATCTTGTTGGAGAGTAATGAACAGGAGGAAAGACCCTGCTCCTCAAATTGCTCATCATTAGAGCTCCATTCACAGCTGGAGGAGGAGCAGGGACTGGGATAAATCAGTGCTTTGAACCTCTTGATAATTGGTGCTCAAATCTCAGAATCTGGGTATTATTCTTGACTAAAGTATCTGCCACATGGCTGGATTGCTCTATACATTAATATGTTGAAGACAAAGTGGTGCAGGCTTTCATCCTGGCAAAGGGGATTAGCAGAATCAGACTACACATGGGTCTGACTATGTCACACTGAGCAGGCTCTCAGTACCTGGGTTCCTCACGCATGGAATGAGAATGAAAGTCACGTCTGGGGAGGGTAAGTGAGAGCATACAAGAGAAGAGTTTACTTTTAATTAAAGTGCCACATAAATGTAAAAGCAAACCTACATTTTGCAGAAATTTAACAACATGAATGAAACTTTTGTTGAATACCTACTTGTATGTAAACTCTAGGCACGTTGCAAAGGATATTTCTAATCATCACAAGACCCCTGAAGAACAGGGGGGATCAGAATGACCTGCTTAGGTAGCTAAAGAGGAGTGTGGAGAGGTCTCTAAATCTGGGGTCTGAGGACATTGCTCCAGTGGCCCTGTTTGAAGTCATAGGAAATGCTAAAATGAGCCTCTCTTTTTGTTATCTGCAAAATGGGTCTTGCTCAGCCCTCAGTCATTTTTTATTAACATAGCTACCTCCAACGATACGAAGTCTTCCTCACATTTGCTGTTTTCCTGCCAGACTCAAGTGCGGCAGATGCTTGGGCATCCTGAGCCATCCCACCACAGGTTGACAGACACCTCGCACTCCGTCAACTATAGACTCTTTGCTCCCAGTGTAGTTTTGGGGAGGGAATACTTCTAAGGGCCTGGAGACATGGGCTTGATGTGCATTTAGTGTTTGTATCAGATAATCCTAAATACTTTACTATTCTTAGGGTGATTCACGCAATGATTTGTGGCAGCCACATACGTGTAAAATCAGGTTTTCCTAGTATTTCTGAGGTGATACGAAAAGATGAATGCTAGTGATTAGTCAGCCTGGCTTAGTAAGGGGCTTGCTGATGAGGTTCCATCCAAGGGGCTCAATTCACTTTCTAGGATGTGAGCAGTGGGGGTAGAATTATAACAGAGTGCTCACTGTGTCCATCTTTATCTATTTGCTTAAAAGGAACTCTTTAAATTTATTTGTCCCCATCTGATACATAATAACAATTAGTTTTTTTTTACTAATTTATCCAGGACATATACAATATATTTCCCAAAAATAGAAATCTAGACTGTACCCTAATAAGGTGATTTAGGAGTCCAGGTTTTGGAATCAGTTACTGAAACCCTTAGCTGTGAAGTTGGGGGAAATTTTTCATTTGCTGTGAAGTTGGGGGAAATTTTTCATTTCTTTAAGTCTTTAGCTTCCTTCTGTGACCAACAAAATAAAAATTTAAAAAACCCTATAGTATAAGGTTGTTTTGAGTATTAAATATGAAAATGTACATAAAGAACAGAGTCCAGCTTCCAACACATACCAAACACTTAGTAACTGTTTTTACAAGTACATCAAAACACATGCATACAAAGGCCACACACAAGGCAAGCAGTGAGATGGGACAGGTTCTTTCTAGGTAATAAATTTACTCATTTACAGTAGATATTACTGTTCTCAACTTATCCATTAGGGAAAAGCATAGGGAGATTAAAATGGCTTCCCCAACCTCATCTGACTAGTTATTGATCAAGTGGAAATCAATTCAGAATTGTAATCTCAGCTTGTCTCTACACATAGGCTCTTTAAATTGCCATGCGTGGGCTCTCACAACATAGCCCTTTCTCTGCTCTAGGATAATTAGCATGAATAAACACAAAGAAGTTAAAAAAATTTCATAAAAACTGTTTTCAACTTCAAACCACTTCCTCTTTCAAGAATTGCTGGTAACCATTCATCCATTAATTATCCTGGATAAAGGATATGCAAGGCTACTTCCTTCCAACTGACTTTTATTCCAGGAAAGTTGCCATTCCCACAGTTCTAAGTGGGTAATGTTTTCAGGGAGGGTCACACCCTATGGGAATTGGTAACTAAAAAAAAATTATTGAAGACCTACGGGTAAAATATCAAAAAGAGAGAGAGAGGTCAATAATGGCAGAGGAGGTGAGAAGAAACTGGGATATGAGAAGGTAATATTTGGTTTTAATTGAGGAACTCTCCTATGATGCTTATATCTCTCCCTTTTAAACAATTACATCATAATGTGTCTCCACAGGTCTCCTACTTGGAGTTTGTTGACTTTCTTAGATGTTTACTAGTATATTCATGTCTTTCATTAAATATGAGAACTTGGGGAGGCATTATCTCTTTAAATATTCTCTGTGACCCTTTCTCTCTCTCTCCTTTTGGAACTCCCTTAATGCATATGTTTGGTCACTTGATAGTGTCCCACCTGTCCTTTACGTTCTATATCACTGGCTGATTTTATTGAAAGATTGGTTGTAGGGCAGAAATCCAGTTCCTTTGAGATCATACATACTGTAGAATTTCATTCAAGAAACCTTCCTTCCTTCAATTCTTCCTTCATTAAAATTTTTGAGCAAACAAATACTGAATATATATGGTATTGGCACCAATACTAGATTCTCAGATTCATACACATTTTTCTGCAGCTTGTCTTCATTTGGTATTTCTCTGTCTTCATCTGTCCTCAATTCTAGAGCATCCCCATAGTCTGATACCAGAGTAGGTAGCTATTGGAAAGGATGGTATGGTAGACAGTTCTCACTCTTTTTATTACCTACCTCTTGGGTTCTTCATACCTTATAAGGCAGAGGTCATGGGGGTCTCACTTCTCCAGCTTCCTTTGCAGCTAGGATATAGGCAAATAACTAGAGGACAAGTAATACTAGGGATTAGGCCATCAGCAACTGGTGTCCAGTTTTGGTGGAATCAGAGTCACAGGGGGTGTTGTTTGGACCCAGAAATAATAGAGTATTTGCAGCACTATGAGGTGAGAGATATTGGACAAATTCCTGCTTCTCTAGTCCATGCCTTTTCCCTCTGTGAGATCCTGAATCATCCATTATTCTGTAATAAACTATTTTTTCTACCTAAATTAGCCAGATCTAGTTTTTGATTTCTTATCGTTAAAGGCTCAGCCTCAAGTCATAAAATCTATCTGTAAAATAAAACTTGCTGTTCTCAGAGTAAAAAGCAGGTAACCTGTGACCCAAGCTTGAAGAGGGCTTCAGAGGAAGCAATGTGAACTAATAGGAGTATTTTGATGGGTAGGCGGTGATTAATGATAAGGACTTTTGGAGCAATTAATATTTCAAAATATAAGTAACCAGGCTGAAAAATTCAATAATAACAGCAATAGCCATTATGCTCTAAACTTGGTGATAATAACTGTGCTAATGTATATACCTTAGCATGCTAGATAATTCCAACATTCAGGAGTTTTAAAGATAGTGAATTATTTATTTGATCATCACAAAAATTGAAAATATAATGACTATTCCATTTCACAGTTAAAAGCACAGCTTCAGGGATGTTACTAACTCAGAGACAAACAAGTGAGTGGCAAGTGCACATAGAGTTATATGAACTGTCTGAATCTGATCCCTAGACCCCATTATGTCAAGACTCAATGAAGGCTTGAGTTCAACCTCAGCTCTGACAACTACTACCCATATAATGTTTAGCCTGTTTAACATTCTGGACTTTAGTCTCCCCATTTGGAGAATAGGGGATTCTAATATCCGCTTTGAAATTATTTGGGAAATAATCTGAAATAAAATTCATAAAACTCAACACAGTTTTCTTCTTTCTCTCTCCCATTCTCTAGTCATCTGTGCAGTCCATGATCTCAAGAGAGAATGCATTAGTTCTTTACCAAAGCAATCTCCCTCCCTCTTCGGTACACAGATAGACTATATATCGCAGTTTCTGTTTCCTATAGACAGAAATCAATATCTTCTTCCCATTGTCATAGTTGGGCTCTGACTCCAACTACCTGCTGAGTTCTGATTGATATTTCCTGGCCCAAGGGCACTGATCCTCCCTTCTCACTCCTTGCCCAGTGCTGCTTGAATGCAGGAAAAAGTAGAGGCAAATCTGGAAAGCCCGGTCTCTGTACATGACTGTGTGGAGTCACGAGTGGACTAAACAAGAATAAGACATAAGCCACTGTTTTGTTAACTTCCTGAAACATGCATTTCTATGACTCTGCAGCGATTGACCTTAATTAATACAGAGAGGAAAATGCGAGCACACACAAATTTTGTAATTTTTTAAAATGTTGCTTTTTAAATGGTGGTTAAAGTTTCAATTTGATCAACCATGCATTTATTATGGTCATGAGTTATTGGCTCTCTCTTCAGCATGGCCAAAGCCACTATTGCATAGGTTTAGCCTTAAACCATGATGTGAGCATACCCCAACCTGAGACACAGGAAACTTGAGTAGTGAGAATCAGGGGCATTATTACTTTTGTATTGACCTAATACTTTACTTCCCAAGTGTTGGATCTCCTCTTCTCCTCCCATCACATTAATGAGCCCTTGACTTCTTTCTCTCAGTTTCTTCCAGGGTTGAAATATTTTTTCTTTACAATCCAAGCTTCTGAATTAATTTTCACTTTCTACTGTGGGACCTCTTCATCACAAACTTCCTAAGACCCAAGGCCTGTGACTAGGTTTACTGAAGATATAGGAACTAGCCTAATGGTCACCAAGGTGTATGGCATCCAGACAGAGTCTTCTAATATAATTTCAATCGTACCCGTGTTCTGTAATTTTCTTATTTCTTCTGTATTCGAAATATGCCTTTCTCCAGTGTTCCAGGACCACCCCTTCTGGGTATGGGGCACTGGTTCCAACCACTTGCTGAGCACATAAATGCTTGAAGTCCCAAAAAGAGACACTGTGTACCTCTCTCCATAAGCATGAGACAATGGAATAAGTTGCTTATTTGATTACCTGACAAACAGGGGAAACTGCTTTCTGGTCCCAAACTCTGCAATCTAGCAACCTAGATCCCCAATTCCCATATCTGCAATTCTATGCTCTACAGACTTTTAGGGACTAAAGTCCTGCCCCTGCCCTTCAGTCTTTGAGGTTAAATTTTCTTCTATTTTCATTGATCTCTCAGATCACAAATTCTTCTTTTTGCCTGCATGATCAAACTTAGAAACCTGGGATTAATTTCCTAGGCCCAGCTGTTAATTATAAGAATAGAAAATTAGAGGACTCCTGAAGCCAGTAGTCTATTTGGGGGGAAAGGTAAATATTCATACCTTTTGGAGATGCCTAGTGAAATTATGATGCTATAAAGTGATTGACCAGATAGAACAAATGTTCTGGATTGGTCTAATAAGCAACAGGAAGCCATGGCAAGTAAATTGTGGAGGAAATGAGGAATATGTGATATAATATCATTTATGTATACTGAATAAAATGACCCGGAGTGATTTGTTTTATAAAATATACTTCATTTTAGTAGATTGCATGCATATATAATATACAAGTTGAAGAAAATCTAAATGATCTGATCAGGATATTTCCCCCTGGCTGGCACTGCTCCTTTTCACCTCACTTTTTAAAAATATATTTTTTATCAATTTCAGAGAGAAAGAGATAGGGATAGAGAAATAGAAACATCAATGATAAGAAAGAATCATTGATTGGCTACCTCCTGCATGCCCCACACCGGGGATTGAACCTGCAACCTGGGAATCAAACTGTGACCTCTTGGTTCCTATGTCAATGCTCAACCACTGAGCAACACTGGTTGGGCACTTCCTTTTCACCTCTTAAAGGTATGTGAGGTTGACATGCTGGGAGGTGGGAAATAAGACATTTTTCTTCAAACTTTGAGTCCATCAGACATACAGATTTCCCGCCCTACCTCAAATTTTGCTTTATCTCTGTTAATGAAGTCACTCTCTCTGCTTGAGTAGCACAAGCTTTAGCTTGAGTTTTAAAATTCAGACAAGTGAAACTCCAGTGAATCATCTCAAAGTTCAGACTCTGACAATCAAGCATGTCCTGGTTTCATAGTTGTGCATACCTGCATGGAACCCAATTACATAGGCCCCTGGGAGTCTCTTTCAACACCCTCTTCATAACTCTTCATTCAGTGGATGCTTCCCTACCTCTGACCCTTAGATTAATGGTTCATGTTCGATGATTCACCTCATATCGCACACAGATCCTGGGAACCAAAAGCCAAAAGAAACCCCAGACTTCAGCTTGAACTGTTTTTAACCTCTGTTACTCAAACCATTCACAGTGACACCCTCTGCGATCTGCCCCTAATAATCTCAAACTACTCCTCTCTCTCCTGATGGGAGCTTCTGATTTTCTACTGCTCTAAAAATCTTCAGTTCTCTTGAAACTTGCTCTCTTTCTCATTCTGCCCTCTACCTAAATCACTTCCCTTCAGAGATCAAATCCTTGGACCACCTTCAGCCATATAAAATTCAAATTACCATGGGGCTTTTGTTGCTTTTAAATAAATTCTAGCATAACCACCATTTGCTCAACAATTTAACTAGAAATCAAAACCTTTTCCCTGATGTAAATGATTTTAGGGAGCTTTTTTTTGTATTAGCCTCATTCTATTTATTGTTGAAATCCACAACATCCCAATACACTCAAATATTAAAAGTTAAATGCCACTGCAGTTATGTAAGATTTGCAAATGATAGATGTCATCTTTCTACTTAAGACTATCCAAATCTGACTTACATATGTTTGGAAAAATCCTCAGAAGATAGGAAACATAACAGGAAACTAGGAGAACTCTGTAACTTGAGGTGGGGAAAAAGTCCTTAAATGTTCTGATGTGGCAAACCACCCCAAAATAACCTTTTATGTTTCCACTCTCTGTAGAAATATTTCCTAAAGCTTAGTAGAGCTAGGTAGGAATGGGCTCTGGATTAATTTTGACCTTCTGTGGCAATGCATTTTTAAGACCCAGAATTTATGTGTGCAGAATATTAAATGTCAAATGCAAATATGAAAATGGAGCTACACAGTTGCAGATAGTCCCTAATTGATACTAGCAGGCTATTCCCTTTAAATGTTAATGAAACTGTTGTAATTACTAAATGACCAAAACAGCTCAGAAGCCAGGGTTCACAGCTGTAAACCATTACTTGTAAATTACTGGCACAGGCCCCCATTAGCAGATGGCTCTGCCCATAGAAGAAAACTTTCTCAAGATGCTTTTCTTCCAGGCCTGGGCTCAAGAGCAAATTAGATGAGCACATTAGAGAGGGCCAGAATGCCTGTTTGGACATGTCACTGGAGATAAGCACCTTTTTTGATCTTTTTTCCCCCATTACATTCTTTGCAGAAAGTGCTGAATATCACAGAACATGAAGAAAAGAGGAGATACTGACCGAGCTTATAAATGTTGCACGAAGGTTCAGTTATGCACATTTCTGCTGCTTTTTAAGGAGCATGTTTCCTACATCCTGAAGCAGATGGGCATGCTGGGATGGAGGTAAATAATGAAAAGGGGAAGGGTGTGTGTGTGTGTGTGTGTGTGTGTGTGTGTGTGTGTGTGTGTGTGTTTGTGTGTGTGTGTTGAGACCTGCTAACAAGCCAGTGGCAGAAAAGCAATTAGAAAAAATAGGCATTTGAATAGGCTTAGTACCCTCAAGACAGAGAACATCTATAAAGCTATGTAAGCAAAACTATGCAGTAGAAACAAGCTATGTCTTTATTAGAGAAGGCCCATGGCTCTCCACAGCTTTGTTCTGTAAATTCCATACCAGCTTTGCAAACTCTCTGAGGTTATTAACTGTAGTGGAGATTTCTTAAAAGAGTTGGGTAAGTCCTGCGGTTGAGCCTTTCATTAATATGAAAGAAAGGTTAATCAAGACATTTGCCAAGAATAGGAGGAAGCAGTTTGTCTTACAATGTATATGCCAGACAAACTATCCTTAAAAAAATGATATCCTCACCATGAACTACTCTGTCGAGAAAATGTTTAAGGGATAGGTGTTTACAATCAGAGAGGACAGGCAATGTCTGCATTTTGAACAGTTTGAACCGCAAAGTAATATAGAAAGCAGTTGTTAGGATTTCAAAATGGGTCTTCATAGGAAAGGACTGTTTTGTAACTATTTCTATGTTTAGATAAAATATCAAATTAATCTAAATAGTTTGACCTATGGTAGCAGAAGGCACAAAGTGTGGAGATGTGGGGTATGGGCCAGGATGTGGGTCAGAGTTGCTGTGAAATCATCAGTTAGGAAAAACGGAGACATCATTTCTGAATTTTGTGAAGGTAATGCATAACACTGAGATTTCCAGGGTATTTATATTTTATGTCTGAAACCTATGAGACCAGAATAATCAGAGTTAGAACTGACCCATAAAATCAGTAATGAATGATTAATGAGCCGATAGAGTCTTGAGCCTGGATCCTGGAGGCACTGCATTGCAAGAGCATGATGAAAAGACTTCCTGAATTCAAAACCTGGTTAGGGCAATATTTTGAGTTATTTGATGTTGGCCTTTAGTTTCTGACCACTTTCCTATCTTCCTCAAAGATCCTCACTCACTGGTGCCCTAGAAGCAACCCACCCCTGGGGCTTTCTTCTACTTGATCCTTTGCCTTTGCCCTCCCACCCAGGCCTGGCAAACACGATCTTTAGTTTTTTCCATTCTTTTCTTACTTTCCTTCCTTCCTTCTTAGGTATTTTTAAGAAGAAAGTGAGCAAGTGTGTAGGCAGTATAATCTAATTTACAATGAGAGGTGGTCAATCAATCTGTAACTCTTCCAGAGGTGGAAAGCATTTTTGGAAGTGGATCATCATTCAAGCGGGGAGGGGGGTGGGGGGAGGCGGGGCTTCAGCCTGTAGTCTCTGAAGTCAGACAGAAAGAACCACATTCAAAAACCTGGCCCTGATGCTGTCCTCCTGTGTGTCCTTAAGCGTGTTGCTCAACATATCTGTGCCTCATTTCATCTTTCATCATCTACAAGTTGGCGTAATAATAGTATTTGCTCCATGTGATTAATTTGAAGAATTTGAATTACTTAATATCCTCTCTGATAGAAATTAAAATGTTTAATAAATGTAACTCAAATGATTTTTTGAATTGACAATTTCAAACTTTAAGTTTTATATAGTGAAAATAAGAGACTCAGTAATGGATAAGAATATTTTCTACCTGAAACACTTATAAAAAGTAACTAATTTCCTGGTTTTGATAATATATTATAGTTATATAAATTATTACCATTGGAGGAAGCTGGGTGACAAGTAAATGGAACTTCTTTGTACTATTTCTGCTACTTCTTGTGAATCCATTGCAAAATAACAAGTTTAAAAAAGTAATAAACTGAATCTTGATTTTATTTCTGAGCCAAATTTACTGAACTAGTTTTGATTTTCATAGTTTTTTCCCTCTCGTGTTTTTAAACCACAGGTTCTTGAAAGCCTTCAGATTTTTCATACAAATCCAATGTCCATTGCTATAAAGAATGGTTCAAAAAGGGTATTGTGTTGTGTGTGTATGTGCACACACGTATGTGTGTGTGTGTTATGTTGAGAGAAGTGATACTTATAAGGTTATCACTTCTGAGTGGAGGGATAACCATTTGAGGTTATTTCAATTGACCATTTGTACAGATATATGGGGGGTCCATTTTTCTATACTCTTTTAGAATCTGAAGGATTGTATCTTCCTGCAAGCGTGCTTAGCCATTTTAAGGCTATGAACGTTTCTGAGAATTTAGTAAAAGTGATGATCTCTTCCCAAGAAAGAGTGTTAAAATAAATTCAAGCTAAATAATTGTATGCAATTTATTTCAATTGTGAGTCATTATTGAGCCCCTACTATGTGCTAGTAGCAGTAATAGAGGTAGGGGCTATAGAGTGTAGGGCACATGAAAAGAAATAAGATAAGCCTTGTCCCTCTCCAGTGAGAGATGGAACTATGAAGAGACATCATCATGCAACATGATGGATGCTATTTACTAGGAGTGTAGTGCAGTCTCTCAAATAGGAGGAGCATCTAGCCCAGACTTGAAAGAAAAAAAAATTCCTGGAAAAATAGCCTCTGCGTTAAACCAGAAGAAGTAGGCATTACCCAGTTGATGAAAAAGAGTTTGATTTTAGCATAGGAAAAACATCATTGGAAGGTGTGGTTACTAGAGTAGTTGCAGAATTCTGAGAAGTTAGGAAAGCTAGAATATGATATATCAGGAAGATAGGAATAAGAGATAACAATAGGAAGTGAGCAGGTGCCAGATCATGCAGGACCTTGTAAGCTCTGTTAAGAAATCCTTACTCTTGAACATTGGAGAGTCTTTGCAGGGTTTTAAGTAGAGTGAGAGTTGTATTATAGAAATAATATAAGCATCTAATCACTGTGGGGAATGGACTGGAGAGGGCCAAAACTGGAATGTGGGAAAGCAGTAATGAGACCATTGTAGCAACACAAGGAAGAGATGATAGTGTCCCATACTCTTGGCAAGAGACAGAAAGAAGAGTGATTGGTTCTATGAGATATTTATAAGTAGAATAGATAGGATTTTATTTGGATGTGAGAAGTATAAGAGAGAAAAGTTGGAAGCTAATCTAAGATTTATCTTCTAAGCCAGAGTTGCTGATATTGCTCCTCATTCAGATAGACATCAGTGGAGTAAGAAGGTTTTGAATAAGAAGAGATTAAGTTTTGGATTTGTTGAATTTTAATTTTTATGGGCTATCCAAGCATTTAAATATGAAGCTCCAGGATATGAAAAGAGATACTAGAATTGGTATTATTTGAAAATAATTGAAGCCAAGGAATAGTTGAGATCATACAAAAGAGTGGTAGAACTTTAGTGAATTAGAGTGAAAGCTAAACCACTGTAACAAAAGGACCTTATAATACCCTGACTTGGAGGAAAAAGAAATTCCATTTTCTCTCCTATAACAGCCATAAAGACCAAGTTGATAGAATAGCTTAACTCTACATAGGCACTTAGGGACACATATCTGGGTGATTCCATAGGCGTTATTACCATGACTGAAACTGGAAGTACTGCCACCTCTGAATTCCAGCCATTTGTACCAGTTGTCATACATAGACAGAAAGGAGAAAGAGTGGATCTATAGATGCATCATAGTTTACAGGTTTGGTGATGGAAGTTAAGGAAACTTCTCTGTAAGAGAGAAATCAAGACCATCTACTGAGCACCAGGGGGCACGGCAGGGTTATAAAGCAAACATTGTCTTCATGGAGAACTGGAAACAAAGTACTGGAGAAAGTGAGTGGGTCAGATTGCTGGTCATTCTGGAGCACCTAGTTAAGTTTGGAAACAATAACTTCATAACATCTGTACCAAACTATTTAATCACAAAAGAGCATGAAAGAAATCTTTACCAAGATTTATATTTTCCTTGCTCTCATGTATTTTTAAGTATTATTCAAGGCTAATTATTGAAAAATTTAAGGCATCCAAACTTTATGATCCAAATTTTACAAACATGGCAAATAAAATGTTCCCCAAAAGAAATCTCAGCCAGAATCTGCCATTATTTGGTTTTTCAAAAATGGAATTGCCATTCATTTGAAGTAATGCATGTTATTTTTGACATCTAATTTTGCTATTTCTTGGTGATTTTTGCAGGTGACTTCATGTGCTAAGGAGTCCTTTACAAAGACGTATGAGTGGAATCAATGTTTTCACAAATGGCTTTGCTAAGTCAGTATACATTGTCAAGTGAAAACTGAATTCTCTGGGACTTCAGAATCGGTCACAGTGACGTTCTCTGTGTCAGCAAGATGATCATGAACCCAGGTTTCAATATTTAAGGTGTTTGAGCAGAAGTAACTTTGGGAAGGACTCTGCAGTTTTTCCAGGGATCTGTAGATTTCTTCCCACAGAGAATTTGGCAATCCTCTGTCAGCCTCAGCACAGACTACAAACATCATGATTCTAGCATTTATAAATTTGGGATAGTTGCCTGATTCTGATAACTGGTAATGGGGTAAGCAGCAGGTTGTGGGGTTTTTTATGGTGGTGGTTTGAAGTAAGGATGGGGGTTGTGTGTTTGTTTTGATTTTAGCAGCATCTATACTTCAAGGTTTTGTCTTGAATGAATTACATCATTCATTGTCAGAAAGTACCCTTCCCTTAGCCAAGATATGAACCAACTCCTCCTTAGCAAGTAGTCCGCCCCATCAAATGGAAGGAAGGAAGGGAGGGAGGGAGGGAGGGAGGGAAGGATGTTTCCCAAAGTGCAATCAAGCACTAAAAGTTTTCTTTTGGAACATGGAGTAAAGAAGTTTATTTTTTTTCTTTCATCCCTTGGTAAAACATGAGATTTAAATCCTTGGCTCTGATAAAGTTATCTTTCCATGGCAGTGGACGAAGCTTCTCTCAGAATCACTGGCAGAGTCTCTTATGACTTTTCATGGCAGTTCGGAAGGCAGTGAGTCATTAGGACACGTGGAGCGCGTTTCTTCGAGAAAGCAGCCAAGCCAGATGTGTTGCCAAGCATCACAGATGCTCCACCTGTGCAGGAACACCAAGATTTGTCTTCCAGTAGAAGCCTGCCCTAGCAAAAAGCTTTTGCTCCATTTTGAAGACACTGACTTATTTCCAGGTTCCAAAATGGGCTCATAAAAAGCAAATTCTTACTTGATGGCAACAATGTGCACACAATAGATAAACGGTAGGAGCTGGCTCCACTGAGAGACACCTATATTTGTGTTCAGTTGAAAGCAGCATGCCAACGACATAGCAGCCAATTTCTTTGAGATTTGTTTTAATGGTGGAAAACATATCAGTACTTCTAGAATGCATGATGTTTGTTGACGAAGATAATTTAAACACATCTCAAAGACACAAAATAACTGAATATGGGTCCACAAAAATTTTTCTAAAATTGTGACTTATGCCCTGACCGGTTTGGCTCAGTGGATAGAGCGTCGGCCTGTGGACTGAAGGGTCCCAGGTTCGATTCCGATCAAAGGCATGTACCTTGGTTGCAGGCACATCCCCAGTATGTGCAGGAGGCAGCTGATCGGATGTTTCTCTCCATCAATGTTTCTAACTCTCTATCCCTCTCCCTTACTCTCTGTAAAAAATCAATAAAATATATCAATAAAATAAAATAAAATTGTGACTTATATTATTTGAGAATGAAATTAAAAAAAAATTATGTGATGCTCTAACTTGTAACTTCTCTGTTGATAAATCCAAGTTCTTGTAAATATCCAATCTTAAAATTTAATGTTTTTTCTCAAAGAATAGATTCATATCATCTGATATGTTTGCATGATGATCTGGTATAAAATTCTCCTTCCATTATGGCCAGACACAATGTAATATATATCACTAAAATATATTCTAGAATTACAATATGACAAATGTTAGCTCATTTATTTTTTAAAAAGTCATGACACATCTACTATGAGCCAGGCACTCTCCTGGGCATCAGGGATTAAGCAGTGAATGGAACAACCCAAAACCCCAGCCATCGTAGAGCTTACATAGTAAGGCCTCACTAATATATGCTTCCTAAGTATGCATAGTAGCATTCCATGTCACTCAGTAATTGCTTTGAGCAAAATAAAATATTAATAACATTTACAAAAGTAATGCTAAAATATTTTATAATAACTTTTTAAATAACAGCAATGAGATCAAAGGAAAGAATCATCTCTATTTTCTCTTAAATATATTTGATCATTTTTATAGTTGATTTCTAAATCCCTGAAACCACTACCTGGCTCTCTAGGGTCTCACAGACTTAGCTCACAAAGTTCAGGCACAAAAGAAAAATATTAATTGTTGGTAAATAAAGAACATATATTCAAAGTAGAAAAGAAAAACATCTTGTTTATTTGAAAGGATTGAAAGATAGTATTTTCTGAGCCTTACCTCAGTAGCAAAATGCTTATTTATAGCACATTGTATCATAGTTTTTTTTTAAGGTACTACATATTTTTAAGCTTTTGCGCATATGAAAAACTCCTGACAGTGAAATGTCCATGTTAGTTTCCATAATATCAATTTAATTATCATCTCAGTCAATTTGCACTGCTATCAGAAAAATACCTTAAACTGGGTGGCTTATCAACAACAGAAATGTATTTTGCTCACAGTTCTGGAGTCTGGAAATATGAAACTATGGTGCTAGCATGTTGCAGACTGCTGACTTCTGTATCCTCACATGATGGAAAAGAAGCAAGCTAACTCTCTTGCCTCTTATAAGGGCACGAAACCTATTCATGAGGGTTCCACCCTTGTGACCTAATCACCTCCCAAAAGCTCAACCATCAAGTACCATCACATTGGGGATTAGATTTCAACATATGAATTTGGGGGCTGGTTGCACAAATATTTAGTCCATAACCTCATCACTAAGTTATTTATCTTTGGAAAGGTTTATAACCCCCTTAAGTTCCTTCAAGTGGACAGCTTTCCTTTGAAACTAAGCTGAGTTTTCCTGTCTATGTAATATTAACAATATGCATGAGTTAAACTGTTCTGTTTGCTGCCTTAAAACTATGTAAGCCCTTTCATTGTGCTGCCAAAAAAAAAAAGTATAAGTCCAATTAAGCTTCTAGGACAATGGTCTCCCATTAGAAAGTAGGAAGACAAAACAAATAGTTGTTTAAAAACATCTGTTGTTTTGCCTGCCTGGTGGAATAATTCACCACATGTGCACCAGCCTCCCACCAATGCATTCTGGCAATTTACTTGCCCCAGTACTAGCTAGGTACTTCCAAAGGAACCCTTCATTTATTTTTTATGACTCTGACATCCTGTTCATGGTGATTATTGTTAATGGAGTCACTATCTGACTTAGGCAGGACCAGTAAGAATCTTTCCTAGGGATTTATAAACTTAAGACAATATGGAAGAAGTTTTAGCTCGTCTTTGGTTTCATATATTAAAGAACTTAAATGTTGAGGCTGCCAGTAACGTATAGGAGAATTCAACAGAAAGAGAGAAGCAAGTGAAGGGATCATATTTATCCCTGAGTCCTTATCAACTCTGTCCTTACTTTGGTTATGTTAGCCAATAAATTACTCTTGTTTGATAGAGGTAGTTTCAAGTCCATTTATGCTACTTGCAGCAAAATTTTTCTGATCATGTAATGTTCACTGATTATTTTCAGCTTGGAAATTTGATTAGTTACTTCATCAGTAAGAGATTAATTTTGTCATTGAAATAGTCTATTTTAGCATTTACATGGAATTTTTTATCTCTAACAGATGATAAATCTTTTTTAGAAGGCTAAATTTTATTATCTTTTAAAATGTCATTTTATATTATGTTTAATGGTACAAATAATAGTTAATGTCTTAATAAATTACATTGAATTAGAAAAAAATAATGTTTAGACAAAACTTCTCAAAAAACTTTGATGAGGAAGAAAAGGAAATACAATATTTTAAATGTAAAGCTTGATTCTTAGCCTAAGTGTAGGACTGACATAATTTGGATTTAAATCATCTTTTACAATAGTTAAGTATTTTTCTCAATGAGATTATAAAATAATGGAATCTCTAGGGTTTGCATGTCTATGAAGTTGTTATGTTTTTTTAATCACCATCATCAAAGAAATGATCTTATAGATACATTTCACAACATGTACTATTCATCGTCATTTTAAGACTCTGTGCAAGCTGACAAAAAATTTTTGTACATAATTCACAATATTATGAAATTCTAACTTGTTACATCTGTTTTTCCTCTATGTAGAGTGGAGGAAAAGTAGTTACTTCAAGCCTGACAACAAAATTCCTTTTGGGAGAACATTCATACTGGAAGAATAAACAGTGATAACCAAATGAGCTCCTTTGAGGAGTCCGTTAATCTGGGGTGAGGAGAGTATCAGAGAAACTGTTCTACATAGGGAAATGAACTGCTGTTCATTAGTTGGAAATAGTCTTACTTGCAAAATATGGTAAAATTGTTAGGTGGTGTTCAGTGAATAGTTGAGGCTGATGATACTGCTTTACACAATAGCAACTCAGTTCCCTGTTTTGTTTTGTTTTTGTGTGTGTGTGTTTTTTTTAATATATTTTATTGAATTTTTACAGAGAGGAAGGGAAAGAGATAGAGTTAGAAACATCCATGAGAAAGAAGCACCAATCAGCTGCCTCCTGCATGCCCCCTAATGGGGATGTGACTGCAACCAAGGTACATGCCCTTGACCAGAATAGAACCTGGGACCCTTCAGTCCCCAGGCTGCCGCTCTATCCACTGAGCCAAACCGGCTAGGGCTCAGTTCCCTGTTTTTGTCTAGCCCTGGTTGGTGGGGGAAGATGACTAAACCTCTGAGAAGTTTGCCTGAGGTTTTTCCAGGGAGAGAAAATCATGGAAATAAGACCGTTTCCATAGAAAAAAAAAAGGTTGGAGTAAATGGGCTGAAGGTCTTAAAAAGGTTTGAAACATTTTCCATGAGAGACACTTGAGAAAATAAAGAGAAAGCACTCATCCACTTAACAAATGGTTATTAAGCACTATTTACTTGCCAGACAATCTTTCAGGTGCTGGAAAAATTATTGTGTGTGTGTGTGTGTGTGTGTGTGTGTGTGTGTGTGTGGTGGTGGTAGTGAACAATTGGGTTAAGTAGGAATGTGGTTCAAACACACAGTACAATGAAGAAAGAAGGTGGGATGGTGGACTAAGAAAACCAAACAATGAGATTATGGTGATGAATGTCAAATTTCAGTCGAGTAAAAAAAATAAAATAAATAAGGGCCCAATGAAGAGTTAGTGAAAGATGATAATTTTTGCAATACCTTAATTATGTGCAATATGTATGTGATTAAAAAATCACTGGCTTTGAATAAAACTAAGAATCTATGACAATTTTCAAAGGTCTTTGTGATTTGCATTTTAAGACAGTAGACACATAACCTACTTGTGTCATTTGCATTTTTTGTTTCTTGTTCCTGCCTTTATGTATTTACTAGAGACCTGGTACACGACATTTGTGCACTGGGGGGAGGGAGGTCCCTTAGCCTGGCCCGCACCCTCTTGCAGTATGGGACCCCTCGGGGGATATCTGCCTGCTGGCTTAGGCCCATTCCCCATGGGAGCTGGCTTAAGCTGGCAGGTGGACATCCCCTGAGGGGTCCTTAGCACTGCTGTGGAAGCAGGAGAGGCTGTGCTCGCCAGCCGTTTGACAACCATGAGCCCGCCTTCTGGCTTAGTGGTGCTCCTCCTGTGGGAACTCACTGTCCACCAGGGGGCAGCTCCTGCATTGAGTGTCTGTCCTCTGGTGGTCATTGCGCATCATAGCAACTGGACGTTCTGCTGTTCAGTCAATTTGCATATTAGAGTTTTATTATATAGGATTTTTAAAATATTTTTATTGACTTCAAAGAGGACGGGAGAGAGAGATGGAAACATTAATGATAAAAGAGAATCATTGATCGGCTGCCTACTGCATGCCCCCTATTGGGGATTGAGCCCACAACCCAGGCAGGTGCCCTGGACTGGAATCGAACCTGGGACCCTTCAGTCCCCAGGCCGACATTCTAGCCACTGAGCCAAACCAGCTACGGCTGCCTTTAAAAGATAAGAAACAAAAGTCACAATAACACTAACATTTAAGAAATTTTGTTTTTAATATTGTAAATGGTAAAAAAAAATAAAAAAGATATTGCTTCATGAGATAAACTCTGCATATTCAAATATGTCTGATGATTTTTGAGATCCCTCTAGAAAAATGACATCACTCATGGAAATGGACAAAAAAATAAGATTTTTTTTTAATTTCACAAATACTATGGGGTGAGGGAGGAGCACTCCTCAGCTTTCTGGTTTTTAAAAAATTACTTCAGAGCCCTAGCTGGTTTGGCATACCAGCCCTGGTCAGGGCCCATGTGGGAGACAACCAATCAATTGTTTCTCTCACAGCAATGTTTCTCTCTCTGTCTATTTCCCTCTCTTACACGCTCTCTAAAAATCAATGGAAAAATATCCTTGGGTCAGGATTAACAATAAAATAAAATAAATAAATAAAAATATCACAATCTACTGTAGTTAAGAACACAAGTTCTGGAGTCAGTCTGCTTGAGCCTATCTATATCCTGGCTTAGCTACCAAAGTGGAGTTTATTACCTTAGGTTAGATACTTAATAAATTGTACATATTTTTTCTATATTAAATATGGTTAAGTATATAGAGGTCACAGTGCATAGGCTAATTTCATGCAAGTATCCTATATAATAAAAGCCTAATGCAAATCGACCGAATGGTGGAATGACCATTTGGCGGGGGATGGGGCCAGCAAGCAGGTGGCGTCAGGCCAGCCAAGGTGGGTGCCAGTCAGCAGAGGGAGGCAACTGCATCGGCAGTGAGGTGAAGGAGGGCAAGGCCAGCTGGTGCCGTTCCCCAATCAGCACTGGTTTCCTTGGAGGGCTGGGGTGGCTGCTTGCTGGCCAGCACTGTCCCCCAATCAGCTTGCCAGTCGCCTCCTGCAGAGGGAGGCCAGCCTGCAGCTTAAGCCCTCTCTCCATGGGGAGCAGGCCTAAGCCATCAGTTAGGCATCCACTGAGGGCTCCCGGACTACAAGAGGGCGTACCCCAGGCTGAGGGACACCCCCAAGTGCACGAATTTTCGTGTACTGGGCCTCTAGTATTAAATGAAATAATCCAAATGAACTGCAGACTATAATGCCAAGGATATACTATGAGACAATACCTGTGGTTTTATTTTTCTTTATTGGATTTATTGCTCCTTAAAACTACACAAATTTCCTAACAGTAGTATCAGGATTTGGCTCAGTGGATAGAACATCAGCCTGCAGACTGAAAGGTCCCAGGTTCGATTCCGGTTAAGGGCATGTACCTGGGTTGCGGGCACATCCCCAGTAGGAGGTGTGCAGGAGGCAGCTGATCGATGTTTCTCTCTCATCGATGTTTCTGACTCTCTATTTCTCTCCCTTCCTCTCTGTAAAAAATCAATAAAATGTGTATATATATATATATATATATATATATAGAGAGAGAGAGAGAGAGAGAGAGAGAGAGAGAGTTTTCATGATTTAAAACATAGCTTCGAAAGGTTGGGCAATGAATTTATATAATTTTCTTTTACTTGTCACTATTTTAAATTTAGTTAGACATCTCTATGAGGAAGTACATAAATGTACATGTATATACAATTATATACATACTAGAGGTCCAATGCATGAAATTTGTGCACGGGGGGGCGGGGGGTGTCCCTCAGCCCAGCCTGCACCCTCTCCAATCTGGGACCCCTCTCACAATCCAGGACTGCTGGCTCCCAACCGCTCACCTGCCTGCCTGCCTGATTGCCCCTAACCACTTCTGCCTGCCAGCCTGATCACCCCCTAAATACTCCCCTGCCATCCTGATCAACGCCTAACTGCCCTCCCTTGCCAGCCTGGTCCCCCCAACTGCCTTCCCCTGCAGGCCATCTTGTGGCGGCCATCTTGTGTCCACATAGAGGAGGCCATCTTTGACCACATGGGGGCAGCCATCTTGTGTGTTGGAGTGATGGTCAATTTGCATATTACCTCTTTATTAGACAGGATAAGAATATATACAAATATATTTTACATATATTTTGAACCTATAAGAAAGAGCTGTTATCTGACTGCATAATATATATTCTGTTCCCTAGTTAATAGGCAAGTTATAAACATAAAATTTAAATTGAAAAGTAGTTTTTATTGATTTTTTAATCTTTTTCAGAAAGACATCATACACAAAACTTACCTGAGAAATGTATCTGTAGATGAGATTTAAAGGTTTTGTTGAAGCTCATGTAAAATCTCAGTAGTTGTTATTTAAAAGGTTTACCACATTAGAATTTAAAACAAATTGAGACATCATAAATCAATAAATGTATTGCTCTGGGTACAGTCATAGTCCCTTTCCTAAAGGTTACTCAACCCTCTAAATGATATGATGAGTTCATGCCAAACTGAAATAGTTAAAAGTTTTAGAATGCAAGCCAGTGGTTTCTATCTTACTTAACTAACCTGGAGCTTACTGGTATAATGTTTTTGACCACTCTCTCTATTTAAATTCTTTCCTCCCTTGATAACTTAGACTTTCTATTTCTTACTCTTCCTTCTCTTTTTCTGGACATCTATTTTCAGTTCATTTTTCATGCTCTTTTTTTAATGTATCCATGAAATGCTGAAGTTCTCTTGAGTTGTTGTATGTTATTTTTTCAGCACACTTGAAGATTTCATTCACTTCCATGATTTAAACTACCACTATTTATGTTCAGGACTCATAAATATATTAATAGATTTCAAACTTAGTTATCTACTTTTTATTTCTACTTGCCTTTTTTATAGACAGAACCTTGTTTGCCAAATCCTTTTCCTTTCTCTACAGGGGATCTAGGTAAGCTAAATTCTCCAGTCTCCCCCAGAGTCAAGAATGACCATGTGATTAACTTCTGACCAATGAAATGTGTGTTTATATAATACATGCCTCTTTTATGTCTGATCCATGAAAATATCTTACCTATATCTTCCCATTTTTGCTCATCCACAAGCTCCTTGGAGATGATTCTAAGGGTCTAGAGGAGGGCAGAGTAATGGATGGAAAGAGCCTTGGTGCTTGAATGGTAGCACTGAGCATAGACCCTCCCTGCACATCCAGCATTGGATTAAGCTACTTAAGTAGTTATTTGGTACAGCATTAGCCTATACTGACTAATACACATCTCCAGCTCAATATGTCTGATGTTGAACTTTTAGCTTATTTTTTGAAACTGTCTTCTCTTTCTATTTTCTCTGTTATTCTGGTTCTTAAGCATGGAATGAGATATATTGTCCCGATCTGATTATTCACTTCCATAATTAATTATTCACTCCTCTTTCCCCTTTCCCCTTCCATCATCTCACTATTTTCCAGTTACTCAGAGGGCTTTATAATCCCATCCCTAATCTCTGTTCACACAGGATGATTTGCATAGCTTTAATCTCTCCAAGTCTATGCCCCTTCTCCCCACAACAAACCTGACTAAATCTTATTCAATATCAATATCTGGCTTATATGTCATCACCTGTAAGAAGACCAGTTGGGTGATATGGCCCTCTTCTCTGATTCCACATCACCCTGTGCTTCTATTATAACAAGTGTCATATATGTTTTACTGAACTTTTAAAAAGTTTTCTTTTTTTCTAATTAATTTATTTTTTATGATTTATTGAATTTTTAGAGAGAGAGGAAGGGCGAGAGTGAGAGGCATCAAAGCGAGGGGAAAAAAAAAAAAAAACATCAATCAGTTCCTTCTGGCACGCACCTTAACCTGGGACTGAACCTGTAACCTGGGCCTTGGGACCAGTGACCTTTTAGTACACAGGATGACATTCAACCTACTAAGTGACATTGACCAGGGTCTGAACTTTTTAAATTAAAAACACACACATGCAAAAACAAAAACACAAAAACCACAGGGCTTAGCTCATAGCAAATAATCAGTAAGAGTTTGCTTAAGAAAATGCATGATATGATGAAAGTTGCAGCACAGATATGTCAATTTAGTTCAGCAAACATGCATTGGCCAAATACATAGTACTAGTTGCTTTGGATACTAAAAATGGATAGCATGTACCTTGACCTACAATTTACATTTAATAAGCTAATGTAAAAAACATTTCTATAGAACTATATTTTAAATTAAAGTTATATTTAAAGGTTAGAAGTTGTACCTACAGAATGACATACCTTTAACAGCACTGGCTCTGGTGCTTGGAAAGAGCAATGGATTTTTCTAATGTTAAATCAATTTAGCACAAGCCTTATCGAATCTAACTTCAATATGCCTTTCAATTCCATCCCATTTTCACTGTTTCCCCTGCTGTTGCTTTTGTTTATGCTGTCTTTATTTCTCATTTGCATTGTTTCCCAATATTTCTAGGCTAGACTTTCATCTACTATCTCATCAAATTGACTCTTTACCTGAACAACTACACCTGAGTTCTCCCTTTGCACCACAAACTTAACATGGCTTTGAACTCTTCACTTTCTCACCCTCATTTCCCTATGCTTACTCTTCCTTCTCATTAAATCCCCAATTTTTATAAACATTGATTATTACTGATATCCCCAGCCTGAAGCATGGGAGTCTTTGTCAGTCCGTCCCCTAAATGACTCTCAAATCTGTTTTTTTGTTGTCTATCTTCTCTTGCACTATTTATCTCCTGACTGGACTAACAAAATTGTTCAATCATAATTACCTATGCAGTTCATGTCCCTGCATCAATAATACACCATCTACATGTTCTTAGATTGATCTTTGTAATATTCAAATCTGATTGTACTCCTCTAGCATAAATTCTTTCCTCAGAAGATAAAGCCCAGTTCCTTAGCTCTGTATCATCTATATCTCTAGTTTCTTATTGTGCCATCCTCTCACTTTCCTGTGCATTCTGACTCAGCAGTTTGTGGCTAACTAAATATGAAATACATTCTTGTGCTTGAACACTCTCTTCTGATTATAAAACCTTCCCACCTGTTTCTTCTAACTCTAACTTGTCTTTCCAGAAGCTTAAAAATAAGAATTCCCCAATGGAATAAAATGTGACACAAAATGCGTTCCTTTTCATTTGAAGTTATTTTAGTAGTTGCTGAAACATTGAGCTACCTAAAATCAATCATTGATTTCATCAACTGGCAGTATATATTAAGCTCTCAATACACAGTTACATTAATAATAATTAACATCAAATCATTAATATTTACCAAGGAGCTTTGGTCTGAATCAGAATTCAGTTATTAAATATTTAGCTATAATTGATTGCAATCAGTAAATAGGGTAGTTGGTATTTGAGGGCAAAATAAACTGATTAAAAGAATATATACATATATATGATCAAAGTTGTAGCATAATCATATATATATGACTTCCATCTCCATCTGCCTGGGCAGATATAGGCAAAGTATTTTTAAATTCCAACATAGCCAGTAAACATCAATTATATTCAAATCCCCAGAAATAGATTTGTTCTGGGTCAAAATAGAGTTAAGAAGATGAAAAAGAAAGTAAATTAACAAGGTAAATACTAATAAAATGAAGTTATCTGGCTCCTTCAATTATCCCAAGAGCTCACATATATGTATGAAATCAGTTCAACTCAAAAAAAGAGGTACTAGCTACCAGCAACATAAAGTACAAGGGTTGGCAAAAGTAAGTCTATACTTGTGAGTACAGGAAACAGAGTTTATTCTTGTATTATTACTTTTAATTAATTATTGTATTATATATTACTAGATGTGCGATGCACAAAGATTCATGCAAGAATGGGCCTTCCTTCCCCTGGCTACTGGCACCGCCTTTGCTCCAGCCTGGAGCTGCATTTCCACCTTCCCACGCTGTCTAGAGGCCCGGAGTGGCTGGGGCAGTGCGGAACACCTGCATCGTCGATAATGCCAGTGTCCCACCCCCAGCCGCTCAGCGCCTATGTATGCAAATTAACCTTCAATCTTTGTTGGGTTAATTTGCATACTCACTCCTGATTGGCTGGTGGGTATCACTAAGGTATGGTCAATTTGCATCTTTCTTTTTATTAGTGTAGATTATTAACCTACTTTTTCCCACCCCTGCACATAAAATATTTGGAGACAGAACTTTGTAAATTTGGCAAGTAGAAAAGATTGTATATTCTCTAGGATAATGCCATTGGTTAACCTGTCTCAGAGTGTCTATTTAGCATCTATAGAAACGAGGGTAGCCAGCCCACTTGCCTATGCAAAGAATAGAATGAAATTCAATGTATATTGAACATCAATCAAAGCATTATATTTTAATTCTTAGAACTTTCACATTAATATGTTTAGTATGTATGCCAATGCAATTCTTACTATTTTCCTGACATTTTATAACATTATAACTGAATGTATACAATGACTATATTTCTGAGAAAGCAATGGTTTTCTTTGGAAATGGAACCACATTTTCACTTGGATTTCCACTATCACTTAAGTGATGCTTGATCTTGATTTCCAAATGATTTTAGTTGGAAGTGATTCCACACATGTCATTTCTGGTTCCCTATCAAATTTCTTATAACTATGACTTTTATTATTTAAAAACTAATTATTTATACCTATCATTTTATATGTCAATTAATCCATCCATCACTATCAATACTTCAGACCATGCCAAAGTTTGGTAAGTTGTCATATATGTCCCACATATCTCTGAGCTTTTTCTCAGGGATCTTTCCCACTGAGAAGAGAGTTGGCTTAGAGAGGAGGACATCTCAACAATTTAGTTTATTTCCTTTATTTTTCCTCCTCAGAGCAATGGGAATGCATTTGGTTTCATTTCCTTCCAGTCAATGAGTCAACAAATATTTCTTGAATAATTATTATATGTGTGGAGCCAACACAGGTTCTGGGAGTAAAACAGTGAACAAAATAGGCAAAAGTCTCTGCTTTTATAAACCTTAGAGTCCCAAAGCAAGAAGGTTAAATAAGTTTAATCATCTCTCCTGACCTCTGAACAGTGATATCTTCCCTCCTAGAACCCAAGTTCTGGTCCAGGAAGCCATGAGGAAATGCAGGATGCAGATGTTTGGCCATGTAATTATAGTGCCTTGATATGTTTCTCATATCAGAACACTTGTCCAGACACCCCTAAAATAATTCTAAGTCACTTCTATTTTCTGTAACTATATGTGAATCATGTTGAAAAATATCAGGTCATGATCTGACTTCCCCACTCCAATTTATTCCTGTTAGTGAGGAAGTTTTATAAAATGCATGAACATGTAAATAGTGACACAAAAAATACAAAGCTAAATATCTGCAGTAAAGAAATTAAAATAAATTTAACCACCATATTATTTTCCTCACAGGAGACTTTAGCTAATATGAAATTTTATGAGGTATTACAGTACCCATAGAGTATGAAAAATAAATAAATTAATTCCGAAACCAGGTGGTATAAATTTGATATTACCTTTAAACACGAAAAAGAAGACTGTGGTATATATACCCATTAAGATCTTGAATTTGTCTAACTGATAATTACTAATGCATCAATGAAATGCAATTAAAAATTAATATATCTGGCAGTAAAAATATACTATTAAAGAAGGTATACCCATGGTATTTTTATAGACTTGCCAAGTCTCTTGAATTCAGAATGTGGGACAGATGGTCACATGGTGAATTGTTCTTGCTCACTAATGCTTTCTGCTGCTTCACTGATATTTGATCTTCAGTTGACTTCAGTTTCAATCAGAATGCATGGCAAATGAAAGATTCCCAGTTGTCTGTGCAAAAGGTAAAAAAACCTTAATATATCAATGACACAAAGTCATATAAATTTTATAGACCTAAGCCAAATCAAAGTCTTCCTAAATTTCTAAATCCTTCACTGGGAAATTTTGAGATATTGAAGAGTGAAAATGATTTTTCTGAGAGTAAAGTATGCTTGAATTCTTATTTTAATTTATTGAGTTATTTACTCATTTCATATTCAATAATGTTATTAATACAGTCATTTATTCAGTTATTTATTTAGTCACTAGTGGCCTGGTGCATAAAATTTGTGCACAGGAGGTGGGGCAGGGGGAGGTCCCTCAGCCCACCCTGCATCCTCTCCAATTGGGGACCCTTTGGGGGATGTCTGACCCCTTGGGAGATGTCCAACCGCTGGTTAGGCCTGATGTGGGATCGGGCCTAAACCAGCGGTTGGACATCCCTCTCACAATCTGGGACCGCTGGCTCCTAACTGCTCATCTGCCAGCCTGATTTCCCCTAACTGCCTCTGCCTACCTGCCTGCCTGATTGCCCCTAATCCCTCTGCCTGCCTGCCTAATCACCCCTAACCTCTCTGCCTTCCTGCCCCTAACTGCCTCTGCCTGCATGCCTGATCACCCCGAACTGCCCTCCCCTGCTGGCCTGATCTCACCCCCAATTTTCCTCTCCTGCTGGCCTAGTTGCCCCCAACTGCCCTCCTCTGCAAGCCTGATCTCACCCCCAACTGCCCTCCCCTGCCAGCCTGGTTGCCCCCAACTACCCTCCCCTGCCAGTCTGATCTCCCCTAACAGCCTCTGCCTCAGCCCCCACCACCATGGCTTTGTCCGGAAGAAGGTCAGACGTCCAGAAGATGGCTGATCGACCCGGTCTAATTAGCATATTACCCTTTTAGTAGTATAGATAGATTATATAGCATAGGATTGCTTAAATGGGGGGGGGGGGGGCCTTTTTCATCACGAGGAGATGCTCTTGGCAGACAAAAATACATAATCCCTATATCTGGACTAATAGCCAGCCACATACACTATACTGCCAAACTGGTCATTAAAAAATTGAACCACTTTCTTACACCTTACACCAAACAGCTGTTGCCCTTAAAACCCCTCCTCAGCCCCCACCTTAGGTTCTGCCTTCACAGTTCACCCAGATTTGGTTCTGATTGATCAGACTCTATGCCCATCTGTGTCAAAAGCTCCACCTCCTAGGCAGCCATTGGCTCCTCACACTTCACCCAGATTTGGTTCTGATTGGTCAGTTTCCATGTCAGTCAGCATCTCCGGGCCTATCAACGGGCCTGACCAGCAGAGGCCAGAGAGAACGAGAGGCATGGCTGCTGGCCAGGCCCAGAGTGAAAGAGAGAGACAAGTGCTGATCAAAAGCTGCCATAGAGGCTACAGATCAGACCCTGCTTCTCTCTCCAGGACTGATCCACAGCCCCTTCAGCAGTCAGTGCTGGGTCTGGGCTCCCGCAGCCAAGGCAGTCCGTGCTGGGTCGCCACAGCAACTCAGCACTGACTTCCAGTTGGTCAAGCCTTGTGGATGTTATGGACCCTGGGTTTTTATATATTAGGATAACTTGAGGTGTATTAGTCTACTCAGGCTTCCACAACAAAATACCACAAACTGGGTAGCTTAGACATTTATTTTTCACAGTTCTGAAGAGTATTAAGTCTCAGATTAAGTTTCTGACAGGTTTGGTTTCTGGTGAGAGCTCTGTGCCTGGTTTGCTGAATTCTCACATGGCCTTTCTCTGTGTTACATCAAGAGAAAGAAACTGCTTGTGTCTCTTCCTTTTCTTAGAAGGACACCACCTCTATTATTATTTTACCTCATTTTTACTTTATTTAACCTCATTTAAATTTTACTACCTCCTTAGAGACCCTATCTCCAAATAGCCACATTAGAGATTAGGGCCTTCACATATGAAATCTAAGGTGATACCATTCAGTCCATAACACTAGGATACCCATTTCTCATCATTATAAAATGAAATCACATTTCATGATAGAACATAAGATTTTCTATCGCTCTTATTGTAAAAGATTGTTAAAAGTTAAACATTATACCTGCTGAGTGACAAAAGAATTATTGGTCTTGAATTGGCATAATTTTGATTCCAGTGATGAATATGGGGATCACTTATATAAGATTTAAAGCTAAATGGCCAATATTGTGGCTACAAAGCAAAAGGACATGTTTTCTCATGTGGCCTAGGAAATCAAACTACTCTTTATTATTAATCTTAAATTTAGATGCTATCTACACTGGATCTTTCAGACCTGACACCAACAAATAAGTTATTTTATGACAAGTTTTATGCAAATGACAGCATTAAAGACAATTACCTATGAGGGTTGCATTGCTCTTGGCCACAGCTGATTGGATGAGAGTTGTGATTTGATCTAAGGACAAGCCAAATGGAGGTTTGGTCGGGTTAGTCAGGAGCCCATGAAGGGGCCATTAATAAATCTTCAAACTCTCACACATTATGGTCATAAACTAAACCAATTCTTTCCCTTAAAAATTTGAGGTGGACTTTCTGAACAAGTCTGCCAATTAGTATGGGCACCAGAAGATGAATATATGGAGAATCAGTGAGTGGGTGAGTGGTTGGTGGATGGGAAAAGGGGGAGCAGAGCTACGTCAATGCAGAGCCCTGAAGCAGGATCTCAGAAATGTCTCCAGAGAGATATGCAATAAAAAATTTAATTTTGCCCAAAGAGAGGCCAACCCTTGCCTAATGCTCCTGCAAGGTAATTGCTAAGCCTTTGGAGCCTCATAAAAGTGTTTTTGTTTACCCAGAAGCTTTGTCCATCCCAAATAGTCTAACAGTGTGGTTTACGGTAGCAAACCTTAGGTCACAAAGTATCAGCTAGACTTCCAGAGCAGGTGGAGACTGAGGTCAGCTGCATGATCAGTCAACCATGTCTATAGGATCAGACCCAATAAAAACTCTGGACTCAAGGCTCAGGTGAACTTCCCTGGTTAGCAGTAATGCCTATGTATTGTCACACTTTGTTTCTGGGAGAGCCAATGCTGTCCATGACTCCACAGGGAAAGGACAACTGGAGGCTCCATGTTTGGGATTTTTCTGGCATACCCACCAGGCATCTTGAACAAGGTCTGGTTATATGGAGTTTTGGTTCTCTCTGTGCAACAAAGCTGCGTAACCTTTTCCAGGTACCTGTGAGGCTCAGCCATGTGCATACCTCCCTTCCGTCTTTCCACAGATGTCCCCACAGTGAACTCTCCCCCTTGAACATAACTAAGGAAGTATATGAAAGCATAACAAACCTAGCACTGTAGCCAAAGAAGTAGTGTTTTTTAGATTTTTTGTTTTAGTTTCTTTAATTCACTCTTGCAAATATGCTGCAGTGAAATGCAAATATTCATAGAGAGATTTGTTATGGTCTATGTGAGATGAGGACAAGAAACCCAATAGAGATAGTTGTAAAATAACAATAAAAAGTTGCCATAGAAATTTTGTTTTTGTGCTTAAAGGAAGGTTATTCTTAGGTAGCTGGTAAACTTTATGAGAGGAAAAAATGGCTTTTGGGGTATCTTTGTGTTTCCTCTGCTACTACTGTGGTGCTTACCAATGCTTTGGGCACTTCCTTTACATGGATGCTACCACGAAAAAAGTGTCTGTCCTCTGACTCATTTCCTTGGGACCCTGTTCCTTGCTCCCCAAGGAAATAAATTGCTAATATGATAAATGTATTCTGAGTTATTTAGTGTTGTTGGCTTAATACATAACCACTCAGAGATAGCATTTATATCTTTGGCAAGACCTTTTATAATGTGTATCTACAAGTCAAAGCCTTTAGGTAGTACTTCAGGTAGACCAGTAGTGGGAATCTTTGGCTGCAGTGGCTTTGGAGAAGCACTGGGAAAACTGTGTTCTATTCTGCCACTGGTGAACTGTGCTTCAAACAAAGGATTTAATTTTCTTCTGTGTTCTTATTTGTAAAAAGAGAACCCTGGCCATACCATTTTAGACACAGGGAAATCCTACAAATTACTACCAACATTATCTCTATGTAGAGTAACTATATTTCCAGGAGACAGTGACAAATTAAAATGATCCTTATTGGCCCAGCATAATTATTTATTAATTAATTATTAATTGTCTCTCCCCCTCCCCCCCTTTGTACTCATAAACTGCCCAGTTTGCCCAGTGTGGATGATATCCAAGCATATTTTGTGCCAAGTGTCTAGTTTATAGGAAACTCATGAGTGTTGTCCTGATAACCCCCTAGCAGTGAGCCTAGGTAAGATTTACCTGCATAAGGATCTGTAGCTAAACCTCACCCCAGATTAAAAGCCAAACACTCCGGTGCCTCATGTAGGCAATATATCTTTTTAAAATTGTTACAATGACTGAGCCATTTTACCCAAAAGGTTTTGATATAAAAGTTCTATGTCAAAAAATAATTAGAGATTATTTGTTAGAAAACCAATATTATATTTTTCTTTCATCTTTTATTCTTTTCCACTCCCTATCCTTCACCCCTGCCAATAGCATATATCAAAAGGGAGCAGAAGTTATCTAACTCTAATAATCTAGGTTTACATTTCCCTCGATTCACTGAAATCCTCCCTTTCCCAAAATCCCTTCCATTCAGGAGACTCTAATGTGCATATTCATGCTTCAAACAAATCTGCTTTTGTTAATCATCAAAAGGTATTTTTCTTTAATAAGTGAACCTCTGCAGGCCCTGCAGCTGTGTTGTTTATTTTATAGCAAACACAAAGACAATTTATTCTTTTTAAATACTATAATTAAATTAGTGTTCTCTTTACTGAAGCATCTGTAGAAAAATGAGTGTGTTTTTTGAATGAATGAGCAGTCACATTTATTTTTATTAAATCTGAACCTGTCCTCTGAGATAGCTGAATTTAATTTTATGTTTTAATACAACATGCAATAATCTAACATTTTTTCAGATAAAGCCATGTTCTCCTCTTAAAAGAGTTTGGACTGAATTGAATCTTCTGATTCCAATTTCATGAACTGAATTAAAATCTCCTTTGGGTGCAGGATTGTGTTTGTGTTGAAGGATGACTACATTAAGGTATGTATTTGCATACATAAACAAATATATCCGGGTGGTTATCTATGCCTGTCATTGACATAGAGAATATCATAGAATATAATAACATTACTACCTTTGTTATGAGTCTCTAGGTCTTTACTGAAAAGTTTTGAAAGTGCTGTTTATAAATCAAAATAGAAACATTTTTAAAATTTTGGAGACTGGTTTATCAACATCACATCCATAAAATGGTTCCTTAGAACTGTCTAGACAGCAATTAAATCACCCAGGGAATAAATCATCACCTCTTGACCGGCCACCTTTCCTTTTAACTTTAGCATAGCCAATAGGGAAAATATTTTCCTTTCTCTGTGCCCTTTTAATCTTAGCCAGTGAAAGCAATTTAGTGTTGGTGTTATATCTGTTACTATAACAACAAAACCCCAAACTGTGTAGCTTAAAACAACAATGTATTATTACCTTTCATAGTCTGTGGGTTGACTGGGTTCAGCTGGGTGGTCCAGCTTGGTGCTTCTCAAGCAGTTACAGAAAAAATGGTTGTTAGGGTTGGAGTTATTTGAAGTCTCAACTGGGCTAGATATTCAAGTGGACTTGCCACATGCAATTGACTTTTCAGCTATGATGGTTCAAACAGCAGGAAATGGGCCATTTCCCTCTGTCTCTCCCTCCTTCCCTTCCTCCTTCCCTCCCTCCCTTTCTAGTCTCCTCCTTCCTTTTTTACATGACCTATTCACTTGGCTACTTTGGGCTTCCTCAAAGCATGTGCATCTCAGAGTGATGGGACTCTTTACATGGGAACTAGCTTCTGCCTAGAGCAAGTGTTCCAAAAGCCCAAGGCAAAAGCTCCACAGCTTTTCATTACCTAACCTTGGAAGTCATGGAGCATGATTTCCATTCCTTTCTACTTGCTACACAGGCCCTTTCAGATTCAGTGTCAGAGGGAACTGCTGAGATAACATACATACCAGAGGGCATGTTTCATTGAAATGAGACAAGGAGGGGAGTGGGGGGCAGGGCAGCATATTTGTATATAAACTATTGTTATGCCCAGATTTCGGGGTCCCCAAATTCAACCACCAGGGAGCCACTTCCGATGTAAAAAAACAAAAGAGTCTTTATTCAAGCCCGGGCTTGGCTCCCAGCCTCTTTACCGACGCAGCGGCGAGACGAGAGAGCGAGCCCCAGGGGAACAAAGGTTATATAGGGCTAGTCATTTGGGTGGGCTTAGGTGGGTGACGTGGGTTACAGAGAGTGGTCACTTTGGTCAGGGTTTTTCTGCAGGGTTTTACGGCACAAAGGTCAGGAGGTGGCCAATACATTCCAAGGTCTGAGCCATCCCCCTACCTTTGCTTCTTGATAGCCTTATTAGGACCTTAGCTACATTCCTGGAGCTTCACTGGTCTACTCAGGCAGCAGTTGGGGGAGTTAGGACAATTCTGACATTCCTGTGGTGACCCCCAGTGGGGAGGGTCACCTGAGGATCTAGCTCTGCAAGATGGGAGATAGTCAGTCCTGCTTTCTTCTTTCAACTATCACAAAACACACACACATGATTTTAAAATGAATTTAGTAATAATAAAGCATAAATGTCATTCCCTTTCTCAAGCTTATACATTTGGCAAAATGTTTCTTTGGTAATCTTAATAAGAATACATTTACCATCTTAACATTTTGCTATTTATTTTTAGTTTTATTTATTTTTCTTTTTTAAGTGTAGTATTGTAATGATTGTCTGCTATTTTCTTTATAAAGTATATTTTTATTCTAACAACATGAATTAAAGAGGCATTTATGGGCTGGCCTAAGGCTATAACAGAGCTTCTGACAGAATTATTAGTCATCTTTGGGGACATAATTTATTTGAGTCATGAAGAATTCTCATACTTAAACACCCAAGCAGTAATACAACTTGTTGCAATAATATTAAAAATTTTTGAGAAAATATCTTTATGATTATGTTAAGATTTAACAAAGGAACATGTTAATTTATCAGTGATAGTGGTAAGTTCTAGTGTTTAATTCTCATTTTGATCTATAATTGATAATATCCATGAAAAGAAATAGATGTTAAATGATTTTCAGACCATATTTTGGATAATACAATACCTAATTTCTATTCACTACATAATTTCTTATTCAATCTCTATCTCTCTTCATATTACAAGAATAGAGACCTACAGAAATGTATAGTTTTTAATATAATTTCCAAAGAATACACTTCTACTATTGTGAAAAATTATAGATTCTATTAATTGAAAGTTATTATTTTGAGAAAAAGAAGGTGAAAGCATTAGAAAACTACACAAATTATTCAGTAATGTCTTTCAAAATAGCTTTATATTTGTTATTTCTCTTTTAAAACATTTTCTTCCCATTTAAGTCAGTATACTTAAAATGTATGCAATCAACACATCATTGTAAATTTCTCCAAAAATTATTTGAGTTCTAAACACTAAAAAATTCCATTTAAATAAAAGGCGAGCCCAGCCGGTGTTGCTCAGTGGTTGAACGTCTACCTATCTTTACAGTAAGTTTGAGCATACCTACAGGAAATATGCAATAATTATTTTTGGAGAAAGAAAAGTATATTTTTCCTTATAGTTCTCCCCTGAGCTGGAGACCAGCTGAGTACTGCCTCTGTCTAGTTAATTATGCTTTAATAAAATACTAATCTAGTATTTAAAATAGCTGTAAAATAATAATCTAGTCTCTTTCATTAGACTATGAAATAATTATCTAATTAACTTGGCTGCTGACTGATACAATGCCTTGCAAATAGTAAATACTAAATAAATTTTGAATAATCTTTGCACAAAATATGATATGATTATTTTGGAGAAAGGAAAAAATGTTTCCTTTAGCTATGTCCCAGCTGGAGACCAATTGAGTGTTGTCTCTTTCCAATTAATTATGCTTCAATAAAATAACTATAAAATAATAATCTAGTCTATTTCATTAGATTATAAAATAATTGTTTAATTAACTTAGATCCTGGGTGGTACAATACTTTGCAAATAGTAAGCACTAAATAAATGTTGAAAACATAATTGTCCTTTAACTTTAAATAGTGCAGTCTTGGACATTTGAAAAATACTGATTGATGCCTGTTATGTGACAAACACAGAGGTGACTATATATAGTTGCTGCTATTATGGGGCCTAGGATCTGATGTTGAAATTGTTACAGTTTTAATTTGAATTTTTGTATTACTAGTAAGTTATTTTTTCCATATTATTTCTTTTCTGAATTAACTACTCATTTTTTATTGCAATTTTTGTGTACTTTTCTAAATATCCAGTGAGAACTCTTTTTTATAGTATTAGCTGTTGGCCATATTTACTGCATATAGTTTAATACTTGGGTTGATATATCAGCCAGCAATACCTTCCTAGGAAAGTTAATTGTGCTAAATTTCAATTGAGATTAAAATAAAACCTACCTTAAGAGATTGTTGTGATAAATAAATTGGATTATTCATATAAACCTTTAAGTACAAGATCTTAAAGAGTAAGCACTCAATATATAAATATTAGTTTTACTATTAATGTAATTATAGTACTTATTGCTCAGATAGAGCTTTTTCATACAAAGATCAATTAAAAATTAATCCATTAATCCAGTTTGTTTGTAAGTTATACAAACTTTCTCAGTTTATAGCTCCCTTAGTGTCCAAGTAATTTTTTCAGGGTACTTCTAGATCAAAAGAAATACCTACTACTAACACCTATTAAGTTTTTAAATCTAAACAATTTAGGAAGTATTTATGTCCTACTAACAACTTAGCTTTCGGGAAAAAAATGCATATGCTTACTGAGTACTGAACAACTTCTCAGGTCTCAAAATCAGATAAGCAGTACCACCTTCACCCTCTGAAACAAGTTCAATTGTATTTGCTTCCATCACAGCAATTATAGTGATAAAGGTGGGATGTCAATGAAACAAATTTACCTTAATCTAATGAAGAGAATGCATACCTGGAGCTAGTAGTTTGTGCCAGGTCTAACAGATGTTGATATTGCTATATTCCCCTTGATTTAAAATATCCTATATTCCATAGTGCCCCTCTGAGTTAACCCTCTAAAGGGCCCAGAGGTAATTTGCTACAAACGTTTGAAACCAGTGAGTTATATGTTTTTACATTAGCTTTTATTTTTACATATACATACATATATACATATTGCAATGTCCTAAAGAATTATATAATGTCTGAACTGAAAGCTAATAGGTTATAAACAATTTCATATATACAGTATATAAAATTATGTCACATATATATGAAATTATGTCATATATATGTATATATATTAGCATCACTGCTCCCACACATATTTTAGAATATCTTTTATAAATTCTTACTGATATATACAAATTCAACTTTTTCTTTTTCAAAGCTAAGGGTTATTTCCTTCTCTTCTCTCAAAATAGAGAAAAGGAGGCAAAGTACCTGGCATGTGAAATTACATAAGCATATGAGAAGAAAGGTACAGGCTTATGAATACATGAGAAAAGGTCACTGACTGGGTGAAATATTTGTGAGAATCCGACATAGCACTGTAACATTTTCAAAGCAAGTACAATAGATAGATCGAGAAAGTGTTCAAATACAAAAGTCAAAAATAACTTAGGACTAGGACTAAAATAAATCTTAGAGTGCATGCAAAAGCCTACTGGGGAAAATGAACAGTCTTTTCTTTGTGAACCAACACTTATCAGTAATCCTCTGTGTTCAGTACCAAATACAGTATCACAGTCCATCCTTCTGCTCCCAGAGTCCCTCTTCCACACTTTCCTTCGCTGTGGGCAGTGAGGTAGCAGCGGAAGGCCAAGCAGAGCCCACTCTGCAGGCCAGGACAGTAGTGCCCTCAGGACAGGTCCTTACTGCATTCTAAGCAGGAGTCATGTTTTATGCAAAGGAAATGCCTGATGCTGCATTACAGAGCAAAGGTTATGGACTAGGCAACTTTAGTCAAAGGAGCTTAGGTATACAGGCACCATAATGAAAATACCAAGTCCATTGTTCTTTATGAACTTCATTTTTTTTTATGTAGCAAGAAATAAAAGGAATGGCAGCCCAGGGAATCTTTACCTTCATGAACTAGCTCTGTGATCTGAGGCTGCTGCTCCCTTGAACTCTGTGGTATTCAATCTCTGGGTGACTGTGGCCAGTGACACTGTCCTGCAAGGTAATTTTCAGCAATTTTTAAAGAAGAGTAAAACACAATAGGTGGAGAGGGTATAATATATTACTATTTTCTTTTTGTTTAGGGAATTACAGAAGTCTATTTTTTAATGAAGAATTTTGAAATCCAGGGTATCCCAAAAGTGTTAGTGTAGTTTTATACTTTCATAACTTCAAAAAGTTTAATACAATGCATTTATTTTAAGAACAGCATTTGGAAGTTCAATTAGGTATAATTGTTATATTTTTTTAATTTTGAATACTATATTTTTCATTTAAAAATTTTCCTCTAGTTAATGTTGGTTGTTTTCACTTAGAGAGACCAAAACCAAAAGTCAATATTAAAAATTTCACTAAGATTGTCAAAACCAGTAAATTCTTATTAAGTGTAAAGAATAGCTCTTTCAAGTGATCTGTGATATATTTTAATATTCATGCATCTGAAGTTACTTAAGCTGCACCTGTGCTAAGACTTGTGGGACAAGGTGTTTAAAACCTAGGCAGGTATTTTTTTATGTTCTACTAATGGAGTCAAAACTTTGCAGCCTTTCTTGTAAAACCTCTTAATATATTTGTAACATCCTTTGCAGCATCTTTGATACAAGCTCTACATTTTTGTGAATTCTGAAAATGTAGTTTTTGTGAGTGGCTTAAACTAAGCCAGGCTGATGGTGAAAGATTGAAATTCATGCAAGTGGATGTTAGGGGAATGAGCTGGGGCATGAGCATCAGAGGTGGTTCTTGTGAGACATGAAGAGGAAGGAGCGAGGCTGGTTGGCCAGGCAAAATCACTGATAAACAAAAGACAAGAAAGAAATACAGGCGAACTTGATGGTCCCATGTCAGAAAAATGTGATTTTGACGGATACGTACTTTCCCTCTGTGACTTATATTTTTATATATTTTTAAATGTGTTTTTATTGACTTGAGAGAGAGAAAGGGAGAAGGAGAGATAAAGAGATAGAAATACATCAATCAGCTGTCTCCTGCATGCCCCTCGCTGGGGATCGAGCCCACAACCTGAGCATGTGCCTTGACTAGAAATCATACTTGCAACCTCTCAGTGCATGGATAATGCTCAACCAACAGAACCACAATGGCCAGGGCTGATTTATATTTTTAATTAAATTTCTCTACATTTATTTTCTCAGAAGAAAGCACAAATTATTTTTTCTCATAGTGACACTTGAAGAGTTGAATGAATATTTGAAAACAAAATTGGGACATCTGCTACCCTGTGGAGATGTTACCTCCTTCCATTTATATAGATAACAGATCACACACACACACACACACACACACACACACACACATTCAGACATTATTATTTTCTAGAAGTTAACTTTTACAGAGTTTAAAGTATATATAAATATAATTTCAACCATGTCATATATAATTAATCAAAACAATTATACAATGTCTGAGACTGAAAGCTGATAGGTTATAAAAAATTGTATAGTGTTATGAAGAATTTTATATTAAACTATACAACCAAATGTCAAAAAAAGATTATTTTTCTTCTCAGAAATATTTTGCCTAAGCCTTTAATGATACATTTCCTGGAGGCTTATGATTTATTTTTATTTGAAACATTTAAATATTTTTCCTTTATAGATAAAACTACATTCTTTAAATCTCAACATGCATATGGGGATTTTTGAGAATGTGCTGGATTCAGAAGATGAGATTACTTTAAATTCTCCTATAGAATCAAAAAATATACTATACACAAGGCAGTCAAACTTTTGATAAATGACCATACTAAATACAGTTTGACTGTCACTCCCATGTCCTATTCTCTATCACCCATCTGATATTGACATTTCCAGGGCAAATTCTCTGCTCACTATACTCAGGGTTTCTCATTTATTTTTTTTAAGGGAAAAGTGACATATTCCTGATTCTGTTTTGATGGGTAGCATTTAAAATCAACAGCCTGAAGATTTCTAGGTATATCCTTCCACAATGGACACATAGATCAATTAGTAAAGTGCTGAAGCAAAGTAAATTATTAAGAAGTAGATTGTCATCCTCATTTCTTAAATAAGTCAGTCAGAAAATATTTATGAAGGACTATTTCATGTCTAGAACTCTGCTAGGTACTATGAGGAAAAGCAGGTGCCATAAGTCCAGCCCGTGAGGCTCATTTGGTTGGGAGTCATCCCATGCACGGAGATCACGGGTTAGATTCCCAGCCAGGCTCATGCCTGGTTTGTGGGCTCAATTGCCAGTAGGGGAGTGCAGAAGGCATCTGATAGATGTTTCTCTCTCATTGGTATTTCTATCTCTCTCTTGCTCTCCTTCCTCTCTCTCTAAAGTCAAATTTTAAAAAAGTATTTTAAGTGACATAACATAAGGCTTCTACTGGTTAGGAACTTAGGATCTCTACAATAAATTGTTTTCAGCTAGTCAACTCTGATGAGGTTACTATGACTGAATTTAGATGTTGTCTGATTCCATCCAAAACAAGAAATAACAGCAAAAATCTTACAAAGTTTAGTTTCTGGGCAAGATTTCGTGTGAATCAAATAAATTTAGTGTTTTATCCTTAATTCTTAATGCAATTCTTAGAGGGAGAGATTACCAAATACGTAGTGCTTCACAACTAAAATACTGACATTTTTCCTTTTTAAAATATATTATTTTAATTATATGTGATACATATTTATGTTAAAAATATAAAAAGTACAGATTACCAAGAGAAAAATTATCTAGAGATTACTATTTTTTAAATTTGACTAATATTTGGTGTGTTATGAAGTTATATACCTGAAAACTATATGATTTTATTAAGCAATGTCACCCCAATAAATTCAATTTTTAAAAAATAATTAAAATAACATTTGACTAATACTTATCTACATTAACTTCTTAGGGCTGTCATAACAAAGTAACGCAAGTTGGGTGGCTCATACAACAGAAATTTATTTTCTCACAATTTTCAGGCTAGAAATCTCAGATCCAGGTGTCAGGGGTTTGATTTCTTTGAGGTTTCTCTCCTTTGCATGCACAAAGCCCTCTTCTCTCTATGTCTTCACGTGGTCTTCCCTCAGTACTGTGCGTGTCTAATTGCTTCTTATAAAAACACCAGTCTAATCTTTATGCTGTACACCTGAAAATAATACAAAATAATACATTTATAAATGTTTTTATTTCTTTTTTCTTTTTTAAAAAAAAATTATTTTTATTGATTTCAGAGAGGAAAGAAGCAGGAGTGAGAGACAGAAACAGTAATAATGAGAGAGAATCATCGGTTGGCCTCCCCTGGGGATCGAACCTGCAACCCGGGCATGTGCCCTGACCAGGAATTGATCTTTGACTTCCCGGTTTGTAGGTTGAAGTTCAACCACTGAACCAAACCGGCCAGGCTTAAATTTTTCCCATCACCATTTATAACCTCTATACCTTCATCCACCTACTTCCACCTAACCCCTTACACCCTGTAATCATCACACTATATTAAATGTAAATTGTAATTGAAAAATAATTTTTTAAATCACAAAATGGAAAAAAAAACCACGCCAGTCATATTGGATTGGAACCCCCTCATATGACTTCATTTTACCTAAATTCTCCCTTTCAAGGGCTTATCTCCAAATATGGTTGCATTCTGAGACATAAAGGGTTAATACCTCAACATATATATTTGGGAGGACACAATTTAGTTCATAAAATAATCTATATAAGTTGATAGATAGATAGAAGTGAAAATACACATCAATATCCTCCTCCACTTAATATATGATTTTTATGTAAATATAAATAATCTATTAAATATTTTCTTAATGGCTAAACATTATACAGTTGTTGCGTTTAACATAATGTACTTAACTATTTTCCCACTATTAATTATTTGAGTTATTTCCAGTATTTTTTTCTATTTAAATACTGCTAATCAACATTACTACATATATACATGGACACAATTTTCTATTAACTTTCTTCTGATAAATGTCTAGTAGTGGATTCTCTTGGTCAAAGAGTATGATCACTTTTTCCTCTTAAGGATTATTGTACTTACTACAAAATTTCCATCAAATTTCGCTTCAACAAGTATGAAATAAACCATGTCTGTTTATCACTACCATGTAAGCTTGTTGTGTCTGTCATTCCTTTATTTTCTGATAAACCAGTGACAATGCATTGTATTTACATTTGTATTCATTAGAATTAATTTGACCCTGGGAAGTGTGCACATTTTGTGTGAGTGTGTGCTTTATACTCATCTATCTCTTCCTCTTATGGATGCAGGCCTCATAGAAACCACACACACACACCCCCCCCTCAATCCCTGCCATCACTAAATACAATTAAAACTCATTTTCTTCAATGAACCACTGAGCAGGATGTAAGTCACTTCAATTACTACTAGGGAAAGTTTTGCAAAGTTAAATAACCCTAGTCACTTTCCTTGCATCATATGCCCTCTTGGTGACAGCTGTGCCTTTTGTCTCACTTGATATTGTACTCTGAGCAAACACAGTGGCCTAACAGAAATCCAACTAGGGCTGTGGTTTAGTGACTGTTGTGTTCCCCCATATTTGCCAAATACTAATAGTAGCTCCTACTTTTAGAGAGTACAGCCTTTTCCCGTGGTTCTCTGCATCTAGACATTTGAAATATTTCAACTATTATACTATTATGCACCATTGCTTACATGCTTTGAGGCAGGGTTTGACATTACATGGTTTCAGGTTAATGTGGTAAATAAAGCAAAGTTTTAAATATTTTATTGTCAGTTCTCTTTTTCTGCCATGCTCATTTTCCTGCAATCCTCCATTTATATTTTAAATGGATTTTTTTCCCTTGGAGACCTGGGAAAAAATGACCTAAAAATTACATCACAGATACTTGGTAAGTCTCTTAGGGTAGTTTCTCAGAAATAAAATAAAAATAATAGATTTCCTTAGAGATACTGACACTTCAGTGTACGGGCTTTTCTTTGTTTCTATTCCTTATTGAATTCGTCTAGGTGTTCTGTATGATCGATTTAAGTGTTCCAGACTGCTGACACCATATGCCTTATGAAAGTCTTTTTTTTCAAACTATTTTTCATAGATTCCGAATGTGATGAATTATACAGCACACTAAACAAAGTACAAGATTGGGTGAAACACAGACAAGAGAGAGTGAGTGCAAGATGATCCCTTTGCTTTTGAAAATTAAATTTACTTACCAAACTATCCAGTTACCTTCACAAAATCACACATGCCCTCATCACCATCATTGTCATGCTCTGCATTTATCACAGCTCAGCACTGCAGAATATTTCAAAATATATCTATGTTTCTGGCCGAGGTCTTTGAAGCAGTAAAATCTCCCTTAGAGCAAGGAGAGGGTTTTGAAAAAACAGGTAAACATTTTCTGGAAGGATAATTTACTCCATCTGTCATTTCCTTATTCTTTATTTTTGCTTCTCTCTATCTCATTCTACTGCAGAACACGTATCAATTCAAATTTCACTTTCTTACCTTCAGGTCCAGTACATCGAGTTATCAATTGATAGATGTGGAATATAGAGTGGCCCTCTGATCATAATGGCAACATAGGTGCTTATTTCTGCTCAAGATGAAGAAAGCATTCTTCAAACACTTGTTGAATGTGTCTTCCATTCAACAGAGGTAATTTGTTTCAGTTACCTAAGATGAGCAACTATTTACTTCAAAGAAGTTATTATATTTGCTTAATTGTATTTAAGTGTTAAACACTATAAAGGATAAGGTTCCCCGAGAATGGAATATTTTTCTCCAATGAGGATAGTTCATGGAAGTAGGGTCAGAAGAAATTTACAACCAGTTGGAAATGATATTTGTCCTCCAAACATCTAAAATTCCATATCCATTTAATCAAATTTGATCTTTAATCATGTGGGCTCCATAAGTAGAAGAAACACACAGTTAATTGCTCAGCCCAAAGTGGGTCCTGGTAAGCAAAATGACAACAATGTCCCACACAAAAAAATAATCAAACAAAACTATTCTCTCTGGACTTTTGGATAGAGTCATTCTATTGCTACAGTGTTTGGGTTTTAATTAAAACACAGATCTATCAAATCATCCTCAGTAAGAGTGGTACTGTTTCAGTAGAATAAATTACCAAGTAATAAGTAAATAAATAAAAGTTAAAATAAGACAAAAACCATATTTTGGCTTTAATTTTTAGCTAAACAAACAAACCAGCAGTGGAAGCAACTCATGGCTAACACTTGATAGTATAAATTCATCACCCCCTAAAACTGCTTCCTTTTGCATTAAGCTCTATCTCTGACTCCAAATGAATTGACAGCAAGATACCAAGTTTAAAATTCTCAAACTGTCAAGGCTGTTTTACTAATTATCCAGATTCCAAGGCAATCATACAACCGTAATCATTCACCTCACGCCTGGAAACATAAGTCTTATTCTTTTGATGAATATTTATAAGACAGTGTAAAGCAGTCTACTTTCTTTTCCCTTCAGGCAAGACAATTTGGAGTTCATCAATATGTATTACCAAGGACTTTTATAAAAGGCACTTCAAAGAAAATTCATCAGGCATTCCTTTTGTCTTGATTTCTGTTAGACTGATACTTCCTTTTGACAAGTATCAATAAATTATCCTCTGATGGCTGGAAACTTGATGTCTTATTCAGAAACTTCCTCACACAGCAAAATCTGGGCTTTGAGTTTCAAGTGAAATTATTAAGATCCTGCATCTAATTTAAGGACAGATAGAAGATATGCAAATTAAAAATAATAAAACAAGCATGTATATAGTCACCCTACAGCACACAGGATGGAGTTGTGCCATAGTTGAACATTTTCTTGCTGTATACAATTTGCAGCTTTTCTATTTGCCATGCATACATATTTAGAATTCCCTCACAGGTTTAAAAAAGAAATTGCAAGCCTCGGTTTATGGGTAAGTGGAAGAACCATGCCAGATAAAACCAAATCAGTGTAGATATGGAGAGTGGAGAATGACAAGCTGTCTCTGTCCATAAGGCAAATTAGTTTTCTTTTTTGAATTTTACTGGTTACACTTACACTTCTGTAAGAGGAGGGTAAATAAGTGCAATTGTCTAAAATAAGAATGAAAAATATTATGGTTCTATTTAAAGAGCTTTGTAAAAGGATATAAAAATAGTTTTACTTGCATTCTTTCTAAAAACTTAGTTTTGTTTTATTATTATGGCAAAAAGTATTTGAAATACAGAAACACAATTAATATCTATTTCTATAAATAAACACATAAAATAGCATGTTGACTAAAGAATCTATCTTATTTTATGGCTATGTTCACTCTTTATAAAGTTATTGTGCTAATTATAAAAAAATATTCCCACATTCTAAGAAATTATTTTGTTGTTATCTAGTACAATATAAAATGAAGTACCGTATCTATTTTAAGTTCTATTTTTAAAAGGGTGGCACATGTACTTGAATATATACTTTGCAAACTAATTGTAATATTAATCCAACAGCCATTGTATATAAGTTCATATGCACTACCAAAACATACTAGTATTTCTTCTTTGTGAAAATATAATTCACAATGAATAGTTTATTTGGACTGTAGAGATTATTTTATAAAAATAAAGGGAAGAAAGAAGAAAATCATTACAAGCCGAATACTGTGGCATAGAGCTTGCTATATTCTCTGAGTCCCTAAGAGCTGTGACATGATGCTCAAATGTCAGTGAATACAATAGTATTATTTGAAAATAGTTTACTTTTTATGTTATTTGTTAAGATTATTTGTTAAGAATGATAATGATCATGATGTAAGTCTGAGCTGTTTTACTAATTCCAAGGCAATTTTCTAATTTTGCAACCCAAATATGCAATGAAAAATGTTGCTATGTTCCCAACATAATAGCTATTAATTTTAAAATGTAAAAAATTAGAGAGAGGGTGCAAGATTGACTATTTCTGATCATATTCCTTATATTCCCCTACACATTCAAATAAAATCCGCCCCAGCTTTATTTTAGTGATTGCTTGTTATATAACAAATCACTGGAACATGTAATGACTTAAAACAATAACTGTTTATTTCTCATTATTTTTTATGTGTTAGCTGGATTATTCTGGTTTAGGATCTTTCATAAAGTTTCAAAGAAGGTGTTGCCAGGATTGCAGTCATTTGAAAGCTTGACCACCACTAGAAAATCTGCTCCCAAAGTCACTCACATGGGTGTTGTCAGGTGGCCTCGATTCCTACAAGCTGTTGCCCAGAGACCTGTTTTCTACTTCATGGTCCTTTCTTTCCACGGAGCTGCTTGCATGTCCTCCTGACAAGGCAGCTGGGTTTTCCCAGTGAGTGAACCAAGCCAGAGACCTCTTCTTGGAAGTCATAGAAGAGGTCACTTTCACTATATTCTACTCATTAGAATAGAAGCAAATCACTAAACCCAATCCACTCTTAAGGGGAGAGGAATTAGGCTTCACATTTAAAAGGAATTAATATCGCCCTAGACAGTCTGGCTCAGTGGCTAGAGCATCAGCCTGTGGATTGAAGGGTCCCGGGTTTGATTCCAGTCAAGGGCAGCTGCCCGGGTTTCGGGCTCAATCCCCAGTAGGGGGCGTGCAGGTGCAGGAGACAGCCGATCAATGGTTCTGTCTCATCATTGTTGTTTCTCTCTCTCCCTCTTCCTTCCTCTGTGAAATCAATAAAAAAATATATATTTTTTTAAAAAATAAAAGGAATTAATATCAAAGATTTATAAACATAGTTTAAAAGCTCCACAAGTGAGCTCTTAGTATGGGGCTCTCACAATTGCAGGTCATGACAGTGTCCAAATGTCATGAAAATACTTAACAAATTCAAATCACATCCAATAGGACTAATTGGATTGAGCCCCTCAAATTAGTCATAACAATATCTGAAAAAATGTACAAGAACAATTAAATATTACATGCATTTGATATGTGATGTTTCCATTATATGATAATTTATTTTCATTTATTTATTCATGTGTTCATTTAAAAATATATGTGCAAGAATAAACATCGTAATGCTCTGGCATTTTTTATCAGTCTGAATAGAAAAATAAATGTGAAATGCCCTTTACCATCCAGGAGGACATAATAAGAACTCATGAAAGTTTTGAGAGAGAAGGTGTTGAAGTAAATTGTTTTAAAAGTTTTAGTTAGTGCCATACAAAATACTAAAAGAAGACTAAAGATGAAAGACCAATTAATAGGTAGTGAAATAACTCATATAACAGACAATAAGAACTAGAACTTATGGTGGTAGTCATGAAAAAGATAAAAAGGAAAAGGGCTTAAGAAATATAGTGAAAAAAGACAGCACAATTATCCCTTACTTAAGAAAGATTTTCACTCTATTTTATTTTTCTGATTGGTACTTAAGAAGAATTTAGATATTTGTTTCACAGTTAGAGCCCCTTCTTTTGATATAATAAAGGGAAAGCAGTCTTAATTGCCAAATCTACGCTTGAGCATTCAGTTGACTCATGGCTTCTGGGGCAAATGCATAACCATACCAATGCTAATACAAGCAAGAGAGCATAAAAATAAATAAGAGAAAGTGACAAGCTATTATAATTAGAGCATTTATATTCTTTGTCATCTTATGTAGTTAAAATAAAATGTAATTTTTGGATAAACTTTTCTAGAGGGACAGATGATACCAAACCACCAGCCAGAATTTTTGTTGTTGGTGCTATGGGAGTAGCCATATTGTTATATATTTTCCAACATATAGTAGCCTCCCCTTATCCTCAGGGAATACTTCCAAGACCTCCCATAAATGCCTAAAACTGCAGATAACACTAACCACTATGTTTTTTTCATATATATGCATATCTTCTCACTTAAAGGAAGCATTTTATGGCTTTTCTTTGGCATATTCTAATAGCCAGCATCACTACTTTTGTGCTTTGGATCTTTTATTAAGTAAAATATGGGTTACTTGAACATAAGCACTGAGATAATTCATCAATCAATATGATAGCCAAGATGGCTACTAAGTGACTAACATTTGAGTAGTACATACAGTGTGGATATGCTAGGCAAAAGGATGGCTCACATTCCAGACAGGATAGAGCAGGACTACATGAGATTTCATCACATTACTCAGAGCAGCATGCAATTTAAAAGCCATAAATTGTTTATATCTGGAATTTTCTATTTAATATTATAAGACCACAGTTGATCTCAGGTAACAAGTCACAGAAAGCAACACACAGATAAGGGGGAACTACTGTATTCTCTGATTCATTTTGGCATAAATTGAATGATAAGATGGAAATATGTGTGTAGTGTAATGTGCAGAAGAATGGCTTTGGGGCTTGACACACAGACTCCTATCTTGGCTCAATCACTATCTAGATTTGTGATCTTGGACATGTTCTTAAAGTTTCTTTAAGCAAAACTATTTATTTAAAGACAATAATTGAAATTCACTTGAAAACTAACAAGGATTAAATAAAATAATTTATGTAAATACTAAAGACAGTGCCAGGCACTTAATAAGCTCTAATAAATATTTATTACAAACCTTATCCTATTATTAGATAACTAGAAGCCTGGTACACTAAATCCATGCACGGGTAGGATCCCTAGGCCTGGCCAGAGATCAGGGCCAATCCGTGGGGATACCGATCAGGGGGTCCCTGCTGGTACCCGCCTTGGCTGGCCTGGTGCCTGCAGGATGGGGGCAGCTCCTGCATTGAATGTCTGCCTCCTGGTGATCAGTGCACGTCATAGCGACCAGTCATTCAGCTGTTCAGTTGATTTGCATATTAGGCTTTTATTATATAGGATATTATTAGGAATGATTTGATAATATAGAACTGGCTGAATTGAAACAAGGAAGGGAGCTGTGATGACACTCCTTGAAGCGAGGACATTGGTTTTCCTGGTTAGGTGGCTATAAAATAGTCTTCTTCTAATTGTCTTTTGGCATTCACATTATGCATTCACTAAAATTGGAGCCATGTTAGCAAAAGACCAGGATATTTGAGGGCATTGGTGTCCTGGATTCTTCACAAAATTGCTAAAAGACACTATCTCATTCTTGGCAGAGTGGTCTCGTGGAATCATACAGTATATATTATTTGTCTATCTTCTTTAACTCAGTATGGTAATGTGGTTGTGTACAGTGCTATCTCTTTTACTTATATTTTTGAGCATTATTCTACATGGGAACACTACTGTTTATACATTAAACTACTTAAGGGCTCCCCCATCCCCCAAATTTTGGATTATTACAAACATATAACTGCCATCAGCATTTGTTTAGAAGTCTTTGTATGGATATATGCTTTCAGTTCTCTTGGGTTAAATATCTAGGAGTGGAATGTCTGAATCATGTCATAAGTATGGGTCACGTTTTAAGAAATTTTGCCAAACGGTTTTTCAAAGTTGTTCTGTCATTTTAAATATAAAGCAAAAGAATATTAGAGTTTCACTTTCTCACCAGCACTTAGTATGATCAGTGTTTCTAATTTTATCCATTTTACTTTGTGTGTAGTGGTGCCTCAAACAGCATAGAATGGGTGGCTTAAACAATAAATACGTATTTCTCACAGTTTTGGAAGCTGGGAAGTCTCTGGACAAAATGCCAAACAATTTGGTTCCTGAAAAGGTTTCTCTTCCTGGTTTGCAGATGGCCATTTTCTCAGTGTATTTTTACTGGGATAACAGAGATGACATCTGTCTTATGTCTTCTTATCAGGGCACTATTCCTATCATGATGGCTCTACCCTCATGACCTAATTATTTTCCAAAAGTCTCACCTCCCAATACTGTTACCTGGGGATTAGGATCTCAACATATAAAATTTGGGGAGACAAACATTCTGTTCACTTCAAGCGATATCTCATTTTGATTGTAATTGGTCCCTTCCTTAATGACTAATGATGTTGTTTTTCAATTTCTATAAGAAGTTATATAGAATGGGTATTATTTCTTTCTTACATGTTTAGTAAAATATACTAATATGGCCATCTAGATCTGGAGTTGTTATTGTTGGAAGACTTTTAATTCAGTGTCTTTAATGGATGAAAGGTTTACTCATGTTATTTGTTTATTGGTGAGAGCGCTTTGCTAATATTGTCTTTCAAGAAATTTGTTCACTTCATCTGTTTGAATTATTGACAAATATTTGTTCAAAATATTTCATTATTAACTTTTTCATATCTGTTATTCTGTCACAATTTCATCCCTCTTATTTCTTATATAATCTATTTCTTCTTTGTTTCCCTGATCAATCAGGATACTTCTTATCAATGTTTTTTACTTTCTCCATGACCCAACTATTGGTTTTATTGATTTTATCTTTGTTGTTGTTCTCTGACATCAATGATTTTCACACTGATTTTATTATTTCCTCTCATCTATATTGGGTTAAATTTTCTCTTTTATAGACACCCCCCCCACACTAGTTTCTTAAGGTAGAAGTGGATGTCATTTATTTAAGACTTTCTTATTTTCTAATAAAGTAATTTAAAGCTAAATTTCTTTCAATGTATTGCTTTAGTGGCATTCAACAAAGTCTGATGTACTCTGACTTTATTTTCATTCATTTCAAAATCTTTTGACATTACTTTTGATTTACTGTTTGATCCAAAGGTACTTGGAAGTATGCTGTTTAGTTTCCAATATGTGTGGATTACCCAGATATCTTTTTGTTATAAATTGCAAACTTGGTTCCATTCTGGTGTGACAACATACTCGGTATGACTAAAATCCTTTAAATTTATTGAAACTTATTTTAGAGTTGATAAATATTCTATGCAATTTAAAATAAAATGTGCAGTGTGTTGTTTGTTTTGGGACAGATTATTCTAAAATTGTCGACCAAGTGATACTAAATTTTTGAACTGGAAACCGGATTCTTTGTCCGCTGGAATCGAAGAATGAATCCATGGACAGAAAGTGGTATAGTAAAGGTGGAAATTTATTGAAGAACAAGTACAGACTCCCACTTGGGGAGAAGGAAAGAGTCCCACAGAATGGACTCCCAAGTAGGGAGGGGAAGGGGTCCCCCTGAGTTCTTTTTCCCTATGGCTTATAAAGGCTGCAGATCCTGGTGCTTTGGTATCCTCTCTGATTGGTCACTATTTCCTTAGACTGGTTACTATAGTAACTCCTGGGTTCAAAGGTCAAACCTCACATGGGACATGTGAGGTTCTCCCCTCTCCTTCCTTCTTGTTTTCCTATTCCCTTTGGGCTTTCTTCTTCTCCTGAATGAAGGGCTTCCTTCTCTTTATTTTGTGAATGTGACCTTTCTTGGCTACTTCCAGTTCCCTTGTCTTATGGAAATATATACCTGTTGCTGTTCTCTTGTCTTATGGAGATGTAACTGCACCTGGCTTCCTTGTGTTATGGAAATGTACCTTCTCCCAGTCTGTGGCCCTGTGTTTTTTCCATGGACTCCAATTCTAAAAAATCCTTAAGCCTGCCTATATCCCCCTAAAATTCCTGCTTCACAAGTCAGTTTCATTGCTTGTGTTGATCATGCCATTTATATCCTTCCTGATTTTCTGTCTACTTGGGCTATCAATTATTGAGAAGATAGTATTGAAATCTCTGACTTTAATCATGAAATTACCTCCTCCTTGTAGTTCTATCAATTTTCCCTTAATGTATTTTGAAACTCTCCTATTAGGTGCATAAACATTTAGAATTGTCCTGCCTTCTTGACTCCTTTACAGTTATGGTGAAGCATCCATCTTACATAAAAACTGCTTTTTGAAATTTTAACCTTGCTATTTGGCTTCTGTAAATGCTTGCTTGCTTAAATAATAAGGAAAATAAGACTACTCCCACTTCAGAGAGGCCATTAAACCTTCCCCGGACAAAATTATCAGTGCTGGCACCAGGCCAGGCCTTTGGTTGAGGTCTCAAGGCCCCAGTACATAGGGGCTCTTTAAGAACTTGCAAAAGGGGCCAGAAACACCCCATATTTGGGAGACAAAGAAGGTAAAACATATAAATAGGGAAAATTACTCCATGTTGGGGCCCAGAATTTGAGAGACATTTTCCCCTGGACCTGCATGTAATAAATGTAACTCCATTTCTCTAAGTATTGCTTGGTTCTTCTCAGGTTTTCTATAACAATGGAAGCATAATCTATATTATTTCCTTTGGAATCTACTTTGGCTGACATTAATATAGCCACTCCCACTTTCTTTACATTCATGCTAGCATAGTATAACATTTTTGATGCTTTTAGTTTTCACTTATTTATGTCTTTATATTTAAAGTGAATTCCTTATAAGCAACAGATAGCTAGGTATTGCTTTAAAGAAAAGTAAAGGGGGGGGGACATTTGTAATACTTTCAACAATAAAGATAAATTTAAAAAATAAATAAATCCTGCTAACAATCTGTGTCTCTTATCTGGGATGTTTAGACCATTTAGTGCACTTGCTGATATTGTTAGGTGAAGGAAATCATTTTTCTGTTTTAAAGTTTTTCCCATCTGTTCTTTATTCCATTTTTTTTCTGCCTGCAGCAGAAAAAGTCCTTAAAAATAAAATGTCATGGCCATGGAAAGAAAAAATACATGCAAAGAAGCATTGTATGTAAATGTAAAAAAAATTGTTGACAAAAGAGTAGCCATTTATTCTTCACATGTCAAATTTTACTGAGAATGTACTAGACTGTATGCACTGTCTTCATGTTTATTCAAATATGAGTTGGAAATTGTAGACACTTTCTTGTGAGCAGCTATTCATTGTTATATCTCATTATTGAAAAGCCCCTCAGCAGAGAGACAAGAGCTCTTTTTCTTGCCCTTCAAGGAGGATCTGAATACTCATTAGCTTTAATTTACCTGCTCCTGCTAAACTAAATGGCAGTGGTAAAGTCCTTTCCATCAAAACAGTATCCATTAAATAACCTTGGAAGTACATTAACATATATCCCTCCCCTTAGAATGTAAGAATCACATGCATAATGATGTATCATTTGCCTTTGTGAGACATTTACTCAGGACATGCAAATGTGTCTTAGAAGTCTGAGCAGCAATCATCTTGTGTTGAACCAAGATCAAGGATACTGTCATTTGTTTTCTATTCACCAAAAGTCTTAGATTTAATTTTTTTTTCCATTGAGCTAAATGCTTCATCTTCAAAGGCAATGTAAGAGTCAAATTGTTATTGTACAAATCTACAGAATCTTGGATGAGCAATTTCTAAAACTACAATTTCCCAGGGGACTTCATCAAGAGGCATTGTATAGTGAACAAGGTGTGCTTACAATAAAGTAACAAGGCTTTTCACAATTAGATGATTTAATCACAGGGCAGTCTTTTGCTAGTATTTCCTTTTTGTTATTGAAAATCTATAACTGAATACAAACAACTTTCGATTTCTCATTTTTAAAGGAGATAAAATTAGCAATAAATAGATTGTATCAGCAAACAAGTCTAAAGTACAATATTCTCTGGGAGTCATCTCTCCACACAAACATTTCTCTAGACATTTCTCATGAAAATAAAGTGGTTTGACCTTTATGGTCTCATATTCTTCTGCTAATGTTCTGCTGGAGAGGATTATTTAAAGAAGGGGGGAAACATACAGATATGAGAAACATAAAGAGAGAGCAAGGAGTACATTAATAAAGAGAACTAACTGGGACCTTGATGTTAACTATTCCAATGAATTTTTAATTTTTCCTACTTCAGTCATATTGCTAACTTTGGTCTTGCCATCTTATCTAAGTATATCTCTAACAGTAATTTTTGCCAGTTGTAAGCTTCAATAGAAGTGATAATGTTATGCCCAGATTTCGGGGTCCCCAAATTCAACCACCAGGGAGCCACTTCCGATATAAAAAAACAAAAGAGTCTTTTTCAAGCCCGGGCTTGGCTCCCAGCCTCTTTACCGACGCAGCGGCGAGACGAGAGAGCGAGCCCCAGGGGAACAAAGGTTATATAGGGCTAGTCATTTGGGTGGGCTTAGGTGAGTGACGTGGGTTACAGAGAGTGGTCACTTTGGTCAGGGTTTTTCTGCAGGGTTTTATGGCACAAAGGTCAGGAGGTGGCCAATACATTCCAAGGTCTGAGCCATCCCCCTACCTTTGCTTCTTGATAGCCTTATTAGGACGTTAGCTACATTCCTGGAGCTTCACTGGTCTACTCAGGCAGCGGTTGGGGGAGTTAGGACAATTCTGACATTCCTGTGGTGACCCCCAGTGGGGAGGGTCAGCTGAGGATCTAGCTCTGCAAGATGGGAGATAGTCAGTTCTGCTTTCTTCTTTCAATATCGAATTTTTGGACTGGCACCTGGATTCTTTGTCTGCTGGAATCGAAGAATGAATCCACGGACAGAAAAATGGTATAGCAAAGATGGAAATTTATTGAAGAACAAGTACAGACTCCCACGTGGGGAGGGGGAAGAGTCCCACAGAACTGACTCTCACGTGGGGAGGGGGAGAAGGGTCCCACAGAATGGACTCCCAAGTAGGGAGGGGGAGAAGGGTCTCACTGGGTTCTTCTTCCCAATGGCTTATAAAGGCTACAGATCCTGGTGCCTGATAGCCCCTCTGATTGGTCACTATTCCTCTTCGAGTTGGTTACTATAGTAACTCCTGGGCTCAAAGGTCAAACCTCACATGAGACATGTGAGGTTCCCCCTCCCCTGCTCCTTCCTTTTGAATGAAGGGCTTCCTTCTCTTTATTTTGTAAATATGACCTTTCTTGGCTACTTCCAGTTCCCTTGTCTTATGGAAATATACCTGCTGCTGCCTCCTTGTCTTATGGAAATGTAACTGCACCTGGCTTCCTTGTGTTATGGAAATATAACTTCTCCCAGTCTGCAGGCCTCCATGGACCCCAATTCTAAAAAAAAAACAACACCCCTAAGCGTGCCTATGTTCCCCTAAAATTCCTGCTTCAGAAGCTTTTTTGCCATTATTTCCAACTGATAACCAAATTTAATACCTTCCAAGTAAATTTCTTACTCTCAACTAATAATTTTTGCTTCCCTGATAAAAACAGAAACAATCGGAATATAATTTAATCAGATTTCTGTTAATAATTCTACCAATTTATTTCAACTTATGTGCATGTGCTGTTTTTCTTCCTCCACAAATGGCTGAACGGTCCTGTGAACAAAAGGTGCCACATGCTAACCTGACCAGCTCAGGGAGGGCCTGCATGGCAGTCTTGCAAACTCAAAGACTTAAAGCAACCACAAAGGATGGTTTGAAATTAAAATTTAACTAAAAGCAGTTATGAAGGGTAGTCATGACCTAGGCCAGTATATTCCCTGGCAAGGTCAAGCTTTACCTTAACTGAGGGTATTGTCTTTTTTTCATCTAAGATAGCATACTTATGAAATGTCAGAGTAACTTGTAACTTCCCTTTCTCCAGACCCCTCGGGGCACAACCAAATGTGCCTGGACACCAGGACAGAGACCATAAATTCCTTCATTTTTATTGTCACCATGTTAATTGTTGACTGTTACCTATCCTGTATCCACCTAAGTAAAAGAGTATGTGTCTGTCATTTTACTTTTTATCTAATCCCAGAGGTTTCCCTGTTTTGCTTTTTCCCTCCTCCCTTATCTATCACCAATGGATTTTATGTAACCCACCTACATCCCCTCCTTTGATTGTAATGTATAAAACAAGATGAAAAACCACCATTCTCTGGCACCAGGATTATCCCAAACCATTGAGATTCTGCTTCTCAGCAATTGTCAACAGTTTGGCTCAAATAAACTCACAAAAATTCTTTACAGGTTTGCGTGTTTTTATATTAATAGTCCCAACAACTAAGGCAACAAATAAGCCAACACCTCCACTTCGACATCCCTTTATGGTCCACTCACACACTTTGAAGTTGTATCATCAATTAATTTTTCTCCACAAGGAAATTCCCATTGACAGCAAGCATGCTCTGCTCCTGAGACAACAAACATAAAAACAAAAATAAAAAATAAAACCATTCCTTGACCTTACAGCCTTATTGACCTATACTAGTATCTGCCATTTTTATCCTCCATTTTTAGAAAAAGTTATCAAAAAAAGAAAGATTTCTGTATCTGCTACCTCCAATCCCTTAATTCCAATTCTTTCATAATCTTCTCCAACATATTATTCCCAAGAACCTAATGAAATGTTCTCACCAGATTCTTCAAATGGAATGATTATTTTCCAGTCCTTCACATTTTGGAGCTCTTGGAAGCATTTAAAACAGAATATGCTCCCTGTTTTCATGAATCACTGTCTTCACTTGTCCACTGGGACAATACATCTTCAAGTTTTTCCTCCTACTACAAATATGACTTTTTCTCAATCTCCTTTTTGAGATCTTTCTTTCCAAACTCTAAATATGGATTCTGCTGACTTCAGCCTGTGCATTTTGTGGGTGTTTTTTTTCCTAACTGCCTGACTGCATTCAGGACCCCCTATATCTCTAATCCCAACCCTCCTCTCACCTTCACATTATCTACTCAATAGTTCCACTTAAATGTTTACAAAATAGAAAAGGTCCATCTGCACCAAAGGAGAAACATTCATCCCACCTTCTTCCAATTAGTTCTTGTTTTAGTGCCCACATCTAGACCCCTACCTACCTTCTTCCTCACCTGGACTCCTCAGATAGATGGCCAACTGATCATCATTCATCTTCCTCCTCCTGTAGACTTTCCTCCAGGTAAGAACCAGAAAACTCTTTTGAAAATGTAAATCAGGTGATTGTTATTTTCTGCTCAATACCTGTCAACAATCTCCCATCACACTTGGAGTGAAGTCTCCTGTCTAAATTCCATGGTCTATAAGTATCTCCAGCCATGTTGGCCTTCTGGCCATTCTTTACACATTTTAAGTTCACTTCAATTGTGTTCTGAATACCTGAAAAAATTGTCTGCCAAAATTTGAATGTTTCCTTAATTTTTAAAAATTAAGTCTCAGGTTAATCATCACCTCCTCAGAGAGGCCTTTCCTTATCATTCTGTCTCCCATTGCATTAAAATCCCATACAATCTTCTGGTTCTGCTTTATTCATACAAGTACTTCTTTCTTAGTCTTCAATGCTACTTTTTACTCTTATTCAACCAATCTTTTAATTTCAGCATTGTCAGGATTCTGTATTTGGCTCCTTTATCTTCCACTCTGCTATAATAATGTAACCCCTCTAATGTATGAAATAATTATTGTGTGAAATGTTTGCTGTATGGAAACCCTCAATACTCTGTAACTTCCAAAATTAATGAACACCCCACTATCTTGATGTAAAAGCTTTGAGCCCTTAAAATGTAAACACCCTGCTCCCAGCATAAGGCACACCATCTGGCCCACACTGATAAGGACACAGGTTGCTTACCATGGGTCTATATAACTCTGAGAGGGCCTTCAGTTGAGGTCTCCTGCCTGATAAGAAGGTAACTCCACGTCCTCTGAGAGACAAGCCCCTGATTGCTCTGCTGTGTAAGCCTGAACCAACTGCGGCTGCCTGTCTATCTCTGTCTTTGTCGTCTGTCCTTCAGTGTGCATCGCCGGGTGACCTTTGCTGGAGCCTAGGACCCACTAGGAATAGGTAAATAAACCCTGTGTGATTGCATACTAATTCTGTCTTGTGTGTCATGTGTTCTGGTTCGGCTCAGTTGTCTAGACATTGAAGTACCAGGGGATAGGCCGTTATTGCTGACTCCTGGTCACCTGTGCTTGTCCCACTAAGTCTAGACAGATAATCAATTAATTGGGGCATAATTGAGACACACTCAACAAAACTATCCCTGTTATTCTCATTCATTACCTTTATTTAAATTACCATTAATCTCTACTTTCATCTATATCTTTGTCTTAGTCAAGATCTGTATGTAGAAATTCACCTCCACCTATTAAATTAATTTTGTCAATTTGGACAAGTACTTTAAACTCAATAAATTTCAAACAGCTCATAATCTTACCTTTTTCTTTTCTCATTTTTCTAAACTTAATTCTGTTCTATTTTTCTTACCTTCATTTATGCCATGGCCAAGTTTCCATTTACACAAACCACAAAACTTGGAGTCATTCTTCATTTCTCCTTTTACCACACCTGTCAAAGTCAATCAGTTAACACTTTCAAAACTTTCCACTGCTCCCAACTTCTACTTTGAATATATAAATTCAAGTTCCTGTCATTTTTTGCCTCTCAATGATAACAGTATATATTTATATATATTTGTTCATTGCCCACCCAGTAGCCATTCTTCCTTCCCTTCTCTGTTTTTTTTTAAACATTCATAATTTCCTTTGGAAACCAAGCCTCCTCTATTGTGTAACATCCCAGTATGGTTAGGATCAATGTGACTACCAGCTCTAGGCATTGGCTTTGATGGACAAAAACCAGTATGCATGATCTCTTCCTTCATGCTGCAAAGTCAAAGTTGGGTTACTAAAACTGAAACCCAGAATCATTTAAGCATTGTAGAAAAAAAAAAAAAAAAAAAAAAAAACCTTCTCCTCAAATGTGAAAAAAGTAAGTACATAATCCCAGTTACTAATGGCAGCCATCCTTACGAGAAGCCAGCTTGTGGAAGTCAGCTCAAGAAGGAAGTCAATGAGGACTCAGAGAGAAATGGAGTCCTGACTGAACCCACACCCAAATTCCACTGTTTATGAGATGATTAACCATCCTTAAGCTATAACTCAACTTAGGTTAAATTTTGTGTTACTTACAACCAAAAACTCCCTAATTCAGTCTGATTGACCTCACATATTTTACAGTTACCACAGGACCACATGATTGATCTTATCCTCTGACCAACAAAATCTAATTTTGTCACAGCTACAAATTCTTCAATGGATTCAGAATAAAATGCAAACTTTCTAGCATTGTACACCCTACACTATGAACTTACTGGATTTCTTGCAGCTCTCTAGACATGCCACAGTTGTCATAATGTAGCACTTTGATCAGTGGTGTTTATTTCAAAATTCTTTTCCTCCTTGGATGCCTATCTTTGAGGCTCATCCTAAATTCCACTGCCTCCGTGAAATTTTCTCCAACCCTTGAATAAAATTGCCAACTGTCTGCTTTGCATTTTCCTGTCAGATTTCTGATATGACTGAATTTATATTTTTGAATTCCACTCTTGTCCATATCTCTCCAAATATAGTCATCATTATTGGCTTTCTTATCTTTCTCCTTAATTAGACCACGAGTGGTCTGTCTTATTCATCTTTAGGTTCCTACAATATTTGTCACAAGATCAATTATTGTTTCTTGAATGAAACAAATAGACAAGGATCCTAACCCCAGTCAAATTTACATTCTAGAAGCAATATGCACATAAATCCATCAAACCAAGGTTGAAGTGCTGGGGGCCATGGGAATGGTACAGAGGAATTGCTTCACAAGAGGTGATCTCTTTCCCACTGAGGTAAATTAATGAAAGACCTTTCAGATAAAAATAATGAAACCCAGAAAGGACTTTTTCTAACATTATCCTCTATATCACATTTCTCTACATGTGACGACTTTGAAGAGAAGGACCACAAAGAGAGGTAAAATGCACCCTTAATGATGTGATTTCCTTGGACATGGAGGATAGCTCCCTGATCTCTCTCTCTGTAGCAGCCCTTTCCTCAGTTAGAAAGTTTTCAGTTTGACCAGTTTAATTAATTATATGCCAAGAAAATGATCTCTATTGTCTACATTTGTCTATTAGAACTTAAAACTAGTGAAGAAATGCTTTAAGTGCCTCATGTCCTAGTGGAGTTTTTTTTAAATATGGTATTGTTATAAATACCTTCTTTTTTTTTTTTTTAGCTAACTTTTATTTGGATTCCTGACTTTAACTCTATATGTTTAAATTTGTTTCACATGCATGTAATAGCTTTAAATAGCAGTTCTATGTCATTATATTTTCCACGATTGATGAAATCAACAAATGTAGGAAACAAAATTGTGTAGGAAAATGAACTGAACCCTTATTCATGTATCTATATTACACTCTAATAATCTGCATGATATCTTTAAAATTATTTTTAAAATTTACATTGTTTATGCTTTTTTACAGTGCAATATATATATTCGGCTGACAAACTCTGAAAACCAGAAAATTAAGATCCAGTGTTTTGAATTGGGGGGTTTTGCTGTGCAGTGGTTTGGTAATGCTGAGACACTGGGGAAAATCCCCCTTTCAGTGGTGCTCAGATTCACACTTCCCTCTGTCATGTGGTGAGTGGCCTGGCACTGGCACGCTAAGCTGCGATGTGAAACATGTGGGAATAGTGCCTGATACAGTCTCCCTTCAAGGTGTTTTTTCCATCACCACCACCATCACTTCCCTCCCCTGACAACCCTCCTCATCACTTTATTCTCCACAGTCTATCTTAGAAGGTAACCATTCCTACATTTTCAGTTTTCTTATTTGAAATACACATCAAAGGTGTATATTCCAAGAGTGTATGTTCTATAACTCCAGACATAAAAATATGTATGTTCTAAAAGCTGAAAATGTCCACATTGAATTTTGATATTAAAGAAACAGAATTGTTCTCATACTCTTTATTTACAGCAATTAAGAAGCATAGAAATTTGAAGACTTCTTTGGCAAAACACACACACAAAAAATAACACTTCACCGTTATTTCATTACTTAATGCAGAAATTTCACCAATTTTTGTATAGCTAAAGTGAAGTTTATCTAAATTTGGTTACTTGTTTCATATATTTTCCTACACATTTTTTGGAATCCTGCAGATGAAGGCACAGGGCTGGGACCTCTGTGTCCTGAGACAGGTATGAGCTGTGTGGTCAGAGACATTATTTGTTTGATTCCCAACCCTGTCACACACACACACACACACACACACACACACACACACACACACACACACACAGTGAGCAATAGGGCAATCACATCATTTCTCTGATCAACAACAACAATGTCTCCAAATAAGACATGACAGTGATCATCTGTTTTTTCAAGTCTGTTATCGAGGGAACACTTAAAAAGGTATATAAAAATTCCTAGCCCTGCACCAGACTTGCAGTAAGTACTCTATGAATGTTTCTTTTTCCCATATTTATTTTCCTTTTCCTTTTTACACATTTTAAGCCACTTAGAGACTCAACAAGCTTCTAAAAACTGCTTGCAAATGCAGAGAATTAGTTCTAGAAACTTAGTGAGTTCTTTGTCACACATTTTATTTATCCTCAAGCCCCAATGTAACATTCTAGTATACATACATTTCCATTTAAGAGCATGATGAGGGAACTATAATGAATAGGAAAAAGTCAAATGTCTTTTCAGTCTCTCTCCCTGAATTTTCTTTTGAATCCCTTTTGCACGAAATGGTGATTTAAAAAAGCACACACAAATTGTTGCCCTCTGATCTATGTTCATATTTTAATCAAGTCTAAATACCTTCCTTGAGAAATACTATAAAGTGTCTAGATATTAGCTGTTTTTGCATTTGTTTAGACCTTTTACAAATAATCTATAATTTAAAACACTCTCCTCCTTAAATCTAAATAGGAGATATGAGTAGAAAAAAATAATTTTACTGAAGGACTTAGAGATTTGGGGAAATTGTATAAAAATTATAATGATTTCTTTCTTGTAAATCATTGAGAAAAAAATGATATGCTAGTCAAATGAGCAGAGATGATTTTGGATTTTATACAGCCCTTTCCACTTCTATAGCAGAATCTTGGTTGCCAACTTAATAGCCAACTGCCCAGAATACTGAGTTTATTCCTATACGAGCTCATTCTGCTTTTCAGCTGACAGCAAGCCAGGTATTAAATCTTAGTCTAAGTCAATTCATTGATATTGTTGATGATAGGTGTAGGAATGAGTGTTACCCAATTCTGAATCATGAGAAATTAGAGAGAGTCTGTTGGTAGTGGGGGGAACAAAAATAAAAGATTTTTGCTCCAGAAAAGATACACAAAGAATGAATCCAGAGGGAATGACATCATCAAGATGTCAATATTGGTTGGTCTCAACTTTGGTCCCTCTCATAAGGAGACCAATGTTGACTGTCCAAAGACATGACACCATTGAAAATTTCCTAGAATCTGAGGATGAAGCTGAGCAATCTTCTGGACCACAGAGATTGAGAAGGACCACATTAGAAGGGTATGAAGAGTGACTACATTATGACCAGATTGCCCATCCTCCAGGTTGGCACATTCCTACATGGAGAGAGCCCCCTGGGGCCTATGGTTTCTCCAGTGAGAAAATGAACATCCAGCTTCGCTATCATTGAAAAATGTTTTCCACTCAGGTCTTGCCTCACAGAGATCACTGGGACTTGACCACTGTGGATCATATTGAGACAAAGAAGTAGGACAGAGCATAGAACAACTGGTACTCAGGTCTTGGCAGATTGCACTTTTTTTTTTTTTTTTTGCAGCCCCTGAACAGAGATCCTAGCCAGAGGTTCCGCCAATCTGTTGAACTGAGCTGGTGGTCTCTTCTAGCCAGAGAACTCAGTTGTCAGTTCTGCCTGACCAGGGTTCCCAGCCAACAAGCTGTACTGGCCATGAAGCACATTCTATTGCCCAGCCTGCACAGTGAAGCAACTCTGACATCTTGTCTAAATGCTGAGTAGATCCGCCAACTTTCTGTCTGACCATGGAGCCCAGGAAGAGAACCTGGGCAACTCCAGAGTGTATCCTATAGTGACACTTGCAATGGTGCCTGAGCAGAGATCCTAGTCAGTAGCAATGCCCACCCACAAAGCCAAGCTGGTGGCTGCATCTGACCCGAGAGCCCAGTGGCCAGTTGTACCTAATTTAGGTCCTTAACTAATGAGCTTCACTCACCATAAAGCTAGTTTTATGGCCCTACCCAGGCAATGAAACAAATTCATGGCCCTATCCAAGTGCTATGTAGAGCGTCTAGTCTTACTGACCAGGAATTGCAGAGTCCATCCTACAGGCGCTCTTGGGCAAGGAGCAGGTGAGCAGTATTGTTGAACTGTTAAGTGTAGCCTCTGGCCCTGCACAACCAAGGATCCTGAACAGTGACCCTGGACAACCTCAGAACCCAGACCGTGCTTTTACTTACTTGCAGAGCCCACCCTACATCTTTGACAGGTTACTGAATGCAGCCTGAGACCTGGCCTGGACAGGTAGCACAGCCCAACTGCAAAGTACAGCCTTTCACCCCTCCCAACAAAGGAGCTTTGAGAATGACCACACAGAAGTGCGGAGCACCCTTATCCCTGCTCAGCTGTGATATACATCTAGAGGCCCTGTCCAACTAAAGAGCCCAGTCAGCGACCTCATCAGTGGCCAGCAAAGCACAGCCTGCAGCTCTGTCCTTAGTCTTTGTCCACACCTAATCTCAGAGCACCAGAGGCCTTGTCCAACTGCAAAGTTCTGCCTGCTGCCCTGCCTGAACACCAAGCAAGTCAAGCCAGCAGCAACATGTAACCTGGAAACACAGCTAGCATTGTACTCAACAGTGAACTGTTGAGAGCTTTTCCTTTAAAATCAGGAGCAAGACAAGGGTACATACTCCTATTCTACAGGACCACTCCCATTCTACAGGAAGTCCTAGCCAGGGCAGTTGGAAAAGAAAGAACAATAAGAGGCATCTCAATCAGGAAGAAAGAAGTAAAACTGTCTCTATTTGCAGATAATATGATTTTATATATAGACAACCCTAAAGACTGAACCAAAAAGCTGTTAGAATTAATAAAAGAATTCAGTAAACTTGCAGGACACAAAATGAACATACGAAAATCAGTATTGTTTCTTTGTATTAAAAATAAATTATCTGAAAAAGAAATAAAACAATACCATTTACAATAGTATCAAAAGAATAAAATACTTAGGAATAAATTTAACCAAGGAGGTCAAAGATTTGTACACTGAAAACTCTATAAAATTGATGAAAGAAATTAAAGACAACTAAGTAAAAATATATGCATTTTATGTGGGAGAATTAACCTTGTTAAAATGTCCATACTACTCAAAGCCATCTATAGATTCAATGTAATATTGAGAGGGCTCAATATTCCAATATCATTTTTATAGAAATAGAACAAAATAATTCTAAAATTTATATGGAACTAGAAAATACCCTAAATAGCGAAAGCAATACTAAGAAAAAATAGTAGAACTGGAGATACTACATGTTCTGATTTCAAACTATATTACAAAGGTATAGTAATCAAAACATTATGATACTGGTATGAAAACAGACACATACCACCAGAACAGAATTTAGAGCCTAGATATAAACTCGTGAATACATGATCAACTAATCTTTGGTAAAGGAGCCAAGAATACTCAATGAAGAAAAGACAGTCTCTCAAATAAATGGTGTTGGAAAAGATGGTTATTCAGATGCAAAACTGGACTCATACCTCACACTATTTTTTTTAATAAAAATTAACTTGAAGTAAATTAAAGACTTAAGAGTAAAACATGAAATCATAAAACTCCTGGGAGAAAAAATAGGTAGTAAGCAACTTGACATTGATCTTGTCCATTACATTATGAATATGACACCAAACTCACAAGCAACAAGAGCAAAAATAAGGTAGGACTACGACAAAGTAAAAGTGATTCGCAAAACAAAAAGGCAATCTACAAATGGGAAAAAAATATTTGCAAACCAATATCTTATGAGGGGTTAATATCCAAAATATACAAGGAACTCATACAACTTAATAGTAAATAAAAATAATCAAAATTGAAGATCAGATAAAGAGCTTAACAGACAAAAAAAAAGCTAAAGGAGTTCATCACCACCAAGCCAGTATTATATGAAATGCTGGAGGGTATTCTTTAGGAAGAGGAAGAAGAAGAAAAAGGTAAAGATAAAAAATATGAACAACAAAGTGATAACAAATACATATCTATCAACAAGTGAATCTAAAAATCAAATGAATAAAAAATTTGCTGAACAGAATAAACTAGTGAATGTAACAGAATCAGGGGTATGGAAATGGAACAGACTAATAATTCTCAGAGGGAAGGGAGTCTGTGGGGGGTTATGGGAAGAGATTAGACAAAGATCTTATATGTATTTATGCATTACCTTTGGACACAGACAACAGGGTGGTGAAGGCCTGGGGTGGGGTGGGAACCAGGTGGAGGGGAGCTATGGGAGGAAAAAAGAGGGACATCTGTAATAATCTCAACAATAAAGATTAATTTAAAAAATAAAAACAAAATAAATTTTTAAAAAATGGCCAAAGGACCTGAATAGACATTTTGATTTCCAAAGAACCTATTTAAATGACCATCAGGCACATGCAAAGATGCTCAGCATCTCTAATCTGCAGGGAAAGACAAATCTAAACTACAATGAGATGTCACCTAACATCTTTAGAAGTGTTGTTGAGAATGTAGAGAAGAGAGAACCCTTGTGCACTGCGGGTGGAAATGTAAATTGGCAGAGACACTATGGGAAGTAGTAAGAAGGTTCCTTAAAATATTAAAAACAGAAATCTTATATGATTCAGTAATTCCATATCTGGGTATATATCTGCAGAAATGAAATCATGATCTGAAAGAGATATCTGCATTCTCATGTTGATTGCAGTGTTAGCTACAATAACCAAAACATAGATACATACACACACACACACACACACACACACACACACACACACACACACACAAATAAGTGTAGCCTCTGGCCCTGCACAACCAAGCCACAATTCAGCGATTAAAAAGGAAGAAAATCCTGCTATTTGCAATAATATGGATGGAACTTGAAGACATTATGCTACGTTAAATAAGTCAGACAGAGAAAGGAATCCCTGAGTAATCTTATGAATGGAATCCTTAAACACCAAGCTCATAAAAACAAAGAGCAGATTGGCGGTTTCCGGGGTGGAAGGGTTTGAAAGGAGGAGGTGGTCAAAGGGAACAAACTTTCAGTTATAAGTTGAATAATTTCTGGGAATAGAATATACATTAGGGTTATTACAGTTAATAATACTCTATTGTATATTTGCAAATTGCTAGGAGAGTAGATTTTAAAAATTCACACCACACCAAAATATATTGTAACTGTGTGAGGTGATAGATGTGTTAACTACCCTTATTGTGGTAATCATTTCACAATATATACATACTAGAGGCCCAGTGCATGAAATTCGTGCATGGGGGGGGGTTGTCCCTCAGCCCAGCCTGCACCCTCTCCAATCTGGGACCCCTCGAGGGATGGCCGACTGCCCTACTGGGATTGGGCCTAAATGGGCAGCTGAACATCCCTCTCACAATCCAGGACTGCTGGCTCCCAATTGCTCGCCTGCCTGCCTTCCTGATTGCCCCTAACTGCTTCTGCCTGCCAGCCTGATCAACCCCTAACCACTCCCCTGCCAGCCTGATTGATGCCTAACTGCTCCCCTGCCAGCCTGATTGCCCCTAACTGCCCTCCCCTGCAGGCCTGGTCCCCCGCAACTGCCCTTCCCAGCAGGCCTGGTTGCCCCCAACTTCCCTCCTCTGCCAGCCTGGTCACCCCTAACTGCCCTCCCCTGCAGGTTTGATTGCCTCCAACTGCCCTCCCTTGCAGGCCTGGTCCCTCCCAACTGCCCTCCCCTGCTGGCCTGATCACCCACAACTGCCCTCGCTTGCAGACCCGGTCTCCCTCAAGTGACCTCCCCTGCTGGTCATCTTGTGGTGGCCATCTTGCGTCCACATGGGGGCAGCCATCTTTGACCACATGGGGGCAGCCATCTTGTGTGTTGGAGTGACAGTTAATTTGCATATTATTCTTTTATTAGATAAGATTAGATAGGATAGAGGAGGTGCACAGGTGGGGGCCGGCTGGTTTGCCCTGAAGGGTGTCCCAGATCAGAGTGGGGGTTTGCTTGGGGCATGGGGCAGCCTGGGCGAGGGCCTGTGATGGTTTACAGGCTGGCCACACCCCCCAGCTCCTAAGAAGAGGTCTTGGTATCTGGGATTTATTTATATTCTATAATTGAATCTTTGTAGCCTTAAGCAGAGGCCAAGGCAGGCCAGGGTGTGCCGAAAGCTTGGCTTCCTCCAATGTTGGGGAAACCCTAGCCTCCTTCTCTCTCCGTGGCTGCAGCCATCATGGTTGGGTTAATTTGTATACTCGTTCCTGATTGGCTGGTGGGTGTGGCTTGTGGGTGCAGCAGAGGTACGGTCAATTTGCGTATTACTCTTTTATTAGATAGGAAATCAAACTATTACATTGTACACCTTAAATTTACACAAAGTTATATATAATTTATATCTCAGTAAAGCAGGCAAAAATGCTAATGAATTTACCACCTTCTGTCTTTCAATTGTTTGGGAACTATTATCTGAGACCATGATAGGTGGGTAAGTAACAACTACAAGGGGCCAAGCCTGAGAACAAATATCAAGAGACTGAGGATGGCAGGGTTAAAAGATAGGGAAAGCCTTCTTCATTGATATTGTACAACTAATTAACCTGGGAAATTCAAGTGAGGATATATACACACACACACACACACACACACACACACACACACACACACTAATTAACCTGAAGTTGAAATCATCCCAACTGATACAAGTGCTGAGAATTATATAAAATATGTATGGGTGTCTTTAAAAGGAATTTGGAAAGGCTGTGTGTCCTATGGCCTGCATTTGTACAGGATTGACAGTGAGCTCTGGGAAGTCAGCAAATGGGGAAGTCTTATGTAATAGCCAATTACTGAATGAAATCCCAGGCTATTAATTATATGCCAGAGAGGACATCCACTTACTGATTGATTACACTCTAGGCTGAAAACTGTTCTCACCTTTCTCCTTTTGAGACTCTGCTACCAAATTATTATTACTGCAGCTGCATCTTTGTTGTTCCTTACACAAATATTTTATGATACCATCATCCTTTTCAGTCATTTTGTGGTTATGGGAACATGCTAAATAATTTCCAAGGCCAAAGAGGAATGTGTTGTTTCCATTAGCCTTTTCTTGCTCAGTGTTTAGTCAAGATAGTTAATGCTGGACTATCGTACTATTTACAAGAACTGCAAAATGCATTTATTATGCACAAAATAAACCATTAGCAAGCTACTGATCAATATGAGGTTACTGAGTGAGAAAATTAAAATGCATATGGTAATAAGTCAAGATCTCTCTCAATTTACATTTACTGACAGAACACGATTGGAGAGGTAAAACACAGTGATAGTAATGGCTCTCCTTGTAAGAAACTCTCTGCACCTGACAGGTATACAGAAAATAGAGGTAGCAGTGATTTTTCATGGAGTTGATAGACTCTGCAAAGCTGTCAAATGTTAACTAGCTTACCTTCTGCTCTTTGCAAAAAGGTTAATGGATACAGCACATTTTCCAATGTGACTCTGAAAAACAAAAGAATTACAAATAGTATGTGGTGGTATTTGTTCTACTTCTATTTTAGCCTACCCT